>CM056052.1:197297325-197897325 GCA_029574335.1 Rana kukunoris | reverse complement strand
GTGTGCTTTTGTGTATATACAGTATGTGTTAATGTGTCTGCATGTGTGTGCATGTATCTGTGTCTGCATGTGTCTGTGTGTATGTGTATGTTACTTTTTATCTGGACTACCCCCCATTCCTGTACTATCAGAACTGCTTTTCTAGGGCTTGTTTGTGATAGCAGCCAAGACTGCTGCTCCTCTGAAAAGCAATCCATGCACAGATCGCTTTTCAGAGGCATTTGACAGGCAGTAAAGAGGCATTATTTGCCTCCTCACCACCTGTTTTAAGCCCCTAAATGCAACATCACTATACCACAGCAGTGCAATGCACACAGTTACTGGGTAATTGCAGTGCAGCCCCAATCAGCCTGGCTATACCTCCAGCTGCAGCCACAGCATGTGTACACCCCCAGCTGCTGAGTCTGCAGCTAAAGTGGGAGAAATTGGGGGTGGTAAAAACAGCTCAACCATGTGGTTTTACTGCCCCTCCAACCTGACATGTGAACAAACCATCAGCTATTCTTTCTCAGATCGGCACCCTGGCCAAAGGGAAATCTAAGAAGTAATTTACTACCCCTCAACATCAACGCTCCAAGCAACAACCTCCCTAAAGGCTTTAACCACTTGTCACCCGCCCACCGTCATATGACGGCGGGTGGGTAACTCCATTGTCCTGACTGCACGTCATATGATGTGCAGTCATAGAAGTTGCCGGCGGCGCGCGCGCTCACCCGTCGCATCACTGGGACCCCTGTGCGTGTGCCCGGCGGCCGCGATGGCCGCCGGGCACCCGCGATTGCCGTGTACCTGAGCTGGGACGTGGAGCTCTGTGTGTAAACACAGAGCTGCACGTCCCTGTCAGGGAGAGAGGCGACCAATTGTGTCCCTTGTACATAGGGACACAATCGGTCACCTCCCCAGTCACCCCCCCTCCCCCCACAGTTAGAACACAAACTAGGAGAAACATTTAACCCCTTCCCCGCCCCCTAGTGGTTAACCCCTTCCCTGCCAGTTACATTTATACAGTTATCAATGCATATTTATAGCATTGTTCACTGTATAAATGTAAATGGTCCCAAAAATGATGTGTCCGCTATAATGCCCCAGTCCCGGAAAAAAATTTGCAGATCGCCGCCATTCCTAGTAAAAAAAATAAATAAAAAAAAATCATAATTATGTCCCGTATTTTGTAGGCAATATAACTTTTGCGCAAACCAGTCACTATACGGTTATTGCGATTTTATTGTTTACATTTTTTTACCAAAAATATGTAGAAGAATACGTATCGGCCTAAACTGAAATTTTTTTTTTTTTTTTAAATGGGATATTTATTATAGCAAAAAGCAAAAAATATTGTGTCTTTTTTCAAAATTGTCGCTATTTTTTTGTTTATAGCGCAAAAAATAAAAACCGCACGGGCGATTAAATACCACCAAAAGAAAGCTCTATTTGTCGGGAAAAAAGGATGCCAATTTTGTTTGGGAGCGACGTTGCACAACCGCACAATTGTCAGTTAAAGCGACGCAGTGCCGGAAGCTAAAATTTTGTCTGGGCAGGAAGGGGGTGTAGGTGCACAATAGGCAAGTGGTTAAATAATTTTAAAGAGTGTGGCTTGTCACTTACCATTCCTCCTTTTTCTGCTATTTTACCTTAGGTCATAACTCCCTACCTCCCTACCATAACTCCCTACCCATGGGATGTACACTTATGTTCTTTTAAAAGGTTTTGACTTACGGTTATTAAAACATATGTTTCTCTTACATCATGGAGAGTAGGGAAGGTCCTCTGCTGCCACCTTTGGAGGTCCTCATGTATCACCCGAGACTGTGTTCTTGGTCTCCTGAGATCCGTTGTTTTCTCAGGCCTAATGACATTGTTTTTCAATTTCTAGGCCTTTGTTTGTGCTTTTTTGTTTCACCCCTTTAACAAAGGGGACCCCCAGATTCCACCCCACATGTGAATTTGTAACAGGGTACATTGTACCTCTACCATTTCACAAAAGTGTCAAAAAAGGTAAAAAAAAACACAAAGACAGCTCGGGAAAAATCCTTTAATAAAAAAATAATAATAATTATTCCAGCGATGTACATCCTTCCACTACCCGGACCCGCTCTACCCGCCACTACGAATGATACAGCCTCCTCCATAGAAGGTTCCCGAGTGATTTACACGTGAGCCGTATGACATTTATTTTAAAACCGAGGACAGGGCCAGAGGGGGGCCACAAAGAAGCTCCCGGAAATCCCTGTTACGTCAGAGCGGAGCGGGGTCACTCGTCCACGTGCCTTACTGTGTGTCCCATGATTTATGTAGGTGAAGCTTTGTGTAGGTGTGGCTTGTGTGTGGAGACACAGGGAGCCCCATGCTTTTCTATAGTCCGGGGGCCCCATGAGTTGTTAGTCCGCCCCTGCTCAGTGTCTATGTGTGGGCAGCAGCTGCATCCTAATTCACAGCAATGGGATTGCCTGCATGGAACACCTGTGCATTCCTGTATGGGTAAACACACACTAAGCAAGAAAAACGGGGCATGTTCAAGGACAGAGGTGGAGTGGCAGAAGATCCTTCATGTGTGCAATATGTGGGCAAACAGTGAGCCCCACTCCATCTCAGGGCTTATATGCACCACACACATTGAACACATTATTGATCTTTATATGCTTTGCTAGTGATGGGCCAAATTCACTCTGGTCTGGTTTGTGACCCAAAATTCTAAAAATCCAAATTTTGAAGGCTTATATGCAAGTCATTGGCCAAAAAAGGGTATGGGGGCCTGGGTACTGCCCTGGGAGACATATAACAATGCAAAACAAAAATTAAGTTTTAAAAAGATAATTTTTAAAGAAGCAGTGATTTTAATGATGCCTAATGTGAAACAATAAAAATGAAAATTTCCTTTAAATGTAGTGCTTGGGGGTTCCTTTAGTTTACCTGTAAAGTGGGCATCTGTACTGTGTATAAAACCTGCTGCAGCAAAACTGATCATCCCTGAGTTTTATATTATATATATAATGAAAAAAATAAAGTGGCATTTAAAATAAAAAATGATAAAAAAAATGGTGTGGGATCCACCCCAAATCCATACCAGACCCTTATCTGAGCATTCAGCCTGACATGAGCAAGCGACCTCTCCACTCCTGATCTATACCAAGTCACATGCCCTCAACATTGGAGGGGTTTGCTGGGTCGATGATGTCACATGGGGGTGGAGCCACCAGGTGAGATCACCAGATCACCAGATGGCCCCGCCTTTTATCCTATTTAAGAATGATCAAGCAGCGGACCAGGCAGTCAGTGGTAGCCTTTGTCGTGGACAGAGATTTATTTTCTTTTTTCGGGGGAACCAACAACATTTTTATTTTTAATAAAGGAATTGTCAAAAGCTGTGTGTGTGTTTTTATTTCTTTTTGACACATTTTGGGTGAACGTATCCCACACGCATTCACATGGGGGTGGGTGGGATCTGGGTTGTGAGAAAGAGGCCCTAGTCCCTATCAACATTGGGTCAAGGTGCTATTGGGTAATGGAGCAGAGCCCCCCAAAGCACCCCCCATGTTAAAGGCATGTGGTATGCTATGGTTCAGGAGGGGGTACTCCCTCACCCCTCCTTTTTCCTGCATGTTCAGATATGGGTTTGGTATGGATTTTGGGGGGGGGCGTACACAATTTTTTTATATTTTGGTGTGGGGGTTTCCCTCAAAGTCCATACCAGACCTAAGTGCCTAACTTTTATTTTATCTATGGGAATAGGGGAATGGCTGGGAACATATAGTGCTTATTATAGTCTACCTGACCTAAATTCAAAGACCAGGAAGTGCATTACTGGTAGTTGGTTGCTATTGTGGCAAACAGCTGCATACGTTTGGCATTTTACTGAACAAAGAATGAGGTAGGTTTGCCCTAAATCCATACTCAGCCTGAACCTCACCCTTAGTTAATCCCTTAGCACTCAGTACCTATTGAATGTGCTTGAATCTCTATGCACCTATGGTTCTGCTTACGTCTTCTGCTTATGTGCATTCATCTCTTAAAGTGATACTATGGGCCAGATTCAGGTAGATCAGAGCATCTTTGCTCTGGAGTAACGCTTCTCATTTACGTTACTCTGCCGAAATTTTAGGAGCAAGTGCTGTTATTCATGAAGCACTTGCTCCTAAAGTTGCGGCAGCGCATCGCAAATGAGCCGGCGGAATTCAAATTGGGCAGGTATGGGGCGTGTATTATTAAAACTAAGCGCGATCCCGCGGCGAACGTACTGCGCATGCGTCGAGTGTCAATGCATCCCAGTGCGCATGCTCCAAATTCTGTGAGTGAACGTCAATGACGTCACATCCCCATTCATGAAAGTTTTACGCAAACGACGCGATATTTTTTTTTTCCGACGCGATGACGACGCCTATACTTAACATAGGATATTCCACTAGGGGGCTGCTTTATCTATACGCCGCGTATCGCTTCCGTAAACGTCGTAAAGTCACTGCGTCGCGCCCGAAAAAGATCGTGAGTTGCCGATTCCCGCTCATTAACATATTTTTTGAGCGTAAATCAGCGGGAACGCCCCCGGCGCCATTTTTAAGTTGAAGTACCAAAGCGATGGCGAAATTCAATTGCGCCGATCGCATCGGAACTCCAACCCGGCGTTTCTTGTTTTCTGGTTACAGAAAACAAAAACGCCGGCTTAAAGTGACAGTTAGGCTGGCGGATCCATTGATCCGCCAGCCTAACTCTACCTGAATCTGGCCCTATGGGTTTATGTTTAAAAAAATAAAAATAACAAACATGTCATACTTACCTCCCCTGTGCAGTTCATTTTACACAGAGTGACCCCTCAGCATCCAGTCTCCAGCACATGTGTGATAATTCCTCACATTTTGTTCAGTGCACCACAACAAGCATCACTATCATCTCCTTTCACTCTTTAGTCTGGTGAGGATGTCAACTCCATTGCATCTCCTATGCTCCAAGCACTGCCATGAGTGTTTCTGCACACAGTCATAACCTGCTTACATTTTGGTGTCTCCTTTTTACCTCAGTTGTCCCCAGCTATGCTGCATACATATGATCGGACATTCTGACAAAAAACACGTGGATTTTTTTTCTGAGGGATGTTAACTTAAACTTGTCTTGCATACACACGGTCACACAAATGTTGTCGGAAATTCTGATTGCCAAGAACCCGGTCATGTACAACGCGTACGACGGCACTAATAAAGGGAAGTTCAATACCCGTTGTGTTAGTAGAAGTTTGGTGAGAGACGATTCACGCTTTCCAGCCTCATGCTTTTCAGTCCGTTTGTTCACTAACGTTCTCTAACAAATCTCTCAAGGCTTCAGAACAGCTGTATTTATGCTAAGATTAAATTACGCAGGTGGACTCTATTTACTAATTGAATGAATGAATGAATGAAGAACTTATATAGCGCATCACATGCAAACTAAATCGCCTCTGGGCGCTCGTTGTTCCTGTCTCCTTTGATATCAAAAGAGATGAGTTTTGATCTTTCTTCTAAAGGCCAAGTGGTTCTCCTCCAACCGAATGCTGGTTGGTAAAGTGTTCCATAGTCTGGGACACTGGAGCGCAAATCTTCTTTCTCCTTTGGACTTGTATCTGGCTTTGGGTATCTGGAGCAGATTTTGGTGGGTGGATCGCAGAACGCAATTGGAGTTGTGAGCTTTTATCTTTTTGCATAGATATTGCAGGGCCTTCCCATGGATGCACTTATGCGTCAGACAGATTTCCTTTATGTTTTAGGTCTGCTTTAACAAATATAAACATACAATTTCAGGGAGGAGTATCAATAGCAGAGTTTTATCTCGTACAGGATTAGGTGTAGTACATCTCACAAAAATAAAGTGATATTAAGATATTCCACATTTTATGGTAAATAGTATATAAATTAAAACCACGTTTTATTTTACAATAAATACACAAATGTATATGCACAAAAATGATTGAGTTCACACAAATCCAATCATAATGATTAAATGATGAACCATTTAAAAATCCTAATAGACATAGATTTTATTTTGCTTAATGGATTGGACAATGATATGAATCTGTGAAGGACATGATAATATCATATGGACAATGCCAGAAACAAAAATGTATTCAGTATTTACTAAATTGTCAGCTGTAAAAGGTCATTTTAAGGAGAATGGGAAAAGTAATTGTGAAAATAATTCATTTGTTACAGAAATGAGAACCTTGTTGACCCTTGAAATGAAAGCCGATTTTGTGATAACTTAAACTTGGGCTTGCAGTCTTGAAGGTATTTACTGTTCTAGGCTTATTAGCTCTTCATTTCTTTGCATTAGGAAAACATATCCAGAATCTGGCTGCAGACATCAATTGGTGACAAACATTTGATTGGAAGAATAATTAGATTAAGCCCTGGTTCACACTGGTGCGTTTTGACATGCGATTTGGCATGTCAAATCGCATGTCAAAACGGCGGATTTTGCCGCAAATTGCCGGCAATGGCACTGTCCTAATCGGCGCGACGCTGCATCTGCGGCGCTGCACCGATTTCAAAAAGTAGTCTCTGCACTACTTTTTGCGATTTCAGCCCGCGATTTACATTGACATCTGTGCAGAAACCTGCACAGATGTCTCTTAAATCGCGGCTGAAATCGGGACTGCCAGCGGGAGTGAAATCGTGCGAGTTCAGCTGAACTCGCACGGCTTCACTCCCGCAGCCCAGTGTGAACCTGGGCTAAATGTGTATAGGGTGTATGCTGTGGTTTTAAATCCAAGTGGCTAGTACTGGAGTAAGGTATCTAGATATATTATTTAAGGAGTAATATTTGTTTAAAACTGTTAACATACATATAGATTTGAATCAATGATCTACTTTATTTGGAGCAACAGGCTGTTAATTAAAACTACCCTTAATGTGGAATTTGTGTCCAAAAAGGCATTCAGAGTCACCAATATTGTCTACCTGCAGCTGATCTTTTCCCCATTACTGGCTTTCCATACCTTATTGTGCACTGTATCTCCATATGGAGGTAGCCATCATGGTAGAGGCAGAACCTAGCTGCACACCTGATAACTAGTGATGTGATAACTTATATTATGATGACTGATAAGGCCATATTTGAGCATCAGCAAGACAGGAACACAGATTCAGAGAATGAATGATGTAGAAGCAGAGAGATCTTGCAGATACTCTGTTCAGCTTCCTCTCCAGCAGGGGAAACAATATGCAGCACAGTACTGACATCACCAAACCTTACTTAAATGGGAGTTCCAGGCTTTTTTTTATGTTTATTAAAAGTCAGCAGCTACAAAAAGTGTAGCTGCTGGCTTTTAATAAACAGACACTCACCTGCTCCACGTTCCAGTGACGCACCACCCAGAGCTCCGCTCCTCTCCCCCCTCTACGACTGGTACCTTCATTCCCAGTGTGGGCGCCTGGCAGTGACAGCTTTCGGCTTCACGTCTCGGCACTCACTGCACATGTGTGAGCAGCACTGCGCTCTATGAGTGGACAGACGATCGCCAGGGACCTCTCACGTGTCCCAGGTGATCGCCTACAGGGAGGGGCCTCTGTAGGCGATATGACGTATCGCCTAAGCGGTCCTTGGGCAGAAGGAGAACGTGGGACAGGAAGCCCCACTCCTACGGAAGCCCCCCCCCCCCCCCCCCCAAAAAAATGACATGCCAAATGTGGCATGTAAGGGGGCAAGGAGTGGTTTAAGTGGAAGTTCCACGTTTGGGTGGAACTCTGCTTTAAAATCTTGGGAGACTAGGAGTCAGAGGCAGAAATACCTAAGAAAACTTTGTATGTGGACAAATCCCCATGAGACAGTGGGAAAAAGGGGTGCATTTGACACATTGCTATTTGTGTACAGCTTAGGTGAATTATCATTTTTTGATGTTCGTTATAACATAGAAAATCCAACATCTCCCTGTTCTGCCTGGTGACACAGCACAAATTGTCTGCTCCCTCTCATCGGGAGCAGCGATCAGTGACATGTCACAGTAAGTCACAGCTAGAATCACTCCCTAGGACACTCTTAACCCCTTCCCGCCCCCTAGTGGTTACACCCTTCACTGCCAGTCACATTTTTACAGTAATCAGTGCATTTTTTATAGCACTGATCGCTGTATAAATGTGCATGTCCCAAAATAGTGTCATAAGTGTCCCATGTGTCTGCAATAATGTCGCAATCATGAAAAAAAACACAGTAAAACAATAATAATAAAAATGTCATAAAACTACTTTTTTACCAAAATATGTAGAAGAATACGTATCAGCCTAAACTGAGAAATAATTGGCTTTTTAAAAAAAAAATATAGGGATATTTATTATAGCAAAAAGTACAAAATATATTTTTTTTTTCAAAATTGACGCTCTATTTTTGTTTAAAGCACACAAAATAAAAACAACAGAGGTGATAAAATACCACCAAAAGAAAGCTCTATTTGTGGGGAAAAAAGGATGTCAACTTTGTTTGGGTGCCACGTCGCACGACCGTGCAGTTGTCAGGTAAATGAAGCAGTGCCAAATCGCAAAAAGTGGCCCGGTCATTTGGCAACCAAATGGTCAGGGGCTGAAGTGGTTAATTCTGTTCATCAGACATGTTATCTGCCTTTATTCTACACTAGGAACAAAATTACATTTCAGTAATTTTTTTTATGGATAAACTGTGATTATCTATAAACTTGATGTGTTGGTTTTAATGTACAAATAATCAACTAGCCACGTTCAACTGTTAAATTACTGAAAAGCAGCTTTCATATTTATAAATATAAAAAGCTACTACAGAATAAGAAGAAGCAGACACAGCTCCGCTGAGAGGGTTTTAACTAAATGAAACAATAACAATCTATCAGATAAGAGAAAGATTAGCTGTTTTAGCTTCTGGCTAGAAATCTACGGAATACTATTTTCTCAAAATCTGACAAACATTATCAAATAGAACCATTAAACCAAAAATGTAAGCTTGGGAACTCTGATGGGAATGTATGACAGTGCTCTGCTACCATGTGGAAACTTATGCCGCGTACACACGATTGGTCAATCCGATGAGAATGGTCTGATGGACCGTTTTCATCAGACCAAACCGATCGTGTGTGGGCCCCATCGGTTATTTATTCATCGGTTAAAAAATGTGAAACTTGTTTTAAAATTAGCCGATGGATACCTAACCGATTGTTTGTAGGCACGTCTATCGGCTAAAAATCCACGCATGCTCAGAATCAATTGGACGCATGCTTGGAAGCATTGAACTTAATTTTTTTCAGCACGTCTTTGTGTTTTTACGTCACCGTGTTCTGACATGATCGTTTTTTTTTTTTTAACCAATGGTGTGTAGGCACGACTGACCATCAGTCAGCTTCATCGGTTAACTGATGGAAAAATCCATCAGACTGTTCTAATCGGATTGACCGATCGTGTGTACATTACATTACAGTTCTTCTCTGCTGCAACCCAGTGTAATGTATTTATCCCTTATATTTTTACATGTCTTAATGGATTGAAAATAAAAAACAGACAACCTGTGTTAATGAATAACTAAGTAAAATATGAAGCATTGAAAAAAGAAATTGCTAAAGGTTTTAAGTCGTATAATGTAATTTAATAACGCAACTTTAATACAAAAAAAAAAAAATCCTTTAAATAGCATGCTTGCAGATGCCTTAAACATGTGCAGTTGATCACCAAACAAATACCTGCCAAAGTGATATGTAGAAAATTACAAAAAATAGAGCTAAACGGAAGTTCCTGGCCAACATGTGGCCCCCTCAAAATCTATTCCAGACCTTTATACAGGCATGCAGCCTGGCTTGCCAGGAAACGGCAAATAACAATGAGCATGTGGCTCCACCCTGAACCAAAGCAGATCACATGCCCTCAACAATGAAAAGGTACTTTGTGGGGAAGGAAGTAAGGTAATATGTTCTGAAAAGTTATTGGGGACAGGGGTCTCATCCCCACATTCCTACCCCAATGGATGTGGGTGTCTGCATAGGGGGGACTTATTAGAATCGTATTAGTGTCCTTTAAATTAGGGACAGCTATTAGATGGGGGTACTTTAACTACTTGCTTACTGGGCATTTAAACCCCCCTCCTGCCCAGACCAATTTTCAGCTTTCATCGCTGTCGCATTTTGAATGACAATTGCATGGTCATGCAACACTGTACCCAAATGAAATTGTTATAATTTTTTTTTGCACAAATAGAGCTTTCTTTTGGTGATATTTAATCACTAATGGGGTTTTTATTTTTTGCTAAACAAACAAAAAACCTGAAAATTAAAAAAATGTGCAACATTTTGCAAACAAGTAATTTTTCTCCTTCATTGATATTCACTGATGGGCACTGATAGACTGCACGGATAGGCACAGATAAGGCGGCACTGATAAGGCAGCACTAATGAGCCCTGCTGGGTGGCAATAATGGGTGACCCTGATGGGCACTAATGGGCAGTACTAAAGGGCACTGATAGATGTCCCTGATAGGTAGCACTGATAGATGGCACTGATGGGCACTGATAGGTGGCACTAATGAGCATTGGTAGGAACACTGATAGGCAGCACTGGCAATGTATCACTGATTGGCACTGATAGGTAGCATTGATAAGTGGCACTGATGGACAATGATAGGTGGCACTGATAGGTGGCACTGGCAGGTGGCACAGGTGGGCACAAATGAGCAGTGGCTGCTCTCCTTGATCGGGGCCGATGTCCCTCTGACACCCACCGGTGATCGCCTATTTTTTGTCACCACTATCAGCGTGAGTAGAAAAAATTGCCAATTACCGTCTCTGTTTACATCACATGATCAGCTGTCATTGGCTGACAGCTGCTCACGTGGTAAGGGGTCGGGATCGACCCCTTACTCTAATCTGGGATCAGCCGAGTCTCATTTACTCGCTGAGCACAGAGCGCACACCATGCACCCTGCAGGGGGCGTGCAGGCTGCTCAAGCACGGAAGGACATCATATGACAGCCTCCCAGCAAAGTAGGTCCGTGCTATAGCCGTCATTGAAATTCGATTGGTTCAGCAGGGACGATCTGAGTCACCACCAAATAGATAAGTGTGTACACTTTTTTTTCAGGTGCCTATATTAAAAAAAAAAAAAAAAAAACATTTTTTATAGGTGATACAGTCCCTTTAAATAGCAGTGAAAAAAATAATTGAGGTGGATTTCTATTGCTATGAAGCTTTTTTGTTTTCTTCCTAATTAAACGTATGGCAAAAATATATATTATATGTCTTAGGCCTCGTTCACACATAGCCGACTCCGTCGCAGTCCGTTCCGACGGAGTCCGCCTGTGTCTGCCAGCTCAGCGGGAGATCAGTCCGCAGATCTCCGCTGAGCCGACGGATGACAAGCTCCTCTCTGCTCACTGAGCGGGGAGGAGCTTGTCGAGTCCCGCTGTCCTCTATGGAGCGATCTGATGAAAACGGACAGCATGTCCGTTTTCATCAGATCTTTCCCGATCCGATCCGCATGGACGGATGGGGACGTGAGCCCCATACGTTTGTTTTTAGCGGAACGGATCAGGTCGGATGTCAGCGGACATGTCTCCGCTGACATCCGACGCTCCATAGGGGTGCATGGAGCGCCCGTTCAGGTCCGCCTGAAAAACTGACAGACGGACCTGAACGGATCCATGTGTGAACGAGGCCTTAGAGCAGCTGAACAAAATCAGCACAGGTGTATCACATTCCAAGTATCTATCATGTTAAATAGTGAACATTGTAAGCTTTAACCACTTAAGACCCGGACCAATACGCTGGTAAATGACCCAAGGTGTTTTTGCGATTCGGCACTGCGTCGCTTTAACAGACAATTGCGCGGTCGTGCGACGTGGCTCCCAAACAAAATTTGCGTCCTTTTCTTCCCACAAATAGAGCTTTCTTTTGGTGGTATTTGATCACCTCTGCGATTTTTATTTTTTGCGCTATATACAAAAATAGAGCGACATTTTTGAAAAAAAAACACTATTTTTTACTTTTTGTTAAAAAAAAATCAAATAAACTAAATTTTAGTCAAACATTTAGGCCAACATGTATTTAGCCACATGTCTTTAGTAAAAAAAAAAAAAAAATCGCAATAAAAAAAAATAGCTACCTAGCGGGAACAGCGACACTAATACAGCGATCAGAAAAATGATCGCTTAGTGACGCTGGCAATAGGGAGTGAAAGGGTTAACTAGGGCAGTGATCAGGGGGTTAAAACTTTATTAGGGGGGGTGGGGGGGCTATCCTGAACCTAACACTAACTGTTTTTTACACTGCCTGTCACACTGACACTAAATGCAGTGATTAGATCACTGCATTCAGTGACACTGTGACAGGGGGGGGGGGCGATCACAAGGGGTTAATATGCCTATGTGAGTGTGTGTCAGTGTTGTGTTGGTGCACACTTACTTGTGATGTCTTCTCTCATCAGCAGCGCTGGGAAACAGCGCTGCGATGAGAGGTGACATCATTTCCTCCTTCCTGTGTAAACACAGGAGGAGGAACTGACAGGATGGGAGCGCGTTCCCATTGGCTGGGAGCGATCGCGGGGGGGCGGGTAAGCGCCGACATCCGCCCGCTGATCCCGGATCGCCAGGGGGACCCCCACACGCCGCGGAGGGGGTCCCGATGGGACCCCCGAACCGCACTTAGGCGGGGACGTAAATTTACGCCCTTGTGCCTGTACGTGCCATTCTGTGGCCGTATATGTGCGTGCGGGGGTCCTTAAGTGGTTAAATTACTATAGGAAAGAGGAAATAACTTCACTCTTTCATGCTCTATTTTCTGTCTAATTGTTTAACCACTTAAGACCCGGACCAAAATGCAGGTAAAGGACCTTGCCCCTTTTTGCGATTCGGCACTGCGTCATTTTAACTGAAAATTGCGCGGTCGTGCGACGTGGCTCCCAAACAAAATTGGCGTCCTTTTTTCCCTAAAAATAGAGCTTTCTTTTGGTGGTATTTGATCACCTCTGTGGTTTTTATTTTTTGCGCTATAAACAAAAATAGAGCGACAATTTTAAAAAAAATTCAATATTTTTTACTTTTTGCTATAATAAATATCCCCCAAAAATATATAAAAAAACATTTTTTTTCCTCAGTTTAGGCCGATACGTATTCTTCTACCTATTTTTGGTAAAAAAAATCGCAATAAGCGTTTATCGGTTGGTTTTCGCAAAATTTATAGCGTTTACAAAATAAGGGATAGTTTTATTGCATTTTTATTAATTATTTTTTTTTTACTACTAATAGCGGCGATCAGCGATTTTTTTCGTGACTGCGACAATATGGCGGACACTTCGGATAATTTTGACACATTTTTGGGACAATTGTCATTTTCACAGCAAAAAATGCATTTAAATTGCATTGTTTACTGTGGAAATGACAGTTGCAGTTTGGGAGTTAACCACAGGTGGCGCTGTAACTTTCGCTGTGACTGTGTGTGTGTTTACAACTGTAGGGGGGTGTGGCTGTAGGTGTGACATCATCGATCGCGTCCCCCTATTACAGGGATGACGCGATCGATGCCTCGGCCACAGAGAAGCACAGGGAAGCCGTGTTTACACACGGCTCTCCCCGTTCTTCCGCTCCAGGGACGGATCGCGCACTGCAGCGGCGATCGGGTCCGCGAATCCCGCGGTCCCGGTCCTGGAGCTTCGGACCGGGTCACGGGAGCGCGCTGCGGGCGCGCGCCCGTGACCCACGACTGGGTACTAAAATCAACGTATATATACGTTGATGTGCCCAGCCGTGCCATTCTGCCGACGTAAATGTGCAGTAGGTCCTTAAGTGGTTAAGTACAGCAGCATATCCCTACATAGAACTTCTTCATCAGCTGAATGTAAAACTACCAGAGAATAAATGTTATTGAAAGAGTAATAAAAGATCACAGTCAATGAGCTGTCCGCAGGTCAAAGGATAGGTTCTGGATCATCAAAGCTGCTTTCAATGTTCTGAAACAAAATGTGAAAAGCAGAATAATACAGACAGTTTGTGACAAAGCTGACACCCAGTCCTCCAAGAGGAATGGAATCAATTGTGACATTTTTCATTTATTTGTAAATGCCTCTTTGGTCGTACACTCACTCAAAACGACAATTGCCTCTTGCAGAAAAAGGGAGGTGATGACAAAATGGAGGAATCCTGACAGTTGTTTTAATGAGATTCTGCATTAGGGCCACTTTCTTACACTCTCCCCCGACAAGTAGCATGCCCCTCACATTCAATCTCATATCCTAGTAATTTAAAAAACGTTAACCCTATGAAAATTTAAACTAACCTCTCCTAAATCTGCATGACTGCTCCATTTTTTCATCACATCGTGCAATTATATGTAAAAGTCAGGATTCCTAAGATGTTATTTGTGCATTTGTTTTCAAAGAGAGGAATGACGCACTCATTCTGCAAGTGATATATTATGTAAGCTTCTTGTCTGATGAGTTTAAAGGCCTTCTTTTACATGGCAACATAAATTTAATTTAATTTAAAGAAACAGATAACATGCTTAGTCAGACTCCATTCCAGTTCTCAAGTACATTAAACTGGTCATGAACTGATGTGGAAAACATATTTGAGATATACAAGATATACTGTTGTTTTGGTATACATAACACTCTGGCTAGATTGCTTTTATTCTTTTATGTTGTTTTCTTTTTTTTTTCTTTTTTTTTTTTTTTAATAACTCAGATGCAAGGATGGGAGGATGGTTACAGATGACACAAATAAGGCAACTGTACTAAATGCCTTGACATACCGAAGTGGCTAACAGAGGCCAGAGTCCATAAAACACTTAATAAACTTAATACAAATAAATCACCAGGCCCAAATGGCTTACCATGAGAGTCCTCAAAGAACCCAGCCAAGTTATAGCCAGGCCATTATTCCTGATCTTTGTGGACAGCATAATGACAGGATTTGTACCAGCTGATTGGAGAAAAGCCAACGTGGTACCAAAATTCAAAAAGGGCAGAGACATGTTCCTGGTAAATACAGGCCAGTCAGCATAACATCAATAGTGGGTAAATTGTTAGAGAGGATGATTTGGGACTATATCCAAAGATTTACTGAAGAGAAGAATATCATTAGTGGTAATCAGCATGGGTTTATGAGAGGACGTTCCTGTCAGACCAATCTGCTAACATTCTATAAGGAAGTGAGCTGCCATATAGATAAGGGAGACCTGTGGATATGGTGTATATAAACTTTGCAAAACCATTTGATATAGCCCCCCAGAAACGCTTAACTTACGAGCTGAGGTCTGCAGGGACGGGTCCAAAGTTTGGTGATAAATAACATGTACGTGTCACACTAGTCGAGTGGTGAGTGAGGTACCCCAAGGTTCTGTCTTGGGACCAATATTATTCAATATATTCATAAATAACATAGAGTATTAAATAACTAGTTAAGTCTCCGTTTTTGCAGATTACACAAAAATAAGCAGAGTAATAGACTCACACAAGGACATAGAAATTGTTCAGAATTACCTGAATAAGATAAAGAAGAGGAGAGACAAATAGCAAATGAGGCTTAATGTAGAGAAATGTGAAGTAATGCACTTGGAGACAAAAAAAAAAAAACATAAATGCTAAATATTCACTAGGTGGAGAACCTCTGGGAGAATCAAGGATGGAGAAGTATCTAGGGGTGCTAATAGATGACAGATTGAGCAACAGCATGCAGTGTCAAGCTGCAGCTTCCAATGCAATCAAAGTGTTAGTATGCTTAAAACATTGGATATACTCCAGGGATAAAACTTTAATACTGCCAGTCCTCCGAAGGGATGTGGTTGTGTCATGAATCAGATGCGATCAGAACTGCGTGGACTGCACAAGTGAACCAGATGTATATAGGTGAAGAAAGTAATAATTTATTAAGGAAATGTGAATAATATGTAACACAACCACCTCCAATAATACACAGTGCACAACAAACCAATATTAGACAAGACCCCAAAATAGCAATAATCAGACGAATAAATAAAGCCAAAAGAGAATATCGGAATCGTAGTCTAGCTAAGCAATGGCCATAACGGGAGATTACCAAATGGGGGACAAGGAGCAATGGACAGGGAGAGGGTGAAAGGGATCAGATAGCAGGGCAGGGATCCAGGGATCCAGGGATCCAGGACTGACGGGAACAGGTACAAATAGGTTCGGAATCAGGATCAGAGTCTGGTTCAGATAACAGGGTCAGGCAACAGGGTCAGGCAACAGGGTCAGGCAACAGGGTCAGGCAACAAGGTCAGGCAACAGGGTCAGGCAACAGGGTCAGGCAACAGGGTCAGGCAACAGGGTCAGGATCAAAGTTCAAATCAGTGCACAAGACGATGCCAAGGCAAAGTACGTTGAACTTGCCAGGTTTTTATACCAATACCTGCTATCAGGTTCAGGTTAACTGATGGTGTGTAGGCACATCAGACCATCAGTCAGCTTCATCGGCTAACCTTTGACAACGGTCCTTCAGACTGTTATCATCGGATGGTCTGATCATGTGTACAAGGCTTAAGATGTACATCCTAAAGGACACAAAATACAGGGATATAGGAAATCATTATAGACACTGATACATACTTTATACACCAACACAGATTGAATTGAATGGACTATTGTCTTTTTTCGGCCTTACTGACTATGTAAGGTTCTCCTGCACAACATACGGTTGTTCTACAATCTAAAGAAAAACTGGGGCCTTGCTTAGAAAAAAAATCTGTGCTTCAACACTTAAAGCCCAACTCCAGATAACTGTTCAAATGAACCATGCGCCCCCCCCCCCCCCCTCACACACACACACTGCAAGGGTTGAATGCTTGTCCAGCCTAGGTGTTTAGGAATAAGCAGTAATACCTACTTTATTATCTGCTCCCCCATGCTTCTTCCCCACTATTTACTGGTTCCATCAAGCTGCTTCTCTTCATCATTCTTTAAGTTGGAGCCTCTCCAATGTCATGCTGTACAATGCACACCAGTGGTTCTATTTTGTATGTGAGGATGCTAATGTCATAAAAAGTGTTTGGGGACCTGGGTCCTGCCCCAGGGGACATGTATCAATGCAGTTTTTTTGGGGGCAGTGATTTTTATAATGCTTAAAGTGAAACAATAAAAGTGAAATATTCCTTTAAATTTTGTACCTGGGGGGTGTCTATAGTATGCCTGTAAATTAGCGCATGTTTCCCGTGTTTATAACAGTCTCTGCACAAAATGACATTTCTAAAGGAAAAAAAAAGTAATATAAAACTACTCGCTGCTATAGTGATATTTCGGGTCCCGGCAATACAGATAAAAGTAATTGAAAGTCATTGAAAAAAAATGCGCGAGGGTTCTCTCAAAATTCCATTACCAGGCCCTTCAGGTCTGGTAAGGATATTAACCTCCCTGGCAGTATGATTGTTTCAGATTTTTTAGGTGCTGAAAGCGGTACCAATATTTTGCATGGAAATTAGGCGTTTTATATTGTAGGCCTGCAGTTCTTAGGAATAATAATAATTCACTAAAAACTGTCCAAATAAGAGTCTAGTAGACATCCTGGGTATAATAAAATGTGAAACAAAAAATCATAAATTATAATATAATAAATAAATATAAATAATTATAACAAATAATATAATAATAAGGATTATTACTTTCAGGGTTTGATGACGAATTTCCGCACAAATCACTATCGCTCAATTCTGCAAGTGATTCTAATTTATTATCGCTGTTTTTTTAGCTGGTTTTGACATAAAGGGGCACTTTTTGGTTGCTATGGACAATCTCCAGGCAGAAAGAACAGTTTTTATTATATAAAAGTACATGTAGGACACTGGGCAGACCACTAGGGACAACAAAGGGTGTGTGTGTTTTTTTTCATACAGTACTGTAATCTATAAGATGTACTGTGTCTATTTACTTTTTTGAATTTGGCGCCGATCTCCGCCCCCGTGCGTTGTAACGTCGCAGGGAATGGAGCTCGGCGGCACACGGGCATTGTGAATCGAGCGAAGAGACACCGCTCGATCACAGGGGAGGCATCGCAGGATCCAGGAACAAGGTAAGGAAACATGCCTGTGTACACTGCAAGGCGATCTGGCTCAGGGTTACCGTTTTTGGTTCTGAAATTCCACCCCGAGCCTGACTCGGGAATACCGCCAGGGGGGTTAAGGGGAACCCTGCAACAAATTAAAAAAAATAGCATGGGGTTCCTTCCAAAAATCCATATCAGAGGGGGGAGGGGCTCACACGTCATGGGTGGCACTGCCCTCGGTTATAAAAGAGCTGTCAGACAGCTCGTGCGTCATTCGGCCGGGGGCCTCCGGTGGAGGCGGTATCGTTTGCAGCTGCTGGAGTTTTTTATTTTTTTTATTAAAGGACTTGTCCAAACTTGGTGTGTGTGTGTTTTTTTACATTTTGACACTTTTTTTGTAAAATGGTATGGGTACAATGTACCCCGTTACCAATTCACATGGGGGGCCGGGATCTGGGGGTCCTCTTTATTAAAGGGGGCTTCTAGATTCCGATAAGCCCCCCACCCGCAGACCCCCACAACCAACGGACAAGGGTGGGGGATGAGGCCCTTGTCCCCATCAACATGGAGACATCCTCCCCATGTTGAGAGCATGTGACCTGGAATCGGTTCAGGAAGGGGGGCAATCTCTCGTCCCCCCTCTTTTCCTGTGACCTGCCAGGTTGCGTGCACGGATAAGGGCCTGGTATGGATTTTTGGGGGGGACCCCACACATTTTTTTTTATTTGGTGCAGGGTTACCCTTAATATCCATACCAGACCTGAAGGACCTGGTAATGGAATTTGGGGGGACCCCCACACATTTTTTTCAATGACTTTCAATGACTTTTATCTGTATTGCCGGGACCCGACTTCATTATAGCCACGAGTAGTTTTAAATTACTTTTTCCTTTAGAAATTTCATTTTGTGCAGAGACTGTTATAAACACAGTAAAATGTGCTACTTTACAAGCATACTATAGACACCCCCCAGGTACAAAATCTAAAGGAATATTTTATTTTTATTGTTTCAGTTTAAGCATTATTAAAATCACTGCTCCCAAAAAAAAATTCAGTTTTTAAAACTTTTTTTTTTGCATTGACACATGTCCCCTGGGGCAGGACCCAGGTCCCCAAACACTTTTTATGACAATAACTTGCATATTCACCTTTAAAATTAGCACTTTAGATTTGTCCCATAGACTTTAAATGGGTGTTCGCGGCTTTTCGAATTTGCCGCGAACACCCCAAATTGTTTGATGTTCGGCGAACAGCCAATGTTCGAGTCGAACTCATGTTCGACCCGAACATAAAGCTCATCCCTAATTAGGAGGACTGACTGGGTATTCTTAATGTAAAGGTAACGCAAAAAAGGATTTGAACCATTGTGCGTTTTGTTTTTATTGTTTCAATTATTTGTCCTGGTGACCATTGTTACTGAGTCAAAAAGTTTTAGGAAATACATAACTTTATAGTTGTCATCATAACAAGAGATAAGGGTAAATATTTCTGAAGATGACTGCTCTAATAACACCTATCTTAGAGAGGAATTTAAGCCAATTTAAAGACATTTCCTCTCACTTACTGTTGCGTTTCTGGGATGCAAGTGAACAGAAATATCCCCCACAACTCGGGGGTTGAAAAATGCCAGTCACCAGTGCAGAAATATGACAGTCACTGCATTATGTGTGAATAGCCCATATAAGGATTTGGTTTTAGGGCCCTTTCACACGTCCGCCTCCGCTCGTCCGTTTTTACAAGTCCGTAAACGGACTTGTAATGGTTCCCTATGGGATCGCGTCGTGTGAAAGAGGCCTTAATGTAAAGATAATTTAGGTTTTTAGGTTATCACCTGTCCTCTGCCTGTTGATTAGCACACCTGGGCTCCCTTTCAGGAGACCCTAAATTTATAGTGAGGACTGCAGCCATGCAGAGTGTCGTGGAGTTGGCGCTGCAACTTCCCAGGTATTTGCAAATGCTTGCAACTAAACATCTGTTTTTACTTACATCAGTTAGACAGATTAATTTGGTTTAGTGCTTTTTGGTTGACAACTTTGAGCCTGGTCACATGGTTATATATAATTTATTTTTCATGTTTATATTTAATTGCATATTGCTAAAATCGCATCTCATATAAAGTCCCAACCTTTTCCAGGTGTTATCCATTTACAGGGATGGAGGCCTATGGCAAAATCTCTATATGCCTCATATAAAGTTCCACCCCCCTTCTTTTTTAAAGATAATTTAGGTAAGAAAACTGAATTAGCAGTATTTATATTCATTAGGGACTGTAAATCAATATTGAATCCAAAGTTAACTTAGTAAATTTGCAATAACAAACCAAAGAAAGTGTGGTACATACATGCCTAAAAAACTAATATTTACAATTTCACAAAAACATCACAATACAATGAAAAAAAAATAAAACATTTTTTTTTGTTAGGCGGCGTACACACGACCGAGGTTCTCGCTAGAAACCAGCAAGAACCTCGCTGGAAGCTGCATTCCAGCGAGAACCTTGGCCGTGTGTACGCTCTCGGCGAGCATCCCGTCGGGAATGCCATCGAGCAGAAATAGAGAGCATGTTCTCTATTTGCTCGACGGCCCGCCTGGATGAATGGCTGGTTGCCATTCCCGACGGGCGGGTCGCCGAATCTGACGGCCGGCAGAGAACCTCGACGGGCGGAACGATGTGTTCTGCCCGTCGAGGTTCTCTGCCTTGTGTACGCGGCTTAAGAGAGGAAAGAAAAGTCCAATGTGGTATGTATACCAACACCTGAAAAATTAATTAGTAAACTTCAAAGTGACTCTTTACCATTTGTGCTCAAAAGTGTAGATGCACACTCACCAGTAGGGATGAGCTCGATGTTCGGATCAAATATAAGTTTGACTCTAACATGAACTGCATGCTTTGGCCAATCACAGCGCGCTCTGCTGAGAGAGACATGGCCAATCATGGTTTAGGGGGATTACGTCCACGCTCCACATTATATAAGGCTGCTTACATAGCATACAGGTGAAACTCGAAAAATGTGAATATCGTGCAAAAGTCCATTTATTTCACTAATGCAACTTAAAAGGTGAAACTAATATATGAAATAGACTCATTATATGCAAAGCAAGATAGTGCAAGCCGTGAATCGTCATAATTGTGATGATTATGGCTTACAGCTCATGAAAAATCTCTGAAAATTTGAATATTGTGAAAAGGTGCAATATTAAGTGTCCCACTCTAATTAGCTAATTAAGCCATAACACCTGCAAAGGGCTCCTGAGCCTTTAAATGGTCTCTCAGTCTGGTTCAGTAGGAATCGCAATCATGGGAACGACTGCTGACCTGACAGTTGTTCAGAAAATCATCATTGACACCCTCCATAACGAGGGAAAGCCTCAAAAGGTAATTGCAAAAGAAGTTGGATGTTCCCAAACTGCTGTATCAAAGAACATTAATAGAGTTATGTGGAAGGGAAAAGTGTGAAATAAAAAGGTGCACAAGCAGCAGGGATAACCGCAGCCTGGAGAGGATTCTCAGGAAAAGGCCAATCAAAAGTGTTGTGGACTGAGGCTGGAGTCACTACATCAAGAGCCACCGCACACAGATGGGCTTCAAATGTCGTATTCCTCTTGTCAAGCCACTCCTGGACAACAAACAATGTCAGAAGCGTTTTACCCGGGCTGAAGAAAAACAGACCTGGTCTGTTGCTCAGTGGTCCAAAGTCCTCTTTTCTGATAAGAGTAAATTTTGCATCTCATTTGGAAACCAAGGACCCAGAGTATGGAGGAAGAATGGAGAGGCACACACTGCAAGATGCTTGAAGTCCAGTGTGAAGTTTCCACAGTCTGTGTTGATTTGAGGAGCCATGTCATCTGATGATGTTGGTCCACTGTGCTTCATGGTCCAGGGTCAATGCCGCTGCCTACCAGGAGATTTGGAGCATGCTTCCTTCCACAGACAAGCTCTATGGGGATGCTGACTTAATTTTTATGTAATCCATAGATTCCTGTTTAAGCGGACAACTGGCGGCCAGGTGCCCCAGTTCTTGGCAATGCCAGCACACTATAGGACCCCGATCATGGCAGGTCTCCCTTTGGTGATTAAACCTCTTCACACCTTGCGCCTCAGGATCCTCTATCATATTTACCTCTGTTTTCCCGCACTTTAGGGCAAGATCACCTTTTCCCAGGTTGGTTGGCTTCTGTCTCTTGGAGAAGAATTTTTTGGGTAGTACACCCCGAAGAAAATCCTCAGTACACAAGTATCGGTCCACGAGGGCAACCAACTCATTGGCATCTTTAGGATCAGCTCTCCTGGGAAAACCGCTGTATAGGGGTTGGCAGGGCTCTCACAAAGCAGTCCACTGTGTCTCTCTTCATGATTTGGGCTGGGGTGGCGACCTCTGGCTGTAACCACATCCGTGTGAGGTGAATGAGGTTGTTCCACCTTAAATTGCCAAGCATGGACACGCTGAGCTCTCACAGCCATTGTTACGCCAAGGCAAGCCAGAATTTCATTTTTCAGAGTTTTATATTGCTGGGCCTCAGCAGCATTCAGATCAAAAAAGGACCTCAGCCCATTGGTCCCGGGGTAGCCTTTCACACTCTGCCACCCTCTCATAAATGTGAGGAAAGCCTTCATGTCATCCTCGGCTGTCATTTTCTGTAGTGCAGCCTGCACTCGCTTGCAGAAATCTGCAACATTGTTCAGGACGTGGTCAGTCAGGGACTGTACATGACTCTGTATGAGCTTATTGAACTCTATCTGCTACTGCATGGCCACTTGGGTAGCAGTTATCAAGAAGGGTGGTGCTTGTACCAGCTGTTTGATTAGATCCTCCATTCTCTTAACAGTTTACTGGTACCAGTGAATTAAAAAAAGCATATTTTCCCTTTAAGAGTGCTGGCTCTAATCTATTTCTTTTTTTTCAAAAATGCAGCTGCAAGTCGTACAGTCTCTGGGTCTTGTGCCCACTCCAAGCCACCAATTTGTAGGGGATCAGACGCAATGCAGGGACAAACTCACAGTTTATTTAGAAAAACATCATGTTTAATACACAAGATAATCCCAAACAGAAGAAAAAAAATATCTTGCCACAAAAATAAACATCGAGCCTTACTGTGTCCGTAGTCTGACCAGTCATTGGTTTTGTAGTAAGTGTCCTTCCAAACAAAAACACTTTGTATCCAAAGTCAGGGATAAGCAGCCATGCTCTCACATTGAGACACACACTCTCTCTGAGAGCTAGGACCAGCTGCCTTAATCAAGACCTGAAAGGAAAAAATGTAACTGCGGTCCACAGACTTGGTAATCTGTGCCACCCAGATCTCTATCAGACTCCCAATAATAACAGCTCTGGAACAGACTTTACCAATACAGGGTAAAGAACTAAGGCCCAGATTCACGTACATCGGCGCATTATCGGTCCGGCGTAGCGCACCGCCATTACGTTAGACTTGCGCCATCTAGCCGCGTAATCCCCCGATTCACATAGCTTTTGCGCAGGAAATTGCGCAAGCGTAAGATTTTTTCCAGAGGCGTAAGGAGGAGTAATACAAATTGGGAGGGACGTGGGCGTGTTACATTGAAATGAGCCGTGACCCCATGCAAATGAAGGGCCGGCCGGCTCGCGCATGCGCGCTTGAAGGAGACCATGGTCAGCTCCGATGTGCGCATGCTCACAACTCGGGAGCGGCGCAATCAGTGAAATTGGAAATGGACTAGGGCAACGTTGTGAACTACGCAGACAGCATAAATAGACACACACAAATGCACTTACTTTGCAAAAATACATCCCTTTGTATCCCTCCCTCTACAGCAAGGTGCTTTTGTTTGTTTGTGACGTGTCTTTGAGATATTTGAGGACTGTTTTGCAGAGTGATTTTTGTCTTTTCTGTGTTTTCTTTGTTGTTATTTTGTTTAAATTATATTTTTGCTGGGCATTTTTTATTTTTGCTCGTCATTTATTTAATTTTTTTGGTTCTGTTTGTGTATGATTTTGGAATGTGGGGGTGATATTCCTGCGGGAAAAGGGGTGTCACCCTCATTTGTGGTGGAGAAGTGATCCCCAGGTCTGTGTGAATGGTGTATGAATGTACAGTGACATAATTGGAGCCGTGGCGTGGCGTTGCAGCTCACAAGTCCTGCATGGTGGACTGGTGCCAATCCAATGTGATGAGGATGTGGGGTGTGTGTGCTAGGGACCACAGTGGTGTGCATGCATGCATTCTCATTGTGCCATGATTAATGTGTGTGTTTAACGTGCAAAGATGCATAATGTGAGCTGGCATGAGATGGGGTCATGAGATGGGGTACCAGTGCATATGCAGAGTCACCTTGAAGGGAAAAGACAGGAGGATGTTAGTCATGCATGTGCCACTTGTGAGGTGTGCATCACGGGAGGGGATAGTCATGCCTGCCACCCATGTCACTCACCAACCAGCCAGCTGTCCCCATACATGTTCTGTTCGAAATCTGTGGGGATGGGTCTCTGATTGTATATGTAGCTGTCATGGGTGTCATGGGTAGTGCCATGTGTTGGGCTGCTGATGTCCTCCTGCAAGGTTGTGGTAATTCCATGATGGCATGAGGGGTGAATCTGAAGATGTGAGACACCTCAGAATCACTCATGCCAAAGATGTCTATGCGTGTGTGATATATCAAGTGAAGAGTGAGGGGCTTGTATCAGATAAGAATATTGTATTAGATTAATTTAAATTGTAAATTTTATATAAGCAAATAAAAAAAAAAAAAACATCTCCCGTGCCCTCCTTAGTGCCCTCCTCAGTGCCCTCATCCTTCTTTGTTCATCTAAAGTCAGTAGTATAGCTATGCGCGACGATGCCCCTGGCATGTTGGCATACAGATTGTTGGGCAACACGTGTGACTGCTGAACTCCTCACTAACAGTGTTGCTTTATCTGACAAGTAGACTTTTTTTCATTTTTTAGACCAGCTTTTAGGTGCTCTAACTTTAGACAGGACATTTTGCTGTTGCGCACATCGCGTAGCCTGCGCAGCAACTGCGTTTTTTTGTGGATCCCCGCAACTCCCTCATTAGCATATTTGACTAGCAAATCAATGGTGTGTCTAGCGCATTTTTGCGCGGACGGATGCGTCTGTCTAACGAAATTACGCCGGGAAAAAAAAAGTAGATTTCTGGCGTAAATCGTTTTCTGAATCGCGCGCATCTAAACGCACGCGCACATTTAGACTTACACACGCGCAACACCAGTTGCGCAGGCGTAATCGCTCTGTGAATCTGGGCCTAACTGTTTAACAGGGGCATGTAATTACAATTTTTGATATAATATTTCAAAGCAGGACCCGTTCCTGCGCCCAACAAGAGTATCTGTGAGGGCTTAGAATGTTGTGGCACCACCACTACCTAAGGCCCAATTTTTCTGCAGAGTGTATAGTGCAGTCTGTATAGTATACAGTATATTGCATACTGCTGTTAAGAGTATAAAGTGCTCGGGGGCCTGAGGCATTTTTTTTGCTGTGGGCTTCGTAGTGGACTGGGGGGAGAACCCATGCCATTTTTTTCAATGATTTTTATCTATATTGCCGGAATACGACAATACATCCTCGAGCAGTTTTAAATTAAATTTTTTCATTTTAGAAATTACATTTGGCTGTGGTACTTTATAAACATGGGACAGATGCGCTAATTTACTGGCAAACTAAAGAGACCCCCACAGGTACGATATTTAAAGGAATGTTCCATTTTTATTGTTTCACTTTAAGCATTTTTTAAATCACTGCTCCTGAAAAAACGTCAGTTTTTAAAGATTGTTTTTGCATTGATACATGTCCCCTGGGCCAGGACCCAGGTCCCCAAACACTTGTTATGGCAATAACTTGCATATTAGCCTTTAAAATTAGCACTTATGATTTTTCACATTCACGTTCACCATAGACTTTAACGGTGTTCATTTTTTGCCTGCTTGCATGTTCTTCTGGGGGGTGTTTGGCTCATCCCTACTCCCCAGAGGTGTCTGACTTCTTTTTACAGGTAGGTCAAGCAGCACTTTTTGCCCTTTAAAGGCTTTTATCACTTTGTGTTGATTATTAATGTCTTCCTCTAATTGAATGGCATATCACTCATATTACCGAGCAGGGGGCGTCATTTGAAAAAACCATTATTGTAAACAGTGGATAAATTGAAGGAAAACATTGGCGATCATTTCAAGATGATAAGAACCTTTTGAGGGCAAAAAGCGCTGCTTGACCTACCTGTAAAAAGGAATCAAACATCTCTGGTAAATGTGCATCTACACTTTTGAGCACAAGTTTTGAAGATATATAATAGAAGATCCACTTTGATGATTACTGATTCATCTTTCTGGTCTTGGGATAAATACCACATTGGATTTTTCTTTCTTTTTTATATTTTTAATTTTCATTGTATTGTTATGATGGTTATTGTAAATATTTGTTTCCGTGGATGAGATACTCCTCCTAAACAATGTATTCTGTCGCACCAGACCAAGCAATTCATCAAAACTGGAAAAAGTTGTAAAAATAAAGCAAATTAACCACTTAAGGACCCCTTCACACCGATATACGTCGGCAGAGTGGCACGGCTGGGCACAAGCCCGTACCTGTACGTCCTCTTTAAGTGCCCAGACGTGGGGTCGCCAGCGCAACGCGGGTGGCAGGCTCGCGACCCAGTCCCAAGCTCCGTGACCGCGCATGTGGGACCCAATCGCCGCCGGTGTCCCGCGATTGGTCTCCGGAGCTGAAGAAGGTGGAGAGGTGTTTGTAAACACACCTTCCTCCTTATTTATTGTGGAAGTGGCAGCGATCGTCTGTTCTCTGATAAAGGGAAAGATGATCACTGATATCAAACATCCAGGCCCGCCCCCTACAGTTAGAAACACATATGAGGTCACACTTAACCCCTACAGCGCCCCCTTCAGGTTAACCCCTTTACTGCCAGTGTAATTTTTACAGTAACCAGTGCATTTGTATATCCCTTTTGCTGTGAAAATGACAATGGTCCCAAAAATGTGTCAAAAGTGTCAGATGTGTCCGCCATAATGTTGCAGTCAGAAAAAAAATTCTATGATCGCCGGCATTAGTAGTAAAAAAAAAATATTAATAAAAATACAATAAAACTATCCCCTTTTGTAAACGCTATAAATTCTGCTTAAACCAATCAATAAACGCTTAATGCCTTTTTTTTACCAAAAATAGGTAGAACAATATGTATCGGCCTAAACTGAGGAAAAAATGTTTTTTTTTTTTGTGTACATTTTTAGGGGATATTTATTACAGCAAAAAGTACAAAATATTGATTTTTTTTTTCAAAATTGTCGCCCTATTTTTGTTTAAAGAGCAAAAAATAAAAAACGCAGAGGTGATCAAATACCACCAAAAGAAAGCTCTCTTTGTGGGAAAAAAAGGATGGCACTTTTGTTTGGGAGCCACGTTGCACGACCGCGTAATTGTCAGTTAAAACTGGCCATTTCCTTTACCTGCATAATTATCTACACAGACAGCATATGTACTTGCCTTGCGATTGACATCCGGGTATAATTGAAAAACCTGTCCTCAAAACCATGCATCTTCTCATACATGGCCCAGAACTGCCCTCCGTTAGCTCCATTGGAAATTATTGGATGGATCCAATAGCGACGTCTTCTTATCATCCTCATCCTTCGCTTCCTTTCTTCCTCTACCTCTTACTCTTTCATCAATACTGCCAAACCAGCTGCTATGACAGCTGACATTACGTAACACACAGAGAGCATTTTGGACACAGAAAAACAGGGAACAGGGAAGAAGAAATGAAACAGGAAGAAGAATGATGTCAAAAGAGCTTAGAAGCTCTGATTGGCCACTTCTAACGTTCCCTGTCCTGGAGACAACTTCAAGTTGTGTTGTAAGTTGCCCCAGGTTGCCCCAAGTCGCGCTGAAGTTGCCCCAGGTCGCGCTGTGGTTCATGCTGAAGTCGTGTACAAGTTGCCTCTAAAAGTCGCGCTGGAAATCGTGTCGCCCCAGTGTAAACCGACTCTAAGGCCCCGTACACACGAGCAGACAGATTTGTTCAAATTGGTCGGACAGACCGATTTGAACAAATCAGTCTGCTGGGATGTATTGGTTTGATCATGTACACACGATCAAACCAAAATCCCTGCCGGCAGACAGCGCGCTGACGTGTCGGTGACGTGGCGGTGACGTTGACGCCGCCACGTCACCGCACCAGGAAGTGAATTACTTCCGCGCATGCGTCAAATCCATTCGACGCATGTGCGAGAAGATATGTCTGCTGGTTAGCGTACTAACCAGCAGACATATCGGGTGGACGGATTCCCAGCCGACAGATTTTAAAGCATGCTTTAAAATCTGTCGGCTGGCCAAATCCGTCGGCTCGCCCGTACACACGGTCAAATCTGTCTGCTGGGACAGTCGGGCTGGCTTGTTATTGCATAGGTGGATTGGATTTCAGTTAAAGGGGAAGCTACATGAGTATAGATACAATATATATATTTATTATAGAAATCGTTTTGGGATAAACGTTTAAACATTTTCACAATTTAGGCGTCGGACATTGGTTTGTTTAGTTTTTTAATAAATATGCGGACTATTGCAAATAAAACGTTATATAATTGTGCTAAAAAATAGCATGATCACACAAGTAAGAACTGCTTTTGTAGTTTATGTCTTAATTTTTAGTTAATGAACATTGCTATTACCCTCCAAAACTCACTAACTGTAATAAGTGCACAAAATTGTGCACACTTGCCTGGATACCATCACTTGCAAAGCTTTACCAGTCTATTAAAAAGTCCTATAACACTTTTCAAGTGTTAAGTAAATTCCCTGTATTGTAAATATTGTATTGAATCAATCTTGTGTTCTTGTGGGCATGAAGAGGTTGTGATTTTGTCTATTATAGTGTTGTGATAATAGTATTTTTCTGCAGTTAACACACAAAAGAGAAACCTACCTTTTGTCAGAGAGTGACCTTGAATCTGAACTAGTCCGGTCATGAAAAAAGGCAGACAATCTTCATCTCTAAAGCACTGGAAACCATCATCTGCTTGAAGTGACCTTCTTTGAGGCATTGTTGAATTGGGCAGCACACTCACACATGCAACATAGGGGCAGATTCACAGAGAAATGGATTATCGTAGCGTATCAGAAATACACTACGCCGCCGTTTTTTACCTTGCTCTACGTGGAATTCAGGTAGATTTTCTACGGTAAACGACGGCGGCGTAGTGTATTTCTCCCGTCGCAATCCATCTGCGCTAGTAGGGGGCGTGAAACATTTAAATTAGGCGCGTTCCCGCGGCGATCGAT
Organism: Rana kukunoris; assembly: GCA_029574335.1. Classification (NCBI taxonomy): domain Eukaryota; kingdom Metazoa; phylum Chordata; class Amphibia; order Anura; family Ranidae; genus Rana; species Rana kukunoris. The sequence goes on along the minus strand of CM056052.1, from coordinate 197,868,088 downwards.
CTGCGCATGCTCCGTTCGCAAATTTCCCGCCGCGCATTGCGCGAAATCACGTCGTGACGTCATTCGTTGTTTATGTAGCGTACTTTACGGGCGATCCACGTCCCGACGAGTTACGTAAACAAAAACATTTTTTAAATATATTCGAAGCGGGAACGACGGCCATACTTAACATGGGCTACGTAAAGTTAGAGCAGCAAAAAGCTGCTCTAACATTACGTATAAAAAAATAGACGAAAACGATTGCGACGCCCGCTCGTATGTTCGTGAATCCCCGTAAAAACACATTTGCATATCCCGACGCATCAAAACGACGCGAACTCCTCCCAGCGGCCGCAAATAGATGGCAGCGTAGATCCGAAGGCTTACGAAGACGTAAGCCTCTCGGATCGAAGCCCGAAGCCAGCGTATCATGGTTTGAGGATTCAAACTAGTGATACGCCGCGCGAAATTTGAAATTACTCCTGTCTAACCCCAGTTAGACAGGCGTAATTGTTTTGTGAATCTGCCCCATAGTTTTTAACGAGAGGGGATGTTTTTTACTTCATTCTTTGTTTAAGCTGCACATTCTTTATGTCCCTCATATAACATGGTCAGTTCAGAAGCAAGAATGACAAATGAAAAAAAAGAATGTTTAACAAGTTCCTTGCCTATTTTTAATGTTTTTATAGTTTATGACAGTGAAGAAAAGTGACACATTATAATGGTAGGGAAATATGTAATGTCAAAATTTACCATGAGCATACAGAGATATGGAAGGAAAGCAGTAAATATTCATTATGTGAATGTCAGTTTACTGCAACTGTTCCTTTTTAACAGAATATTATTCAGTTATACAGTGATTTATATCAAATTTACAAGTATAAGATATTGGAAGAATGGAGTGCCAGCCCAATAATTTAATATCCAAGTGAAATTTTTTGATCGAAAATGTCTGCAAGAACAATTCAATTAGTTTTGGGGGTCCTGAAGGACGCCCTTTATCAGAGCTTTAAAATTCTAAGATAAGAAAGGTACTATTAGTGTAAGGGATTCATTAATGAAAACTTTTTTTTGTGTGTGAAGATGGCCAGCAGCTGGAGTCACAGGCTCTTCCAATATCCTATGCAACACACTAAAAGTGCCACCTAGAGGCCCTCTTGGTTTGAAATTCACCATATAGTAAATCCATGAACTGTATATATATATATATATATATATATATATATATATACTGTATATATATATATATATATATATAGAGCTACCCCATCCAGGAGCCGCTGATTAGATTGGGATCGGCGGATTAAGTTACCTCTGTGTCTAGGGGTAGATGTAGTGAGAAAAGCAGTAACAAATGTCCAACCTGTAGCTTAAGTTTTCTGAATGCTTTATTTTCCTGGTCCAACACGACCAACACATAAACTTAGATAGGAAAAGGTTGATGAAAGTAGAGTAACTTCGCAGAGTCAGACTTGGATAGAGAAAGCAGTCCTGCTTTCGGTAATTAAGTCAATCACATCGCCACTCCAGCCGGAGTGGGTGCAGTGCTCCTGGACATGCCTCTCACACAGACCTGGCAGCCAGAGTGTCACTGAGAAAGCTGAGAAGGAACACGTCACTGCCATGACTTGGCTCTAGAAGATAAGTAGAGGCCTCTGCCACAGGTCTGGTACTCAAGAGCAATACAGCATATCATCTCAATCCTGTCCTCTTGAGATGTGGAACCCCAGTAAGTCACTGAGGTTCCTCAGTCACTTCAGTGTCTCTGAGCCATGAGGGCCCAGAGTCGGGAACTCTGTGTGGCACGGGCCCCGACCAGGTAGGCCATAGTGGTGGGGCCCCTGATGTGTGCACACCCTGAAGGTGGGTGCCACACCTGGAACCAGGAACGCGCGAAGAACCCAGAAATATGGCGTCTGCCACAGATATACCCTCCCCCAGCATGCCCCGCGAGGAAAACGCTCCTCCAATTGGCTGCTGGGAAAAGGTGGCTCTGCCTGAACCCCTCTGGCGCTACCTGCCACCCCCAGAGATGGGACCACATCTCTGGAGCGCAGAATGACCCACAGGACAATTCAGGGCTGACAGCCGCTGAACCTGAACAAATCAACCTGAGTGAGAGCAAGTAAGTCTCTCACCCTACTAACTTTAGCGTAGCGCCCTTTCTAAAAGTAAGGGGGCTCTACATATATATATATATATATATATATATATATATATATATATGCTCATAAGTTTACATACGCTGCAAAATTGATGATTTCTTGGCCATTTTTCAGAGAATATAACTGATAACACAAAAACTTTTCTTTCACCCATGGTTAGTGTTTGGCTGAAGCCATGTATTATTAATCAACTCTGTTTACTCTTTTTAAATCATAATGGCAACAGAAACTACCCAAATAACCCTGATAAAAAGTTTACATACCCCAGTTCTTAATACCGTGTAACATCAATGACAGTTTGAAGTCTTTTGTGGTATTTGTGAATGAGGCTCTTTATCTTTTTAGATGGTAAAGCTGCCCATTCCTCTTGGCAAAAAGCCTCCAGTTCCTGTAAATTATTGGCCTGTCTTGCATGAACATGCACGTTTGAGATCTCCCCAGAGTGGTTCAATGATATTGAGATCAGGAGACTGAGATGGCCACTCCAGAACCTTAACTTTATTCTGCTGTAGCCAATGACAGGTCGACTTGGCCTTGTGTTTTGGACCATTGTCATGTTGGAACGTCCAAGTACGTCCTATGAACAGCTTCCTGGCTGATGGATGCATTTTTTGATAACATACTGCATTGACCTTGCCATCAGTTTTGAGCAAATTTCCTGTGCCTTTGTAGCTCACACATCCCCAAAACATCAGCGATCCACCTCCGTGTTTCACAGTAGGAATGGTGTACCTTTCATCATAGGCCTTGTTTACTCCTCTCTGAATGTAGTGTTTATGGTTGTGGCCAAAAGGCTAGATTTTGGTCTAATCGCTCCAAATGACTTTATGGCCAGAAGGTTTTGAGGCTTGTCTCTGTGCTGTTTGGCATATTGTAAGGGGGATACTTTGTGGCATTTGTGTAGTGATGGCTTCCTTCTGGTGACTCGACCATGCAGCCCGTCTTTATTAATGTGTCTCCTTATTGTGCATCTTGAAACAGCCACACCACATGTTTTCAGAGAGTCCTGTATTTCACCTGAAGTTATTTTTGGGTTTTTCTTTGTATCCCGAACAATTTTCCTGGCAGCTGAAACTTTAGTTGGTCTACCTGACCGTGGTTTGGTTTCAACAGAAATGTTTGAACTGCTGATTGGCATTCTCAAATCCTTGATTATCTTTTTATATCCCTTTCCTGTTTTATCCAGTTCAACTACCTTTTCCTGCAGATCCTTAGACAAATGTTTTGCTTTCCCAATGACTCAGAACCCAGAAACGTCAGTGCAGCACTGGATGAAAGATGCAAGGGTCTGTCAGGAGTCCAGAAACTCATTGACCTTTTATACACACACACACACTAATTACAAGCAAACCGATCACAAGTGAGGATGGTTACCTTTTAATAGCTATTCAAACCCCTTTGTGTCAAATTGTGTGCATGTTATCAGGCCAAAATCATCAGGGTATGTAAACTTTTGATAAGGGTTATTTGGGTAGTTTCTGTTGCCATTATGATTTAAAAAGAGTAAAAATTGTTGATTTATAATACATGGCTTCGGTCAAACACTAACGATGAGTTAAAGAAACTTTTTTTGTGTTATCATTCATATTCTCTGAAAACTGGCCAAGAAATCATAAATTATGTAAGGGTATGTAAACTTATGAGCACAACTGTATATACTGTATGTATATACTGTATACACTTACTGGCCACTTTATCAGGTACACCTGTCCAATTGCTTTATAAAACAATTTGCTAATCAACAAATGCATTTAGGCATCTAGACGTGGTGAGGATGACTTACTGAAGTTCAAACCGAGCATCAGTATAGGGAAGAAAGGAGATTTAAGTGACTTTGAACATGGCATGGTTTCTGGTGCCAGACAGGCTGATCTGAGTATTTCAAAAACTGGACCAGGATGAATTGGGTACAGGGCACAGGCAGGTGCGTGACAGAGTTCAGAGAGTGGTTAAGACAAGCCGGGTCAGCAACTAGGATCAGGATTCAGAATCACAGTCACAGGATATACAGGAGGATGAAGACAAAGCAGCACTGATCCTGAGAGCTGGCCAAGTTAAATAGCCCATTTGGCACCAACATCTGTCACAGGTGCATGCAAACACCAGTGTGCATAAGAATGCACTACGAAATGTGTGTGCACGAGTATGCGCATTTATATATGCATTAGCCAATGCACAATTCTTGCGAGCATGAAAGGGAACATGTTTTATTCTGTGCACAGAAATCCATCCAGAGGAGTCACCTCGTCTATTGGCAAGCCTTTCCTTACAAACTGGTTTGAGATAATAGAAAGGCAACAGTAACTAAAATAACCATTCGATACAACCAAAGTATGCAGAATATGCACAACACATCAATCCTTGAAGCAGATGGGCTACAGCAGCAGAAGACCCAGGTGCCACTCCTGTAAGCTAAGAACAGGAAACTGAGGTTACAATTTGCACAGGCTCACCAGAATTAGATAATAAAAGATTGGAAATATGTTGCCTAGTCTGATGAGTCTCAATTTCAGCTGCAATTCAGATGGTAGGGTCAGCATTTGGTGTAAAAAACTTGAAAGCATCCTGCCTTGTATCAACAGTTCTGGCTGGTGGTGGTGGTGGTGTGGGCTATATTCTATTGGCACACTTTGGGCCCCTTAGTACCAATTAAGCATTGTTTAACCACCTTCACGGGCCGTATTGTCAAATGACAGGCAGGCTAGGACCCTCTTGTTCTTGGACAACGTCACCATGCTTGTGTGCCGCAGGCGCGAGGGGCATTGATTGATGGTGGTGCGCTCTATCCCTTGGACACAGCACATAACTGATCTCAGTAAAGAGTCGATGATGAGGCTCTTTACCCATGTAATCAGCTATGTCCAATCTCAGCTGATCACAACTAAACAAGAAAATGCTGATTATCCTTTCCTCGCACTGACAGTGTGTGAGGAGAGGAGAGAAGATCAGTGGCATTTCCTCACAGGGGAGATCTGCACAAATAATCAGGGTATTGATTATCAGTGCCCTGATTATCAGTGCAGCCCCAACAGTGCCCAACAGTGATGCCAATCAGTGCCCATCAGTGATTCAAGTCAGTGTCCATCAGTGCCTGTTCATCAGTGCCACCCATCAGTGTCCATCAATGGCACCAATCAGTGCCGACCACAGTAAAGATCGATGTGCATAACGAAGCCAAGGAAAGATGGAAAAATCTCCAAAAGGCATCAAATTACAGATTAGACATTCTTATAATATGTCAAAAAAAGTTAGATTTTATTTCCATCATTTACACTTTCAAAATTACAGAAAACCAAAAATGGCGTCTGCAAAAGTTTGGGCACCCTGCAGAGTTAATGTCTTGTACTGCCCCCTTTGGCAAGTATCACAGCTTGTAAACGCTTGTAAATGCTTTTTGTAGCCAGCCAAGAGTCTTTCAATTCTTGTTTGAGGTATCTTTGCCCATTCCTCCTTACAAAAGTCTTCCAGTTCTTTGAGATCTCTGGGCTGTCTGTCACGCACTGCTCTTTTAAGGTCTATCCATAAATTTTCAATTATGTTGAGGTCAGGAGATTGTGAAGGCCATGGCAAAACCTTCAGTTTGAGCTTTTGTCTAGGATCATTATCCATTTGTAGAAGCCATCCTCTCTTTAAGTTCAGCTTTTTCACAGATGGCATCAAGTTACCACTCAAAATTTGCTGAAATTTTATTGAATCCATTTTTCTTTCTTTCTACTCGTGAAATGTTCCCTATGCCACTGGCTGCAATACAATACCAAAGCATGATTGATCCACCCCCATGCTTAACAGTTGGACAGAGGTTCTTTTCATTAAATGTTGTGCCCTTTCTTCTCCAAACGTACCTTTACTCATTCCGGCCAAAAAGTTCTATTTTAACCTCATCGGTCCACAGAACTTGTTTCCTAAATGCATCAGGCTTGTCTATATGTTCATTTGCAAAGTTCAAACGCTGATTTTTGTGGTGAGGAAGAGGTTTTCTTCTGATGACTCTTCCATGAAGACCATATTTGTACAAGTATCTCTTTATAGTGGAATAGTTTTTAATTGCTTTTCTCACAATCCTGTGAGCTATTCTGTCTGAAATTTTTCTTGGTTTTCCAGATCTTGCTTTAACTTCCACTGTTCCTGATGACTGCCATTTTTTAATTACATTCCGAACAGAGGATATTGACATCTGAAAACTTCTTATAGCCTTCTCCAGCTTTTTGAGCGTCAACTATTTGAAGTTTCAGTTTTCTAGACAACTGCTTAGAAGAACCCATGGTGCTGATTGTTGGGGCAAGATCAGATGAGTCTGGGCATTCAAAACCTTTGAGATTGACATCACCTGGTTTTCCCAGACGATGATTGAGAACAATCCATGACACTGGCAGGTCTCAGCTTTGCAAAGGGGGCAGTGCATGCTATAAATTCTGCAGGGTGCCCAAACTTTTGCAGATGCCATTTTTTTGTTTTCTCTCATTTTGAAAGTGTAAATGATGGAAATAAAATCTAACTTTTTTTGACATATTATAAGAATGTCTAATCTATAATTTGATGCCTTTTGGAGATTTTTCCATCTTTCCTTGGCTTTGTTATGCACATTAATACAAATTTTTACCTGGGGTGCCCAAACTTTAGATCCCCACTGTATTAGTGGCCACTAGGGATGAGATTCGTATTCGAGTCAAACACATGTTCAACTCAAACATCGTATGTTCGATCGTTCGTCGAAATACGAACAAGACAGGTAGTTTGCGCCAAATTCGAGTTACGTTTCACAGACCATAATTCACTGCGGCATCGCTGGCTGATGATTGGTCAAGCATGCACTATGACCCGCATGCTTGGCCAATCACAGCTTGCAAAAAACGGAGAGCCATAATTGGCCAAAGCCAGGGTGACTTTGGCCAATTATGGCTCAGGGGGTTTAGTACACGCCCCACACTATAAAAGGCCGCCTACAGGTCGGCCTTGTGTAGTGTGTTGCGGCGGTGGTTAGAGAGAACAGAGAGAGACAGAGAGAGTGTCATTTTTTGCAGGTAGATAGAGCAACCAGGCAGGCAGGCTAGTCAGTTAATGTTACAGTGTGTAGAGGATATATATACATCCCAGGTGTTGTACATATATTTATACACTGTATAGTTTAGCTCGATCAGTTCTTCCTAATTTACTGGCAGGCAGGTAATTGTGCTATTTAAAGATATTTTCACAGGCATACTATAGATACCCAGCAGGTACAATATTTAAAGGAATTTTTAATTGTATTTATTTTTTTAATTTAAGCATCATTAAAACCAGTGCTCCTGATTCAGGAGCAGTGATTTTAATGATGCTTAAATTAGAAAAAAAAAAGGAAAAATTACTTTAAATATTGTACCTGCTGGGTGTCTATAGTATGCCTGTGAAAACGTCTTTGAGAACCTGGGTCTTGCCTGAGGGAACATGTATCAATGGAAAAAAGTTTTAAAAACTGTAGTTTTTTCAGGAGTCCTGAAAAAAACAACCCGTTTTTAAAACGGGTTCTTTAAAGATGTTTTACGACAATAACTTTCATATTAGGCTTTAAAATTAGGACTTTTGAATTCGAACGTTCGAGTCCCATAGACTTCAATGGGGTTCTAAATGTTCGCGCAAACGTTCAGTCCGTTCAAAGGTTCTGGTGCGAACAGGGGGGGGGGGTGTTCGGCTCATCCCTAGTGCCCACAAGTGTTGCCTATCAGTGCCACCTATCAGTGCTGCATATTTGTGCCTCCTTATCAGTGCCACCTCATCAGTGCCCATCAGCGCAACCTCATCAGTGCCCATCAGTGAAGCTTCATCAGCACACATCAGGGAAGAAGAAAAATTACTTATTTTCAAAAATGTATAACAGAAACTGAGAAAAACATTTTTTTTATTTTTTAGCACCAAATAAAAAAATCCCAGTGATGATTAAATACATTAAAAAGATCTCTGTGTCTCCAAAAAACTATAAAAAATGTATTTGGGGTGCGACAGCGCTGAAAAATAAAAATTGGCCTGGACAGAAAGGGGGTAAAAGTGCCCAGTAGGCAAGTAGTTAAACACCTGGGTCTTTCTGAGTATTGTTACTGACTATGGGCCAGATTCAGGTAGATGAGAGTATCTTTCCTCTGGAGTAACGCTTCTCATTTACGTTACTCTGAAGACCCTTTCAGCGCAAGTCCTGTAATTCACATAGCAGTTGCGCGTAAACTTGCGCCAGAGTAACGATAATGCGCTGGCGTAACCCGACGCAAGTGAAACTGGGTGTGATCATATGTAAATGATGGGCGGAGCCCAGCGCAGAGGCTTACGTTCAGCGCATCATCCACGGAGCATGCGCAGTGAGTGCGGCTCCACTCGCCCCCTTGTGCGCATGCTCACAACTTCCGTCGGCACCACTTCCTGGGAAACGTCAGCGCAATGCGTTCCGCTGGGCGCTTAAAAGCGCTGGCGGAAACGCCATTCCGGCGCAAAAGTAGTTCCATTTCCCCCCACCCCAGGGAAGATACTTTTGCCCTGTAATGGCTGCTCCCGCTGCCCCCAGAGAGAGGAGGAACCTAAATTATAATGCCCAGGAGGTCACAGTGATAATATCGGCTATGGAGGCATTTAATGATTTTCTCCATGGTAAAAAAAGCAGGAAGACCAGCCGGGAGAGAAAGCAGGCCATCCTGGACACCATAGCTGCCAGGGTCAATGTGCTGGGGTACTCCACCCGGAGTGCTTCAGACATTGGTAAAAAAATCAATGACCTGCGGCGCAAGGTGAGGGGCAAGGTGTCCACCATTAGGAGCCATGAGAGGGGCACAGGTGGTGGTCCCCCATGTCCTGTCACCCTGACCGCGGAGGAGGAGGTGGTCGCCCGCTGCCTGGACAGGGAGCAGTTGGAGGGGGTCCCAGGCTATGATTCCGTAGAGGAAGGCTCCAGGACAGGTAAGTGATTTTTACCCCCTTTTTGGTGTGTTGCATGTGGGGGGCGGGGGTGGGTACATGTGCCAAGTGTGTGGGACCACCAACATGTGTCTGCTTTGTGTCATCCACAGATGACGGTGCTGGGCCATCTCGTGCCGGCCAGTCCACCCCAACCCCCCAACGGGATGCTGAAGACGAGGCCCTGGGTGCTGGAGACACCGAGGTGGAGGAGGAGAGTGCCCACACCACTTCAGCAGAGGTGGTTGTGGAGGAGCCTGTCCCTGAACAGGAGTTCATTTTAATGTTGGAGGAGTCCTCCTCCTCTGCAGGGCCCTCTGTGATCCCCTCCCCCATCCTAGGTAGCCCCTCAAGGGCGACTCCATCCCCACGGGGACAACCTTCCTCTGCCCCCAGGAAGGCCACCCGGAAGACCAGGGGGGTGTGTGATTTGGTCGAAGACCAGGTGCTTTTGGACCACGCGAAACAGACCCAGCAAATGGGGGAGATGGCTGGCCACCTAGACAGGGTCGCAGACAGCCTGGGCTCTATGTCACAGCTGCCCAGTCGCGTGCAGGGCGTTGTGACCAGCCTGGGGGAGGTGCAGGCTGATATCCGGCACTTGACAGCAGCTGTTCGAGACAACACTGCTGCCATTCGGGAAGAGGGGAGGCAGCGGCAACGTGACCAGCGGCATCAGATCACCCGCCAGCTGAGGATGCAGGCCCAAACAAATTTGTATCTGAGCCGTATCGCTGTGGCATTGGAGGGCATGCAGCCAACAGCTCCCAGGAGTGGCCCACCCGGGGATCAGCCTCCTCCTGATGCCCCCCCACCACCACCACCACCCACTCCCTCCAGGCAGATGAGGAGCCCGAGAGTGCCCCCAAGGAGGAGCCCCCGTCATCCCAGATGAGGGTTTTTTGTTTTTTTGGTTGTTATATATTTTTGTTTATACTCAGGACATGAGTTTATTTATTTTATTTATTATTATTGTTTATACTCAGGACATGAGTTTTTGTTAATTTTTTTGGTTCTCAGGTTATGAGATTTTATTTTTATTTTTTGATACTGCACACGTTGCAGTGTGAATGGTGTGTGAATGTGAGAGGGTGGCACTCCTGAAAGTAAGGGGTGTCACCCTCGGCCGTGGTGGTGAAGTTAACCCCACGGCTGAATGAATGACGTGTGAAAGGTGTGTGAATGGACAGTGACATCATTGGGGCCTTGACGCGGCGTTACTGCTCCCAACTCCTACATGCTGGACTTGGGCTAATCCAATGCGATGTGCATGTGATGTGTGTGATCTAGGGACATCAGTGGTGTACACGCGTGCACTGTCTGTGTTATTAATGTTTTGGTTTAGTGTCCAAAGATGCCTACGGCGAGGACCCTCCTGACTGCTCTTCCATCAGCAGACTGGGTGTCCTCTGGCAGGTGGGGACTGTGTGGGTCGGGGGTCAGGTCATCACGTATGTCAATCTCTAGGCCTTTTTTCATAGCAAAGTTATGTAGTATGCAACATGCACCGATGATCTGACACACAAAGGTAGGGGAATACAATAGGGTCCCCCCGGACTTATCCAGGCAGCGGAAACGGGACTTCAGGAGCCCGAATGTTTGCTCCACCACTGCACGGGTTTTGATGTGGGCTTCATTGTATTTTCTCTCTCCTCTGGTTTGGGGGTTCCGGAAAGGAGTCATTAGATGGGGTCCCAGTGCATATGCAGAGTCACCTGTAAGGGAAAAGACAGGAGGATGTTAGTAGTGCATGTGCCACTTTTGATGTGCATCACGGGAGGGGATAGTCATGCCTGACTCCCATGTCACTCACCAACCAGCCAGCTGTCCCCATACATGTTCTGTTCGAATTCTGCTGGAATGGGGCTCTGACGGTATATGAAGCTGTCATGGCTGGACCCGGGGTGTTTGGCACGGACGTGCCATATGAGGCGTTGGGCATCGGCTATCACCTGTACGTTGATGGAGTGCCAATGCTTCCGATTGCGGTATATGTGCTCTGTGGCACTGGGGGGCTGTAGGGCCACATGTGTGCAATCAATGGCCCCGATGGTGCGTGGGAATCTGGCAATGTTGTAGAAATCTGTCATTGCCTTCAGCCGCAGCTCCTCAGTGGTGGGTCTGATGAACTGGTTGGACATGCGTCTGAGGATTGCAGGGACAACCTGGTGCACACATCTGCTCATGGAGGACTGTGACATCCCAGCCACCACTCCACTTGTACGCTGGAATGATCCACTGGCAAGGAAATGAAGTGTTGCCAGGACCTTCACCAGTGGCTGCACTGCTTGTGAGCGGTGTGTCTTGCTGGTGATGTCACCCTGCAGGGTTGTGGTTAGTTCAAGTATTGCATCTGGGCTGAATCTGAAGAGGCGATACACCTCCTCATCCCCCATGCCAAAGAGGTTCATACGAGTGCGGTATATCCTCTCACGTGCCCGCCTCCTCCGTAGCGAGGGACCCAGTACTAGTCTTAGGACCACGAGTGCCCCTGGCATGTTGGCACACAGAGGTGTTGTCCTTGCAAGTGTTGTTGTTCAGCTTGCTAGTTTCGTCGGTAACGCTGCTGTAGCTGCTCTCCTGCTGACCTGTGACCGTCTGGAGTAAAGATAAAGCAGCCTTTTGTAGAAATAACTTTGCGCCGGACGGACCAGATACGCGCGGCGCATGTAGCCAGCGTATGGTGCTAATCCGTTCGTGAATTGGGAAAAATCCCTCATTTGCATATTTGCAGGGGAAATCAATAGGCGCGACTGATGCGCCCAGCGAAAATAAGCGCTGACGATACTCTGGCGTCGGAACGTTCCGCCGGTCGCAAATGACCCGTTATTGGGCGCATCTAGTTTGGTGGGTACGGGCACATAGAAAAGACGGCGCATCATCACAGTTACGCGGCGCATATCCAAATACTCCAGCGCAAGTGTTCGTGAATCTGGCCCTATGTCCATCCCTTTATGACTGCAGTGTAGTGGAGGACCAGAGACTTTCCTTCCTCATTTCATCTCCGTTAGAAAGGGGTAAGGGGATCATGGCTAAAGATGCCATAGTTCAATTCATTATTTTCAGTCTCCACCATAAAGTCACTCTTCAGCTTTTTATGATGACTCTGTATCTAATGATCTTGCATATGCAATGCAGGAAACTCATTTAGGGAAATCACAGCTAAGAGGGTACAGACCATCTAATATATGCAGTATATACAGTATCTCACAAAAGTGAGTACACCCCTTACATTTTTGTAAATATTTTATTATACCTTTTTAAGTGACAACACTGAAGAAATGACACTTTCCTACAATATAAATGAGTGAGTGTACAGCTTGTATAACAGTGTACATTTTCTGTCCCCTTAAAATAACTCAACACACAGCCATTAATGTCTAAACCGCTGGCAACAAAAGTGAGTACACCCCTAAGCGAAAATGTCGAAATTGTCAATATTTTGTGTGGCCACCATTATTTTCCAGCACTGGCTTAACCTTCTTGGGTACGAAGGTCACCAGAGCTTCACAGATTGCCCCTGGAGTCCTCTTCTACTCCTCCATGATGACATCATGGAGCTGGTGGATGTTAGAGACCTTCCACTCCTCCACCTTCCGTTTGAGGATTCCCCACAGATGCGCAATAGGGTTTAGGTCTGGAGACATGCTTGGCCAATCAATAACCTTTACCCTCAGCTTCATTAGTAAGGCAGTGGTCATCTTGGAGGTGTGTTTGGGGTTGTTATCATGTCTCCGAAGGGAGAGGATCATGCTCTGCTTCAGTATTTCACAGTACATGTTGGCATTCATGGTTCTCTCAATGAACTGTAAGTCCCCAGTGCCGGCAGCACTCATGCAGCCCCAGACTATGACACTCCCACCACCATGCTTGACTGTAGGCAAGACACACTTGTCTTTGAACTCCTCATCTGGTTACCGCTACACACACTTGAAACCATCTAAACCAAATAACTTTATCTTGGTCTCATCAGACAGTAATCCATGTCCTTAGTCTGCTTGTCTTCAGCAAACTGTTTGCGGGGCTTTCTTGTGCATGATCTTTAGAAAGAGGCTTCCTTCTGGGACAACAGCCATGCAGCCCAGTTTGATGCAATGTGCTGTGTATGGTCTGAGCACTGACAGGCTGACCCCCCACCCCTTAAACCTCTGCAGCAATGCTGGCAGCACTCCTGCATCGATTTTACAAAGACAACTTCTAGATATGACGCTGAGCATGTGCACTCTACTTCTTTGGTCAACCATTGCGAAGCCTGTTCTGCGTGGATCCTGTCCTGTTAAACCACTGTATGGTCTTGGCCACCATGCTTCAGCTTAGTTTCAGGGTCTTGGCAAACTTATTATAGCCTGGGCCATCTTTATGTAGAGCGACAATTCTTTTTTTCAGATCCTCAGATAGTTCTTAGCCATGAGGTTCTATGTTGAACTTCCAGTGACATGTATGAGAGATAGAAAAAACACCACATGTAACACACCTGCTCCCCATTCACACCTGAGACCTGAGTCACAAGACACTGTGGAGGGAAAATGGCTAATTGGGCCCAATTAGGACATTTTCACTTAGGGGTGTACTCACTTTTGTTGCCAGCAGTTTAGACATTAACCACTTGCTTACTGGGCACATAAACCCCCTTCGTGCCCAGACGAAATTTCAGCTTCCGGCACTGCGTCGCTTTAACTGACAATTGCGCGGTCGTGCGACGTGGCACCCAAACAAAATTGGCGTCCTTTTTTTCCCCACAAATAGAGCTTTCTTTTGGTGGTATTTGATCGCCCGTGCGGTTTTTTTTTTTTGCGTTATAATGAAAAAAAGAGCGACAATTTAAAAATATATATATATTTTTTACTTGTTGCTATAATAAATATCCCATTTTTTTTTTTTTTTATATTTTTTTTTCTCAGTTAAGGTCGATACGTATTCTTCTATGTATTTTTGTAAAAAAAAAAAAAAATCACAATAAGTGACTGCTTTGCGCAAAAGTTATAGCACCTACAAAATAGGGGACATAATTATGATTTTTTTTTTATATATATTTTTTTACTAGTAATGGCGGCGATCTGCGATTTTTATTGGGACTGCGATATTGCGACGGACACATCGGACACTTTTGACACATTTTTGGCGCCATTCACATTTATACAGCGACCAGTGCTATAAAAATGCACTAATTACTGTATAAATGTGACTGGCATTGAAGGGGTTAACACTAGGGGGTGAGGAAGGGGTTAAATGTATTGCCTGGGTGTGTTCTAACTGTGTGGGGGGAGGGGGGTGACTGGGGGAGGTGACCGATGCTGTCTCCCTATGTACAAGGGAAACAGCATCAGTCGCCTTTCACTGACAGGACGTGAAGCTTTGTGTTTACACTCAGAGCTCCATGTCCCTGCTCTCTCACCGACGATCGCATGTACCTGACGGACATCGCGGCCGCCGGGTACACGCATCGGATCCTCGGTGATGCGTCGGGACTGTTTTTCCCCACCGCGCGCCACCCTGTGGCGCGCGCGGGGAATTACAAGTAAATCACGTCCAAAGACGTGACCCCGGCGCCTCAGGTCCGCGCTGTTGACGTATTCTGTCAATAGCGCGGACCTGAAAAGGTTAAAGGTTGCTTGTTGAGTTATTTTGAGGGGACATCAAATTTACACTGGTATACAAGATGTACACTCACTACTTTACATTGTAGCAAAGTGTTATTTTTTCAGTGTTTGCACATGAAAATATATAATAAAATATTTACAAAATGTGAGGGGTGTACTCACTTTTGTGAGATACTGTATTTATCTTAGCTGATGCATCCTGTGAGCTCATGTGTGTCATTTATAACTTATAAAATATGGTAAGATAGCACTTGTTTAACACCTCACAACTCATACAGTGCTGGATCCATACTCTGCAAATTCTTTCACCCAAAATGCTAAATTGTAACCAGAAACAATACAGTGAAACTAAGCTACCACTCCTGTACTTCTCTTTGTATTGTTGGGCAGAAGTCATGGAGTGTTCCATTATCATGTTGTTCAGAAACACTTCTAATGAACTACCTGCAGACAACCTCCAGAAATCTTCCAATATCCTCCAGCCAAAAGTTAACTGCTAATGAGTGCAAGAAAGTGAAAATCCAGGGATACCCTATTCTCACATAAACACTATGCTTAAAAGCATAAATAGTGGAATGATTTTTTTTTTTTAACAACAAGAAAAAAAATCAAGAAAGATGGAAAAGTGTACAATATCATCAGGAGACTACTGAGTTCATGGTGTGCGTGTGTAAGAATAACTATATACTGCATAACATATGACCTGGAAAATGATCTCTGTGGATAAATCTCAGCAACCTACTATTACCCTTATTCTAGTACACAGTAGCCTCCAATGACATATAAACTAGTAACATAGTTCAATAGTTTTAGGAATTTGTAAGTATATTCTGTTTGGCATGGGGGACTTGTAAGTGGGTCTCCAATATTTCATTATTAATGTAAAACTGTATTATTTGGAAATGTGGTTTGTTTTAGGAGGTAAACAATTCTCCAGATAAATGCAGAGATTCATCTTTATAATATCTATGAAATCAAAGAGTACTCTCAAATCGCAATTGACAGGAACATTTTAAAGGTTTCACATAAACTTTCTTTTAGCCTACAAAAAACACAGTGAGATTATTGAAGCAGACCAAGAAATACAGAACAACACCCTGCAGGTGTCAGGTCAACTGCACCATTCATAAAGGAAACCTTAATTTGAAGTGTCAGGAAATAAAAAGTGTTCAGATGGGTTTCACATAGAAAGAATACTAATGGTGTGCTTCTTTATTTCTACACTGTGTGGATAGCTGGTTTAGATGTACCGCTTATCCCATTAGGACACAGTCTATGAAAAAAAAAAAGAAGCTTTCTGCTCCACTTCCACGTTATGTTGAGTAGTGTTGCTCACGAATATTCGTATTGCGAATATTCGGCTCGAATATGGCATATTCGAGTATTCGCGATATATTCCGAATTTCGCGGTGAATATTCGCTATTTCGAATATTCGTATTTTTTCAATTTTTTTTTTAGAACAGATCACATCCTAGAGATCCCCATCGACGTCTAAAAGCATTGCTGGTATGATTAGAGACCTTGGGCCGAGTAGCTACAGCGATCAATTTATATTGCCGATAAATCGCAATGCGATTATTCGGCAATAGCGATATCGCGCGATTATTTTCGAGAAATTTGCAATATTGTTTTTAGCTAAAATAACACATATATTCGATTTCAGAGTGTTACTGTCGAAATTCCGCAATAAATTTCTCATTCGCATTTTTGCGAAATTACGATAAAATATCAGGAATATTCTGAGCCAATCAGAGTGCTCCATTCCGCATTTCTCGAATATTCGCAATTATTTTGTATTGTAATATATCACGAATATTCTGAGCCAATCAGAGTGCTCCATTCCGCATTTCTCGAATATTCGCAATTATTTTGTATTATAAAATATCACGAATATTCTGAGCCAATCAGACTGCTTCTTTCGCATTTCTCGAATATTCGCAATTATTTTGTATTGTAATATATCACGAATATTCTGAGCCAATCAGAGTGCTCCATTCTGCATTTCTCGAATATTCGCAATTATTTTGTATTATAAAATATCACGAATATTCTGAGCCAATCAGAGTGCTCCATTCCGCATTTCTCGAAATTTCGCATTCGCATTCGCAATTCGCATTCGCATTCGCAATAGCGAAAATTCGCAATCATTTGATTTCCAAAAAATATCACGAATATTCGTATTTAGCGAATATATCTCGAATATTCGACTATATATTCGAGATATATCGCGAAATCGAATATGGCATATTCTGCTCAACACTAATGTTGAGTACAAAAATGGGATTTCTACCAAAGCAATAAAAAGACATACAACACATCACATTAAAACTTGAGATGCACAAATATTATTAAACCGCAATTGCATTATTTTTTTAAAATATATGTATCAAATGTAACCCAGCACCTCTAGGCAGTTATCATTGTCCAGGCTGTGCAGGACTTGCATAGTTGCATTGGCCCCATGCTGAAAGCTTAAAGGGGTTGTAAAGGTAAAAGTTTTTTTACCTTAATGCATCCTATGCATTAAGGTAAAAAAACATCTCACAGCACCGCCCCCCCCCCCCCCGAGTCCCCGTTTTACTTACCTTACCGTTCGAATCTCCCGGGCACGTCCACGTCATCCTCTTCGGTTCCCAGCCTGGCCGTTGATTGGCTAGGCTGGGCGGATTGATAGCAGCGCAGCCATTGGCTGGCACTGCTGTCAATCACAGCAGATGACGCGGCGCGCCGGGGGTGGAGCCGAGTGATACAGTCGGCGGCTATGGCCGCCGTTGTATCACGGGAGCGCGCTTGCAAAAGCTTTCCACCGTGCGAGCGCCCTCGCATGAAGATGGAAAGCTTTTGCGAGGAGGAGCCCAGACAGCCGCCGAGTGACCCCAGAAGACAGCTTTCCGGGCCACTCTGTGCAAAACAAACTGCACAGTGGAGGTAAGTATAACATGTTTGTTATTTAAAAAAAAAAAAAGTCCTGACTTTAGTGTCCCTTTAATGTGGTTGTAAAGTTTAGATGTTTTTTACCTTAGTGCATTACTTAACACCCCACTATTTTCCTCCTTCTCTAAACACTTACCTGATTCCTTTATCGAGCCAACACTGTGCCTGGCTGCTCTCCCCTTTTCCTACTCTCACATGCTACACCGAGAGCTACACATTGGCTTCTTGCTGCTGTCAGTCAAATCCTAAAAAGAGCAAGCAGACGCGTGGCTGAGCTGTGTTGTTTATGTCTATGGCCTTGTACACACGAGGGGATATTTCCGCTGAACATGGTCCGACGGACCATTTCAGCCGAAAAATCCCCTCGTCTGTAGGGGCAAACGGACGCTTTTTGCCGGATTCATCCGGCGGAAAAATTTCAAAGCATGCTTTGAAATAATTCCGCCGGATAGCTGGCCGTCAGATATGTCTGCTGGTTAGTACGGCAAACCAGCGGACATATCTTGCCGCACATGCGTCGTATCCTGTGAATGGATCCGACACATGCGCGCGGAAGTGTTTACTTCCTGGTGCGGTGACGTGGCGGTCACGTGGCGGCGTCAACGTCACCGCCGCGTCACCGCGCTGTCCGCCGGCGGGGAATTTGATCCGATGGTGTGTACAGCCATCGGATCAAAACATCCCGGCGCAAATATACGCTGTAAACGGTCCGGGGACCGTTTACAGCGGATATTTCCCCTCGTGTGTACAAGGCCTATGTATGCACTCAGCCTGGCTCAAGAGCACGCCTGCATGGGTAACCCCAAAGCACATGGCTTGGTATGGAGGCAATTGTGAGAAGAAGGAGGGTGGATCACCAGTGGGGGACAGCCAAAGAAGAGGTAAGGGATGGGCTCTGTGCAACATTGTTGCACACAGCAGGTAAGTATAACCTCTTTTTCTATTTCAATAAAAAAATCCTTTATAACCACTTTAAGTTGGAATTATATGCATGTTCTAAACTAAATATTGGGTCTGGTAGTACTCAACATTATTCCTCTACCTGTATCATTAGCCAAGCAAGTTCACACAATGCTAATGGGTGCTACAAGTGCTATTCCTAATAGATCTTGAGTCAGTATTAAGCAGGCAAGGACAGGTGGTGGTAACACAGACTCTTTGTTTGCATGGTGGTATATGGGGGTTTATATTGTAGATTTAGATTACAGTTTACAGCTACAGAAGTCAATAGTGAAAGTAGATTAAATACTATTTTTTTAAATATGTAAATATCCTTAAAAGAAGATCTATCGCTATTTGTATGAGCTCGCAGAGAGGTACTCCATCCACCAAGTAAGTTTAAGGGCTTCCGACACGTGTTTATTGGTCAACGTTTACAGCAAAACAAGAAGATTCCCTTGCATGGTGTAAGCATCACAGTCCAAAGTCCAGCAAAAATCGTTTTTAAGCCCAGTGGGTTGGTGCCACCCTGGTGTGGTAAAACATGGTGTCACCCCACCCAGATCTCAGTGATAGCAGGAGCAGGACAGAGAAGTAGACACTCTCTCCTATCTAGCCTGCCACAGTGCCTGCACTGGGCAGGCAAATTTTGAGTTGGCAGTGCACAGTCATGGTGGGCAATGTAATGTAATCATCCCCCATAGTGTAATCCTCCCAGTATAATCCCCTATTGAACTCTCCCCATGTAAATACCCCCAGTGTAATCACCCCAATGTAATCACCCCCAATGTAATCACCCCAATGTAATCACCCCATTGTAAAAGTGGAACACACACACACAATGTAATCCCCCATAGTGTAATCCCCCTGTATAATCCCCTATTGCACTCTCCCAATGTAATCACCCCCAGTGTAAAAGCGTAAGGGCTCATATAAGGAGAATCTCAATCAGTAGAGAGGAGAGATGAGATGACCTGGGCCCAGGAGTCATTATTTTAGGTAATTATCAGACCATCTCCCAGCTCTTACAGTTTACTTGCATTGTCATATGTTTTTCTGTTTGATATTTGTAGTGTGATGTACATACTTTGTGTTTGAAACTAATATTTACTCCCTTGCTTAAGACTGTAAATATGTGCAGTGTATTAGATAGACTAATAACAATTCTCAGATAAATGTTTATTATATTGAAGCTTTCACTTCTGGTCAAAAGAACTCTTATTTAATCCATATTATATCTTTGAGATATTAAATCTTAAATATACATTTATTGAGAGCAAGACTGATCAACACAGATATGATCACTCTAATTGAGAATATTACCTGCAAGAGAGCCGTACATTCTGGGACTATGCTGAGAGGCTTCTTCATCCATCCATCTGTGGGAGACTGTGAATGGTGATCTATGTGGTCTGTGAGTACACTGGTTACCATTATATGGTTATCATAGTTACATTTATTACAGGTTGAGATTACATGCATGCTGCTGGAATCTTTCTGGGCCGATAAGTATCATTACATTTGAATGTTTGGTAGCCCCCTCAATGCGGTGCACAGAGATCTGACTGCATACAGAAGCTATTCTTTGTTTAACATATTACCGTATCACAGGAATCTCTCTTTCCATATTCCCACATGGATAGCCTGCTTCTAGTTACAGCAGTCGTGATTGATCATTTACATTGCTGAACTTCCTACCTGTGTTACCAGTGCTAATTAGCCAGGATTTCGGATTATTTGATATTGATTGGATATCGGAATGTTCTTTACCAGTTTCTGATCACCAATATTCCATACATGACTGACTGACCTACGACTGTGCAGGCACCCTAATGGGTTTAGTGAGTTGTGCTTTTCATTTGGCCAATGTATCCCTGTTCCATTTTAGGGGCAGTGTACTGAACGCCCATTGTGGCTACAAGGTTGATTACTGCACCCCTAGGGGGATGGGTTTCTGGGATCCCTGACAGGTTGGCTTACAGCCATTTTCTAAAGGGGGTGTTTGTATTGGAGAGGGTGGGCTCAGCTCCCTGCAGGGACTGCATCCCCCACCCTTTGCCAGGTTACGAGGGGTGGTGCATTTCTGTCCTACACAGTGTGAGGTATTTGAGTCAGCTTAGGAGGGGACTTCTTAGGGAGGTCATGGGGCTTGTGGGGTGATTTGGTTTGTGCTAGTAACATTTGTATACTTTTAAATGCAATAAATACAGTAGATAGTTAACTCAGTTTGGTGTGTAGAATCCACTGTTTGTTGTTTTGTGTCTTTGGTTTAGAAAAATGGAAACCACTGGGTTTGCATCAGACCTTCAGAAATGTTACCTCACAACCTGCTTGCTTCCTTTCCTAGCAACACCCATGAACACAGGGAAAGATAAATTATACTCCAGGTGGGGAACAAGGTGCAGTCAGAGTTAACCCACTGCATCCTGCTATAAATCTGACACATGAAGACACAAATCTGCAGAAAATCTGATGGTGTGTATGGGGCTTTAGGAAAGCTTGTTTAGGCTTAGTATTCTATTTAATCGCTACAGAGAAACTTTTGCCTTTGGGTAAAATCAGTTAGGCTCCATGCACACTGAATAAAAACCGTTGCTTCTACAGGAGTTTTGTGTTCTGCCTGTAGAAGCGACTCAATGTTACCCTTTGTGTTCATACACATTACGACATTTACAGGCATATTTTTGAGAACAATGTTTAGAGGCAGGAAAAAAAAAACTTCTCATTTGCGTTTCTGATTGGAGCTGACTGGCAGAAAAAAACTGCTCTATATGGACGTTTTTTACTCCAAAACGAACAGACTTTTTTTAAGCCCAGTGTGCATGGAGCCTTAAGGGTGCTGCCATTGTGGCAAAGGTTGGGATGAACCTGACCATGCCTAGGAAGGTTCTCACTTGTTTCTTAGTGGCAGGAGCAGGCTTTTCCCTTATAGATTTGGGGTTTACTTGGGCCCTGCCCAATGGTGTATCCCAGATAATGGACCTCTGTTAACCCAATGGCACACTTCCTTGGGATTGCTGTTAAGCCTGCTTGGCTAATAGAATTTATGACAACTTTCACTTTAAGTAGGTGACTTTTCCAATCACATTATCTACAGTGACAAATAATCAGTACTGTATATAATTTTAATAGTAGGTTTATGTAAATATGCTGCTGAATATAATTATCATTATTATACAGCGTTTATAGAGCCAACAGTTTGTGCAGCACTTTACAATATAAAGAGGGACATTACTATTACAATACAGTTCAATACAGAAGGAGTAGGAGGGTCCTGCTGATTGAGCTTACAATAAAAATGAAGGGAAAGAGGTACAAAGGGCATAGCTGCAGGGGATGATCTGATGGACGTGACTCAAGTACAGTTGTTAGGTGGAGGTGGGGTAGGCTTCCCTGAATAAGAGAGTTTTCAATAATCGCTTAAAGGTGGACAGGGTAGGAACTGACCAGATATACTAGGGCAGGGAGTTCCATAGGAAGGGGGAGGCTCTGGAGAAGTCCTGGAGCAAGCATGGGGGGAGGTAACAAGGGAGCTAAAGAGCAGGAAGTCCTGGGAGGAGCAGAGAGGATGCTTTGGGTGATATCTGCAGATGAGGTAGGTAATGTAGCTGGGGGCGAAGTCATTGCCTTGTATGTTGTGGTTAATATTTTTAATTTGTTGTAATGTAGAGGGAGCCCCATTCAACCCAAACCTTCTGTAGTCACAAAAGCAGTTTTCTCTTGTGTTCATGGATGGACACAGCAGCATATTCTTTACAATAGGACATTTCAGGGACAGATGTAATAAAACACATGTTCCTGGTTTTACTGAGGCTGGCAACCCTGGTGGCGCCCCCTAGTGGCATGGGGCCCTCAGGCAGTGTACGAGTGCCCGATTGGTCAGTCCGTCCCTGCATGGGGCATGGGGTAGGTGTCAAATACTTTCTTCAGCTTCTATAAATCCCTGATAATGTCAATATGATGAAAGGCCTAGGAGCATGGCCAAGGCGTGGCTTTACAGCACTGAGACAAAGAGCAAGCTTACAGTGGAAGCTTAAATTGAAGGATCCAATCCATTGCCATGCATCCTGATGCCCCATAATGAATGGGGGGACCGTCAATGCACTGTGAGATCGCAGTGCATTGACAGCTGCTGATTGGCCAAAGCATGCACCTGACCTGCATGCTTTGGCCAATCACAGCACGCTCTGCACAGGGGGCTGAGTCCAAGAACCCACACTATGTTAGGCTGCTTATATAGCAGCTATACATAGTTTTATGAATTAGAGCAGCAAAATTACATTTGTAAAGGAAATTTTTAATTTAAAACTGCTTGCGGCTGTAAGGTATCGCCGAATTCCGGTAATATACATAAAAATCATTGAAAAAAATGGCATCGGTCACCCACCCCGTCCATTACCAGGCCCTTTGTGTCTGGTATGGATATTAACCATTTCAGCCCTGGATGCATTTGCCTCCTTCTTGACCAGGCCATTTTTTTGCAATACGGCACAGCGTCGATTCAACTGACAATTGAGCAGTTGTGCGATGTTGTACACAAACAACATGTATGTCCTTTTTTATCCCACAAATAGAGCACCCTGATGGTTAGGCAGGGTTGCTAGTAAATTTACATGCCAGGTATAGTTGCCTTGATGAATTGATAGGAGATCAATTGATTCCACCCTAATTCTGGAATTGCTGCACTTCTCTCTTCTGTCACTAGATGGCCGAGTGTCTGGTGACATTAGATAAGACAAGAGCACTGCAAGGACTGATTAGGACTAGATGGGGTATCTCAGCCAATGGGCGGGGATCTTCTTGGGTCCCTTGGCCTTCTGGGAGAGCCTATTTATTTGGGTCAGGTGATTGGGGTTCTGTGCCACCTGGACGGCTGTCCGGGTGGTTGCATGTTGTGCTGCCCTGGGCGGCTGCTAGGCCAGAGCCTGAGGCCTATCCTGGGGACAATTGGCTGCTAGTCTGTCTGAGGGCCTATCTAAAAGCAAGAGAGCAGCGTAGGGTTTGGATTGCGGCTTGCAGTTCAAGCCGAAGTGGCGGTTCTTTCGGTCGTTGAACCTGTTGTAGTCGGAGGTAGAGGGGAAGCTGTGGCTACTAAGGGACCACAGTAAGTAGCTGAAGCAAGTACCAGAGCAGTATTTTTACCAACAGGGACAGTGAAGAATTAGGAAACCGGTGATGCTTGCAGGGCAGCATTGTGTGCCAAGCCAGGGACCAAGCAGACTAGTGGGGTGACGCTTGGGGAGTATCTGTGAGTGCCAATCTAGGGACCCAGCAGGGAAGAAAGGGTGACACATGAGGAAGATTCCCAATGAGAAGGTTGGAAGAGCTCAGGAGATGCAGTGGCAGTGAATCAGCAAGTCTAGCGAGGAGAGACTGGGAGCTCAGTGAGGTGAAGAACTACAAGAATTGATTGTAGAGAAAGTACAGAAGTTTGTTACAACTTTTGTTAGAAACTGTTATAAGACTGTGTCATAGGAGACAGTGATCCTACACATGCAGATGTAGTATCTTGCTGGATGTCTTTCCCTGCATGGCTGGCTACCAAAGAAGTCTTGGAGTCTTCTACATTCACATTGCAACTACTAAAGGGTTTTCCTGGCCCTAAACACTCTCTTTCACAGTTCTGTTCAAGAGAAAATAAATCTCTTTGCATTCAAGAAGTGTCTAGCGCCCATGAATCTACTTTGCACTACACCCACCATGCCTTGTAACCCACTCTACATACTAGGATGTCAGCTGTCCCTAACTCTGGAGGTTCTCATTACACCAAAAGGGACCTAGGACCTTTCTACGTATGTATTTGATTATTTACTGAGGTGAAAATACTGGGAATACTGGGAGCACTGAGGTGTCAGGATCATACACCATTTGTTTACACACTGAAACATTTGTTGTCACACTAAAGCTGCCTGCACTGAAGAAAGAAAACTAGACACCTTATTTATCAATTGATGTGGACTATCATGCACTTTTTAGCACACCTGCACTTTACTTTTATTGAACTAATAATCTAATGCACATCGATCACTGGGCTCCCGAGTTCACGCTATGTGAGCCACGTAGGAGCCTCTGATGCAAGAGGACATTCAAGAACATCCACCCATATTAGCACGCATCCTTTCTGGCTGTTTATGTAAATGGACTTGACAGGAAGTAGTAAAACCCTTCTACCAAACCATCAATCTGAGGGTGACAAACTGAAGTATGAAAGTGATTAATATTAAACAGTTTGCACTGTTTCGATGAACTGTTTCATTACCTTCAACATAAAGAGACACCCTTGGTCGGTTAAGATTTCTTTTGGGATCCCAGTATGGGTAAACATCATTTTAGAGGAGGTGTTTCTTACAGTGGTTGTAAAAGAAAAAAAAAAAGAAAGAAAAACAAGGCTATCAGTCTGCCCAATGAGAAGGGAGACAACGGTGAGAGACGCTGCTCTCGAGCATACCCCTGGATCGGATCAAGCCTGGTTTCGAAAAAGGGGGGCTGGGGGTATCCTGCAGCAGAGAAGGATTTTTACATGAATGCATGAATTGAGGCTTTAGAACCACTTTAGGGGAACAGCATACTTGGGGGCATAGTCCATGACCACTAGAATACTACTGATGGCCTCTAGCCAATTTTACTACTGGTCTTATCAGATCCACAGTGATTTGGTCAAATGGGACCTCGATCATGGTCAATGTACCAGTGGGCTATGGCAATAGGGCTTAGGAGCTGACTTTTGACACTCAGGGCAAGACTCACAATAGTTTTTCATAGGGTTTTTTGAAGGGTCAAAATAAATGCTGTAAAATATGTTCCTTGGTCTTTTCATATGAAAGGTGACCCTCCATGGAATGTGTAGTTGCTAAGTTCAACACTGTCTTCCTATAACGCTGTCAATCCAACATGTTATGGTAAATTGCCATGTGGAGAAACACACATTCTCAAACCCCCGGAGCTACCGGGCTCACATTATTTACGTAGCTTTTTCATAGCTTGTGCAAGAATAGTGTCCTGTAACTGAGCAGTCCCAAAGCTGTCACCGTGCACGCATACCACTCCTACCTAAAACTGGATAGGCTGTCCAAGGTCAATGAGCTGGATATGAGCCAGGGTAACCAGGCTTCCAGGGTTGAGGTAAAAGGAAAAAAAATCTGCGCTAAACCCTACAAAACTAAATAAATAAATGAACAAGTGAACAAATGTGTTGCAAATTAATGATGATCAAGATGGTATAAAAAAAAACATAAGTGAAGTGGTGCAGCAACTAAAAAACTTTAAATATTCAGTCCATAAAAGTGTAAAACAAAAATAGTGCACTACCACATAAATGAGGTGAAATGTGTTAATGAGTGAAAAACCTTAAATGAGAGAATATCTAGAAAAATAGATACAATGTCCTAAACAAGCAATTAGGGATCCAAAAAATGATCAGAGTAGCTTCACAATTCCCGGTATCCACAATTACAACAGAATGACTCCCAGGGTTGAGGAGCATGTTCACATTTCCCCTCTTATCTTTACAACAGAGCTTGGCATATCTGTACCTGCAACCAGGGATGTATTTAGGTTTTGTGCTGCCCTAGGCCTGACTAAACTCATGCACCCCCTAATTTAAATATGACCCGCCCCTTCCTGTCAAGGCCACACCCCTTGCAGTTTAACACCCACCCTGACATTTTCAAAAGGGGACACTAGTTCTGATGGCCTGGGGGGGCAATGGATTCCCTTAATTTGCATAGATTTCCTATCACTTCCTGTTTGGTTATGGAAAACATTGGAGAAAAAATTGCGCTAGTCATACCATGTGGTGAACAAAGTGTTAAAAAATAATTAAATAAATAAATAAATAATATTAAATATAAGAAATATATTAAACTCTAGGGAAAGAAGGTAAGGAAAACCTTCTAGTGAGACAACCAAAATAAATTGAATTTATGACTGTGTGAAAAAAAAAAATAATAATAATAATAATAATAATAATAAAAAAAAAATAAAAAAAAAACATTCAGTCCAAAAAAATCTGTGACGGATGTATGTTGAAGGGGGGAAAAAGCCAAGATGAAAGGGATTCCACCACCAGTCAGGTTTGGATAGAATAGAAAAGATCCACCAGGAGAGGGGTAGGTAATAAACTCTTACCAGATTCCCAGCTAGTAAAGCATATAGATCCACTCGATCCCAGAAGGGAGGGGGGGGGGAACTGCAGCACTCCTCTGCATTCAGCTGGTCCTCGTTTTGATAGGTGTGGATCCCAAAACTCCTTTCCAGGTCCTAAGCTGGTTGCACAGCTCCAAAGGATCCAGTTGGAGACCCAGAAAAAAAGGGGGACTCAAATAGTGAAGTACCGTAATTATCCGGGTTTTATTAAAATTGTAAGAGTATACACTAGATGCACTTCATAAGTCCAAAATACAAAGGCATTACATCCAGTCAAAGTAAAACAAAATATAGCAAACAAAACGAACGTGCGCCCGTGCTTACGGGGTCACTTCTGGACACGGTGATGTCAGTGCGTGGCTCCGCCCTGACTAGTTTCGATCAATACGATTGTTCTCAAAGGTTGTCTCACTAGAAGGTTTTCCTTACCTTCTTTCCCTAGAGTTTAATATATTTCTTATATTTAATATTATTTATTTATTTATTTAATTATTTTTTAACACTTTGTTCACCACATGGTATGACTAGCGCAATTTTTTCTCCAATGTTTTCTACTTGTATTTACATGACTACCACGTGTAGCTAAAGATTGCTGCTTGGGTTATTAAGTTAACATTATTTTCACATTTACACATATTTATTTTCAATTTTAGCTATTCATATCCTTTAGCGCGATATTTTTTATTGTTCTTTAATCTGTTTGGTTATGGGACAGGAAGTGAAGGGAAATCTCTGCAATGGGACAGGGATGGTAAAGAATTTGAAGCAATGCCCCTTCCCCCTCCCACAGTTCCAGAATGCCAACCGCCCACATACTGGAAGCCGTGCGGCCGCTTTATGGGGGTGCTAAACGAATTTGCCTAACAGTGTAGCCGGCGGGGACACTGTCCGTGCTGCCCCCCTGAAAAGTGGTGCCCTAGGCCTGGGCCTTGTTGGCCTAGTCCAGGATACAGCATTGCCTGCAACTAGCCCCAGGGCATGCAAACAAGCCCACTCGTTGGACCACATCACACTCCAAAGGCTTGAGGCTGAAGGGACACTTGGCAGCATTGTGACTCCACTCACTGCACCACCAACACTGGGGATGCCCATGAGTTCTGCTGAAGATTTTGGGCTTCGCCGGCTGTGCTGCAGGGTTTGGCCTGGTTATTAATGGAGGGGGTCTTTTGGCAGCTATGAACACTGAACCCGTAGACCTCAGTGGCAGGCTAACATTCCACCAGCTCAACCAGATCAATCTTTCACTTTGGATCAGTGAAGGACTGAGATATCATCATTTGTAGAGGGTGGCTCCTTCTGCCTGAAATTATATCACCAGGGGACACAGTGGAAACACTTGCAGTCTGGGCAAGTAGCCTCTGCAGCACTTCTGCTAAGACCTGTCAGTCTAACTCAGCTGCCTGAGCTAAAGCAGTAACTTGAGCCTCCATGCTCACCAGCTAGGCAGCAGCTTGCTGTCAGCGTTCTTGTGCTTGCTGCTGCTGTGAAGTCAACATTCCCTTTGTTTTTTGCTCTTTAGCATTGCTTTGGACTAATACAATTATCAGGTCCTCCATGTTGCAGATTCACAATTACAGTGTACCTTTTAAGTGACCTAAACACAGCCTGCTGTCTCTTTAAATACTGCTTACACAAACTTCTCATCTCAATGCAGTTGTAACATCAGGTACATAGTGTAACCAGCAAGCTTGCCTTTCAGCGAGAATCAGTAGAGCGATTGCCCACATCCTCCACCAATTGAGGGGTACAGCTTTAAGTGGAGAGCTCACAGAGAGGTACTCAATGCACCAAGTAGGTTTAAGGGCTTCCCATTCGTGTTTATTGGTCAACATTTACAGCAAAAACAAAAATATTCCCTCACATTACAAGCATCAAAGTCCAAAAACAAAAGTCCAACAGAAACAGTTATTAGGCTTCCTGGCTAGTAAATAGACCCCACTGGGTTTGCTTCAGACCTGCAGACATGTTATCTTACAGCCTGCTTGCTTCCTTTTTCATCAACACCCATGGACAGGGAAAGACAAATTATACCCCAGGGGGGAACAAGGTTTGGTCATTGGTTAACCACCTGCAACATTGTTCAATAACATAGTTCTCTTGTCAGGGCTGGGTTTTTAGCAGCTCTCTTCTCAGTGCTCAGGCTGCTCAGCTGTCAGATAATTGTTAGCACTCATTAATTGTTTCCACAATGGCTCACCTGGTTATAATTACCTGCCTGTCTATCGTGCCTAAAGTCAGCCCCTTCTGGCTATTTAAACTTCCTTGTTCATTCCTTTTGTGCCTTTGCCTGGTCAACATATATGGAGTGTCTCTGCTGGGTTACTGTGAGACTTTGCCCGGGTAATGTCCCTTCTGGTTCCTGATCCTGTTCTTCTGCCTCCGACTACACTGATTTCTGGTTTCCTGATTACTGGCTCGACTATCCAATTTGGATTCCAATCCCTGGCTTATGTTTTGACTATGCTTACTGATCTATACCATTTTTTTACCATTACATTAAAGGTGTAATTTTTACTGCATTTTCTGTCTCAGTTTGATTCATGGTTCCTGACATCTCTAGTTCAATTACATAGTTTACCATTGTTTAAACCAAAAAATACAGCAGCAATAAAAGATATTAGCTAATAATATACATTTCACATTCCTTTGCATGCTTTCTTATTGTCTGTCTACCTGCTAAGGTGAAGGAAGCATAAGCATTCCCTGAGCATTGAAAAACAGCTGTTGGTCATGATTACAATTTCTTTATTCTACCATATTTTCAAGATATCAGTCAATAAAGGATACATTTTTATCAGGCAGCAAATATGGAACCATCTCTGTCCATTTTATACATTGTTTGGCTGCTAACTGGGATGCTGCTTCTTAGAACTATATAGCAACTGCAAAAAAAAAACTATAAGATGTAGCAAATCAGTGGTCTTTGCGTTATTACTTGTCCCCTTAAGATTCATACAATGCCACCTAATGTTCTATAGGTACTGTATATAGCAATTTCCTTGTTAAGATATGCACAGCTAAAAAAAAAAACAAAAAAAAATTGTCAAAAATAAACATTTCTATTAAATTGATGTGTTTCCCTTTCTTTCATTTAACTTTGATTAACATACAGCTAACCAACAGTCATTTTATTGTTTGACTGTTAGCAATAAAAATACTATTTAAAATATTCAACTTCAATTATACTGTATTATACACTTTTTTTTACCTGTTTTCTAAAGCGTAATGGACATTTTAGTGGTGTTTTATTTTACTTCTGTATTGTTGTGACATCTTATCTTTTACCGTATTAGCAATAGAGTATTTTACCCTAATAAAACTAAAAAATCTAGAGCTGAAGTAAAAATATTTATTGACCTACTCAAATTGCAAGCTTCTAAAGCAATATTAGGCTTTTTGTCAGACAAGTTATCTAATTAACAAGTTTAAAGGGTATGCAAATACTGTTAAATTTGGTTTCTGATGGAGTGATGAGAGGTAGGAACCCATTTCAGATTCGTATTGCTGTGTGTGTTCCTCAGAGGGAAATTGACTTTATTTATTTAACCTGGTCGCTACTTTTCTTTGGAGTAAAAGAGGAATACTATTCAAACTTGTGAGCTGTTATCATAACAGGAAGAAGCCTTAACATAGGGATACTCTTTGGTACCAACTTTAAAGCTGGCCATACATGGATCAAAATTCAGCCAGTTCAGCAGAAACATTACACGTTTAAATCTTTCTATGAAATCAAGTGAACCACTTTCCGTTAAAGAATATTTTCAATTTGTTTTTCCAAATATAATTAAATAAGTCGCTTACCAGATCCCAATGATCTCCAAGTTATAATTGATTGTATATCACATGAGGTGAACAGATATGTGGATTCCTCCTGCATGTAACCTGACTTCCTCGATGAATCAGTCCAGCAGCCTCTTAATTAGCTTCCCAGCCCTGCACACTCCAGCCTGGCCTCGCTTGATGCTCTCCACTCAGTGTATGTGTGGGGTTTAAACATAGGGAAGACTCATAGCATAATACGTTTACAAAAACGTTTATCAAAGCTAAAATAATGCACTGATCATCAACAAGTATGGATCATCACATCTAAGCTCCCATCTCCTTCTAACATGTTTCCCCTTAATAGTCTACTTCTGGGAATGGAGGATGGAGCAGAGACTTCCAGCACTGATTTTAAAGCCGGCTGCGACAACGTAAGTTAATTGCATAACCATGTTGACCGGGGTCGCCGCAAAAGAGGCTGTCAAATACTACATCATGAATCACAATTTATCAATTTAAACAATAATGGGATAACAACATTTTATATAATAAATAGATAGATAGATAGATAGATAGATAGATAGATAGATAGATAGATAGATAGATAGATAGATAGATAGATAGATAGATAGATAGATCATAAAAATTACATAAAAAAAAAATACATTACAATTAAAAAAAAAGCATATACAAATATTTGGATGGTCACATGGTTAATGTTTCACTGAAGAGACATACAATAATGTAATGTATATTCACATGTATGTATAGTCACATGACCTTTTGGAATATTTTAGAAGGGGGTCTAACCCCTATAAAAGGCAGCTATGGGGGTTCTATTCTGCCACATTATATTATGTGGTTTTAGTCACGTTTGTTAGAAAGGGGGACAGTTATTAAAAATGCTTTGATTTATGACAACCCGAGCCATAGTGGCTGGGTTGTTCTTCACTGGTCTGTTATGAGTGAGATTGTTACAATGTATTATAACATAGTTATTTATTATTGGCTTGTTATGTATTAAAGTATATGCTAATGATAAAGAGGATGCAGACAATTTTTCCTCCACCAAGTTTGTTCTTGTTTCTTATTTATGCTCCATGTGCTGTCTACAGTCCCATGCTAGTTGCCTGTCAGTCATGCTGATATTGTGGATTCAGTACTTTCCTATTCACTGCTAAAACAAGCATAAAGATGAAGAATTATGACTTTTCTCTAGCCTTTATTTGCTGTGTGATTGCCTTTGGCCTTAGAGTATTATAGCCACACACAGGCAGACTACTAGCATTTTCAACAGGACAGCAGTGGCAGCCTTTAAGGAATATGTTAACATTATTCAAAAGCTGGAATGTACAATCTTCTGAGTGAGCTAATAAAGTATATTCATTTAACTTCAAAAGTTGAATCTATTATGTCAATTACTGGAGACCTATTCCAGTACATGACTCACTACAAGAAATAAAAAACACATCATGCTTTTCCAGCACAATTTAAATAAAGACAGTAACTAAATTCAATCCAAGTACAGGTCATGATGTACCCAAACTCAGACAAGGAAATACAATTTAAAACAAGTAAACAAATTTACTTTCTTAGAAATTAGGAAACATTGATTGATATTAATGATGCTAGGAAGCAGAGAACAAATGATTCCTATTTTAATCATCAGCACAAATGATTTGTCACTCTTTGTGTGTGCAATATAACTGACAGATTCTCTCAATGGAATGGGTTGTAGATTACAGTGGGTAGTAATAGTTTAGTTATCTTAATTACCTGTCATGGAAAAAATAAATAAATAACAGCACAATGGATTCTTCACCAGGAAACAGCAGATTTAATATATCATAGAACATTTTAGGACAAATAAAGCAAAAAACATGACTTACAACTGTGAATTGAAAGTCAAGGCAAATAGCTTAAAACTAGGGTTGTCCCGATGCCTCTTTTTTAGGACCGAGTACAAGTACCGATACTTTTTTTCATGTACTCGCCGATACCGAATACCGATACTTTTTTAAAATGCAGCCACGTGTCCCCAAATGCAGCCTTGTCCCTTAATTCAGCCATGTCCCTAAATTCAGCAGCCATGTCCCTAAATTCAGCAGCCATGTCTCTAAATTCAGCAGCCATGTCCCTAAATTCAGCAGCCGTGTCCCTAAATTCAGCAGCCGTGTCCCTAAATTCAGCAGCCATGTCCCTAAATTCAGCAGCCATGTCCCTAAATTCAGCAGCCATGTCCCTAATGCAGCAGCCAATGTCCCTAATGCAGCAGCCATGTCCCTAATGCAGCAGCCATGTCCCTCAATTCCCTCAATTCAGCAGCCATCTCCCTAATGCAGCCTTGTGTCCCCTAAGACAAAGCCAAGTCCCCCCCCCTCCTCCCGCCGCTGCCGAGTCCCGACATCTACTTACTATGCGCCCGGAGGAACACAATAGCTGTCATTTGAATAGCTGTGTTCTCCCGCCGCGCCGACATGTATGGTCCCTCCCCCTTGCCCGGGCACTTTGATTGACAGATCACCCGTCTGACGGGTGATCTGTCAATCAAAGTGCCCAGGCAAGGGGGAGTGGCCATACATGTCGGCGCGGCGGGAGAACACAGCTATTCAAATGACACCTGTTGTGTTTAGGGTTGCCACCTTTTCTTTAAGCCAAACCCGAACACTTTAGCAGTGCCCTGCAAATATTTTTGTAGTACATTAAATCTTTTATGTGCGTGGGAGAGGAGTGCGGAGGGTATGACGAGGGCAGTATGAGGAGGGATTTCTTGCAGTGTCTGTGGGGTGACCATGGAATGATGTCCCTCAGCTAGGGGTAGGAAGCAGCTCTGAGTGATGTCTGGGGGTGATGTAACCTGGGGGGAGTTGGGGGCTGAGAAGTGGTCAGATAGTAATGTGTATAATTAAAAAAAAAGCTATTGTGGTCATCTACTAAAATACTACTCAATGAAAACATTATTTTATAAGATGCCAGCCCCCAGCACTCTGTATCTACAGATGATGTGAAGGTAATTGATGGCCATTCATATAACTCTGTGTTATCCAGGCTCTGAGTCTGTACAATCAGAGGTGTACACTCATCACATACACACAGGGTTAAGTGAATGGCCATAAATGAACTTCACATAATCTGGACAGAGGGATGTTTGTATAGGTAGATAAGTGCTGTTTGGCAGATACTGTGATCATCGGGCTGCATACTCCCCCCTCCTCCCCACACACACACTTGCTCGCTGTCTATTCCGATTCTGCTGATCCTAACTTCAATGCCATAGTAATCCTCCTTGAGCTTTGCACCCATGCAAACTTTCCTTAGTAAAAAAAAAGTCAGCTCACCTAGGCTCTTACAGCGGCCAGCCCGATAGCAGCTCCAGTGATGTCTCAGCTCCGCCCCCCTTCTCTCGGAGCATGGCACTCTAGTGATTGCAGAGGGGGGGTCAGAAATAACAGAGACTGCAGGAGCCTCGAGGGGGGAGACAGACAGGAGCTTCATATTGATAATACACACACCAGCACAGTGTGTGTATTCAGTGAGAAGAAATGACACTGCTGCTGTCACTTTCTCCACAGTGGCAAGTATGTGCTAATCAGCGGCCGCAACAGCTCTCCTCTCCCCCATACGAGGACTGCTTTGCTCGCCGCTCCGCTCCCTCTCCACCCCCTCTCCACCCACACTCCACCCCCTAACCACCCGCACTCGGAAAAAAAAAGTATTCTATTTAGGCATCGGGAGTATTTGCGCGAGTACAAGTACTAGCGCAAATACTCGGCATCGGTCCCGATACCGATACTAGTATCGGTATCGGGACAACTCTACTTAAAACAGTTGAAATATCTACATATTTACAGGTTTACTTGTCAAAGAATTGTATATATCCAGTCTAGTTTAATTCCACTAATTTCACACATTGTATGACTTGGCCACACATATTTATTTCGTTAACCAGTTAATAATCTAGGTTCTGCTGTTTCTACTTTTCTTCTCCAACCACCTTATTGGACGGGTAACAGAAATATTATTTTATTTTTTGCTAAATATTGGCAAATTGCTTTATAAATATGCTTGAGGGCTTTTTCATCAATCTAGAAGTTTTTTCAAGTTTCTAGATAAATGGCAGTTAGTGCTTGAGAAGTCATAATTGACTGAATCAACAATGTTTCCTGAAGTAATGGAAACAGATTCTGTATCTACTCTCAGAACTGTGTAATTTATCTTCTTTAAATGTGATAATTTTAATCCAGGTGGGCCCACATGATGTCACAATCTAAACGTTCAGTCCCCAAATATCTCTCCTGAAGGGCAAAGTCCTTAACAGCATACTGAGTACTCACAATGCTTTGGAGTCACAATTCTGGTGCAACTAGGGGTCCTTCTACTTCCAGCCTTTAAAGATTCTCTCATTGTCAAGAACCACAGAGACAATCTAAGGCCATGTACACACAATTAGACCGGTCCGATGAGACTGGTCCAACAGATCGTTTTCATCGGACCACGCTGAAGTGGTCTGATGGTCTGATGTGCGTACACACCATCAGTCCAAAATCCCATCGGGCCAGAACACGGTGACGTAGAACACAGCGATGTGCTGAAAAAACGAAGTTCAATGCTTCCAAGCATGCGTCGACTTGATTCTGAGCATGCGCAGGTTTTTGGTCCGATGCTTTTGTGTACTAACCATCGTTTTGGTTCGTCGGACAGATTTTAAAGCAAGTTTTAAAACTTTGGTCCGACGGACAATGGTCCGATGGGCCGTACACACGATCAATTTGGTCCGATGAAACTGGTCTTCAGACCAGTTTCATCGGACCAGTCTGATCGTGTGTACGTGGCCTAAGATATAATTATCAAGCCATGTATTTCAAACTTTATGAAGTTGTTTTTAGAACTGAGTTTATATCAGTAGAACCCGCAGACATCCTGTCATTGGTGCCCACACAACTGCAGGGAACGCCTCTTTTACAAATAATATTTTCTTGTTTTATTGTTCCTTTTCTGGTTTAGCATTTATGACAATTTGTAAATACGTTTTGTGAGACACTGGTGGGCAGGATGGTGGATGGTGTATTACCTAAGTTTCTCACATACACATAGTAAGGGGCCTCAGAGTTTATGGATGTGAAGAAAACAAATATTTTGTTTTCTGAGAGTCATATTAAGTTATGTTGCAGGTTTTTTTTTTGGCGGATAAAGCTTAGCTTCTATTCTTTGGCCTACATCTCATCTGGTAGTCTGATCTCAATATTAGTCTCAGCTTTCAACAAGCTTTTATATATATATATATATATATATATATATATATATATATATATATATATATATATATATATATATATATATATATTAGGGTTGTCCCGATACCGATACCAGTCCAGTTTCATCGGTTCAAACCGACCGTGTGTATGGCCCATCAGTCTTTTGTCCTTCAGTCCAAAGTTTTAAAACTTGCTTTAAAATCGGACTGATGGACGCCTGACCATTGGTCAAAACCGATGGTTAGTACACAAAAGCATTGGTTCAAAAACCTGCGCATGCTCAGAATCAAGTTGATGCATGCTTGGAAGCATTGAACTTCTTTTTTTTAGCACGTCGTTGTGTTTTACGTCACCGCGTCCTGACATGATCGTTTTTTGAACTGATGGTGAGTCTGTGAACCGATGAAAATTAACTTCAGTCCGTTTTCATCAGTTTGGACTGATCGTGTGTACGCGGCCTAATAGTTGAATGAAATAATGGTATCCACTCTCCCACTTATGATATAACAGTCACATATATGGTCGCAATGCTTATAAGTACGAAATTAAAAAATGCCACCAAGGTCATGTGATTGATGTTACTACATCAATGTGAAAAAATATATATAGTCAATAAAAATAAAGCAAAATCCAAATAAGACCCAATTAAAGTGAAATATTCATCTACCGAAAGTAAAGACAAAGTGATGTCCTTTCCACCAACATATACAGTGCCTTAAAAAAGTGTTCATACCCCTTGAAATTTTCCAAATTTTCTCATGTTACACCCAAAAACGTAAATGTATTTTATTGTAATTTTATGTGATAGACCAACACAAAGTGGCACATAATTGTGAAGTGGAAGGAAAAAGATAAATGGTTTTCATTTTCTTTTACAAATAAATATTTGAAAAGTTTTGTGTGCAATTATATTCAGTTCCCTGAGTCAATACCTTGTAGAGCCATCTTTCGGTGCAATTACAGCTGAAAGTCTTTTTGGGTCTCTACCAGCTTTGCACATCTAGATAGTGATATGTTGCCCATTCTTCTGTGTAAAATAGCTCATGCTCTGTCAGATTGGATGGAGAGCATCTGTATACAGTAGTTTTCAAGTCTTGCCACATATTCTCAATTGAATTTGCAGTGTTAGGCCGTGTACACACGACCGAGGTTCTCGCTGGAAACCAGCGAGAACCTCGCTGGAAGCTGCATTCCAGCGAGGACCTCGGCCGTGTGTACACTCTCGGCGAGCTTCCCGTCGGGAAGCCCGTCGAGCAGAAATAGAGAGCACGCTCTCTATTTGCTCGACGGCCCGTCTGGAAGAATGGCTGGTTGCCATTCCCGACGGGCGGGTCGCCGATTTCGACGGCCGGCAGGGAACCTCGATGGGCGGAACGATGTGTTCTGCCCGTCGAGGTTCTCTGCCGTGAGTACACGGCCTATGTTTTCTGCCACACAGCGTTTTGCTTTTAGGCCAATGAGTAAAATTTTGGTCTCATCTGACCAGAGCACCTTCTTCCACATGTTTGCTGTGTACCCCACAACTGCAAATTGGACTTCTTATGGCTTTCTTTCAACAATGGCTTCTTCTTGCCACTCTTCCATAAAGGCCAGATTTGTGGAGTGCACGACTAATAGTTGTCCTGTGAACAGATTCTCCCACTTGAGCTGTGAATCTCTGCAGCTCCTCCAGAGTTACCATGGGCCTCTTGGCTGTGTCTCTGATTAATTCTCTCCTTGCCCAGCCTGTCAGTTTGGGTGGATGTCTTGGTAGATTTCCATTTTCCATTTTTCCATTTTCAGATGATGGATTGAACAGTGCTCTGTGAGATGATCAAAGCTTGGGATTTTTTTTATAACCTAACCCTGCTTTAAACTTCCTACAACTTTATTCATGACCTTTCTGGTGTGTTCCTTGGCCTTCATGATGCTGTTTGTTTACTATGGTTTTCTAATAAACCTTTTAAGGCCGCGTACACACGATGAAACATGTCCGCTCAAACTTGTCCGACGGACCGTTTTTTTTTATTTATTTATTTTTTTTTTTTTTTTTTTAAAGTGTATTTTTGTGCATGAACTCGAGAGAGAGGAGCCGGACTGCAGGAGTTGGGAGTAGGCAGACCCTCCCCCCGGAGGCAATCGCCATCCTTCTCCATGCCCCTGGTGGCAATGGGGGGTGTGAGGGGGGCCTCCCACTCACCCCGCCCTACCTGCTCCTCTTGGGAGCCCAACTGGGGCCCAACAGGACCCCAATGGGGCAGAGGGACTCCCCCTATGAGGGAGTGAGGGGGCCCAGCCCACCCAGCCAGCCCCGTAGGTCCTTCGCCTCTCTTTATTTCAGGAGACCGCATGGCCAAAGTGCGTGTGTTTTAAACCAATTTCGTGTGCGTGCAAGTGTGGTGGTTTTTGTGGGGGGGCGTACTAAGCACAGGCGTACCTTGCATAGCACACCCACCGGGATCCGGGCTGAGACCACCAAACTCAATTCACATGTAGCCGAGACCGGGATCTGAACCCTTGGCTGCAGAGGTGAACGGCTTGTCAGCGCAGTGCCAATCACGTTGAGCCACCACAGCTCCCTCCGACGGACCGTTTAGAGCGGACATGTCTCATCGGATTTTGGTCCAATGGTGTGTACACACCATCGGATCAAAATCCCCGCCAGCAGATTTTGGGGGCGTGGCCAACCGCCAAGCTGAATGGACGCCTGACTTCTCAGCTCCTGCACCGACTGGAGAACAACTACATCCACAGCGCTAACCCGCAGCTCCACCATGCATCATTTTACTCCCCAGACACTGCGGAACCCGACCGGGTCCACCCGAAAACGCAAAGAGGAGCGGCAGCCGCGGAAACTCACAGACTTTTTCTCCCTGCCTCACAACACTCGAGGCCAAGATGGCGCCCGCGACCGCTCGCCGCGCGGTGAGAGAACCTTCTCTGAGAGAAACCTCTCTGACCTCCCAGAAGACGGAGACTCATCCATCCACCCTCACCCACCCTCCGCCTTACCTCCTGGATCGATATCTGCCTCGAACAGCCCGGCGAAAACGCGGATGCGGCTGGACCCTGTCGCTTAGGCCACTGAGGTAAGGCCTACCTTAGATAGCCTCCCAGCACTACCATCAGTGTCATCCCCCATTGCGGCCTTTCCCACCGCTAATCAGAAAGTAATGGACACTGTCTTGAAGAACATGCTGATGTCTCTACACAGCTCCATGCATAATGACATTTCCTCAATGTTCATAGCACTTAGGAATGAAATAGTGCATACAGGCCGGAGAGTGGGTCATATTGAACAACAAATGGGCGCCATGGCGGTCACAATTAATGATCTAGTACAGGGATCCTCAAACTACGGCCCTCCAGGTGTTGAGGAACTACACATCCCATGAGGCATTGTAAAACTCTGACATTCACAGACTTAATTAAGCATGATGGGAATTGTAGTTCCTAAACAACTGGAGGGCCATAGTTTGAAGAACCCTGATCTAGTAGATGCACATGAACACACCAAAGATGAGCAACAATGGATATGGGCCAAGATGGCGGACCTCGAGGACCAATCCAGACGCAACAACGTGAAAATCCGTGGCATACCAGAAACGATCGTACCAGCCGATCTTAATGCATACGCTCGGAAAATGATCACCTCTCTCCTACCCGATCTCCCGGCAGTGGAGACCATTATCGATCGTATACACTGCCTGCCAAAACCCACGCACCTGCCGCCGGAAGTGCCTCGTGACACCCTCATGAGAATACACTTCTATCATGCCAAAGACATGCTCATTTGGCCACATCCAGAAGAATGGGCCAAATGCCTGCGCCGTACGCAAAGCTACAACTTTTTGCCGATATCTCCCAATACACCCGCCAGCAGAGGAGGCAACTCCAGACCATCACAAAGCCACTAAACAACCATAAAATCCCCTACCAATGGGGGTTCCCGACTAAGCTTCTGATCACCAGGAACGGTGTGAAACATAACGTCCATACGGTGGAAGATGGCATCCGACTCCTCAGGAAATGGAATATAATTCCCGACAATGTCATCCCAATG
Organism: Rana kukunoris; assembly: GCA_029574335.1. Taxonomy (NCBI): domain Eukaryota; kingdom Metazoa; phylum Chordata; class Amphibia; order Anura; family Ranidae; genus Rana; species Rana kukunoris. Next base: position 197,828,351 of record CM056052.1, on the reverse strand, counting down.
CAAGTGTCAACCCCTGATGTTCTCCAGGACCTCTCCAGGACCTCACCCCAGTGTCAACATGTGACCATGCAGTTAGAAAAATCCCCACCAGCATTTTTACTATGTTCTCCGGTTAGTGTCTGCTCGACGTGATCAGCCCACAAACTTTTACCCCTCGAAATACTCAGTAGTTCTCTAGTATACTACTGATTCCGGTGTACCTTTACACCCATCCAAGTTGCTGTTTTACGGGAGCCACTGTTGACTTTATTTTTTTTTCTCTTCTCATTTGTTTCTCCTTTATCCCTCCCACCCATCTTCCGGAGACCTCTGGAACCCTGAGAGCACCTGCTTCTGGATCCACCACCTGACCTCTTGGTACGTACTACTCTCCGCGGATCGGTGGACCTCTGACACACTGTGAGTACTTTTCTATATACGCATAACACGTTACCTTACCCAAAATGCCAAAGTTCCTGTCCTTGAACGTCAAGGGTCTAAACCATCCGATGAAAAGGTTTTCGATGTGAAAGATGGCTCAGTCATCCCTCTGTGATGTCCTCTGTGTGCAAGAAACACACTTTAAATCCTCCGCAGAACCGCCATGCACTAATAAATTCTTCACTAACATCTTCAAAGCCTCCGGACCAGAAAAAAAGAATGGAGTCCTAATTGCCATTAAAAACACTGTATCGTTTACTCTCCACAACAGCTTGGTAGATGTCAACGGCAGATACTTGGCCCTGGACTGCTCCATGAATAACATTCGATACACTGTTGTGACGGTCTATGCCCCTAACACTAGACAAATCAGTTTCCTGTCCAAGCTAATGAAAAAGATCAACCGCTTCAAACAAGGCCACCTCATAATGTGTGGGGACTTCAACATAGTCCCTGACAACTCCCTGGATACTTCCTCTCGATCGAGCAGGACTGCCTCACCTATGGGCTCCTTCATACGGGCACACAATCTCTACGACGCATGGAGGTGTCTCCACTCCACAGAGAGGGATTACTCCTATTTCTCCCCTCGCCACAACTCCTATACGAGGATAAACTATTTTCTTGTGGACAAATGGTCCCTCCCCAAAGTCTCTGCAGCCAAAATATATCCACTATCACGTGGTCCGACCACGCTCCTGTTACCATGTCTTTCAGTGACTCCCCTTCCCCTTCACGGACGAAGATCTGGAGAGCCAACGCCTCAATCATCCACTCTCCTTCCCACTCTGAATTTGTCAAGGACCGCTTAACTGACATTTTCTCCCTTAATTCTGCACTGTGGAATGCCCATAAGGCGTTCATTCGAGGGACTTTTATACAACTGAGTGCTAGAGAGAGGAGGAGGAAAACGCAGTGCCTAGATTCCCTTACTTCTGACATAAAAGTCCTGGAAGCCCAAAACCAGTCCAACCCCAGCCCGGCGTCCAAACAAAAACTGGACTGTCTTAGACAAGAGCTAAGAGCCCACTTATTAGACTCCTTTGAGAGAGCCCACACACGCCTTAAAGCCCAACACTACTCTACAGGCAACAAAGCGGGCAAGGCCATGGCCATTAGAATTAAAGGCTATATCGCCAAAACTAAGATATCTCACTTATACCACCCCATTTTAAACCAAAAATTGACTGACCCCTCGGCCATGGCTGACACCTTTAGATGTTACTATAATACATTTTATAACTTGAAAGAAGATCAATCTGTTCTCCAACCAACCCCTCAAGACATAGCAGCATTCCTCCAAGAAATCAATCTCCCATCACTGTCTGAGGACCAGCTGGAGACTCTTAATGCCCCATTCACACACCTGGAAATCCTACGCACAATCTCAACATTGCCCTCCAATAAATCCCCAGGTCCTGATGGCCTTACTGGCGAGTACTATAAAAAATTTGGCACAATCCTGTCACCATTCCTAGCTAATGTCTGTAATGATGCTGCCTCATCCTCCTCTCTCCCACCTGAAATGCTTTCTGCCTTGATCGTTACCCTACCGAAACCGGGTAAGGAACCCACTTGTACCCAGAATTTTAGGCCCATATCTCTTCTGAACCTTGATGCTAAAATACACGCCAAATTCATCGCCAACCGTTTAATAGATTTAATGCCCCTGCTCATACATAAAGATCAGTCTGGCTTTATTAGAGGCAGGCAAACCTTTGACGCAACCCGCAGACTTATCAACATCATTCACACTGCCGAATCGACCCGATCGCCTTCTCTGCTCCTGTCCCTGGATGCGGAGAAGGCGTTCGATCGGGTCCACTGGGGATATATGCACGCCACCCTCGAAAAATTTGGATTCCGCAGACCCATTCTGTCTGCCATTATGGCTCTATACTCCTCCCCCTCTGCCCAGGTATACACCTCGGAAATCCTATAGAAACCCTTTTTTATCTCTAACGGCACTCGCCAAGGATGCCCCCTATCTCCACTAATATTCGACTTTGTCATGGAACCTCTAGCTGAGCACGTTAGATCCCACAACAGGATAACTGGATTTAAAATCGCCACGTTAGAACATAAAATTAGCCTCTTTGCGGATGACGTGATAATCATGCTGACAGACACCCCTCGTCCCTGACTTCGGTGCAGCTGCTATTGCAGAGATTTGGCGCCGTATCTTATTACAAAGTGAATGAACAGAAATCCTACATTTTAGACTTGGGTCTAGACGCCATTACCAGTAACCTACTTAGGAACAACTTTCCGTACCCATGGGCAGACTCCAGAATAACATATTTGGGTATCACCCTAACCAAATCCACAAAAAGTCTATTCCCACGCAACTACACTGAGGCCAAACAAATGCTTATCCGAGAAACGTCAAAAATTTCCAAACATGAATTTTCCTGGACAGGCAGACTTGCGGCTTTCAAAATGATGATATTACCCAGGTTGCTATACATCTTCCAAACTCTTCCTATACCCCTCCCGAACTCTTATCTCAAAGCCTTACAATCTATCCTGAGAAACTACGTTTGGCAGGGTAAACCACCTAGATGTAGCCAGGCTAAGACTGTCAAACATAAGTCTGTTGGAGGTATGGGATACGTTGACATAACGGACTACTATAGGGCCACCATCCTATCACAGACTCGGGACTGGATGTCAGCAACTCCTGACCCACTATGGTGTGCTTTAGAAGCCACCATGGTTCCAGGATCAAATCTATCCCAATGGTTGTATAGCACAACCGCTAGGACCGCGCAACTCGGTCTCTATTCCCCTACCATTCAAGCCTCTGTCAAGGTCTGGAAAACACTGCAATCCTCCATGTAGAATACTCTCCCGACCAAACCTATACCCATGCCTATAGAGACGCTGACACTCTAATAGCTAGCTCATCTTTCTCTCAAATTCAAAATAAATTTTCAAGCACCTACCTCAGACTATTTTACTTACTATAGACTTCAACACTGTCTTAGGGCCAACCCCTCCCTAGACGGCTCCTTGCCGGCAAACCTATGGCGATTCTTTTTTGCTAAAAGCTCATCCGCAAGAGGCATCTCTTTAATATACAATATCCTACAAGAAAAGACATGTTTCCATAAATTAAAACCTCTCATTGACTGGGAATCTGACTTACTTATCCAATTCTCAGACCAACAATGGCAAACAGCGATTAAGTCCATTTACAAATGCACCTCCTGTACCTCTCTCTGGGAACTCTCGCAAAAACTGATGATGAGATGGTACCTGACACCTTCTAAGATAGTCAAAATCCAACCCCACACCTCTCCTACTTGCTGGAGGAACTGTAACACCACAGGTACTCTCCTGCACATTTTCTGGTCCTGCCCACGTTTTAAGAACTTATGGTCGGCAGTGGAGACGCTGCTCCAAGGAGTTTTAGGTTTCTCTATTCCACTGACCCCAAGCTAGCTGTTCTCAATCTGACTATTGAAGACATACCACCCCCTCTGCAACTGGTGACCTCACACATACTATTGGCAACTAAACTCTTAATTGCTAGGCGCTGGAAATCTGTAGACACCCCCACATTAGCTGAAGTAGTGAACTTAGTACAAACCCACTATTCCTACGAGACCATCCTTAATCGAGGTAAACACACATACACCACACTGCTAAACCTTTGGAACCCATGGCAACGCTGGTACACTCACGAGTGGATTCAATGATTCCCCCCTTTTTTGAGTATACTGAATATTCTTAATGCTCCCAATTTGCCGTACCTCTATTTTGACGCTCTTGCATTGCTCTCGCCCTCTCTCCCCCTTGCCTATATCCCTTCTTCTTTCCCCCTTGCCCACCCCTCTTGTTTATATGGATGCATTTTTGTTGCAACATTACTGTTTGAACTGTTTATCTTTTATTCGGACTGCTTGTTCTCTTCAATACGCACTTATCCCTTTTATGTGCACATGATTTGTTTAAAGACTCTGTATTGTATGTGGGTTTTTACCCAAAGTTTGCTTACTATTGTACTTGACATAAGCTCAATAAAAAATATTTGAAAAAAAAAATCCCCGCCAGCAGACAGTGCGGTGACGTGGCAGTGACGTTGACGCCGCCACGTCACCGCACCAGGAAGTAAAATGCTTCCGCACATGCGTCAAATCCATTTGACGCATGCGCGGGCAGTTCTATCCGCTGGTTAGTGTACTAACCAGTGGACAGATCCAACGGACAGGTTTGTAGCGGACAAATTTCAAAGCATGCTTTGACATTTGTCCGATGGACAAACCTGTCCGCTAGCCCGTACACACGATCGGAGATGTCTGCTGAAACGGTCCGTCGGACCGATTTCAGCAGATAAATTTCATCGTGTGTACGCGGCCTGAGAGATTAACAGAACAGCTGTATTTATACTGAGATAATTGGTTCCACTAGATTCTAGTTAGGTGTATCAGAGTAAGGGCTCTTTCACACATCCGTTCAGTTTTTTAGATCAGTTTTTTCCCCCTTCAGTTGATCCGTTTTTTCATCCGTTTTTCGTCCGTTTTCCGTCCGTTTACATCAGTTTCCGTTCCGTTTTTCATCAGTTTTTTATCAGTTTTTTTCATCCGTTTTTTTTAATCCGTTTTTTTTTTTTTTTAGAACTTTTTTTTTTTTACATATTTTGATGAAAAACTGACGTTAGCGGATCGGATGGTAAACGGATCATCCGCTAACGTCCGTTTTTCGTCCGTTCCGTTTTTTTGACGGAAGAAAAATAGGGCCCTTTCACACGTCCGTTCAGTTTGCTAGTTTTTTGGACGTCCGTTAACGGACCTCAATGCTTCCCTATGGGTTAGCGTCCGTTAGCGGATGAGCATCCGCTAACGTCCGTTAACATCCGTCTGCGGTAAGCTCCGTTTTTTTGGACGGAAGAAAACCCTATTTTTCTTCCGTCAAAAAAGCGGAACGGACGAAAAACGGACGTTAGCGGATGATCCGTTTACCATCCGATCCGCTAACGTCAGTTTTTCATCAAAATATGTAAAAAAAAAAAAAAAGTTCTAAAAAAAAAAAAAAAACGGATGAAAAAACGGATGAAAAAAACTGATGAAAAACGGACGGAAAACGGAACGGAAACGGATGTAAACGGACGGAAAACTGACGAAAAACTGATGAAAAAACTGATCAACTGAAGGGGGAAAAAACTGATCTAAAAAACTGAACGGACGTGTGAAAGAGCCCATAGGGTTTTCTTCTGTCCAAAAAAACGGAGCTTACCGCAGACGGATGTTAACGGACGTTAGCGAATGCTCATCCGCTAACGGACGCTAACCCATAGGGAAGCATTGAGGTCCGTTAACGGACGTCCAAAAAACGGACGAACTGAACGGACGTGTGAAAGAGCCCTAAGGGGGGCTGAATACAAATTTACGTTACACACTTTTAAGATATTTATTTATAAAAAATAAAAAATAAATCATTTATCATTTTCCTTCAACTTTACAATTATATGCCACTTTGTGTTGGTCTATCACATAAAATCCCAATAAAATACATTTAAGTTTTTGTTTTTAACATGACACAATGTGGAAAATTTCAATGGGTATGAATACTTTTTCAAGGCTTTGTACAACAGGAAAAGGTATTTCAAGCAGTGGCACATGGACATAATTGGATACTTCTGGAGAGTTTAGAGGGTACAGGGCACATTTATTAAGTTCTACCGTTTTTAAAACATAAGGGATTTTTTTGAGTTAATAAACAATGGCTACTCAATTAGTTTGTTAATTAGGCAAACTGCCAAACTAGTCAATTATGGTTTTTTGATTTGTCTATATACAGTATATGCCTACACATGTTTCCAATTTGCATACAATTATAAAGTTTATCTGTATTGATTGTCAGGAGTCCTTAATTGTGTGATTCTCAACCAATATGAATGATGTTCATGCAAATACAAAGGTAAATAAAGCATTAGAGGGTCTTTCTTGTAAGTCATGTAATAAAATAATAAATAAAAGTAAACCCCATATATTTACAAATATTTACAGAAATATATGTTTCATTTAATGTTAATTGCCAAGGTGGCTTTTTCACTTCCATTTACTTGAAACACAATAAAGAATTTTAGCACAATAGGCAAGACTGCACAATTTATCTATTAACACCTCTAAACAAAGAGAGCTATGGGAAAATATGATTTAACAAGATAATTTCATCTCATGCTGATGTTCTATATGTGTAAAGCTCGACATTTTGCAAAATAAGAAATCTCTGTTCTATTCATAGCTACAAAAAAAGTAAATCATCTGGAAGCATATCATATTAATTTATTTTGATAAATAATCTGGACCTTTGGTGTGTGATAATGCTCTCTCTGGAACTTGCAAATACTTCTTTAAAACAAATGTCATTTGAAGTGTAAAAAGCTATTTGGCATAATGCATTGCAGAAAAAAAAAATCTATTTGAACTGAAGTAATTGAATAAATGAAGGCATAATAACATGGTAGGACACAAATATTGTTAACATTTACATTCATTTTTCATAGTGTAAACAATATGGACCATTAGAATATATTGCAATTTTGGTAAAAAAAAAATGCATTTGAAAATAAAAATGTTGAATAAACCCTATATGTCTTTAATAAAAATAATTGTAATTGTTTGATATTAATTGTGTGTGTTCTTTCTGTTTTTGTTACAATTTGTTTGTTAAAAAAAATAAAAATACTATTTACAAATATTATTTTAAAAATACTATTTATACATAGACATATGCACTGCTGAAAAATGTGTTTGTTTTAGTTTCATTCAGGGTTTTTTTTTTTTTGGGTCATTCGTTATGATCACAATTCGTAAATTAGAAGATTTGTACATTTGTAAATTCAGAAATTCGAAAATTCGAACATAAGAAATTAATATACAAGTAAATGCGCACAACTGGAACAATAGGTATCCCACAGTATTAAGCAATGTTAATCTTAAAGCATATGGGTTTATGCACAACAATAATAGTGTAGCAAAAAGTCCAAAAGTATATTGAAAAGTCCAAGGGCCAGGGGGAAATTGTAATTAAGGGTCCCACACTCAGGGCTGTCATCAAGGGGGAACAGAACCCATGTTCCAATATTCTGCAGAAAAACACAAGGGGAGAGAACTTTTATGGAATACTGCACTATGGGCCTCCCTCTCTTCTTTTACCCTGCATTGCCTGAGCACCTGTTGATGCCAAGGTTGAGAGGTGGAAGCTTTAGAGGAATTTCAAGTGGGAGTTACCCATCTGTCAGTGATCCCCCAGGCACACCAGGTCCGGATACGAACACGGTGTTCGTGGAGATAGGTCCACCAACCTCAGCCTCAATGTGAGTGTGTGCTGATGTGATTCATCCACTTCTAGGTCTCTTTTAAGGTTACGTCACTTTCCATTCATTTCTATCTTTCATGTCTGTATGAGCACCTGGTGAAGAAGTTCTCCATTTCAACCTCAATAAGTGTGGTTGCACCCCAGTAACTACTGTTTGGTACTTTGGGCCATCCGTGCTATGGCTCTGAGGTGAGCATTTTAGTACCACAAAAGGTGTGCGCACCGAAGTCTGCCTGCTTTCACACCGTACCTGCTTTCACACCATACCACTTTTTGGGCTTTGGAGTCTCCATTGTTGTATGGACTTTTCACGTGTTTATATGCTATACACCTAGCCGTGTGCTGTCAGGCACAGCTATTTTCATTTGTGTTTTTCATTATTTTGGTCCATATTTTGTATATTGCATTTTATTTATTCCATTGTGTGTTTGGTACATTTCACATGTTCATTTATTTGTTGCTTATTCACCTCTTTGTTCACCATACAGTCACTTAGCATATCTCCCTTGGTATTTACCCTTCGGTTTTATACCCTTATTAGGATTCACAGCGTTTCACCATCACCTACCTATAATAGTAAAAGTTAATATTAGTTCTTTTTTCGAATTTTCAAATTTCGAATTTACGAATTTTTGAATATTCAAAGTTACGAATATTCAGAAAAGTTTGTTAATTCAGATATTTGTGAATTAACAAATTTCCTGAAATTAGTTAAAAAAACTAATTTAGAAGGAAATGATTTGCACATGTCTAGTTACACATAGAGAAAACATTCCCAAAGCACTGTAAACTGTAAAATGTATAGCTAAAGCAGTATTTGCCTAATTTCAGATACTCTGGGGTCGATTTACTGAGCTTTAAGTTGATTAAGCAAAATCTTCAATTTTTTTTGTCAAAGCTTAATTGAACAAGCTGAAGTTAGAAGCTGATTGGCTACATACACAGCTGCACCAGATTTTACACTTTCAACTTTTAACCACTTCCTCACGGCAGGACGTCATATGACGTCCTCCACTTTGTGCGGTGATATCTGAATGATGCCTGCAGCCACAGGCATCATTCAGACAGTGATTCTGTGCACCATAAGAATGATCAAGGCGGCGGGAGGGGACGTCCCTCCTCCCGCCGCCATCCGGTACTTCTCCAGGCTCTCCTGTGCCATCGGGGGCCCGGAGAGCAAATCGGTCAGTGTTTCCTGCAGAACCATAGAGATGACTGGTGACCAGATGGTCACAGTCATCTCTATGACCGTCGGAGGACCGGGCGCAACGTTATGACGTCACGCCCGGTACCCGGAATGTAAACACATCTGCAATTGCGGCTGAAAGCATGATGCCGCGTACACACGATCATTTTTTGTGATGAAAAAAAACGACGTTTTCTGTGAAGTAAAAAACGACGTTTTTGAAACGTCACTTTCAAAGACGATGTTGCATACACACCATCGTTTTTTCACAAAAAACGAGGTTACGTTCACCACACTTTTCCTTGTCAAATATTTTATTGATACTTGGTAAGTAGAATATACAGATAGTGTATAATGGTTACTTTGTTATAAAGAGTGTTTTGTTATGAATACAGGTTATTTCATAGCAATTGCAACATGCATAAGGCAACATAACGTATGGGAGAGAAGAGGTGAGAAAAAAAAAGATATATATATAAGATGATGTTGCATTTAAGGTATTGATTGACAGTATAATGCAGTTACTTATATATCGATTTTGTAAGTTCCGTCTTGAGTTCACATGTCAATCTTATTAATAAAAATTTGTACAGTATAAATCATATAAGGTAACCATCAGGGGAGGGGGGGGGAGATATGTGGAGGGGAGGGGGAGTGGGTTAGGGGGGTCTGCAGGAGCAAGTCGGATTCCATGGTCATCGGTTAGATGTTTCTGTAGATATGCACACCGATTGAGCTACCATGGCAACAACACTCTATCATTAAAGGAATTTGGAGTAATGTACAAGGTCCACGGCCCCCATAGGTTTTCAAATTTAGTAATCGTGTCTGTGTCTAATGCTTCCATTTTGGCATGCGTCATTGCTACGTTCATCCTATTTTTCACTTCTGTCATCGAAAGATTGGGGGTTCTCCAACCCTTTGTTTCGCTGCCGTAAAGAGTTGCATTAGTAATTTGAATTGTATGTTTGTTAGACACTCGGGCTTCAGATTCAGTAGGGCTGTTTTAGGATTCGGAGGGTTAGTTTTCCCAGTCAACGCATTAGTTATGTTGAAGATCTTTGCCCAGAACGTTTGCGCTTTAGGACATGACCACCAGATATGGTAAAACGTACCTATAGCTGAGCATCCCCTGAAGCATTGCCCTGTATAGTTTGGAGCGTATTTTGCTATCCTGGCCGGTACCAGGTACCATCTGGTAAGTACTTTATAATTGGTTTCCAATGCTATTATGTTTGGGGAGGCAGCTTTCGTGTTACGCCATATCTGGTTCCAGTCCGAGGTCTCTAATTCGAGTCCCAGGTCCTCCTCCCATTTCCGAACATATGGTGGTCCTGTTGTGTTGTGGATTAGCAAATGTTGATATAGAGTAGATATCGTGCCCTTAGCATGTGGGTCTTTTCTGCATATTCTTTCGAAGGGGGACTGCTGGGCGAGTGGCGGGGTATGGTTCAAGTGTGGTTGGAAGAAGTTTTTTATTTGGAGGTATCTAAAGAGTTCTGAGTGAGGGATACCGTATTTTTTGCAAATTGACGGGAAGGGCAGGAAGTTCGATAGTTCCAAAAATTTGTACAGGTGTATGCAATCCCTGTCTATCCATTCTTTAAATGTTTTGGGAGCAATCCATGCTGGATAGAATGCCGGGTTTTTATAAAAAGATAGCATTGGGATGTGAGGGGATTGTAAGTGGTATTTTGACTTGAATCTATCCCAAAGGGAGAGTGAGTGCTTAATTATGGGGTTATCTATGTTTTTGCGTGATTTGGGGGGTATCCATAATAGGTTGGTTGGTGGAATGGGGTCACATTCCGTTGTTTCTATCGAGACCCAGAGAGGTAATTCTTGGTTCGCATGGTATTTAGTGAGAGTAGCTATTTGTGCCGTTCTATAGTAATGTGCAAAGTTTGGGAGTCCTAGCCCACCATGTGTTTTGGGGAGATGCAAAGTCTGTTGCTTTATCCTTGGCTTGGAAGAACCCCAAATGAAAGATGAGACTCTTCTCTGGATGATTCTCAAAAAGTATGCAGGTACTGGGATAGGAAGTACCCTAAAGAGATATAGTAATTTCGGGAGAATCGTCATTTTCACTGCGCTTATTCTTCCAAGCCAGGATAATGGGAGATGGGTCCATGCAGTTAAAATGTTTGTGATTTGTTTTAAGAGAGTTGGATAATTATGTGAAAAAAGGTCAGAAGTGGCTGCGGTTAGGTGTGTTCCTAGATATGGGATACTTTTTTCTGGCCATTCGAACGGAAGGCCTGTTTTGGCTGCTGTCAGTTCTAGTTTCGAAAGTGATATGTTCAGGGCTAGGCATTTTTTAGGGTTGATCTTGAGTCCTGAAAAAGTTGCGAAGTGGTTCAGTATTGGGATAAGGTTTGGGCCCGACACTTGAGGGGATGCTAAAAATAGGAGAATGTCATCTGCGAATAGACATACTTTGTGCTTAAGGCCGCCTAGTTCTATGCCTAGTATAGTGGGATCTGATCTAATCTTTATTGCTAATGGTTCGATGAGTAGGGCGAACAATAATGGGGACAATGGGCATCCCTGTCGTGTGCCTCTTTTGATATTAAAGGTGTCTGATTTATATCCCGCGTACTTAACATAAGCTCTTGGGTTATTATATAGTTCCATTATCCATTTGATATAGTTTGGGCCGAATCCCCAGTTTTGGAGCGTATAGTTTAAGTACGACCAGGAGACTGAATCAAAGGCCTGCTTAATATCCAGAGACAGAAAACAAGCAGGGATGCCCCTTTTTCTTGCAATATGTGCTAGCAAGCAGGCCCTTCGTATGTTATCGCCCGCTTGTCTGGAGGGTATAAAACCTACTTGGTCTCGATGTATCATTTTGCCTATGTGTTTGTTGAGACGGGTAGCCAAAATTTTACCTAGTAATTTTATATCTGTGTTTATCATAGAAATTGGATGGTAGTTGGTACAGAGGGTGTTGTCCATATGCGGTTTAGGAATCATGCATATCGTAGCTAGTAGTGATTCGGGTCTGAAGGTCTTTTGCTTCAACAGGTCATTAAATGCGTCTGCCAGTCTTGGTGAGATTAGTTCTGTAAAAGTTTTATAATATCGTGTAGAGAACCCGTCTGGTCCTGGTCTTTTGTTTAATTTAAGATCTTTAATGGCCATGGACACGTCTTCTTGTGTGATAAGTTCTTCCAGTTGCGATTTTTGTAAATGATTCATCTTTGGCAACTGGATTTGAGAAAAGAAAGAGTTTGCTTCCGCTTCATTAAATGTGCCTGTTTCAGAGTATAGTGCTTTTAGGTGTGAACTAAATTTTCTTACAATTTTGAGAGGGTTGCTAGAAACAACGTTGTTCGCTATCTTTAGTTTTATGGGTTTAAACGTTCTATTTAGTGAGTTTAATGATCTAGCTAGATATGTCCCTGGCTTATTCGCATTTTTGTAAAAAGTGTGTTTTGACCTGTTAAGTGTTTTGTCAGCTGATTCTGTGAGGAATAAGTCATATTCTAAGCGTGCCTTATCTAAGCGTTTTTTGTTAGTGGGGGTGTAGTTGTCTTGCAAGGCCAGAAAGGCTGAGTTGTATTCAGTTTCAAGTTGCTTCGCTAAATGTCTTCGGTTTTTTTTGAGGATTCCCAATTCTCGCTGAAATGTTCCCCTTAAAACTGGCTTGTGTGCTTCCCATAATGTGAGTGGAGATATTTCTGGACTCGTGTTAAGTTCTAGGTATTCTTTCAAAGCTTGCTCGATGGGTAGGCAAAGGGCGGGGTGTTTGAGTAGAGTTTCTGGGAGGTACCAAGTAGGATCATGATTTTTTGGGATCGCAGATGCTATGGTAGTGAGTACTGCGTTATGATCAGACCAGGGAATGGGAATGATACTTGAATTTAGAATTTCTGGGGTCATTCCAATTGTCACTAATATGTGGTCGATGCGACTGAATGATTGGCGGGGGTTTGAGAAGTGAGTGTAGTTTCGCTTTGTGGGGTTATATTCTCTCCAAGAGTCCACAAGGTTATATTTGGATAGGAGGCCTGGGAGAGTCCATTTAGATTGGTATTTTGGTGGCGTATATGGGGATTTATCTAAGAATGGGAGGAGGACCTGGTTCGAATCTCCACACAACAGGAGAGAGCCCATTTTATGCGTATTGACTGTTTGGAATAGGTGGGATAGAAAAGGTAAGGAGTTGGTATTGGGAGCGTAGTATGAGACTACTGTAATCGCAGAGTCCATAATATAGCCTGTTAGGATAAGGTATCTACCCTCTGGGTCTTTGATTTCAGATTTTAATGTAAAAGGAGTAGTTCGGTGAAAGGCTATCAAAGTTCCTCTTTTCTTGGTGGAAGCCGATGCAGTATAAACTTGTGGGTAAGAGGCATTATAGAATTTAGGGGTTGTGTCGGGAGTGAAGTGAGTTTCCTGTAAACAAACAATATGGGCCTTTTTGGCCTGGAAGGATCTAAATGCCTTTGTACGTTTTTGGGGGACGTTGAGACCCTGCACATTAAGGGTCAATAAGTTTAACGGGGCCATGGCAGCTCAATCAATCTAGCAATCTTACCGTCATTCTTGGTAGAGTAGTTGTCCGATTTGCTCCGTGCAGATATAAGGAGGGACGAGGGAGGGGAGGGTCCAAAACAATTAACCTTAAAAAAGAAAAATGAAAGATGAAATACAAAGCAAGTTAACAAGAATTTAATCAACATTATGTACATAGTGTTTGCCCGTGGTGGGAGAATTTGTCTCCCAACAAGGGGAAAGGGGGTCTCGTCAAGTCTCCACATAATATTATGGGGACCTGAGGAGATTTTAGAGAGGCACGTGTATTTTCCATGAACTGGAGTACCGCTTGTTGAGTGCACAGTAGAAACACCTATTCAGGTGTCAGTTTTACTATAAATGGCTATAATAATAAATGAACAGGGTATAATTTGGTTCTTGCTGGGTGGGGAGTAAGCTTTAGAGGTGAGGGGGGAAACAGGTGGGGATAAAGTGGTGATCTCTTCTTGTGCTAGACATCTGGCAGAAACAGCTGTCTTGTCAGAACTTGGTTACTTGTGTTATTTATGGGTTTAAGGTGTAGTGTTGTGACTTAGTGAGTCTCTGAACAAGTTATAGTGATATTGTTAACCATGTGTTTTGTTTTAAGTTGGTGTTCAAGCCGTGAGTAAGGTAATGTTGGTAATTGTGATTGCAAGGAGAGAATTTGCGCTAGGTTTGTACGGTACAAGGGAAGTGTTGATTGTGGGCCATGGGAGGGAGTGTAGATTAGTATGATGGAGAGATGTGAGGTAAAATGAGGGAGAGGGGGGTGTAAGAATAAGGAGGGAGTGAGGTAAGGATGAAAGTCTATTTAGGAAATGTGTGTGTGTCTAATTCTCTATTTTGCTCTTTTAAAGGTGTGGGGGGAAAGGGGTCAAAAAAGAAGAGAAAAGAAAAAAGAAAAAAAAAGGCATGTAGTCCTTTTGTATTTAGAATATATAGGGGTCCTTCCATTATTTAACTTTCGTGTTGAAGAGGAGGTAATGTTTGAGGGAGTTCCATCAGATGCTCAGTCCATCGTGTCTTCTTGGTCCATGGTCTGGGGAGCGAATCTCCCTCGCTTGTTTGAATGCTGTGTGCCATTGTCCTTCTCAGGGCGAGGTGAGTTGTTGTGGGAGGAATTCGATGCAGTTCTTCTGCGAGAAGTGGTTGTTGTAGTTGGGTTTTCAATAATTTTGAGATCAAGTAAAGCTTGGTGCAATTGGTCAGAGGTTCTACATACAATTTTGGATCCTTGGTATGTGAACCTTAAGGAAAAGGGGAATCCCCATTGATATTTGATTTGTCGTTGTTGGAGTTCTGCTAGAAGAGGCTTCATTGCCCGCCTTTTGGATATAGTTAGCTGCGAGATATCAGCGAATATTTGATAGCTGTGACCTTGGAATGACAGGTCATTTTTCATTCTGGCTGCTTCTAGTATTTGTTCCTTAGTCTTGTAGTAATGGAACTTGGCAATGATGTCTCTGGGGGGACCTTCTGCTTTCTTAGGGGCCAGTGCTCTGTGGACTCTGTCCATTTCCAGACGTTCTACTGCAATTCCTGGTAACAATTCCTGGCATATCGCCAATGTTGTGCCTTGGAGGTCTATAATTGATTCCGGGATACCTCTAAACCTCAAATTGGACCTCCTTGCACGGTTCTCGTAATCCTCTAATCTATTTTGTAGCACCAAGTTTTCCTCTTTGAGTGTGTCCAGTTCAAATTGGTATTCTTGTGTATAAATTTCCAGTTCCTCCATTTTTGTTTCTAATACCTCTGTTCGGCTTCCCAGGTCTCTTATTTCCTTGGTTAGGTGTGAGGTGATTTGGTCCGAAGTGCGTTTCAGTGCTTTATTCAGCATTCTTTCAAATTGTGTCAGCAGTTCTGAGGGGATTTCTGCATTGTGACTAGTAGCCTGAGAGGATTTAAATTGGCTTTCATCCTCGCTGTCTGACTCTGTGGTATCCAAAGAAATATTGGGCTTCATTGGTCTGGCTGCGCTTTTCCTATCTTTCCCTGAGGTGGGAGTCTCTGAGGTGGCTGAGGAGAATGGCGCCTTTTTTGTGGTACCTTTAGTGTGCTGAGTGCCGCTGCTGACATTCAGCTTTATCTTGTTTCTTGTACCTCCGAGCACCATTTTTGTAGAGGAATGTTCCCCGTGTCTCCCACGATCAGATATATTGTTTTCTGTTCAATTGCGGTTCCTATTTGCTGCGTTTATCCGCGGTTTTTTCCTCCATGGAGCGGAGCTCTAGTGCGGCATGACCGTCCTGCTAGACTCCGCGCGCGCGCCTCTCACCACACTTTTCCATTGAAGCTCGCTTCATAACTAGCTTCTGGGCATGCGCGGGTTGAAAAACGTCGTTTTAAACGACGTTTTTGCTACACACGGTGACTTTTTGTGAAACAAAAAACGACGTTTTGAAAAACGACACAAAAAATTCAAGCATGTTGGAATTTTTTTTTTGGTCGTTTTTTTTAAGACAAAAAACGACGTTTTGCCCACACACGATCAATTTAAATGACGTTTTAAAAAACTTCGTTTTTTTTCATCGCAAAAAACGACCGTGTGTACGCGGCATTAGATCTGTGAATTTTTTTTTCACGATCTAATGCTTTCCAGCCTGGAGGAGAGATGTGGTGTCTTATTGACCACACATCTCACCATAAAGAGGACCTGTCACAGTGATTCCTATTACAAGGGATGTTTACATTCCTTGTAATAGGAATAAAAGTGATCAAACATATTTTTTTTAAAAAAGTGTCAAAATAAATTAAAGCATTAACTATGGAGATTTTTAAGTACCGAAAGTTTGGCGGCACTCCATGAGTGTGCGCAATTTTAAAGAGTGACATGTTAGGTATCTATTTACTCGGCGTAACATCGTCTTTCACATTATATAAAAAAATTGTGCTAACTTTACTGTTTTGTTATTTTTTAATTCATGTTTTCAGGCGTTTGAAAAATTATTGCGCAAATACCGTGCGAGAAAAAAAGTTGCAATGACCGCCATTTTATTCCCTAGGCTGTCTGCTAAAAAATATATATAATGTTTTGGAGTTTACATGAAGGAGAGAAGTGCCAAAATAGGCCTGGTGATTAAGTTGTTAATAAATCAACCCCTCTGTGTCCAACTGCAGCCTCAGGAAGAAATATATGGAGACAGGTGAATGACTTTCACTTGTGTGTGTAATTTTCACTTAGAGTCACTGAGCTCAATCAACAAATAAATAGTCATAAGCTAGCTGCATGTGAAAATAAAAAGAATAAAAAAATATCTGGACTATTTCTGAAAAAAGTAAAATATTTGTTCTAATAATCATTTTTTCATGACCACCAGTATCTGCAAAGCCACTATACAGTCACTAGAAGTTATGATAATGTTGACAATTAGAGTCATTAATTATTGCTAAAATTTAAATTGATTATTAATATTTAATTTTCTTGGCTTCAGCAACAACTAAACCATTCTAACAGCTGGAGCCTTGTAAATCCGAACTCCATTTATAAAAAAAAACAAAAAACTTTCTCTGCCCCTGGTTTTTAGTTTTCCGTTGTGACTTTCAGCAGTAGCTGTTATAAAAAGTCTGCAGACAATATTGTCATATGGGGTGAAAGTTGTATTCTTTTTTTCTCTCTCCCAAACGCAAAATTGAAGCTTATCGATCACTGGATTGTTCTTTGCTTGCTATCTTTTTTTAATTATTTTACAATAGCATCCTATTATTAAAGTGAACCTATGTGCAGCATACATTGTTTAATCAGCACTGCTAATCTGTATTAACAGTAGCTAAAAAATACTTACTTTTTTGTAGAAACTTGGAATTGAGGCTTCCTTCATTGGTGGGGCATGTTGCCAATGCAAAGCTTTGGTCACATGATATATGCAGAAGGGGAGGGTCCCTGTTCAGGTAAGCCATTGATTTGCTGGCTATACCATCACATCAATCCCCCGGGGAGTATGTAATAGCTTGCCAGTCTTGTTTTCTCAATACAGACCAGTGTAAGGTAAACCAAGCTCTTTAAATATTAACCAACAGTTACTGTGTATTGATACACAGTATATAATCTTACAAAACCAACATAGATGTCCTTACAGCTATATGACTAATGTCATGGTTCCATTTCCTGCTGCTTGCAAAATATGAACCTCTGGCAAAGAAAACATACTAATATAATTTACTTTATTCGGTGCATGCTGTATATGCAATATGCCTATTTTTGTTTAAATTTGCATACAGACACATGGAATTGCAAGCTTTGATTTATTTCAGTAGATATAAATGAAACCAAGAGAGATGAGGTAAGTAATAGTATTCATCAAAGCAGTTTAGATACCTGACACATCTACAAAATATGTTTCATTATTCCTGTATAAGCCAAGGCAGTCTTTTCCATAAACATATACTACCTGAAGGTTTAGTCAGCAACAGTTATTTACAAACACTGTCAATTGATTTATGTAGTATCCACCAATGTCCTTGGTGAAATGTTAAGACAGGTTGCAAATCTAGTATTTTAATGGTACAACAAGCAGGATTGATGACTGCATTTAAAGGCAGCATAGATATAGCTACAACCTTTTGTTTTGCAGAGGTATTTCATAACATCATCAATACCAAATGAAAAATATCAGATAAAAGAAATAAATTAAAGAGCACCTAGTAATTATGAATATTATGATTCTAGTGAATATTTGTCATTGTTTTTTCTGGGAAGTTAGAGAATTCCATTAGACTTATGTCTTTTACATTGTTAAATGAAGAGGGAGACAAAGAATGATAAAATAATAAAAAGATTGGCCAGGAATAAAATAAAAAAATGGGGGTAAGGCGATTCATTTTAATCAAGGCTGGATTTTACATGACGTGGTCATATAGGGAAAACTCATTTCTGAAATTTCCCCACCATTGATAGTCAAATTCCAACCCATTGAATAATAGTGGAGTGCAGAAGGGTCTACCTTCTTTCCTGTGCACTAGGAATAAGCTGAACTGCCCTGGATAGCTGATAGGCAAGATGTGTAAGCTTGAGGGTGGAACCAATTAGGCCGCGTACACACGAGGAGACATGTCCAATGAAAACGGTCCGCGGACCGTTTTCATCGGACATGTCTCCTGGGATAATTTGGTCTGATGTGTGTACACACCATCAGACCAAAATCCCCGCAGACAGAGAACGCGGTGACGTGACAGTGACGTTGACGCCGCAACATGCTCTAACCAGGAAGTTCAATGCTTCTACGCATGCGTCGAATCTATTCGACGCATGCGGGGATTTCGGTCTGCTGGTTAGGTGTACTAACCAGCGGACATGTCCGACGGACAGGTTTCCAGCGGACAAGTTTCTAAGCATGCTTAGAAACTTTTGTCCGCTGAAAACCTGTCCGCTAGGCCGTACACACGATCGGACATGTCCGCGGAAACTGGTCTGCAGACCAGTTTCCGCGGACATGTCTCCTCGTGTGTACGCGGCCTTAGAGAAACATGTAATTATGCATTTTTGTTACAGCCTGCGGCAGTGATTTTTTTAAAGGAAAACATTGAAAATGCCCAATACCTTTAACCAATTCAGCCCCGGAAAATTTTCCTGCTTAATGACCAGGCCATTTTTCTGTCGTGCAATGCTGTACCCAAAAAAAATCTATGTTCTTTTTTCCACAAATAGAGCTTTCTCTTGGTGGTATTTGATGACCTCTGTGGTTTGTATTTTGTGTGCTATAAACAAAAAAGAGAGAATTTTGAAAAACTTTACTGTACTTTTTGCTATAAAAAATATCCCCAATGTTTTTTTTTTCAGTTAAGGCCGATATGTATTCTTCTACATATTTTTGGTAATAAAAATCACAATGAGTGTATATTGATTGGTTTGTGCAAATGTTATAGCATTTACAAACTATGGGAAAGATTGGGACTGCAACATTATGGCGGACAGATCAGACACTTTTGACACTTTTTTGGGGTCATTGACATTTATACAGCGATCAGTGATTTCCCTGCTTAAAGGGCCAACATACGGCTATGACGGCTCGTGGAAACATGCTGACCTGACGCAGTATAATGACGGCGGCTGGTCAGCAAGTGGTTAAATAACATATCTCAGGGGTGTCCTAATCCTGCCTGTAAAGGGGTACACCTCACTGAAAGTGCTGCAGAAGCAAAATAAACTTGACCAAGAATGTTATTTGCTGGTAATTTAAACTAACAAATTAAACTGTGTATTGTCACTTTTGTTGTAGCTCATTGTATAAGAATGAAACAAAAAGATTACATAGAGTCCCCCCAAACCAAAAACCATGCCAGACCATTGGAGTCTAGTATGGATTTTAAGGAGTACCTTACAAAACTAGACCCATTGGGTTGGGTGTGTATTTTAACCACTTGCCTACAGGGCACTTTCACTCCCTTCCTGTCCAAGCCATTTTTCAGCTTTCAGCGCTGTCACACTTTAAATGACATTTTTCGAATTTTTTCCCCACAAATAGAGATTTCTTTTGGTGGTATTTGATCACCTCTGCAGTTTTTATTTCTTGCGCTATAAACAAAAGAAGAGGGACACATTTTTGCTATAATAAATATCCATTCATACTGAAATATGCATATATTGATTGGTTTGCGCAAAAGTTATAGGGCCAGATTCACAAAGCACTTACGCCGGAGGTGCGCCTGCGTAATTGGAAATATGCGCCGGCGTATCTATGCGCCGTATCCCCAAAACAATGTACGCATGAAATCAATTTTTTTCGATCGGTGTAATTTCGATAGACCGGCGCATCGTGCGTGCAAAAAATTCGCTAATCACACCATTGATTTGCTAGGCAAATATGCAAATGAGGGAGTTACGGCGATACACAAAAGTACGTTTGTGCAGCGCAGGCTACGCGCTGTGCGCATCAGCTGCACGTCCTGTCTAATATTAGGCCATATAAAAGCTTGCTTAAAAGAAGCACATGCGAAACATGTAGAGGCATATGGGCATTATCCTTTTACACATCGAATCCGCCAATAGTCTCCTCCATTGTCAACATTGCAACTTCCGCCCGTTGAACCGCATCTGAAACGAGGCTTGGAACGCACGCCGCACGTTGCACAAACAGTAACGCTGGACTAGCTAATGCCGGCTGGGCATTGCAAAATGTGAGTGAGTTTTTTACTTTTTTACTTTCATAATAAAACACTGGTTTAAACATACTACACCATAAGAGTCTTTTTTCTTTTTGGGGGAGCCTCAAGAGGTGGAGAGCCATTCGGGTCTGATATACAGGATAAAGGATCGTGCAGAACCGCTGTTCAAAAGATATTATATGCTGTGTCCCTTATGTGATCTGGTGAGCGCAATCTTTACTAGAGGTGGTGGTGACACAAACTAAGGGTGTTAATTCACGGAGAATATACCTGATTCAACAGCACAGAGCCCGTTTTTCACTGGATAAACAAAAGGATTAAGAACTGTTCTTAGGTGCAATAGCACGCACCAACTGGATTTATATTTATTTGTATGGTTTAATATTAACACTGGTGTTCATGGAAATTTGTTTTTATATATATATATGTTTATGGTTTTGAGATAATCAGCGCAGGAGTATATGATAACCTGACTTTGCCCCCCGAACTGCTCGAGAGTCCTGTGATATATACGTGGAGTACTTCACTGGTAGGGGGGCCATTGCTATGCCAGACCATATATATATATTTTTTTTTTTAAGGACCAAGGCGCAAGTCCCAGCTGGAGGAAGAGTGTCTGCAGCTTCCATCATGAGGGCCCCCTTAACCCTGTTGAGGACTACAGCACCTACCTTTCTGAACAGCTGCAAAAAATGGAGGAGCGATAACGGGCCTTGGCAGAGGATATTATAGCCCGAGAATATGATGTGATTCAATTTCAAATATCGCAATGTAAAAATTCTGTGAGATATAACAAATCCATCCTATTTTAACCACTTGCATACTGGGCACTTACACCCCCCTCCTGCCCAGGTAAAATTTCAGCTTCCGGCACTGCGTCGCTTTAACTGACAATTGCGCGGTCGTGCGACGTGGCTCCCAAACAAAATTAACGTCCTTTTTTCCCCACAAGTAGAGCTTTCTTTTGGTGGTATTTGATCGCCTGTGCGATTTTTTATTTTTTGCGCTATAAACAAAAAAGAGCGACAATTTTGAAGAAAAATACAATATTTTTTACTTATTGCTATAATAAATATCCCAATTAAAAATAAAAACACATTTTTTTTTCTCAGTTTAGGGCGATACGTATTCTTCTACATATTTTTGGTAAAAAAAAAAAAAAAAAAAATCGCAATAAGCGACTGGTTTGCGCAAAAGTTATAGCGCTTACAAAATAGGGGAGAGAATTATTATTTTTTTTTTTTTTTTACTAGAAATGGCGGTGATCTGCGATTTTTATTGGTACTGCGACGTTATGGCGGACACATCGGACACTTTTGACACATTTTTGGCGCCATTCACATTTACACTGCGATCAGTGCTATAAATATGCACTAATTACAGTATAAATGTGACTGGCATTGAAGGGGTTAACACTAGGGGGTGAGGAAGGGGTTAAATGTGTATGCTAGGTGTGTTATAACTGTGGGGGGAGGGGGGGGTGACTGGGGGAGTGACCGATCTGTGTCCCTATGTAAGAAGGAACACAGATCGGGCTCCTCCCCTCCAGAGACAGGACATTGTCTCTGTGTGAGCCGGCAATGAGAGATGATCTATGAGAGATCATCTCTCATTGGCCCACAGATCGCATCGCAAACGGCCGCTCTGATTGGCCGTTCGCCGCGATCTGTGATTGGCCGTGTCCAAGGGACACGGACAACACAGGGCTTCCCCGCAGCGCGCTCTACAGCGCGCGCTGGGAACGCCAGAATGACATGCCGTCAAATGACGGCATGTTGGCTATTCAGGCCCGCGCTGTTGCCGTCATCCGACGGTAGCGCGGGCCTCAAGTGGTTAACAATAATGTTCGAAGGGCAACAAATGACCAATTTGTAACTTATATGCAGACCTGAATACCAGAGCAAACTTACAACATGATAAGCAAGAACATCAAAAACATGAGGAATGCTTACAATAAATGTTTTTTACAGGTCCGTGCTTCTCGGAGGTCAGGAGCAGCACCAGATGAAGTACAGGTGCCCAAGCTGTGGTACTATAAACACCTCTTTTTTTCAGGATGATCAGATCGAGGCCAGAGAATCACACTTTACAGTTTCCCCTCCACTGTTCCCCCCCACCCATGCAGAGGGTGACGCAGAGCTGGCTGACATTGAGAAGCCAGATCTGAACATCTTTTGTCAGGTATAGTAGTTTACAGCATATTTCTTGGCCACAAATTATTGATGGTTTAACGAGATGTTTTTTTGAACCAAATTTAAAGCTTGAAAACCCAAACAAAAGTCGTATGCAGAAAAAATTGTGACAGGGATGCCAAATGCAGGGGTCAGAATGAGAGTCTGTTCAGTTTACCAAAAAATAAATAAAAATAATGCCAGTCCCTTTTTTAGGCACAGGAAGAGATCAGTCAAGAGGAGAAAGGGGTGAGTGGCAGTCAGCAGGTGCCCAGGCCCAGTGGCAGCACTGAATTACAGGTGCCTCCCCTCCAGATGTGCCCACCAAAAGAAATGAGGCGCATGACCCAGCTGGAGGAGGAGTCCCTGTGGGTCATCAGGGAGGCATCTGAGATCATGCGGGCCCCCCTTTTAACCCAGTTGAGAGCTACGGCTCATACATTTCACACAGGATGCAAGATTTGGGGAGGGACAACGGGGCCTGGCCCAAGACCTGATGGCATCTGTGATGATACGGTGGGGAAGAAGGGGCCGGCTGACTGGGACCACAGAATTGTGGGACATGGCCCAGGCTCCTT
This sequence comes from Rana kukunoris, assembly GCA_029574335.1. Classification (NCBI taxonomy): domain Eukaryota; kingdom Metazoa; phylum Chordata; class Amphibia; order Anura; family Ranidae; genus Rana; species Rana kukunoris. Next base: position 197,805,042 of record CM056052.1, on the reverse strand, counting down.
CTCCTGCTGCCAAATTGTCACCACATGCAAGGGGCCGTGGATGGAGCCTGGAGGGAAGGCTGTAAACAAGACCAAAAAGTGATTCCCTGGCTTCTAGCTGTTTTGGACCAAAACTGAGGTTGTTTTAGTACCACAGCTTGGGGTCATGTATGACATCTGCTGCTGCTTCAGATTTCTGGGATTTAGAGGGACTCCTGATGTAGTTGATATTGGTGTTGATCATGGTGGAATGTGACTTTGATGTCCAAAGTCAGCATTTATTTGGTGGATTGGGCAATTGTTGCCTTTCATGTTGATTTTTTTGTTATCCAAAAAAAATGGAGATTTAAATTAACTTTAATACTTGTCGATTGTGTTTTTATGGTGAATAGCCATCAAACATTTTAGAAATACAATTTGTAATTAACAAAGGACACAACCTCCTTGAGGGGGGTTGAAACAAAAACATTGGTGTGATAACTTGCCAAAAAAAAACAAAAAAAACATTTCTCCACAAAACGAAAAAAAAAAACATTGGTGTGATAACTTGCCAAAATAATAAATCACCAAAAATAAATAAATATGTGGAGTACAAAAAATTATTTTGGAGGTCTGGCTTTCTAAATAAACATAAAAAAAACATGAGATCACAAGCGAAAAAGAAAATAAATCAGTATGTGAGAACTCTGTCTAAATAGCATCAGCAAAACAATGGGCCAGATTCACATACAATTGGATTCGCGTAGAGTATCAGAAATACTCTACGCCGCCGTATTTTACCTGGCTCTACGTGGAATCCCGGTAGATTTTGTCCAGTAAACTACGGCGGCGTAGTGTATTTCTCCCGGCGCAAGCCATCTAAGCGAGTAGGGGGCATGAAGCATTTAAAATAGGCGCGTTCCCGCGGCGATCGGACTGCGCATGCTCCGTTCAGAAATTTCCCGCCGTGCATTGCGCGAAATCACGTCGTTACGTCATTCGTTGTTTGAGTAGCGTCATTTACGGACATTCCTATTCCCGAACGAGTTACGTAAAAAAAAAATTAAATTAGACGCGGGAACGACGGCCATACTTAACATGGGCTACGCACCGTTAGACCAGCAAATAGCTGGTCTAACAGTACGTAGCAAAAAAATGACGTAAGCGATTGCGAAGACCACTCGTATCTTCGTGGATCGCCGTAAAAAGTCGTTTGCATATCCCGACGCTGAAAACGACGCGGACTCCTCCCAGCGGCCGGAAAAATATTGCAGCGTAGATCCGAAGGCTTACGAAGACGTAAGCCTCTCGGATCGAAGCCCGAAGCCGCCGTATCATGGTTTGAGGATTCAAACTAGTGATACGACGCGCAAAATTTGAAATTACTCCTGTCTAACACCAGTTAGACAGGCGTAATCGCTCTGTGAATCTGGGCCAATGTGTTTATTCTAGCAATAGAATGAAGAAAAAATGTTCTGCAATAAACGTGACACTAATTTTAAAAATGTAGAATGTCCATGTCAAAAACGAACGCGAGTTTTACAAGAACGAGCGCTCCCGTCCCCTCATTTAGTCTGAGCATGCATGGATTTTAAACCGATGGTCGTGCGTACTAACAATCGTTTTTGACCTATCGGTTAGGCGTCCATCGGTTAAATTTTAAAACAAGTTCTCTTTTTTTTGACCGAAGAATAAGAGCGATGGGGCCCACACACGATCGGTTTGGACCTTCAGTCTGTTTTCATCGGTTTTGACTGATCGTGTGTATGTGGCCGGACACATATCTTATACCATAAGGTATTTATTATAATAAATGTGTTACTCTGTATTCACATTCCTTTTCATAATGTTCCTTTGTTCTCAATAGAAAGAGAGGCAACTTAATGTGTTTCGCAGGTCTGAGAAATGCTTCTTCCTCAGGAGTATATTAAGGGTAAGTCTATAATATGTTCAAAGAACAAACCATAAGTTCACATGTTATTAAACATATGCAACATTTTACAATTATCATATTACTATTACACATATTTTAATTTCAGTACAAATAGAGGACTGTTCATTCAGAATAGTCCCAATGGTACATGCTACTCGTGCCACCCTACTGGCAGATTCAAGGTTAATCATTGGTATACTGTGGTAGTATTAAAATAGTATGCATCAAAAGTCTAATATAGACCCTAGGAAAATAAGCCCTAGGATTACAGTGAGTTGTTATCTATTATTAAGTGTACATTATATGTACTGTATCTACGAAGCATTATAGCTGTAACTGCTGAGTGATTTTTGTATCAAAACTATGTAATTCTAATATCATTTTAAATGTACCTTACTTGAAAAATGACAACTTTTCACTCCAAGTTGGCCCACTTGGGGTCTCTATTATACTCTATCAGAGCAGAACCTACCGTTCTAATATAGACCTACCCTAATGTACTCTTGGTGAAGCAGCAATCATCAGAGCTGTGAAACACATTTAGTTGCCCCCTTTTCAATAACGATTTAGCAATATGATGAAATTAAAGAGGAACTGAAGGCTGCTCACATAATTTCACATGTGTAATAAAATAATCTTTGCTGCAATCATTTTACCTGTGGGAAGCTGAAGTTGCTGCCGGTTCACTTCCTGGATTTACACAAACACACAGATAAACACCTACCAGCTCTTCATCTCTTATTGGCCCTCCTATGACTCACTCCTGGCAAACTCTCATGAGAGTGAGAGAGAGAGCTGTGCATGATGTCATAATCCTAAGGCCGTGTACACACGATCGGTCAGTTATCCTTCGGTCAAAGAAAAGGGAACTTGCTTTCAAATTTAACCGATGGACTCCTAACTGATAGGTCAAAACCGATTGTTAGTACGCACGACCATCGGTTAAATATCCACGCATGCTCAGAATCAAGTCGATGCATGCTTGGAAGCATTGAACTTTTTTTTTCAGCTTGTCGTTGTGTTTTACGTCACCGCGTTCTGACACGATTGTTTTTTCATAACTGATTGTGTGTAGGCACATCAGACCATCAGTCAGCTTCATCGTTTAACCAATGAAAATGGTCCTTCGGATCGTTCTCATCGGATGGACTGATCGTGTGTACGCGGCCTTGGCCTTTTTTTTACAGACAAGAAACAGGAACTGGGCTATATAGGGTATTTACTGGCAGAAAAAAATGTTTTACTATCAAAAGTTAAAACAACAAGTGCAGAAGATTTAGTAGATGGAAAGATAAAAAAATGACTGAAGTTCTGCTTTAATGCAAATACAGAAAACACATGTTTTTTAGATACACCTGAACAGGGTTATTTTTCAAGAATTGGCTGGCGCATATGAATTGGTGGGGTATAGCAAGGAAGTGTGTTTTAACCGCTTGCGGACCGCCGCATTTACATTTACGTCGGCAGAATGGCACGTACAGGCACATTGGTTTATCTGTACGTCCCTGCCTTGAGGCGGGTCGGGGGTCCGATCGGGACCCCCCCAGTACATGCGGCGGTCTCCGTGGCTCTGGGAGCGATCCGGGATGAGGGTGCGGCTATTTGTTTTTGTCCGCCCCCTCACGATCGCTCCCAGCCAATGCGCCCCCCCCCGCCCTGTCACTTCCTCCTCCTGTGTAAACACAGGAAGGAGGAAGTGATGTAATCTCTCCCTCGGCAGTTTTTTCAACCACCGCTGAGGAGAGATCACATTACACAGTAAGTCTTCACAACACTACACTGACACCAGGACACAAAGGCACATTAACCCCTTGCTCCCCACCCCCCCCCACCTCCTCCCCCCTGTCACAGTGTCACTGAATGCAGTGATTATATGTATGATCACTGCAGTTAGTGTCAGTGTGACAGGCAGTTAGTGTTAGGTCCAGGGTAGCCCCCGTACCCCCCCTAATAAAGTTTTAACCCCTTGATCACCACCCTAGTTAACCCTTTCACTCCCTATTGCCAGCATCACTAAGCAATCATTTTTCTGATCGCTGTATTAGTGTCGCTGTTCCCGCTAGGTAGCTAATTTTTTTTTTATTGCGATTTTTTTTTTACTAAAGACATGTGGCTAAATAAATTTTAGCCTAAATGTTTGACTATTTATGACTATAAATAGTCAACTATGTATGACTATGAATTTAGTTTATTTGATTTTTCTTATAACAAAAAGTAAAAAATATAGATTTTTTTCAAAAATGTCGCTCTATTTTTGTATATAGCGCAAAAAATAAAAATCGCAGATGCGATCAGATACCACCAAAAGAAAGCTCTATTTGTGGGAAGAAAAGGACGCAAATTTTGTTTGGGAGCCATGTTGCACGACCGCGTAAATTGTCAGTTAAAGCGACGCAGTGCCGAATTGCAGGGGCCGAAAGGGGCCTGGTCATTTACCTGCATTTTGGTCTGGGTCTTAAGTGGTTAATTATAATTTGTTGTCAACAGTGCCTCAAAAGTCCAAACACTATTCGTCTAAAGTTTACTTACTGGAATCAGCTGAACCTACTTCACTTTACAACAAACAAAGGGGCAGATTCACGTAGATCGGCGCATTATCATTCCGGCGTAGCGCACCACTTTTCCGTTAGACTTGCGCAATCTAGCCGCGTAATCCGGCGATTCACGTAGCTTTTACGCAAGAGCTTGCGCAAACGTAAGGTTTTTTCCGTAGGCGTAAGGAGGAGTAATACAAATTGGGAGGGACGTGGGCGTGTTACATTGAAATGAGCCGTGACCCCATGCAAATGAAGGGCCGGCCGACTCGCGCATGCGCGCATGAAGGAAACCATGTCAGCTCCGTTGTGCGCATGCTCACAACTCGGGAGCGGCGCAATCATTGAAATTGGAAATGGACTAGGGCAATGTTGTGAACTACGCAGACAGCATAAATAGACACACACAAACGCCCTTCCATTGCAAAAGTACATCCCTTTGTGTCCCTTCCCATTGAATCAAGTGCTTTTGCTCTGTTGTTCGTTAGAGTGTGTTTTGTAGTTGTGAGATTAGTGTTCTGTGTGATCTTGTGCTTGTTGGTAGTTTTGTGAAAGTGTATTTTGATAAGTGTTTGAGACTGTTTGTTTGATTGATAGATTTCTGAGCGTTTGTTTTCTTGCTTTATTTTTTCATCTGATTTTTTTGTGTGTGTTTCTTGCTGAGTGCTAGTGTGATTTTTGGCTGTTCTTTTTCTCTTTGTGTGTGTTCTTGTCTGATTGGTTGTGCTTGTATTTGTGACAGATTTTTGGTGACTGCTAGTGAGTTTGTTTGGAAGTATGACTGAGAGAAAAAGAAAGCTCAATTTTACTGTGGGGGAAAAAAGAATTCTTGCCCGGGCCATTACCGACTATGGGCGTTTTCTCCACGGCCCGCAGAGTGCCACCACCACCCCGGCCAGGAGGAGGGAGATCTTGGATATGATCACAGAGCAGGTCAATTCATCGGGGGAGGGGGAGACACGGACCCGCTCTGGGATAGAAAAGAAAATAAATGACCTCCGGCGTGAGGTGAAAAAAAAACTGGCCGCAATAAATGCCCATGCCAGGGGCACAGGAGGGGGCCCACCATGCCGGGTTAGATTTTCTGAGACGGAGCGTGTGGTGGCCCTGACCTTTCACCGGCATGAAGTGGAGGGCCTGCCAGGCTTTGACACAAGTCCGGTCCCCGCGGTGCCAGGTAAGGTTTTTATTTCTCTCAGGTGTGTAGCATGTGTGGGGGAGGGGGTGAAAGGGAATATGTGGCAAGTGTGTGGATCCTCCAACCTGTGAATGTTTTGTGTCATCCACAGCTGTGCAGGAGGGTGCAGGGCCATCTGGACTGACCGCTCCAACCCCAGGACAGCAGCCTAATGAGGCCCCCCCAACAAGGCCAGAGTCCGCAGAGGAGGAACAAGAGGAGGGGGAGGATCATGCGGAGGACGATCATGAGGAGGAGCAGAATCATGAGGAGGAGGAGTCCATGGAAGGCACTGGCCCTTTGGTTTCTGCGGACTCTTCCCCTCTGGCTGCAAGAAGCCTGCCCTCCCTAAGGGTCAGCCCCCCCCCCTCCTCCCCCAACATGGCTCCCCTCACAAGGGCCTCCCCTTCTCCCCGGCCACAACCATCAGCTGGAGCCAGGAGGTCATCCCCAAGCACCAGGGGGGCGCCCAATCTCATGCCCGCCTGTCTGAGAAGGAACCTGGCCACCCAGACCCGCCTTCTGAGACAGCTCTGCCAGACTATGGGGCGGGTGGATCAGAGCCTGTCCTCCATTAATGATAGCCTGGGTAACCTGGACTCCCACTCCCGGGCCTCCACAACCTGCCTAAATGACCTGCAAACTACAGCAGCAGGCGTTGGGCAGGATGTGAGGGCCCTTACCCAGGCTATCCAGGGCAACACGGCAACACTTGGTGCTGCCCTGGACAGAATAGCCGTGGCCTTGGAGGGCAGGCCGCCAGGTGGGCAGATCTCAGGGGCTGCTCCTCCTTCCCCGGCTTTTCCCCTCCCCCATGCGTCTCCCCTGAGGGTCCGGGGCCGTGGCCGGGGGCGCCCCAGGCGTGGCTCAGGCAGAGGACAATAATTTTTTTTTCCCCCTTTTGTTTGTTTTGAAAGCTTTTTTATTTTTGTTCTCTGCTTTTTTTTGTTTTTTCTAAGCATTTTTTTTTTCCTATGCATTTTTTGTTTTTATGCATTTTTGTTTGTTTGACTTTTTTGGCATATTTTGGGTTGTGAATGATGTTTGAATGTGGGGGTGACATTCCTGCTGGAAAAGGGGTGTCACCCTCAATTTTGGTGGAGAAGGGTTCCCCAGGACCAGGGAGAAGTGATTCCCAGGTCCGTGTGAATGGTGTATGAATGTACAGTGACATAATTGGAGCCTTGACGTGGCGTTACTGCTCACCAGTCTTGCATGGTGGACTGGTGCCAATCCAATTTGATGAGGATGTGGGGTGTGTGTGCTAGGGACCACAGTGGTGTGCATGCATGCATTCTCATTGTGCCATGATTAATGTGTGTGTTTAACGTGCAAAGATGCCCAATATGAGCTGCCTCCTGACTGCTCTTCCCTCAGAAGACGGGGTATCCTCGGTTAGGGGTTGATTTTCTGGTTGGGGGGTCAGATCATCACGTAGCTCAACCTGCAGGCCCTTCCTCACTGCGAGATTGTGTAGCATGCAACATGCAGCGATGATATGGCACACAAAGTTTGGGGAATACAACAGTGTACCCCCTGACTTATCCAGGCATCGGAAACGTGACTTCAGGAGGCCAAAGGTGCGCTCCACCACTGCACGGGTTTTGATGTGTGCTTCATTGTATCGTTCCTCTCCTGGGGTTTGGGGGTTCCGGATAGGAGTCATGAGATGGGGTCCCAGTGCATATGCAGAGTCACCTGTAAAGGAAAAGACAGGAGAATGTTAGTCATGCATGTGCCACTTCTGTTGTGCATCACGGGAGGGGATAGTCATGCCTGACTCCCATGTCACTCACCAACCAGCCAGGTGTTCCCATACACGTTCTGTTCGAATTCTGTTCGGATGTGGCTTTGATTGTAGATGTAGCTGTCATGGCTGGACCCTGGGTGTTTGGCACGGACGTGCCATATGAGGCCTTGGGCATCAACTATCACCTGTACGTTGATGGAGTGCCAATTCTTCCGATTGCGGTACATGTGCTCGGTCTCATGGGGGGGCTGGAGTGCCACATGTGTGCAATCTATGGCCCCCACAGTGCGTGGGAATCTGGCAATTCGGTAGAAATCTGCCATTGCCTTGATTCGAATCTCCTCAGTGGTGGGTTTGATGATTTGGTTGGCCAAGCGTGTGAGGATTGCAGGGACAACCTGGTGCACACATCTGCTCATGGAGGATTGTGACATCCCAGCCACCACTCCACTTGTACGCTGAAAAGAGCCACTGGCAAGGACATGGAGTGTTGCCAGGACCTTCACCAGTGGCTGCACTGCATGTGAGCGTTGTGTTGGGCTGGTGATGTCCTCCTGCAGGGTTGTGGTTAATTCCAGGATGGCATGAGGGGGGAATCTGAAGATGCGATACACCTCAGAATCACTCATGCCAAACAGGTCTATGCGTGTGCGGTATACCCTCTCCCGTGCCATCCTCCGTGCCCTCCTCCTTCTTTGGTCATCTATATTCACTAGTGCAGCTATGAGCGACGATGCCCCTAGCATGTTGGCAGTCAAATTGTAGTGCAACACGTGTGTGTGGTCTGCTCCTCAATAACGGTGTTGCTTTATCTGACAATTAGACTTTTTTTCAAAAGTTAGATCAGCTTTTATGGGCTCTAACTTTAGACAGGACATTTTGCAGTTGCGCACATCGCGTAGCCTGCGCAGCAACTGCGTTTTTTTGTGGATCCCCGTAACTCCCTCATTAGCATATTTGACTAGCAAATCAATGGTGTGTCTAGCGCAGTTTTGCGCGAAGGGAAGCGAATGTCTAACTCAATTACGCCGGACCAAAAAACGTAGATTTCTGGCGTATATTGTTTTGTGAATCGCGTCCAACTATACGCACGCGCACATTTAGACTTACGCACGCGCAACAGCAGTTGCGCACGCGTAATCGCTCTGTGAATCTGGCCCAAAGAGTCCTTTTCCCAACATGTAAACTTGAATGTGTGAATTGAGAGTTATTCTGTTAGGCTGTACTTTTATTTTAAAGGTTAATGTAATTGGGTGATTGCTTTGTTTTCAGTGCAGAATTTATTGGTGTTTGGAAATAAAACAAAAATATTTCTGCGCTAACAGGTTTGTTTTTTATTTTATTTATTTTTTATATGACGTCTTCTTTTTTTTCTTTTTTTTTTTAACTGCCTAAGCTACACATTAGAACTCAAAGAAACATGAAGGTATGCATATGTGAATGGTTTGTTAAACATGTTGGTTTTTCTCATAGAACTTTAATTAGTGAGTTACAGAATAGACTACAGCTCATTCATGTTTAATTTTCCAAAAGTTCCCATCTGTGTCAAAATCCTATGCTTTTTGCTATTAAAAAATAAATGAAACCAATAATAATGTCTGGCCAGTCACATAGCTTATTTATTTATTTTATTTTTTAATTCTTATGTTTTGTATATTTTGTGCTGTTTCACCTCTGTCTTTCCTTCCTATTTTGTTCCCCATTCCTCTATACAGAGTTCCCTGTACATGTTCTATATGACTTTTCTCTTCTCCTTTATACTACTGTACTATTACATCAATTTTTTTAGCCTGTCTTCTTTGCATCTCTCGATTATTGAAGATATAAACAAAGCTTCTCAGCTGTTATCATAGTTGCAATTTTAGAAGTACAGTATTCCCACCAGTTCTTTCTTGGCAAAGATGGAAATTAGGCTGTTTAAGATGCACCTGAGTCTGTTCTCCTAGGCACAATCAGCAGGCTTCGAAGAGGAAAAAATAAACCAGAAGGGAGAGATCACAAAATATGACAGTAAAATACCAATAAATATTTAGATATTCTAAGGCAAACACTTCATTTTTTTCCCTTATACTTGGCCTGAACCTTACAAACAGTTTAAAAGAAATGTACTTGTTTAGGTTGATATACATGCAAGCCATAGGTATGGTACATATGATATTTTGTTAAAAGTAAACTATAATGATAATGGGCTATTTTATTTAAATATTTATAGGGTTTTAAACTGATGTCTAATATCTGTGGTTTGCTTATATATGCTCTATATACAATCTTTTTGTTTTGGGTCTTTTAAATAAACCTTTACTACGTGATACACACATTAAAGGATTCTCAAAGCGAGCAATCAAAGTACTTCAATACTTGATACGTTTACCCCCCTTCCTGCCAAGGACAATTTTCAGCTTTCAGTGCTGTCACACTTTGAATGACAATTGTGCAATTAAGTAACACTGTACCCAACATTTTTGTCATTTTGCTTACGTGACTAGAGCTTTATTTTGTTTATATTTAACCACTTGCCGACCACCGCACACACATATACGTCGGCAGAATGGTTCGTACAGGCAAATGGGCGTACATGTCTGTCCTTTTGAATTTGCAACTTATCGCGCATGCACGTGCCACGAGAGCGTGCCCCGTAAACTCACCAGTGGCCTGTGATTGCGGTGAGGAGAGACAGAATGGGGAGATGTAAACAAGGCATGTTACAAAAAATTGTAATAAAAATGCCATAAATCTATCCCATTTTGTAGACACTATGGCCTGGATTCACAGCCAACGGTGCATCTTTGTGCGGGCATAGCGTATCTTCTTTACGCTACGCCGACACAACGTTGAGAGGCAAGCATGCTATTCACAAAGAATATGCGCTCAATGTTGCGCCGGCGTAGCGTATCGTTGACGGCGTAAGCTGACGTAAGTCAAAGTAGGTGGAAGTGGGCTGGAAGTGGGCGTGATATATTAAAAAGAAGCGTGACCCCATGATGGGCTGAGCTTCAAAAAATGAACTGCACATGCGTCGTCTCTAGGACGCATCCCAGTGCCCATGCTCACAGTCACGTCGAAATAGCTGCCTAAGATACGTCAATACACTGCCTACGACGTGAACATAACCTACGCACAGCCTTATTCACGTAGTATTATGTAAAGGATGTAAAATACAATGGCTGTTCCCTGGGCCATACCTTTGCATGGGTTGCGCCTCCTATATGTGGAATAACTTTACGCCGGACGTAAGCCTTACGCAAACCGCATATCTTTTCCTGCTGGGCGCATCTACGTTCGTGAATCGGCGTATTTTACTCATTTGCGTATTTAACATGGGTACGCCGAATGTGTCCAGCGTAACTATGCGCCCACGATACGCTGGCGTAGGCAAATTACGTCGGGCGGCTGAAGCCTTGCTTTCCGACGTATCTTGCTTTGTGAATCGGCGCAGAGATACGACGGCGCACATTTGTACCTACAACGGCATATCTTTAGATACATCGGCGTAAGTCCGACGTGAATCCAGGCCTTTGACTTTTTGCACAAACCAATCAATATACACGTATTGCAAGTTTTTTAACAAAAATATGTAGAAGAATACATATTGGCCTAAACTGAGAAAGAAATTTGTTTTTTTATATATTTTTGGGGGATTTGGTGATATAGCAAAAAGGAAAAAATATAGCTTGTTTGTTAATCACTTGCTTACTGGGCACATATACCCCCCTCCTGCCCAGGTGAAATTTCAGCGTCCGGCACTGCGTCGTGCGATGTTGCTCCCAAAGAAAATTGACATCCTTTTTTCCCCACAAGTAGAGCTTTCTTTTGGTGGTATTTTTTGCGCTATAAACAAAAAAGAGTGACAATTTTGAAAAAAAAAACAGTATTTTTTACTTGTTGCTATAATAAATATCCCAATTTTCAGTTTAGACTGATACGTATTCTTCTACATATTTTTGGTAAAAAAAAAGAAATCGCAATAAGCGACTGGTTTGCGCAAAAGTTATAGCGCCTACAAAATAGGGGACAGAATTATTATTTTTTATTATTTTTTTTTTTACTAGAAATGGCGGCGATCTGCGATTTTTATTGGAACTGCGATGTTATGGCGCACACATCGGACACTTTTGACACATTTTTGGCGCCATTCACATTTATACTGCGATTAGTGCTATAAATATGCACTAATTACTGTATAAATGTGACTGGCATTGAAGGGGTTAACACTAGGGGGTGAGGAAGGCGTTAAATGTATTCCCTGCATAGTGTTCTAACTGTGGGGGGAGGGGGGGTGACTGGGGGAGGTGACCGATCTGTGTCCCTATGTACAAGGGACACAGATCGGTCTCCTCTCCAGAGACAGGACGCTGTCTCTGTGTAAAACGGCAATGAGACATGATCTCATATGTTTACATATGAGATCATCTCTCATTGGCCGCACAGATCGCATAGCAAACGGCCACTCTGATTGGCTGTTCGCCGCGATCTGTGATTGGCTGTGTCCAAGGGACACGGCCAACACAAAATTTCCCCGCTGCGCACTCTGGAGCACGCGCAGGGAATGCCCAAAGGGGCGGCCATCAATTGACGGCGGGTTGGATATTCAGGTCCGCGCTGTAGCCGAGGTGATCAAATACCACCAGAGCCTCCATAAGTACCTATCATTTCAGCCTTTTAGTGCCCATGAGTGTTGCCAATCAGTGCCCATCAGTGCCACCCATTAGTGCCCATCAGTGCTGCCTATCAATTCCCATCAGTGCTGCATATCAGTGCCACCTACCAGTGCCCATCAGTGCCACATATCAATACTCATGGTCAGTGCCTGTCAGTGCCCATTGGTGCCATTTTATCGGTGCCACCTTATCAGTGCCCATCAGTGAAGGATAAAACTTACTTATTTACAAAATGTTATAACAGAAGCACAAGAAAAACTTGTGACAGTGCGACCAGAGCAATATAATGTTACCATAGTAACATTGTACTACTCCGGAGAAGTGATCAGAATTTTTTTTTACACATTATTTTTGCATATGGCATATGGCAAATTTAATTTGCTATAAGCAATCATTTTACTGAAGAAAACTGATTCATTCAGTTGGTTTTATAGTGATTAGCTGTGATTGGTCAAAGCTAATTATATGGTATGGATGGGCTGTGATTGGCCCTGTTTGTACCATGTGATTAAATTGCCCAATCAAAGCTAGCAACACAATTGTCCACATTGGATGGCATGAAAGGAAGCCATCCAATGTGTACAACTGTCATGTGACCTGCTGTGATTGGTCACAGCAGTCACATGGTACTAAAACTGATCAGTAATTGGACACAGTCAGTGACAGATCACACCATGCTATCGGCGCTTCCTGACAGGGTATCATATGACGTCCAGTCAGGATTGGAAAGCCACATCCCATCATCCTGCTATAGGCCAGGTGGGAAGGTGCTAATAAGAGACAATTGACTCATCTGACCTACCAATCTGTGTCTGTGAACTTGTCTTATCAAGGTCTGTAAAAATAAGACTTTATTAACAAAAGAGCAAAAGTGAGAGTAAATAAGTGAACAGGAGCTCAAAGCTACACCTCTTGAATGGATATTACAGTGCTTTAACTCATGTGTAATATTTCATATTTATGTGTTTTTTTTTTGTAAATATCTAGGACCATAATAAATAAATAACTACATTATATTTAAAACCACTTTACAATTGTGAATGTGGATGTTTAAAATCATTTATATATACTGGACAGTGCATCTAACTAATAGAGCACTAATTACTATGTCTGAAAGTTGTACTATTCATTTTTATTGTCCTATTCATTCTTCTGAAGTTATTTTTTTTGTGTGCACTTATGTCCTATGTGTGATTGATGCCAATGCACCTTCACACATTCTGACAGAGTTCTGTGTCCCTCATGGTAATTTTTATTGATGCAAGAGTGGTTATTGGAATTTCACCTCTTCCTTTAAGGCCCCGTACACACGAGCAAATACATCTGTTCAAATCAGTTGGACAGACCGATTTGAACAGATCTGTCTGCTGGGATGTATTGGCTTGATCGTGTACACATGATCAAACCAAAATCCCCGCTGGCAGACAGCGCGCTGACGTGGCAGTGACGTGGCGGTGACGTTGACGCCGCCGCGTCACCGCACCAGGAAGTAAAACACTTCCGCACATGCGTCGAATCCATTTGACGCATGTGCGAGCAGATATGTCTGTATGCTTTAAAATCTGTTGGCTGGCCAAATCCGTCTACTCGCCCGTACACACGATCAAATCTGTCTGCTGAGACGGTCTGTCAGACTGTTTCCAGCAGACAGATTTGATCGTGTGTATGCGGCCTTAGAGATAAATCTACATAAAATAAACTTAAATTGACATTATCATTTTTTATTACTACTGCCAAAAAGAAGCTGGTATAAAGTATTTTTAATTTTTCCAAATGCTTGAGCTAATTGTAGCTGTGTCCAAATTTTTAGGACAGTCTTTTTCAAGGAGTACAAACAGTACAAACGGTTGGATAGTGATTTAGAAAATTCAGGACCACGTTTAATCCATCATCTTTTGTGTCAAATAGTCACAAATAAGGGAACTAAATCTTGCAACAAAAAATGTTGCAAACTGTGCAGCCAAATCAATCCATTAAAAGTAAACACACGCAAGGAACCTTCAATATTACAGGATCATACACCTGTACCTGCGGTAATGTTGTGTGCCTCATCAAATGCAAAAAATACAGCCAAGTATCTTACATTGGTGAAACAGGACATAAATTACAAACACAAATAAATATACGCAGCCACACCATTAACCACCTCAGCTCAAAAGGTTTTACCCCCTTCATAACCAAGCCATCCTATTTGGCACTATGCTATTTTAACTGGTAATTGGGTGGTCATGCAATGCTATAACCAAACAACATTTATATAATTTTGTTCACACAAATGGAGATTTATTTTTGTGGTATTTGGTCACCACTGGGCTCTTTATTTTTTATTATATACAGTAAATGAAAAAACCTAGAAAAGTATGGAAAAAAAAAAAACTTTTTCATAAATTTTGGCCAAAATATATATCGCTTTGGTAAGAAAAAACCCAATAAGTGTATATTGATTGTTTTTTGTGAATGTTATAGCGTCTACAAACTATTGTATACAGTATAAACTGGATTTTTTATACTACTGTCTGTGATCAGCAGACAATCTGACAAGAACTAACACTGAGTGGGAACTGATTAGCTGCCTCTGACATCACCAGTAACACTAATACAATGGTAATACTATACTCTATCACTGTACTAATTTCACCGCCTGGGAATCAAGGTAATCATGGGGTTAAATGTGTGCCATTGTAAATAATACAAACCAAAAAAAGAGAGAGAAAAAAAATGCACTAATGTATGAAATGTAAAAAAATTACAATAATAAACAGATAAATTCTCCAAGCCACAACTCTTCTGTAGGATATATTGTAAACAGAAAAAATAGTGGCCTAGATTCACAAAGCGATTACGCCTGTGTAAATGTTGTTAGACAGGAGTAATTTCGATTTACGAGCGTTTTTACGCTAGTCGAAATCCTCAAACCATGAAAAGACACCTGCGTGCTAAATTTCGACTTTATTACGTGTTAGTACGCCTTCAGATCTACGCTGCCTGAAAATTGCGGCCACTGGCGGACTTCCTGTTGTTTTTCACCTTCATGGTATGCTAATGAAACCAAAAAAATTTCGCTCTTCAAAGCAATCTCTTAGCACCTTTAGTTTCAAAACCAGCTTTTTGCTGGTCTAATATTAGACAGCCCATGTTAAGTATGGCCGTCGTTCCCGCGTCGAATTTCAACGTTTTTCGATTTCTTTTATTATTTTTAACGTAAGTCGTCCGGGAATAGGAATGTTCGTAAACGCCGCTACTCAAACAACGAATGACGTCACGACGTGATTTCGCGCAATGCACGGCGGGAAATTCCTGAACAGAGCATGCGCAGTTCGATCGTCGCGGGGACGCGCTTAATTAAATGCTTCACGCCACTCACGTATTTCGATTGCGCGGCGGAAAAAAAATACGATACAATAGCGTACGCGCAAAAAAACTACCTGAATTCGGCGTAGAGTCTGGTGATAGACGGCAGCGTAGCGTATTTCGATTACGCAGCGGAAGATTACATCTATGTGAATCTGCCCCATTGTATATAATATGTTCAATATTTTTTACAATACAATATACCATAATTAATTGGTGAAATTCATAAGGTGAAATGTATAATAAAAAGTCCATAAAAATAAATATGAATGTTAATTGAGTGTCAACAGCATCCACCACCATAGTTGGAAAAATCCTCATGTGATATTAGCACCACCAAGTGCCTAAATGCCTGCTTACCAGCTACTGCTGACTTCATATTAAAGGAGGTCAACCACACATATGGCTAAATACCCAGCCAGGGCATCCAAAAGACAAAAGGAGCCCCACATCGTGTATAACCATACGTGATTTATTAAACGCTACTAAGATCACACTTACATCAAGTACATTCTTGAAACGCCCCAAAGAATTAAAAGACCGGCCTGCACATAAACAGCACCTGTCCTTCTGGGTTTCCACGAGTGCGGTGACGTCAGCATGTCGCCCATCCTACATGTTTCATCATAAGTTGATGTACCCTGAAAAAGCCAGGCAGGATCAGCCAGGTTTTTTAGGTGTTACAGGGGACCAAATGACACAGCACAAGCAATGTGCTGTATAACATGCTCTAAGGCAACATGATACATTTTTTTTGGGGTGTTAAAACTTGCCGACCAGCCACTGTGGCTATATGGTGGCATGTTGGCTCCACAAAGCATGTTGGCTCCACAAAGCGGATAACTGTAGCTGTATGCGGGCCGCTTTAAAGCCCCACGCCTGTGCCACCAAAGGTGTAGGAGCCGATGAGAATGACCTGCAGCCGCGATGTCCACTGGCCACCTGCGGTGGCTCCTCAGTAAGACAGAAGGGGATCTGTCAATGTAAACAGACAGATCACGGTTCTGACAGGGGAGGAGAGAGAGATCTGCTGTTCCTAGTGATCAGAAACAGCGATCTCTCTCTATTCCCTGTCAGAGACACCTCCCTAGGGAACACTTAACCCCTTGATTTCCCCCTAGTGTTAACCCCTTCCCTGCCAGTGACATTTATACAGTAATCAGTGGATATTTTGAGTGCTTCTTGGACATCCTACTTAAACTACTAAAACGTGGCTGTTGGGCATCCTACTTAAACATGTCCCAAAATTTACATATAAATAACAATAATAGCTAATATGGACTTTAAAGGCACGTATCATAAAATTCTCTAATTATCAGTTAACATAAAAGGTAATTCCACAAGTACAAACATGTATAGAAAATACACAAGACATTTAAAATGACATATGACTTCCTGTTATTCCACTTACGGATATGGTACCAATGTAACTGTATGAAATACACATTCAATGTATCTCAATATGCCATACTTGAGCTTGGGGATTTCACTAGTCCTCATATGTATATAATAGTTCTGCTAACATGTTTCATGACCTCAAAGTAGCTTCTTCAGGAGCTTGACGTTTCTGCAACATGGACACCAAAGCTATAGCACCGCCTTCTGAAACCACCACCCCCCGAATCACCTAGGAATAACTGTATTGGGCTCATGTGCCAGAATGTGGGGAAACACATGTAGTAAATATGTAAAAAGGGGGAGGTATATCTACAAGTAGAGATAACCTGATGTTCGAGTCGAGCATAAGTTTGACTCGAACATCGGGTGTTTTCCCGTTCGGTGAATACCAAACATTTTGAGGCTTTCAAAGCAAATTCTAGCGCCACGGAATGTCCCCTTTTTTACATGTTTACTATGTGTGGTGCTATAGCTTTGGTGTCCGTGTTGCAAACACTTCAAGCTCCTAAAGAAGCGACTTTGGGGACACGAAACATGTTGAGCAGAACTGTTATGAACATATGATGGCTAATATCCCCAAGCTCAAGGATTGTGTATTCAGATACATTGAATGTGTATTTCATAAAGTATCTGTACCATATTAGTAAGGGAAATCACAGGAAGTCCTATGTCATTTTAAATGTCTTGTGTATTGTCTATTAATTTTTGTACTTGAGGAATTACCTTTTTTGTTTACCAATAAATTGTGAATGTTATAATATGTTCCTTTAAAGTCCATTATTATCCAATCTAGTTATTTATATTTTTAGCTCTGATCGCTGTATACATGTCAATGGTCCCAAAAAACTGTCAAAAGTGTCCGATCTGTCCTTCACAATGTTGCAGTCCTGCTAAAAATCGCTGATCACCGCCATTACTAGTAAAAAATAAATTATAATAATAATGCCATAATTATATACCCTATTTTCTAGATGCTATCATTTTTGCGTAAACCAATCAATATATACTTACTGCAATTTTTTTTTAACAAAAATATGTAGTAGAATACATATGGGCTTAAACTGATGAAGAAACTATTTTTTTTTGTGATATGTATTATAGCAAAAAGTTAAAAATATTGGGGCAGATTCACATAGATGTAATCTTCCGCTGCGTAATCGAAATACGCTACGCTGCCGTCTATCACCAGACTCTACGCCGAATTCAGGTAGTTTTTTTGCGCGTACGCTATTGTATCGTATTTTTTTTCCGCCGCGCAATCGAAATACGTGAGTAGGGGGCGTGAAGCATTTAAATTAAGCGCGTCCCCGCGACGATCGAACTGCGCATGCTCTGTTCAGGAATTTCCCGCCGTGCATTGCGCGAAATCACGTCGTGACGTCATTCGTTGTTTGAGTAGCGGCGTTTACGAACATTCCTATTCCCGGACGACTTACGTTAAAAATAATAAAAGAAATCGAAAAACGTTGAAATTCGACGCGGGAACGACGGCCATACTTAACATGGGCTGTCTAATATTAGACCAGCAAAAAGCTGGTATAGTGAAACGGAAAAAAAAGATGACTAAAGGTGCCGTAAGAGATTGCGTTTGAAGAGCGAAATTTTGTGGATTCCAGGCAAAAGCTCATTAGCATACCATGAAGGTGAAAAACAACAGGAAGTCCGCCCAGTGGCCGCAATTTTCAGGCAGCGTAGATCTGAAGGCGTACTAACACGTAATAAAGTCGAAATTTAGCACGCAGGTGTCTTTTCATGGTTTGAGGATTTCGACTAGCGTAAAAACGCTCGTAAATCGAAATTACTCCTGTCTAACAACATTTACACAGGCGTAATCGCTTTGTGAATCTAGGCCAATGTATTTTTTTTTAAATTGGTGCTTTTATTTGTTCATAGCACAAAAATAAAAAACGCAGAGGTGATCAAATACCACCAAAATAAATCTATATTTGTTGGGGGGAAAGGATGTCAATTTTGTTTGAGTACAGCTTTGCACCAAAGGCAAGTGTCAGTTAAAACGATGCAGTGCCGTATTGCAAAAAAATGGTCTGGTCATTAAGGGGGCAAATCTTGTGGTCCTTAAGTGGTTACATATTTTCTGCTTTTGATGCAGTTACTGAAAATATCAACTTTTACTTTAATACCCCTTCAGTCCTGGAGCCATTTTAGAAATGTTTGTTTACATGTTTATTCTACAAGTTAATTTTAGGACACACAGACACACAATACGGTCAATAATTATTGCTTTTACTTTGGCATGTATAGCAATATGAAACATGTGTAGGGCAGTCAATGTTTTTTTGCATAGGTGCCCCCAACGTTGCATTTACATTTGTATGTGCATGTTGGGGGGGTCTCAACAGTTTTGGGGTGGGTGGTAAATGCTTGGGTGTAATTGTTTTTACACTTTTTAGCAAAACTTTTTCGACACATAAGGGACAAAAAGTCAGCTATGTGACAATCTTTTGGTGGCATATTTTCTTTAATGAGAGATCAGGGGTCTAAAAGACTCTTAATGCATCATCTGTCCTCCAATGAAGGTAATGGAATGCAGATCATGTTCCATCATCTCCCTTGACCCAGAAATGATGTGTAAAACAGATCCATAAGAGGAAGGGGAGACCAGCAAATAAACGTTCACTTGTCGCCATCCCCTCTACTCAGCAGCACGTGCCATGCTTATCCTGGGTCCGCCAATGGGCAAACAAGTGCCTAGGATATATGGTGGAGACACATGTGAAGGGAGTGGTATGGTGTGGCCATTGTGTAAGTGATTGGGTGACTTTGCAGCCACCAGTATTAGTTCCATATAAAGGCCAACTGCTTAACACATATAGTCCCAGGCCACAATAGCAGCTGGAAGTGTGTTTAAAAAGCCTCTGAGCCCAGCATCACTTTAAAATAGTTTTGGGACTGAAGTGCTTAAACAATGAGCTGTGTCCCACCCCCTTCTGCCTCTTCCATTTGGTTCATTAATGTCATGGATAGCATAGCTGACAAATAGGGAGACTTGGAAAGGGTTAGAAACATTGGAGTCAAGCTTAATCTTCAATTGTATGTATTTTAGTAATTTTATGGTTATTTGTTGATTCTCATGTTATATACCCAAGTTTTTTTTAATAGTCTTAGATTATTACCTTGCCATACAACCTGACTAAAATTAAATTACCTTTAAATGTAAAAAAAAGTGTTAATTTAAGTCCAAACCAATAAGCATCTCTTTGCCCTGCACAATGATGTCTTTATCGTGAGCAGTTTCTATGATAACGATGCAGTGTGACCCAGAACAAAATTACCTTTACTTCATTCTACACTTTTAAAGCAGTATTATAGGAATGTTTACCTCTTTGCTACATCTCATATTCACAGTTTTCTACCAGCTGGCAAACTACACAGTATTACATTTCATGTTAATGTCTCTGTAGCATTCATCAACTGAACTCTTTAATTATTGCCCACAGCACTAATTTTCAACCAAAAAATGAATTCAGACTACAGCAGTGGTAAACTGAAAAAGATAAATGTTTCCTTTTAAATGAGAAAAACCTAAGGGGTAGAATATGATATCACTGAAACATTTTGCAATCATATTGTACAGCACTTGCATGGGTACCTTAAACTGTTCGTAAAATGATTTTCTCAAAACTTTCTCTAAAAAAAAATGTATATATTATAGTAAACATATATATATGTCTGTCCTTTTTTTAAAGAAACGGGTCCCTGAGCAGCCTTAAGTCATAATGTAGTAGTATGCACTGCATACCAGATTATTATGAGTCTTACTTAAAACGTAGTCCTCCAGCGCTGCGCTCCCACTGCTATCCCATGTCTCTGACATTTTTCATCTTTGCACAGTCTTTCTTCTGGGTTTGTGATCTTTGGCTGCTTGATTTTTCTCAGGGCAACATCTCTCCTGTGCATGCACAATGGAGTGACATCAAAACGGCTCACAGACTGGGCCATAATTGTGGTCTGAGCTGCGCTGTGTGGCTCAGATCACATTACAGGCAGTGGGGAGATTTATAACAGAAGAGACCTCTAACACTTCCGGTTCTGGCGCCGCAGTAAGTCACTGACATCCCTTGATTCTTGTCTCCAGCTGAGACATTGTGGAATGTGCGGTACCTCAGTGGCAAGTTCCCAAATGCCACTTTTTCTCACGGAAGGCAATTCCGGCTCTCTACTGGCATGTGGAAGGCAATGTTCATGCCTCGCTGGACAGGGCGGTCAGTGGTAAAGTGCATATTACCACTGACTTATGGTCGAGCAGGCATGGACAGGGACATTACCTCTCTTTCATGGTGCATTGGGTGACTCTTCTGGCAGCTGGGAAGGACGCAGGGCAAGGTACAGTAGTGTTGGAGGTTGTTCCGCCACCACGCCTCCAAAACGTCTCCAAAACACCACTACTGGTTGTGACACACCTCTCTCCTCCACCCCCTCCTCTTCTTCTTCCTCTGTGGCCTCTTCCTGTGCTGATGTGTTCTCGGAACCAGATGTGCTTCGTAGGCGTACGAGGGGCTACGCAGGAATGCAGGCAAAGAGATGCCATGCGGTGCTAGAGCTGGTGTGCTTGGGAGACAGGAGCCACACTGGGGCCGAGGTTCTGTCAGCTCAGGCTCAGAGGTGGTTGACGTCATGCCAGCTGGAATGGTGGTTAGGGACAATGGCACCAACCTACACTCTGCCCTGCGACAGGGACAACTGACCCATGTGCCCTGTTTTGCTCATGTCCTGAATTTGGTGGTGCAGCGGTCCTTCGGCAGGTACTTGGGCAGGCCAGGAAAGTCTGAGTACAGATGGCCCTCTGCTGCACACGCAGCAGAGGGCCATCAATGAGTACCTGTGCCAATATGGCAGCAGAACTGGGTCAGGGGAGATTGTTTTTTTTCCCCATGCCAGTGGACCTTTGACTAGGGATGCATGCACTGTCCTGTCATCATTTGAGGAGGCCACGAGGATGGTGAGCAGTGACAGTGCATGCATCAGTGAGACTGTCCTTCTTATTCACATGTTGGAGCACACGCTACGTGGAATAATGGACAGGGCCCTTGAAGAACAGAACAGAGTGAGGAAGAGGAGGACTTCCTTACCTCTCAAGGCCCCCTTTATCCAGACAGTGGCCCTGCTTGCCCGCCTAGCACACAGGAAGAGGACAAGGAGGAGGATAATTGTATCATCAGCCTGGAGGTGGAATCTAGCACTCAGCATCAGCACCAGCAGTCTTCAAGGGATCATTTACAGTCCCAAGGAACTCATGGACTTTTACGTGACTGGGATGAGGTGTCTGCGGATCCTGTCGTCCTCAGTGACCCAGAGGACTGTGCCCCGAATGCCTCAGCAAACCTACGCTGCATGGCCTCCCTGATCCTGCAAAGCCTGCGTAAGGATCCTCGTGTTCGTGGTATCAAGGAGAGGGATCATTACTGGCTGGCAACTCTCCTTGATCCACGTTACAAGAGTAAGGTTGCGGACCTTATCTTGCCATCGCAGAGGGAGCAGAAAATGAAAAACCTTTGGGAGGCCTTGCAGAAAGGTCTGTGCAACGCGTTCCCAGAACCTGGGGGATTACCAAATCCTGGTCCTGGACAACGTGTTGCTGAGGCTTCGGTGAGTCACAGCCCCAGTCCGCAGCCCCAAGGTATGACCGGTTCCAGCAACCATCGCCAGCGTCTGGTTTACATGGTGCGGGAATACCTAGGGGCAAGATCAGACTTGGACACCTTCCCCACTGAAAATCCTCTGGCTTACTGGGTCTTAAGGATGTATCACTGGCCAGAGCTTGCACAGTACGCAATTGAGCTACTGGCTTGTCCTGCATCCAGCGTTCTTTCAGAACGCACTTTCAGTGCTGCTGGAGGCTTTGTGACCGATCACAGGGTGCGCCTCTCCACCGATTCCGTCGATCGACTGACCTTCATAAAAATGAATCAGGCTTGGATCAACACCAGCTACCAAGCACCTGATGCTGATGTAACTGAATAATTTTTTGGAAGTGTCAGATCCCTTGGAGACTGCTTATGCTAATGCCGAGTGACTATCCTGTTATGCTGACAGAATATCCTTTTCCTCCTCAATGATCTTGCTGATTAGCTAGTATGAACATTGTTGGTTCTGGGCATCGCCACCAGTGCCTAAGGCCCAATTTTTCTGCCCCTGTTTAACAGCGGCATGTAATAACAATTTTTGATGCAATACTTTGCATGTGGCTCTTTGCTGTGCTCCAATTACAGTATCTGTGAGGGGTTGCAGTGTTGTGGCACCAGAACCAGTGGCTAAGGCCCAATTTTTCTGCCCTGTTTAACAGGGGAATTTAATAACAATTTTTGATGCAATATTTTGCATGTGGCTCTTTGCTGTGCTCCAATTACAGTATCTGTGAGGGGTTGCAGTGTTGTGGCACCA
This sequence comes from Rana kukunoris, assembly GCA_029574335.1. Classification (NCBI taxonomy): domain Eukaryota; kingdom Metazoa; phylum Chordata; class Amphibia; order Anura; family Ranidae; genus Rana; species Rana kukunoris. The sequence continues at coordinate 197,781,881 of CM056052.1, read as the reverse complement.
GCACCAGTGCCTAAGGCCCAATTTTTCTGCCCATGTTCAACAGGGGCGTGTAATTACAATTTTTGATCTAATATTTCACAGCAGGGCGTTCCTGCGCCCACCAAGACTAACTGTGAGGGCTTACAGTGTTGAGGCAACAAAAAAAACACCTAGGGCCCAAATTTCTGAAGTGTATATACGTCAGGCCCCTACTTTCAAACATCCAACTTACAAAAGACTCCTACTTGCAAACAGAAGGAGACAACAGGAAGTGAGAAGAAATCTACCCCTAAGAAGGGAAATTCTCTTCTGTAAAAGGTGTCTCCTGTCCACTGATGCTTTATCACCAATCCTTGTTTCACCAAAAAAAAAAAAAAAAATTGTCATTGGGACAGAAAGTGAGGTGCAATCTTCTGAACATATGCACACAGACAGCAAAACACATGTTACAGGGGTGATAATAACCCTTCTCTATGTTTTCAGAAAAGCTTAAAAAAAGATGTTATGGCTGAAGCTACACTTTAACCACTTAAGCCTCGGACCAATATGCTGCTAAATGCCCAGAGGCGTTTTTACAATTCGGCACTGTGTCGCTTTAACAGACAATTGCGCGGTTGTGCAACGTGGCTACCAAACAAAATTTGCGTTTTTTTCTTCTCACAAATAGAGCTTTCTTTTGATGGTATTTGATTGCCTCTGCAATTTTTTATTTTTTTGCGCTATAAACAAAAATAGAGCGACATTTTTGAAAAAAAATCTATATTTTTTACTTTAGGTTATAAGACAAATTGAATAAACTAAATTTTGGTCAAACATTTAGGCCAAAATTTATTAAGCCACATGTCTTTAGTAAAAAAAAAATTAGCTACCTAGCGGCAACAGCGACACTAATACAGCAATCAGAAAAATGATCGCTTAGTGACGCTGGTAATAGGGGGTGAAAGGGTTAACTAGGGCGGTGATCAAGGGGTTAAAACTTTATTAGGGGGGTAGGGGGCTACCCTGGACCTAACACTAACTGGCTGTCACACTAACTGTCACACTGACACTTAATGCAGTGATCAGTACATATATGATCACTGCATTCAGTGACAGTGTGACGGGGGTGGGGGGGTGATCGCAAGGGGTTAAATGTGCCCTATGTTTACTAGTGTCAGTGTAGTGTTAGGTGCAACTTACTGTGACTCTTCTGTCCTCTCGGCGGTTTGAAAATACCGCTGAGAGGGGGCGCATGCGCGAGGCTCATGATGTAAGAAGTGTCCTTCTAGAGCTCGGCTCTCCCCGCCACGATATTGGGATCTAATTCGCATTCTGGACCGCTCAGAGACCCCGTTCTTTTTAGCACTCACCTCCGGAGCACACACAGTACCTCCCAGGATGGTCCTGACCGGACATCGAGGCAAGACTAAGCCTAAACCCATCAAGGAGGCCCTGGCTCGCGCCTCGTCCAAGATGGTGGCGAAGGCCTTAGCAAAGCAGCTTGCTGCCTCTCCAGACAAATCCATCCATGCTGACAGCGAGGATGAAGAAGAAGTCGAGTCACATGCTGGCGACTCTCCCACCCTACCGCCCTCAGGTATGTCCCAAAATGACTTTCTTAAACACAAGGAAAACATGCTGCACAAAGCGCTCAAAACCACTTCAGAGAAGATTACTAATAGACTATCCCGTGAGATCAGGGAGCTCGGTCAGCGCACAGCAGATCTGGAAACCCGAGTTGACGATATAGAGCTGACCCTTCAGGAACAAGCCCAGGAGCAGGCTGCTCTCCGTGAGGAGAATGCCACTCTCCTGTCGCATCTGGAGGACGCCGAGAACCGTTACCGCAGGTCCAATTTGCGTATCCGCGGTATACCTGAAACCGTAGATGACCTGCAATCCTTCTCCATGGCTATGTTTCAGGAGCTTGCACCGTCTATTTCAATCGAACGCCTGAAATTCGACAGGATCCACAGAGCTCTCACTCGTCACCAACAAGATGGCCCCCCACGGGATATCATTGTCAAACTACATTTCTTTTGTACGAAAGTACAATTGCTTACCGCTGCACGTGATAAGGATACTCTTCTGTTCCAGGGACATACCTATCAGCTTTTCTCCGACCTGGCCCCCTTTACGATCGCTAAGAGACGAGCGATGAAGCCTCAGCTACAAATTCTTATCCAGCACCATTTAAAATATACCTGGCGGTTCCCCTTCGCTTTACAATTCTCCTACCAGGGTCAACAACATGCCTGCACCTCACCTGAATCTCTGCAGCGCTTCTTGGAATCCCTCCACCTTGCTGTCCCTTCTCAATCGTCAGAGACTAACTTACCCCGCACCCCAGCCCGTGATGCGGCTCACCAGTACACTTTCACCCCGAAGAGAGCCCAAACAGATCCTTCTTCTGTTCGTAAGGGAACTCCTGCTCGGTCTCACAAGGAGGGTGCTTCTGGCTGCCAGCTGTAATCACCTCGCTGAGGATGTCTGACTAATATTGATTCTTTTTTGCCGGTTTCTCACCCATTTTTGTCTTTTCCCCTAGTGTCGAACTGGACACAGAACCTGAAGTTTTGGCTACACTTCGTCCTGTCTACACCAGCTGTTACCATCAAGACACGGAGAGGGACTTCCGGTTCCGGCGCCGCATGTGAGGGAAGCAAGATCCGGAGGCTCCGCTCTGACCTCCCAGAAACCTGCATTTAAAATCCCAGCAGCGCCCCTATTTGCACCGCTCTCAGCATCCTCTTGCTACCGCTGCTCCAGCGCATGGATCGGTACCTAACACAGCCACGTGTACGCCGGGGCTCCGGCGCTTCAGACGTTCCGACGGAGCTCGCGGCCCCGTCCATCATGGCCGCCGCGTCACAAGGCCCCCCTCCTGTACAGGCCTCGCAGCCTCAGGAAATACATGACCCGGGGTGAGTGATGAATCCCCATCCGAGGACATGGACACTCTGGCCGCTAAGGGACTAGACCATGATAGCTCCTATGATAAGATCGCTAAGGCGGTTGCGGCGCTCCTCTCCCCCTCCATTGCTGCTGCTGTGGAGAAAGCAGTCACTGAGGGGATGATTCAATTACGGAGGGAACTGGGTGAACACTCCCTTAGGATCTCCACAGCTGAACAGCGTATAGCCTCGGTGGAGGATGACCAATACCACATGAGCGCCACGCTAGAAAAATTCGCCCAAGACCAACAACACCTCCATGAACGTATGGAGGACCTCGAAAATCGTTCCAGAAGGAACAATCTGAGGGTGATTGGCCTCCCCGAGTCCTTCAAACCGAACTCCCTGATGGACTTTTGCTCCAACGTGCTTCCCGAGGCTCTGGGCCTAGGACGGGGGTACACGGTGGAACGGGCACATCGAATGGGTGCTGCGTCTGAGGATCGAGCCCGCCCTAGACCAGTGTATGCCAGATTCTTAAATTATGCAGATCGAATGGATATACTGCAGAGCTTCCGCAAATCGCGCTCCCTGGAATTCGGTGGCCACAAGATTTTGCTGTTCGCAGATTACTCGGCTGAGGTCTCTCGCAAACGGAAAGAATTTCAACCGGTCTGCGCAGAGCTTTACAAAAGAGGCGTTCGCTTCTCACTGGCATATCCGGCCATTTTACGCTTGCAGACTCCCGACGGTCAACAACTCTCTATCTAATCGCTGGACAAGGCCCGGGCCTATCTACATTCTCTGCCAAGCGACCAAGGCACAGTGCCTACGTATGCTGACAAAGCGAAGCAAGGTCCCAGGGATCAAAGAAGCCCCAGGAAGGAACCGCCTAAGCGACTGAAAGCTACACCCGTGCATGATCACCTGGGGTCTGGGTGAGGCCTCTCTCAAAACGGACGTATGTGAGGCTACGTCTTGCTTAGCCTAGTCTTTAATGCCCTTCCTGGTCTTGGGTATGTAGGAGACTGAGGAGGGCCCCCCCATGATTATGGCCCGTTTTGTTCTGTTTCTTTTTCTTTTTGGAGACTGTCTCTCTCCGCCTTACGGGCCGCCCAATCCTGATCCCGATCCCCTCCACATGGGAGCGAGTTATCCTTCTCCCCCTTTTGTTTTTCGGCTCTCTGCCTTATGTTTGCTAGGTTGTGATTAACACCATGGGCGGTAAACCGCCAGTTTGACCATGTGGCTGCGGGACTGCTGTGAGATAAGATCCGCAGTCATTTACTTTTACATTTACTTTTTGTATTACTGTTCAGCATTTTTTGTTTTTATATGTCACCTTTTCATTTTAGGCACTTGATTCGTTGCCCTATTGAGTGATGGCATGTTTTCCTACTGCTGGGATGACCTTGTAGCAAGACTCCTTCCGCAGTCAGTTACCGACTGGTTGGTATGGCTCCTATTACTCCTTACTATCACGGCCATCTCACCTTTGGGGTGATGAAGGAAGTCAAGTGTCAAAACTGTTTGACTTGCATAGTGGGAGGCTAGGCGGCTCATCCGGACGTGGGAAAACATGCGGAAAAAAGAGAAGTCATGGCATGTTGTATTGTGTGTCCCCCCCTTTCCCCTTGTTACTTACCTTTCTTCTTTGTTCTCTTCCTTCCCCCCCTGTATGACCTTTTCTTCACTGAGAGGATGGTTCCCACGACGCTTCCAATGACCTCATAGGCACAAAGATAGCACACCGACACCAGGTCCTCATCTCTCACCAGGTAAAATGTATTTCCTTCATATTCATTCGAGTATTACTCACCCCTCACACCCATGTCACAGACGTGCATAGTATCCTGGAATGTTAAAGGGCTACGATCGCCAGTTAAGAGAATGAAAATCCTGAGGCACCTTAAACGGCTCAAAGCCGACATAGCGTTACTCCAGGAGACGCACCTGGGAAAAAGAGATTTTTTCCGTTTACAGAAGACCTGGGTGGGGCAGGCTCTAGGGTCGGCTTCCTCGGGTCGCAAAGCAGGGGTAGTCATTTTATTGCACAAAAACCTGGTATATGACATATTGTCCATAGATAGAGACGATGAGGGCAGGCGCATTTCCCTACATCTCAAACTCCCGTCAGGTGAACTACGGGTCACCAACATTTATGCCCCTAACTCCCCTGACCAAACCTACTTTTCTGCATTGACCTCCAGGTTGGCCTTGGACGAACTCACACCACACCTAGTGGGGGGTGACTTCAACTCTACTATGTTCGACCTAGAGGACAGGTCCAAGCTTCACCCTCGGGTCCCAACCGCCCGATCCGATCGTCCTACCCTCCTGTCACATATGGCCCAGGCCCTTGACTTGTTGGATGTATGGCGGGTACCACACCCCACGGAGAGAGAATACACTTTCTTTTCCCCCGTCCACGGGTCCCTAGCCAGACTAGATTATTTTCTAAGCACCCACTCCCTGATGTCGAAAATAACTTCCACCCACATACATGACCTTGTAATTTCGGACCACTCCCCCGCCTCGGTCCTTTTAAGTAACCTGCAACACCGCTCGGAGGTCAGGCAATGGAGGTTCCCACCCTACCTTAGCCACAACGACAGCTTCAAAAAGATGCTGACCGAGGCCTGGGAGGACTACCTCCACAATAACGCCCAGCACGCAAACGACCCTAACTTACTTTGGGAGGCGGGCAAATCCTGTTTGAGGGGAAGGATCATATCCTTCACCTCAGCGTTCAAAAAAAATGCCCATAGGCAATTTCTAGAGGCTAGCGAACGGGTTAGACTGGCCCACTCACTTCTTACTGCTCAACACAATGAGGCTCACCTCTCTGCCTGGAAGGAAGCTAAAGATTGCTTCGACACTTGGGCAGAAAGAGTGGAACAAATCAAGCTGTCTGCTTTACAACTTCAATATCACAAATTTGTAAATAAGGCCGGGAAACTTCTAGCGAGGATCACTAGGGGCACATACAAACCTACCCACATAAGTAAGCTGCGCAATCCTGATGGCACTTTGTCTTCTTCACCTCAGGCAGTGAACGAGACATTGGAGAGGTTCTACTCGAACCTCTATGGCCCAGACACTACAGAGGCTGGTCCGGCAGAAAAATGACTAGAAGATATTACCCTAGAACAGATAGACCAAAGCCAACTGACACGCCTAAATGCCCCCATTACATTGGAAGAAATCAGAGGTACTATCGGCGGGCTCTCTAACGGTAAAGCACCGGGCCCAGATGGCTTTACGCCTGAGTTCTTCAAATTACTTAAAACTGAAGTCACCCCCACGCTACTGTCCGTCTATAACCACATCTGGGGCGGGGGTCCATACCTTCAGACAGGACACCTCGCAAACATTAAACTAATCGCCAAAAAAGACAAGGACCCACTGGACCCGGGCTCTTATCGTCCCATCTCCTTGTTAAATGTCGACTCTAAAATTCTTTCTAAAATTGTTGCATCGAGACTGGGCGACATTATGCCCTCGCTCATACACAGCGCCCAATCCGGTTTTACCAAGGGGAGATCTGCGGCTGCCAATATTCGTAAGGTCATGGCTGCATTGGAATATGCTAAATCTAACCCATCGCGGGACGTAGTCATTGTCACCTTAGATGCCGAAAAAGCATTTGACAATGTTAGCTTTCAATGGTTATCGCGAGTCATGCATAAAATAGGTCTAGTGGGCCCTTTCAACACCTTCATTCAGGCCATGTACTCTGCCCCGGCTGCTACCGTTACAGCGGCGGGAGTCCAATCTCCCCCCTTTAGGCTTTACAGGGGCACAAGACAGGGCTGCCCCCTCTCCCCCTTGCTGTTCAACCTCGCTGTAGAGCCACTCTCGCGCCTTCTTAGCAGCACCCCTCTATTACATGGGATACCATTTGGCAGTGAGGACATGAGGGTGGCTCTATTTGCAGATGACATACTCATATTCTCTACCTCCCCCCACACGGACATCCCTGCAATACAGACCATCTTTGAATCTTTCCGCATATGTTCTGGCCTAAAAATTAATTTCTCCAAGAGCGAAGTTTTACCCATAGGACCATACTCCTCAAGGCCCCAGCTCCCTCCCTCCTGCCTACGGCTAGCAGGACGACACATCACCTACTTAGGATTTAAAATTGGCAAGGAACCATCCTCTCTGTACTATCTAAACTATCCTCCTCTGATTGCTAAATTGATAAATGAACTGGAAGTTTGGGCTGGCTTACCCCTCTCGTTCTTTGGGAGATGTGCTCTTTTCAAAATGATTAGCTTTGCCCGCCTACTTTATCCCCTACAGACCCTACCCCTTCTCCTAAAACACAAGGATGTACAGGCACTGAATAAAGCCTTGACCGCATTTATATGGAAGAAGAGTCGGCCTAGAATTGCCCTATCAAAATTATATCTCCCGGGGAGCGAAGGGGGAGTGGGCCTCCCCAATATAAGAGTGTACAACCTCGCCTGCCTCCTGAGAGTTGGAGTGGACTGGATACTCCGGTCGTCTCGCTACTCAAATTTTGCCATGGAATCGGCGATTGCCGGTCCCGTGAACCTTGCAGCTCTTCTTCACAGCTCACTCCAAAAAGTGTCCAATCCCATTAAGCAAAATCTACTCTTTCGTGACACCATCGTGGAGGGAAGTGAGGAAAAAGCTTGGCTTATCCCCCCACATTTCTAGATATCTCCCAGTTTGTGGTAATCCCACGTTTATGCCCAGCCTCCAATATGAACCCTTCTCAAAATGGAAGGACAAGGGCCTGATCAATGTGTGCTCTCTATTCCAAGTCTCAACTGGCAAGTCCAAATCTTTTGCTCAACTCGCGAGGGAGTACACTCTTCCCCCCACCTATTATTATCAGGTTCTGCAGTATGTAGACTATGTTAACAAACTTTGCCCAAATAAGTCGATTAGATTCCAATCCTCCTTCATAGATAGGGTTATTGCTGAGAAGAAATACTCTATATCGGACATATACCGACCACTATCCCTGGAGTTTGCCACACCCCTTCAATATACCTCCATGGCCTCTTGGATCAGAGACCTACCTGACCAGATTGAAGTGGAAGATATCATAAGAGGCTATAGGACCATTAGATCTATCACCCCCTGTGAAGTATGGAGGGAATCACAATTTAAGCTAATGCACAGGGTATACTATCCATTTTCCACCACGAAATCTCCTGATATCGGCCCTGCCTGTCCTTGGTGCCTAACCCACAGGCCTTCCTTGCTACACAGGCTCTGGACCTGCCCTCCCATCGACACCTTCTGGGCCTCGATTATCCAATACACACAGGACGTAACAAAACACTCCCTGTCCAAGGATCCTCGCCTCTTGTTGTTTGGGTCCCCCCCCAGTGCCTTGCAACAGATGAAGAGTTCATTCTGCTCCCCCAAGGTACTAAACACTGGATATTCCTCCTGCTCCTGCTAGCCCGCAGGACCATCTTCAACCACTGGATATCTGCTACCCCTCCCTCTTTGGCTGAAACAATAAAACACATGAAGTCCCTGCTTTGTAAGGAGAACATGGACCTTTGGTCCTTCCCAATGCTAACGAGGGATACGTTTGACGGGAAATGGGACGCCTTTATTAGATTTAGCCTAACTGAGGCTGAGCAACAGGCCCTGTTGTCCTCACCCTTTGTCTTTTCCCTAGATATGGGCCCACAGGAACGCATGGCCACCCCATACTCTTGATCATACCGCCACCTGTGGGTCTATAACTGGTGAATCCTGGTCGTAGCAAGAGCCATCACCCCCCCTATGTAGTGCCTGGTGTTCCCGCTGTTGTCAATGATGTATATGATATGATATAATATGAGTTATTTAAGGTCCTGCTCCTTTTTGTCGTGGCCACCCCCCTCTCCCCCTTTCACCATTCCCCCCCTCTACCCCCCCTTAATCCCCCCTGACCTCCCACCTTTCGCTTCTCTCCCTCCCTTGTCTCTCCATCCTTGTAGTTTTTCAACATCATATTGTCTACGTAAAATCGGACAGACTCTTCTTCTATGGACCTATTTGTCCCCACCCCCTTACTTGTATTGGTGCATTCCACTTTTGCTTGTTCTTGTTATCAATATCCATTCCCTTTTTCCAGTTGTTACTACGCACCTTGTATACTGTATGTACTTACATATAATCTCAATAAAAATGTTTTGGAAAAAAAAAAAAAAAGACACGGAGAGACTGCCTTCCTTAGATCTCCCCCTCCCTTCGGAGGAGACACATGCAACCCTTTAGGATCTATAGGGGTTGCTCAGGTCCAGTCATTTACATTTCACTGTTCACGCTTCTTGTTTTGTTTATTTTTTATTTTTTTCTGACATTCAAGTTTGTTTTGGTTTTATCATTCATTACTTTTTGTTTAACTCAACTCAAAGTTGGTTTACCTCGGGCTACTGCCTTTTAAGGCTCGAGGCAGTAATGGCACATTCTCACATCTGCCGACCAGGCCTTTTTTTGTGTTCTGTTTTGTTATTTACGAGACTAATTATTTTATTTCCTTAGATGTACTGTTACTCATATGTCCACTTGTGGCTATCCTGACTATTTATGGTTGTCACCTTGGGCCAGATTCACGTATTCCAGAGCATCTTTGCTCTGGAGTAACGCTTCTGATTTGCGTTGCGCTGCCGAAATTTTAGGAGCAAGTGCTGTCATTCACGAAGCACTTGCTCCTAAAGTTGCGGCAGCGCATCACAAATGAGCCGGCGGAATTCAAATGTCGCGGGTACGGGGCGTGTAGTATGCTAACTACGCGCGATCCCGCCGCCAACGTACTGCGCATGCGTCGAGTGTCAAAACATCCCCGTGCGCATGCTCCAAAATCTGTGAATGAACGTCAATGACGTCACATTCCCATTCATGACCGTTTTACGCAAGCGACGTTTTTTTTTTTTTTCCCGACGCGATGACGACGCCTATACCTAACATAGGATACTCCAACCCCATGTAGGTATATCTATGCGCCGCGTATCCCGTCCGGAAACGTCGTATCGTAATTGCGTCGCGCCGGATTTCGATCGTGAATTGCCGATTTCCGCTCATTAACATATTTTTTGAGCGTAAATCGGCGGGAACGCCCCCGGCGCCATTTTTAAGTTGAAGTAACGATGGGGAAACTCAGTTACGCTGCTCGCATCTGAACTTCAACCCGGCATTTCTTGTTTTCTGGTTACAGAAAACAGAAACGCCGGCTCAAAGCCACAGTTAGGCTGGCGGATCACTCGATCCGCCAGCGTAACCTTTCCTGAATCTGGCCCCTTGTTGTTATCATACACCTTGGGGGGGTATCCCCCCTGGGTTTATGATCCTTGGAATGCTAGACCTTTTCCCTTCCCTCCCAACCCTCTCCCCATCTCCTTCTTCCCCCCTATTTTCCCTCTTGTTCCCTTGGTCCCACACCCCCGCCTTCATTTCTTCCTCCCCTATCCTTCTCCCTTTCCCTGTATGTCCCTTTGCTCCACTTCCTTAAGCTGATTTGTGACCCAAACACCAAGTGTTGTACCCTGGATGTCTCCCCTCTATTGTGCAATGGCATAATAATTTTTACTGGTGCCCATGTACGCAACTGGTCTGGTTCAATTATTTTTGTTTTTGTTTTTTCTCTTTTTTTGTTTTTTAACTTTGTGCTCAACTCTAACATACAGCTAACTATTTTTCTTGTACAGCTATGTAATAAGTAATCTTAGTATCTCCCATTCGTGGCGGGGAGTTGTCATTGCTCCCCCCCTCTACAGCGCACCTGCACCCGTGCTAGCTGGCTGGCCGGTGGTTGGTGCACTATTTAAACAGGCGATTAGAATTTGACTCCTATCCCTTTCGATGTCTTTTTCTTTTCCCTACGAACTCTCCTCTCCTTTTTCTTCTTTTCCCTTCCTTTGCTTACTACTCTTCTTCTTCCTCTTCCTCTTTGTCGGCGTGGTCGCGAAGCCCCGGGATTGTCTTGTAATGTTTTTCCCTTTATCCCTAAATGGCCCCCTTAAATGTTCTCTCCTTGAATGTTAAGGGACTGAACTCCCCTAATAAAAGAGTGAAGGCGTTTGTTTCAAACATTTGCCTCGTTAAAGGCGGATATAGTGGCCCTTCAAGAAACCCATTTCTCTCAACGCACTACCCCAAAATACTTTAGTCCCAAATACCCCCAGGTGTTCACTGCTTCAGCTACTACAAAGCACCAAGGTGTCTTACTCGCCATACGTCACTCTATACCTTTTACAGTGACCTCGGAAATAAAAGACCCTGAGGGCTGCTACATTATATTGGTAGGTTTACTACAGGAAGTGGAAACCACTCTTGTTTCCTATTATGCCCCGAATACTAATCTGATCCCCTTTCTTTCACATCTGCTTCAGGTAATACGCTTTCATTGCAAGGGCACTCTGTTCTTATGTGGTGATTCGAACCTAGTTTTGCAGCCTCATTTAGATAAGTCCCCTTATGCCCCTGACCATTACTCCCCTTCTCTGTGCTTTCAGAAACTTCTTCAACAAGCTTCTTTACTCAATTCCTAGCGAGAGTGTAACCCAACGAGAAAAAATTATACATTTTACTCTTACGGCAGATAACGCCATTCGTAGGTCTGCACACACCATCTACACTAAAGCTAACAAACCTGACACCTTCCTGGTGCTACGTCTTCGTCGCCCAGACCGGACCCATGTCCCCATCCGGCTTCGTACAGACAAACATTCATTTTACCAGCAATCCTGTTAAAGTTTTGGATATATTCCGCCGAAAGTTGGAGGAATTGTATGAAGCCCAATTCTCTTTCTCCCCCGATGCAGCTGAAACTCTATTTCGGCATGTCACCTTGCCCTCCTTATCTGACTCTAATCGCGAACTTTTGGAACGATCCATCACGGATGAGGAGGTCCTCGCAGCCATAAAAACACTTAAACCTCACAAAAGGCCGGGTCCAGATGGACTATCGAGTAATTACTATAAGAAGTTTGCTGTCACTCTGGCCCCAATCCTATCTAAATCTTTTAATGCTTTATTGCGACAGCACTCGTTTGGTCGGGACACATTGACGGCTATTATATCTATGATACCCAAACCCAATTCGGATAATACACTCTGGTCCAACTTCAGACCCATTGCTTAATCTAGACATTAAATTTTGGCTAAGATTATGGCTTTGCGCCTTAATCCTATTATAGGTGGATTGATACACAAAGAACAGGTGCGTTTCATTCCCCGCCGCCAGGCTAGTGATAATATTCGCCGGGTTTTCCTACTACAACACATTGCCAGAAGTCGCAAAATCCCCATGCATCTGCTATCCCTTGACATCAGGAAAGCGTTTGACACTGTCTCATGGTCCTACCTAAATTTTATACTAACTCGATGGGGTTTTGGTCCACATTTCTTGCAATGGGTGGGCTCCCTTTACAGTCATCCACAGGCGTATGTTAAATACTCTGGGTTTCGCTCTGATAGTTTCCAGATCAGTAGGGGCACTAGGCAGGGTTGTCCCCTGTCCCCCCTAATTTTTGCTTTAGTGACAGAACCTCTAGCTGCCCTAATTAGGACCAATCATGATGTCAAGGGACTGGATATTGCTTCTACTTCTCAAAAGATGTGCTTATTTGCGGATGATGCACTCTTTTTCATGACTTCCCCCCGTTTAACCCTTCCAAAGTTGATACAAATCCTTGATAAATTTGCCAAAATCTCTGGCCTAGAAGTCAATCAGTCCAAATCATGGGCCCTCAATGTGTCTCTGTCTGCTAGTGAGGTGACCTCTCTTCAAGAAAATTTCCCTCTGCTTCTCTACCATACCTAGGTATAAAACTTACTGGTGACCCTGCTTCTCTCTTTCGGTCTAATTATCTCCCCGTGCTATCTAAGTTATCATCCTTATTGGACTCTTGGAAACCGTTATGTGTTTCGTGGCTGGGTCGGGTGGCTGCTGTCAAAATGTCTTTGCTTCCTAAGTTATTATACCTTTATAGAGTCCTACCGGTGGCAGTCCCGTCCTACTTTCACCGGATTATCCAATCTCGGGTGTTTAAATATATATGGGGATCCACTAAACCCAGAGTAGCCAGATCCATTCTTCTCCGTAATAGACTTAGTGGTGGACTTGGGATTCCCAATTTTCTTCGCTACTATCAGGCCTCCCAGCTGGCCCAGATTACTTTGTTTCATACATCTACTGAAATCCCTATATGGGTCAGCTTGGAGGCGATAGATATTTCTCCTCTATTGATCCATAAATTATTGTGGTTACCCCCGTCGGTCCGCACTCCCATTACGAACCCGATTACGCGGCACTCGCTCCAGATATGGGACGCCCTATGAGCCCCCTTTCAACTAGTTTCCACCCATACCCCTTTACTTTCATTTTTTGGCAACCCACTTTTTTATCCTGCTTTCACTGAACCGGAATCCTTTCTTGCTTTTAAAACTTTTCAGGAACTTCAGATCCAGGCTGACTTACCCCCCCTGAATACTTCCACTACCTTCAAGTAGCACATTTTGCTCGAACAGTAACGAGTGTTCGTCCCCCATTCGACAGGATGTCATTTTACGAAAAGATATGTCATTCGGATCCACATGCTCCTGGTATTATTTCGCAAATTTATAATCACCTCACTGCTCCACCATCCGAACTCCCTCTATATGCTGCACAGTGGTCTAAAGACTTACAAGTGACGTTAGAACTGGAGGACTGGGAGAATATATGGGCCTACACTTAAACCTCCACCCAAAATGTGATAGCTCTGTAGGCCAATTATAAAGTGCTCATGCGGTGGTACCTAGTTCCTGCTAGGATAGCTACATTTTTACCCTCATACTCCCCGTTATGTTTCCGGGGCTGCGGTAAGAGGGGTACCCACGAACATACCTGGTGGTCCTGCCCTTCGGTAAAGCAATTTTGGACAGTAATATTTCAGATTGCTTCCACGCTGTTGCGTGATACCCTTCTCCCTGATCCATCGCTGGCCTTACTGAATCATGTTAAAGGCGACTACACTAGAGCCCAAGTCCTCCTCCTCCTTCAATTAACTACGGCCGCTAAACAAACCATAGCCAAAGCTTGGAAGACTTCTAGACTCCACATAACTGAGGTAAAACACAGAGTGACCCAGGCAATGATACATAGTAAGACTGAAGCAATTGTTTTAGATTGAGTCTCTCAGCATGACAAAATCTGGTCCCCATGGGTGGAACACTTTCTCTCCCTTGATTTTGATGTCACCTTACCTACCCCGTGAACGCTATGACGTTCCTATGATATGACACTGCGACTCCCCGGGAGGCGCCGTGACCGTGCCGACAACCCTCTCCTTCTCCCTCTCTCTCTACCTGTCTTCCCTTCTCTACTATCTGCTTCTTGCTCTTACTCCCTTCTTTTTCTGTTCTCCGTCCCTGTCCCTATCTTTTGGGACTTCTCTGTCCCTCTGTTAAAACACTTTAATTGAATATATATATGGGCAGTGGTGTAATTCACTGCCCCTATTTAGTTTATGGTTTCTTAATTTAGTACCTACAGAGTAAGACTTGCTGCCTTGTACTATTTTTGATACAGAGCCGCTTTCTTTCTTTTTTTTGGATCTAAATGCCCCTGATTGCCATGTTCCTAGTTGGTTCCACTGCTCTGATTTCCTTCAGTATGTAGTACCTGTTTTCAAGTTAGCAGTATACAGCTGATATTGTAGATATGTCTGCATTCACTTTATCTAGAATGTACCGTTGTATCTCCTTTCTCATCTCACACGGAAATGTATGTTATTTTACTCTGTACTCTTTGTTACCAATAAAATATTTGAACAAGAAAATACCGCTGAGAGGAGAGCTGCATCACTTCCTCTGCCTATGTTTACATCTTACAGGCAGAGGAAGTGACACGGCAGCAGCTCGCAGGATTGGCTGGGAGCGATCACGAGGGGGCGGACAGAAACGAACAGCCGCCCCCTCGAGTCGGATCGCTCCCCAAGATAAGCCGCCCGCCGCACGCAGCGGAGGGGGTTTCGATCGGTCCGCAGGGACATACATGTATGCCCATCTGCCTGTACGTGCCATTCTGTGGACGTACATAGGCGTGCGGAGGGCGTTAAGCGGTTAAAGAAGTACCAGTTGAAAATTACAAACAGATTCTACTTAACAACAAACCTACAGTCCCTGTCTTGTTTGCACCGCCGGTATACTGCTGTTCAAAGTATATAGGGCCACGCCAATTTTTTCAGTGATTTTTATCCATATTGCAGGGACCAAACATTACATTAACCACTTGTCTACTAGCCGCTGTCAATTGACAGTGGCAAGGTAGCTCAGTTGTTCTGACAGGACGTCATATGACGTCCTGTCTTTTAAAGCCGATAGGGGGCGCGCGAGTGCACCTGCCGCTTTGCTGGGATCACGATGCACGTGCCCGGTGGCAACGATCGCTGCCGGGCACCCACGATTGCCCAGTAACTGAGCAGGGACGTGGAGCTCTGTGTGTAAACACAGAGCTCCACATCCTGTCAGGGAGAGAGGAGACCGATCTGTGTCCCTTGTACATAGGGACACAATCGGTCACCTCCCCCAGTCACCCCCCCCCCCCTAGAGTTATAACACAAACTAGGCTACACATTTAACCCCTTCACCGTCCCCTAGTGGTTAACCCCTTCCCTGCAACTCACATTTATACAGTTATCAGTGCATATTTATAGCACTGTTCACTATATGAATGTGATTGGTCCCAAAAATGTCACAAAAGTATCCGATGTGTCCGCTATAATGTCGCAGTCCCAATAAAAAAATCGCAGATCGCCGCCATTACTAGTAAAAAAATAATAATAAAAATGTCATAAAACTATCCCCTATTTTGTAAGCGCTATAAATTTTGCGCAAACCAATCGATAAACGCTTATTGCGATTTTTTTTCCGAAAAATAGGTAGAAGAATACGTATCGGCCTAAAATGAGGAAAAAATTATCGTTTTTTTATATATTTTGGGGGATATTTATTACAGCAAAAAGCAAAAAATATTGCATTTTTTTTAAATTGTCGCTCTATTTTTGTTTATAGCGCAAAAAATAAAAACCGCAGAGGTGATCAAATACCACCAAAAGAAAGCTCTATTTGTGGGAAAAAAAGGACGCCACTTTTGATTGGGAGCCACGTCGCATGACTGCGCAATTGTCATTTAAAGTGACACAGTGCCGAAAGCTGAAATTTCGCCTGGGCAGGAAGGGAGTAAAACCTTCTGGGGCTGAAGTGGTTAAAGCCGCAAGAAGTCTTAAATTACTTTTTTCTCATAGTAATCTCATTTATAAACACGTGCCACTACTATAGACACCCAGCAGGTACGATATTTTAAGGAATTTTTTTTTTAAAAATTCACTTTAAGTATCATTAAAATCGCTGCTCCAGAATAAACTACAGTTTTTAAAACTTGTTTTCCATTGATACATGTTCCCTGGGGCAAGACCCGGGTCCCCAAACCATTTTTTTTGACAATAACTTGTATTTAAGATGATGACCTTTGAATTCGAACGTTCGAGTCCCATAGACGTCAATGGGGTTCGATATGTTCGCGCGAACGTGAGGTCCGTTCGAAGGTTCTGGTGCGAACCGAACACAGGGTTCGGCTCATTCCTAATATTGTATAGGCATAGTTTGCCATTGTAATCCTAAAGCCAAAAGTTTCAATTCATTACTAGACTTACAGTGTTAAAGGGAGGTGGAGAGGGGGTGATAAAGTCAGATGCATGCAGCCTATAGTGCCTCTGTACATAGTACAGGTTGATGTCAAAGTAAAACTGATTACTGTGACTAAGATTAAGTTATATAAACAGAAGAGAGGTTAAACACAGTTGTACTGCAGTCCAATTTGCTCAGAGCAGGTGGGGATTTTTGAGGAAAATCGGACAGAATTCACATGGCATAGACAGTGGTCCTTCATCAATAGAACATCTTTTCTTGTCTCTCAGGTAAGTAACAAATGACACCATTCATATTTTCAGCTGACCTTTAGGCAGCATTTTTCTAACCAGCAAACAAAGGTGCCCACCAGTGAAGGAGTTATTTGTATCATTGACCAAGAATATAAGGGTTATACTCCCCACTAACCACCGATATAATTGACATTCTCCCTTCTATGGACTACTATAAGTGGGTTTTTCTTCCACTGACCATCAATGTAAGGCTCCTTTGCTGCATTTACTATCACTAGCATACATTTCCAAGCAGGAAAGCACAGTGCAGTTTTATTTGGTATCTGCTCACTCAGTCCATATAAGCCCATTCTTAAAGGAGTTGTAAAGGATTTTTTTTTTTGCTGAAATGACTGTTTACAGGGTATAGAGACATAATAGTTAACTGATTCCTTTTAAAAATTATTAAAAAAATAGATAAAAATCAATCATATAATGTACCTGTAGTTTCAGTTTTGTTTTTGCATCTAGTTTCGTCTTTGCATGTTATTTCCTGCCTCTGTCCTACACAGAGCCATAGAGCAGTGATGGTTTGGAAAACTAAACTAGAAGCTCCCAGTACTGTGGTCATCAGGAAACAGACAACCAGGAAGTGTCCAGAACAGAGAGGAATTACAGCAACATCAGAGCAAAAACGAATAATGAGGACATGAAACCAGGACTGCAGTAAGGTAAAGGAAGCTATTTAGCTAAAAAAATCCTTTAGTGACCCTTTAAGCATTCTTAACGTGGATGTAAACCCACTCTTATCCTTTCTAAACTACTGTCATAGTGCTAATCTATAAGGATATAGTTGCCTGCTGAATGTATCCTTACCTGTCAAATGTTTCCCCTCTGTTTGTTATAAGAACTGAAAAACTGCATATTCTGTGGGTGGATCTGTTGTCTGGAGCTCCGTGGGTGGAGTCGTGATGTCAGTAGACTCCCCGTCCGCCTCTACACTCCCCTTGTCAACATGCATGTTTTCCTATGTATTCCTTATACTAAATTCTGCTATGATCACTAACATCCAGTCAACATCCAGAAAAGTAACCACATGACTGCAGAAAAGGAGTGGGGTGGGAATTAAAAAATAATGCCTGTCTCCAGGCTAGTGCATGAGATATGTAAATAACCTATCACTCACAGCAAGGGGGCGGAACGGACTAAGGGTTTTCTCTGTAAGTCTGTTTTATTTCACAGAACAGTAAAAGAGGATTGCTCAGAGCTGGATTAACTCTGTGTGGCAAGACTGGGCACAGATGATAGGAAATCTTATACTCTACATTTTGACATAAAAAAATTGGGTTTACATCCACTTTAAGCCCCGGTGAAGGGTGAGGGTATTTGGCCCCTTAAATGCATTGGCTCTATTCTGTTGTAAATCAATGTTATTAGTAAATTGCCATGGACTCTTGGATGTTTGTTTGGCGCTCTTATTGGATTGTATGATCACTAATATAAGATGGCACTTCCTTCCTAGACTAACAATGTAAATTTAACAGACAATGTACAATGATGACTAATATAAAGGGACACTACATTGGGAATTTTTTTCTTTTTAATTTCATGTTTATTGGTCAGTATAATTTTTTTTTCTCAATGTCATCAGCAACTCGTTTGTTTCCACCCTTATTTGTTGATTGATCACTAATAATCCATATGCAATTGCTACTGGATTTGTCAGGGTTGTTATGATATAAAATACAACTCCTGAAATGTATTTTCCAAAGGAAATATGCTTGCTAATATCTAGATCAGTGTTTCTCAACTGGGGTTTGGCAGAACCCATGGGTTCAACATTCCTCAGGCGTTCTGCTGCGATCTACTTATCAGCCATAGGCAGCTGACAAGAACATTATTGACTCATGCACAGCTACACATGTAAGTGGCTGTAATTGTGTATCTTTGCATCACTACTCCCCCCAAAAAATGGATGTGGTAGAAAGTGGCTAAAGTGGTTGGAAACACTCATGTTTTTTCACCTTAATGCATCCTATGCATTAAGGTGAAAAAACTTCTGACAATCACCGGCCCCCTAGCCCCTCCGTTTTACTTACGCCCCATATTTCCATCGGCAGAGACGTGCTGTCCCTCTCTGCACAGGGTCCCAGTTCTTGATTGGATAGGTTCATAGCAGCGCAGCCATTGGTTCTCGCTGCTGTCAATCAAATCCAATGACGCGGGCACTGGGGGTGAGGGCGAGTCTGACATTCGTGTCTATGGAAGCAAATGATGGACTTGGGAGTGTCCCCTCAAGGGGGAAGTCTTCTCCTAGGGGGTTATCTGATGCGGGGAGGGGCCGCGAGAGCCACCGAGGGACCCCTGAAGTTGAGGATCAGGGCCACTCTGTGCAAAACAAGCTACACAGTGGAGGTAAATATGAAATATTTGTTATAAAAAAAAAAGGCAAGGCTTTATAGACTACATTGCACCTGAAAAGCTCTTCATTACCTAAAAAGTAAGAATGTTCATGATCAAATTCATTGCTAGTGACACACATCAGGAACATATTATGTGATTATTTTATACAGCTTGTGTGAGTAATTGGTGTTTTTTTTCCTGAAAGCATGCACTTTAAATGGTAGCATAAAACTCTGTAATTGCCCTGTGGGCTAAACAATCACTTTTACTGATACTGAAAATACAGTTGTCTGCAAAGAATGATTTTCCAACAAATTGAAAATAGTTTTGACTAATAGACCCATTTTATCTGTCATCAGCATTGTTTTTGTAGCTTGATTGCTGCAATGTCATTCATGTTAACTGAAACATTTGTCATTTTTTTAATCAAATCACCCCAAAATCATTCTATCTATGACTTGCCAAACAAATAAGTCTTACCTGAGAGACTTGCATTGAAAAGTAGCTTTGCTTTATCAATTTTCTACAGGAATTTGAATCACAATAAGAAAACACACACTGTAAGCTATTTTCAGTTTATCATTCCTAGTGCTTGATTCTTTACATGACATTGAAAATGTAATGAGAATAACTTTTAGCAAGAGATGTAATAATACTGCAATATTCGAGAAGATAACTCAGAAAAAAATGTATTGCTAAAATAAAGATGCAAATATTGAGCACAATGAGATCTATTAAAACGCCATCGCTTAGACTGAATGTCCAAAAGCGTGACAGCAAATAAACACAGCTCTCACTGTCCATCCCCTTGAGAGCTATAACACATTAGCATAAAGACAGAAACATTTGACTTGCTCCTCACACTTGCTCATTACATTGTCTTGAAGCCAGGCTAACTGGCAAATCATGTGAATTTGCTGAAAAAGCAAACTGACCTCTAATGGCAAAAGAAATAACATCAGATACTAATTAGAATACATAGCTGAGCATTTGGTATAGAATCTGTATAAACTGAGAAAAAGTATATTGATGTGATGCTAATATGTTTAACAATATCAGAGTTTGTCAGCCTTTTACCTTGGAGTTACCTGTGGCAAAAAGTTGAGTTCACAGGGAACCCCTGAAATAATGTTTAGATCTATAGCTCATGAACATCGGTGTGATCAGTGGACTGTTGATACAGCAACAATTATTTTTAGAAATAGCATTAAATAAAAGAATCAATATTGAAAACTTGAGTCCTTGGCTCTGCCGTGGCCATTATGAATGGTTGCCATTCTCTAAACTGGATTTGTTTTAATTTACATTATAGAGAATGCAACAGCACCTGCACTGCATTCTGTCATGTTGCACTGCTCCTAAAGTCCCTTTGTGGCGCTGAGCATAGGAGCTGACTGTTCGCAACTAGGTGAATCATCTGCCTGAGGGTTCCTATCTGGATGGGACACTCAGAGCCCGGAGCCAAGGAAGAATTTGTTGGGAGAGGAGCTACGTACTACCGCTGGGATCTCTTATTACCCGTCAGGGTGGATATTGATGCCTGTATGACCTAATCTAACAGGGGGTCCAACACTTCTGGTAAGGGTGTTTACTTACCACTTTACTCACAATAAATCGGTGGTGGATCCGAGCACATTACATGGGATCAGGGCCTCTTACATGGGATTAGGGCACATGGGATCAGAGCACCTTACGTAGGATCAGAGCGCATTACATAGGATGAGAGTACCTTACACAGGATCAGAGAACTTTAGATGGGATAAGGGCACCTTACATGGGATCATGAGATATGGGATAAGAGCACTTTACATGGCACCAGGGAACATGGGATCAAAGCAACTTGTATAGGATCAGGGCACATGGGATCAGAGCACTTTAGATTGTCGCAGAGCACCTTACATAGGATCAGAGTACATGACATGGGATCAGAGAACCTAAGATGGGATAAGGGCACCTTACAGTGGATCATGGCATATGGGATCAGAGCACCTTACATGGGACCAGTGCACATGGGATCAAAGTACCTTACATGAGATTATGGCACATGGGATCATGACACCTTACATGGGATCACAACACCTTACATGGGATCAGGGTGCCCTTCCTGGGATCATGACAAATTAAATCAAGACACCTTACATGTAATCAGATCACCTTTGATAGGATCACACCACCTTACCAGGGATCATGGCACATGGGATCAGGGCATCTTACATAGGATCACAGAACCTTACATGGGATCACAGCACCTTACATGGGATCATGACAAATGGAATCAAGGCACCTTGCATGTGATCAGAGCACCTTACATGGGATCTCTGCACATGGAATCAGAACACCTTTTATGGGATCATGGCACATCAGACCAGGGCACCTTACATGGGATCAGAGAACCTTACATAGGATCATGGCGCATGGATTTAAGACACCTTACATGGGATCATGATACCTTGTATGGGATTAGAGCACTTTGCATGGAATCAGGGCACATGGGATCAGAGCACCTTATATGGAACCATGCAACGTGGAATCAAGGCACCTTACATGGAATCATGGCGCATGGATTTAAGACACCTTACATGGGATCATGGGATTAGAACACTTTTTATGGGATCATGGCACATAGGTTCAGGGCACTTACATAGGATCAGGGCATCGTACATGGTATTAGAGCACCTTACATAGGATCATGGCACATAGACTCAAGGCACCTTTTATGGGATCATGGCACATGGGATCAGGGCACCTTACATTGGATCAAGGCACCTTACATAGTATCAGGGCACATGGCAAGGCAGCAGTCTCCTTTATTTGCAGAGCTTAGCAGCTGTAATGAGTCCTCTTCTGCCACGCTCTTTCCTGCTGGCCCCTCCTCCAATCTTGCCTCCCAGATGATGTGACATACAAGCACTGGGATGGTCAGGAGGGGAGGTGGGGCCAGTGGGGAGCAGCACTGCTCAGCTACACAATCAGAGCCACTTGCCTGTGTAACTGTGCACGAGTCAGCAGAGGAAATATGATCTACCCATCAGCTACCTGTGACTGACAGGTAGAGTGCTGCAGAACCCCTGGGGACCTCTCACAGAAGCTTAGGGTTACATGGAACCAAAGCTGAGAAACACTGTGTTAGATAATACTCAGGTATATGCTACTGAAGACTGAAGAACACTGACTTCACTTTAAACAATCTGATTCTAGACATTCTTTAGTAGTTAATTAAAATCAGTGGCAGTGTTGCTGTTCTTCAACCAAGCAAAGCTGACCCATAATATGTTTGTTTACATACAAAAGGAAGTCCGAGGTAGAGATACCACTGTACTTAATATCAAATTGAAACAACCATTTTCCTTGGGTCCCATATTGTCATGACACAAGGTGAGTATGTTTGCCTCATGTGCTGTCTACAGGGAGTGTCATGAGTTAAAGTGTTATTAAAGGCAGATTTGTTTTTAACCACTTAACCCCCGACCATATTGCTGCCCAATGACCAGAGCACCTTTTGTTATTCAGCACTGCGTTGCTTTAACTGACAATTGCGCGGTCGTGCGACGTGGCTTCCAAACAAAATTGGCATACTTTTTTTTCCCACAAATAGAGCTTTCTTTTGGTGGTATTTGATCATCTCTGCAGTTTTTATTTTTTGTGCTATTAACAGAAATAGAGTGACTATTTTGAAAAAAATGCAATATTTTTTAAATTTTGCTATAATAAATATCCCCCAAAAATATATAAAAAAAAAAATGTTTCCCTCAGTTTAGGCCGATACGTATTCTTCTACATATTTTTCGTATTGTATTGTATGAACGGAAAATCAGCATTTGTCTCCTGACAGGACCGGGAGCTGCGTGTATTTTTTTTAACCTATGGATAAATAACCGATGGGGCCCACACACGATCGGTTTGGTCTGGTGGAATCGGTCCATCAGACCGTTTTCATCAGACTAACCTATCGTGTGTACGCAGCATTAGTCGGTAGTGTAATTAAGTGAAGCGGGAGACTTGCTGGAGGTAGCAAAGACTATGGAAATGTTCATGAAAATTGAAATAATATTTACAATATCTGTTGTGCTTTTTTTTTTCTCATCAAAAAGTTTATTAAAGCCAAATATTGCGATACATAGGCAAGATAAGGTAAACATGTTATACAGTATGACATAGAATGACATTATAAAGAAAACTTGGCATATCTGTACATTTCTGATTCAGGTCATAGCAGGTGCACAATAAGACGCGCTTATCCTTTCATCCAAGGGAGCACTAAACAATGACCAGTGTCAGGGTGAGAACTAATATTCAACTTAACCATCAACGTTGGCCATTCGGGCATGGCATAACATGTAGCTTATAGAGCTTTAAGGAAGGAAGAAAGAGGGGAGAAAGGAAAAAGAGGGGGGGCGGAGAATGGGGTAAGGAGAAGTAATTGGTGGTTGTTGTAGGGGTATTAAGTCCATCCATTGGGTCAGATCCATCTTTGATATCGTGGCATGGGTCAGTAAGTGTTCAGTTCAAGGGGTAAGCAGTGAGTCATATTCTGGGGAGGTTTTGAAAGCGAACCACGGAGACCAGGTTTCGTGGTATGAATCTACTCTGTCTGAATTTTGGGCCGAAGTATCTTCCATGTAAAATGTGTCAGATACTTTTTTAAGCCAGTCCTGAACGGTGGGAGGTTTTGTACTTTTCCAGTGGATTGGGATCAGGGACTTAGCTGCGTTCAGGAGGTGTTTTGTGAGCGAACATTTATAGCGCTTCATTGAGAAGTTGTTGATATTAAGGAGGCAGCTAGCTGCATCTAGTTCTATTGAGGTCTCCGTGATACGCCTCACCACCTCCTTGATTTTGGACCAGTAGTCCTGTAGGACTGGGCAGTCCCACCATATATGTATAAGGGTGCCCGTGTCGATCCCACATCTCCAGCATTTGTCTGAAGTCTGTGGAAACCATTTGTTGAGTTTGTCCGGAGTGATGTACCAATGTGTCAGTAATTTGTATGAAGTTTCCGGTGTTTTGGTATTTATAGAACATTTGTGTGCTAGTGAGCAAGCATTCATCCACTGTTTGTCGGTGATGGCTATGTTCAGGTCCTTTGACCAGGTTCTTTTGAACCTGTCGTCCAGGGTGGTCGTTGCATCCTGCAACCCCAAGTACATTGTGGAGGTTGCCCTATCAAGTTGAGCACCCCTCTTGCATGTGTTTTCGAGGTCAGTCAGCTCTCTCGTAAATGTAGGTTTTCTCTTCCCTGAGTTGGCGTAGTCTCTAATTTGAAAGTACATCAGCCAGGACAGTATGGGCAGTTCATTGTCATGTTTGAGTGCCGTCAGGTTTTTAAAATTCCCGCGTGAAAAACAGTCCATCATTAGCATGGGTTTGTTGGACCCAGGAGGTTTCAAGTTGTCGTTTTGCATGCCTGGAGGGAAGTCTGGGTTGTTCCACAGTGGGGTTAGTGGACTAGTCTCATCTGTCAGATTTGTCTTGGTGGCTACTTCGTGGAACAGCATTAAGGTGGTTCCAGTCAATGTTTTTTTTTTTTATGGAGTCGCGTTGACAGTTCCATGGGATCCAGGGAAGGTATAAGAGGGATGTCTCAGATAGGGATTCCTCTAATTTAACCCAATCCTCAGAGCTGCTGTGACAGTGCCAATCAATTACCCTTATTAGGTGTGAGGCTAGATAGTAGTGGTAGAAGTTCGGTATTCCCATTCCTCCCCTTTCCTTTGATCTGGTGAGGAATGAGAATTTTATTCTAGGTTTTTTATGTTTCCATAGGAACTGAATAAGGGTGGACTGCAGAGACTTAAAAAATGACTGCGGGATTTTAATTGGGAGGGTTCTGAAGAGATAAAGCAATTTTGGTAGGATAATCATTTTTAATATTGCTGCTCTCCCGAACCACGAGAAGAATTTTGTGTTCCACTTCTGCAAGTCCCCTCTTATTTCTCTGAGTAGAGTGGGAAAATTTCGTACATAATTAGAGGTCACAGTGGGGGTTAACCATGTTCCTAAATATTTAAGCGCTCCTGTTACCCATTTAAAGGGGCAGTTAATTTGTGTTCTGGTCAGGGATTCCCTCGTCAGAGTGAGATTCATTGCCTCTGATTTGGAAAAATTTATTTTGAGGTTCGAGATATATCCATATGTCGAAAATTGTTTCATTAAGTTGGGTATTGTGATGTGGGGTTTGTCAGGAAAAAAAGTAGGTCATCAGCGTAGGCTGCGATTTTATATTCAATGTCAGCTACTTTGAAGCCTGTTATCGAGCTATCCTTGTTAATCATTCTGATGAAGGGCTCTAGTGACAGAATGAAGAGCAGCGGGGACAGGGGGCAACCCTGTCTAGTCCCGTTCGAGATCAGGACCTCTTCTGACAGTGATCCATTGACTTTAAGTCTTGCCGTGGGTCTGTCATAGAGGGCGTTAATCCAGGACATCATGTGAGGACCAAGGCCTATGAATTCACATGTGGCTTTCATGTAGTCCCATGCGACCCTGTCGAAGGCCTTCTCCGCGTCAGTGGAGAGGAGGAGGGCTCCGCCAGTGCCTCCGTTCGCTCCATTCGTCAGAAGCAACGCCTTAATCACATTATCCTTTGCCTCCCTTCCCGGGATAAAGCCCATCTGCTCTTGGCCTACTATAGATGTCAGCAAGGGTCTCAGTCTATTGGCCACAATTTTCGCCAGGATTTTGAGATCCAGGTTTAGCAGGGATATAGGCCTGTAGCTGGAGCATACTGTGTGGTCTTTCCCTGGTTTCGGTATCAGTGTAATATGGGCAGATAGAAAGTTAGTCGGCACTGATCTGGGGGAGGACATAGCGTTCAAGGCTCTTGTCAGATGTATCGACAGAGTTTCGCAGAAGGTTTTATAATAAATTGAAGTAAATCCATCTGGTCCTGGACTTTTCCCGGGTTTCAGATCTTTGATTGCCGACTGAGTTTCCTCGACTGTTATTTGTCCGTCCAGTGTATTTAGTAGTAGTTCATCCATATTTAGGGAGACCACTTTTGGTCAAATAATCTAGTAAGATAGCTGCCCTGTCTCCTTCTAATGCTCGTGGTTTATGTTGTGTCGGGAGATTGTAAAGTTCGGAGTAGTATTTATGAAATTGTGCAGCTATAGCCTCTGTGGTGATTTCTAACATACCGTTTTTTGTCTTGATGCCTGGGATATGGTTGACAGCATTTGCCTCTCTCAAGGCTCTCGCCAAATATTTTCCCGACTTGTCGCCTGCCTCATAGTAAAGCTTCTTTTTGAAGAATAACATCCTTTTTGTTTTGAATTTAAATAGCTCACGTAGGGCCTTACGGGCCTCTAGGAGTTCCGACGCAGATTGTAGTGACAGTGAGTGTTTGTGTTTGCTCTCTAATGTGTGTATTTTGTTTGCCAGGTCCATGATCAGTTGGGATCGCTGTTTCTTTTTTTAATAGCCCAGTCTAATCAACTCTCCCCTCATGTAACATTTGTGTGCTTGCCAGACCATCAAACGGTCCATATCAGGCGTGTCATTGATGTGGAAGTATTCCTGGAGGGAGGAGGTGATCCCCGGGAGTAGCTCCGGGTCGGTTAGGAGTGAGGCGTTTAGCCTCCATGTATTCGATCTGGGCATCTCTCGACCAAGGTCTAGTGTTAAGGAGATTGGTGCGTGATCAGAGAGCGATTGGATCCCAATTTGTGCATCCCTCACTAGGTGGAGATCTTTTTGGGTGATAAACAGATAGTCTATCCTGGAGTATCGGTTGTGTGGGATTGAATGGAACGTGAAGTCCCTTGTGTCAGGATGCAGGAGTCTCCATGTGTCTATCAGATGTAGTGAGTTGAGTAGTTTTTTAAGTGTTTTAAGTACCCGGAATGTAATACAGGATTTACCCAACGAGGAATCTACTGATGGTACTAGGGGAACGTTAAAGTCACCGCCTAGTATTAGGAGACCCGACATGAATCCCAGAAGGTGACATGTGCAGTATTTGGGAAGTACGCATTCGCCAGTGTTATGGGTTTGCCTAGGTATGTTCCCTTTAAAAGAATATAACGTCCCTCTGGGTCTGCTAGACGGTCCGTGAGGGTAAAGGGTGCGTCCTTACTGATTAAAATTGTTACTCCTTTAGTCTTGGCCTTGTCATTGGTCGCGTGATGTGCTGTGGTAAAGTAGGTATTGGTCAGTTTTTGGATTTGTCCTGTTTTGAAGTGGGTCTCCTGTAGGAAAACGAAATGAGGCTTACCTCTTTTAAGTTCTCTGAGTAAGGATGTCCTTTTCTCAGGTATGTTCAGACCGTTTGTGTTGTGCGAAATGATCAGTGGGTTCTTCCCCAGGGACGAGTAGGCCATCGGTCTCAGGTAAAGTTGTCACAAGTTGTGACCCTACAACAGACTTTCAAAGGTATGTTAGCGATCTGTGCCAGTCAGGTGACACAATCTTATCAGTTAGTTTTTCTGAGCTGGGGTGGGGTAGGGAGGGGAGGGGGTAGAGACAGAAGAGAGCAGGAGAAAAAAGGGTGAAAATAAAGGAGAAAGAGTATAAGGACCTGTAAGAAGATCCAGCAGCGGGAGGTAAATTTTTCAATATACTTTAGATTACTAATAACACTCTCTAAAGTAGAAACAGAAGTAGTACGCCCGGATAGGAAAATCCCCCTCCGAGCGCACTCTGTGGGAACGTAGGATGCCAGCAACCAGGATTCCTAAACGAGGAAAGGAAAAACAACAGAAACAACAAAAAATAAAATACATTTTTCCTTTTTCCTAGAGTCTAGGTTATATACAACAAATCACTAGTAGAACATATAGTGAAAAGGACACAGCCTTTCTGAAAGGCAATCAATCAACCAGAAACGGAGCTAAAGAGATCTGGCGAATTATGTAAATCAGCGGCTTTCGCCCATCAGTGGGAAGCGGCAGAAGCCGGGGGTTTTTGCTATGATAACAGTTCACAAGGTTCTGTGTACATATGGGACCTGAGAAAAAAATGTGCATTAAGGGGGGGAGAGAAAATAAAAAAATAAAAAACACAAAAATAAAAAATAAAATGAGAAGTTAAACATCTTAGGTAAAGGTGGGTAAAACATCTCAGTTCGTTGACCACCGCTAGATGGCGGTAGACAGTTATCGGATTTAGTATGGTTACTTGAACGTTCCTAGTCAGGAGCAGATGGTTACCATGAAGTCACAATAACACTATTCAGTGAGGATGTCTGCTAAGCAAGTATAAAAAAGGGGGTAGAAAAAAAAAATAGGTGAATAATAAAAGCTTAAAAGGAAAAATCAGCAGCGGAAGGGTGGGTAGGCAGTTCTCAATGTTTAATTTCCCTGTCCATCTTCTCTATTATAGTATTTATAGCGTTTGAGGTTTGGATTGTTAGCGGTCATCTTATAATGTGGCACTACAAAATGAAGTCCCAGATTACATCATCACAATGTATACTTGCGCTTCTCCATGAATAGCTAGTCAGTCCAACGACAGTCTTTCAAAGGCACGGCCCCTTGCGGGTGTAGAGCGAGGAGCAGGCGTTCCAGCCTGGGAGTTCCCTCCGCGTCCTTGCTTCTGTTTTTTAGCTTTTTGCTTGTCGGGTGTAGAGAAAGGCGAATCGGGTGGACTTCTGGTGAGGGGTGGTATGGTGTATTCCTGATACCATTCGGGGAGGTCTATAAGGTCAAGGTGTAGTGCCTCACAGAAGTAGGGCAGGTCTGCTGGAAAGCGTAGGGTGTGCTGTTTACCAGAGGCAGTGACCACTAAAGCAAAGGGAAATCGCCATGTATATTTTATGTCCCTCTCCCGTAAGCGTTCCAACAGGGGGCGCAGGGCCCTGCAGTGTTTCAATGTTATTTGGGATAGGTCCTGGTAGAGCATGATGTTGGCGCCATTAAATACAATGCGGTCATTTCTGCACGCTTTTCTCATTATATCTTCTTTAAGCTGGAAGCTCTGTAAGCAGCACACAATGTCCCTTGGTGGTGTATCGTCAGGTCCTCTGGCTCTGAGGGCTCTGTGAGCCCTGACAAATTCTATGTCAGTGTCCTCCTGCCTTTCTAATAAAGAGTTAAACACCCGTTGCAGTGCGGGAACGATTTGTTCATTTTCCACCGATTCCGGTATCCCCCTCACCCTTATGTTGCACCTGCGTCCGCGGTTGTCCAGGTCTTCTAAATGCCTGCTCATTTCAATAAAATGAGCTGCATGGGTGTCCGCCACCCTATCCAGCCTGTGGATAGCCATGTCTCTCTGCTTCCCTTTCGTCTCCACTGTCTCCATCTTGTCAGATAGGACAAGAATGTTGGACTTCAGGTCTGTGATCGCCGCCGAGAAGGTGGCTTTGATGTCTGCCGCTATTACAGACATGTCCGCAAAGGTCAGGGGCTTTCCGGAGCGGGGTCGGCTTCTACCTGAGTCCTCGGCGTTGTATTGTGAGTCCTCGCTGAAGTCCTCATCCTCGTGCTGCGGCCGCGCCATCTTGGATGTAGCCACGTTGCTTCGTGGGGCCGAGGCGGATTTAAACAGATCCGAAATGCTTTTGGACGAGGAAGCGGTTGAATTGCGGTGTGATCGGGTGTGCGAGGTCTGATAAGTCAGTTTACCCATTTCTGGTGAGCAAATAGCAGGGGAAAAGGCTGTCGGCTGTGTCCTTAGCACGGAGCTCCCTTAGTGTGCGTCCATCCTGCTCGCTGGCCAGGCCACGCCCCTCGCTTTTTTTTTTTTTTTAACTTTCATTCAATAGTTGCTAGAAAGTCATGCAATTCTAAACCCTAACTTATTTCCATATCATTTTTTTTCTGATCTTCTAACAATACAAATGCAGTATTTTTAAGTAAATCTTCTTTTCTACTTTTTCATAACAAGTTAAATCAATACCAAATCAAGACTCTTTCTCACACTCATCTAATAATAAAATTGTAGTGTTATTTTTTTTTTTAACAAAACCCTCATCTTATTTCCTCTTTGATAACACACATTACATCACTACCACTGCCAGGATAAAAAACATTTTCATCAAAATTTTCAGAACACGTTTGACAATGACAGTTACAAATTGGGCTCAATATCTGACAAAATTAAAACACAAATTATCATTGGGCTTTTATTCGAAGCTTTATTTTTAGATATTATTAGTTGCATCGAAAGGAGCTTTCAATCCAAACAAAGTAAATATTTCACTTAGCCTTAGTTTCCATAGCAACACTGCCATCTGTAGTATTTATCCTTAGTAGAAACACATATAAATATTCATGTGGGTAATTTAAAAAAATGCATCAGTAACCCACAACCTTTACTTGGCAACTCTATTTTATGTATTTTTTTATGTAATTTTGGAACTTTTATTAAGATTCTAGTCATAAAACAAATTGAGAAGTACATCTGTCATCAGTAATTTTGTCAATATGCAGAACATGCAAACTTAGTTAAAAGTGAGTTCATAACTAGTACTGGTAGTAATTTTAAACTTTTGATATCAATATACTTTAGGTTACAAGCAGCCTTATTCAATAAAGAGTGATAGTATTTAACCACTTCCTTACTGGTCACTTTAACCCCCCCTCCTGCCCAGACCAATTTTCAGCTTTCAGCACTGATGCACTTTGAATGACAATTGCGCGGTCATAAAATGCTGTACCCAAATAACATTTTTATCATTTTCACACAATAGAGCTTTCTTTTGGTGGTATTTATTCACCGCTGGGGTTTTTATTTTTTGTTAAACAAACAAAAAAAGATGGAAAACAGGTAATTTTTCTCCTTCATTTATATGCGCTGATGAGGCAGCACTGATGGGCAATGATAGGCTGCACTGGTGGGCACTGATAGGTTGCACTGATAGACACAGAAAAGATTGCACTTATAGGCACAGATAAGACGGCACTGATGGGGCCAGATAAGGCGGTACTGATAGGAACAGATAAGGCGGTACTGATGGGCATAGATAAGATGGCACTGATGGGTGGCACTGATAGGTGTTTGTGATAGATGGCACTGATGGGCACTGATTGGTGGCAGTTTACACTGATGGGCAGTACTGGTAGGTGACCCTGATTGGTGACACTTAGGGATGAGCCGAACACCCCCAGGTTCGGTTCGCACCAGAACGTTCGAACAGACCGCGGGTTCGCACTAATATTTCGAACCCCATTGAAGTCTATGGGACCCGAACGTTTGAATTCAAAAACGATCGTTTTAAAGACCAAAATTCAATTAAATGTTGGAAAACGTCGTTCAGAACCCGGGTCTTGCCCCAGGGAACATGTATCAATGGAAACATTTTTTTTAAAAACGGACGTTTTTTCCAGAGCAGCCATTTTAATGATGCTTAAAGTGAAAAAAAAAATTCCTTTAAATACCACACCTGCTGGGTGTCTATAGTAGTGGCACGTGTTTAGAAATGTCCCTGCACAACATGAGAGGACTATAAAAAAAAAGTAATTAATGCTAATTGCGCAAGTTCTGTGTGGCAACATTATGTCGAATATTTTAGCGGTGGAAGGGGGCTATTATTGTTTTGTGAAAGAACATTTTTAGAAAAAAGGGCACCCCTCAAACATACTGTAATTGGAGCGCAACAAGGAGCCACGTGCAAACAGGGGCTGAAAAATTGTGCCTTGGGCACAACACAACACTTGCAACCCCTCCCAATAACTCCAATTGGAGCGCAACAAGGAGCCACGTGCAAATTATTGCATCAAAAATTGTTATTAGGCGCCCCTGTTAAACAGGGGCAGAAAAATTGTGCCTTGGGCACAACACAACACTGCAACCCCTCCCTATAACTCCAATTAGAGCGCAACAAGGAGCCACGTGCAAAGTATTGCATCAAAAATTGTTATTAGGCGCCCCTGTTAAACAAGGGCAGAAAAATTGTGCCTTTGGCACAACACAACACTGCAACCCCTCACAATAACTCCAATTGGAGCGCAACAAGGAGCCACGTGCAAAGTATTGCATCAAAAATTGTTATTAGGCGCCCCTGTTAAACAGGGGCAGAAAAATTGGGCCTTGGGCACAACACAACACTGCAACCCCTTACAATAACTCCAATTGGAGCGCAACAAGGAGCCACGTGCAAAGTATTGCATCAAAAATTATTAGGCGCCCCTGTTAAACAGGGGCTGAAAAATTGTGCCTTAGGCACTGGTGGCGGAGCCCAGAAACACAACATTTCTTACTAGCTATCAGCAAGAAAAGTGAGGAGGAGAAGGATATTCCATCAGCAGCATAAGAGGACAGTCACTCAGCATCAGTAGTCTAAAAGGGATCCGACATTTTAACAAAAAGATATTATTCATTAATATCAGCATCAGGTGCATGGTAGCTGGTGTTGATCCAAGCCTGATTCATTTTGATGAAGGTCAGTCGATCAACAGAGCCGGTGGAGAGGCGCACCCTGTGATCAGTCACAAAGCCTCCAGCAGCACTGAATGTCCGTTCTGAAAGAACACTGGATGCAGGGCAAGCCAGTAGCTCAATTGCATACTGGGCAAGCTCTGGCCAGTGATCAATCCTCAAGACCCAGTAAGCCAGAGGATTTTCGGTGGGGAAGGTGTCCAAGTCGGATCTTGCCCCTAGGTATTCCCGGATCATGTAAACCAGACGCTGGCGATGGTTGCTGGAACCGGTTAGACCTTGGGGCTGCGGACTAAAAAACTGCCTGAATGCATCGGTCAGACTACCACCTTCTCCACCGCCCCTTCTGTGACTCACCGAAGCCTCAGCAAGATGTTTTCCAGAGCCAGGTTTTGGTAATCCCCCCGGTTCTGGGAACGCATTGCACAGACCCTTCTGCAAGGCCTCCCGCAGAAGTTTCATCTTCTGCTCCCTCTGCGATGGCAACATAAGGTCCGCAACCTTACTCTTGTAACGTGGATCAAGGAGAGTCCCCAGCCAGTAATGATCCCTCTCCTTAATAGCACGTACACGAGGATCCTTACGCAGGCTTTGCAGGATCAGGGAGGCCATGCAGCGTAGGTTTGCAGAGGCATTCGGGGCACAGTCCTCTGGGTCACTGAGGACGACAGGATCCACAGGCACCTCATCCCAGCCACGTAAAAGTCCACGTGCTCCTTGGGACTGTAAATGATCCCTTGAAGACTGCTGCTGCTGAGTACTAGGCTCCACCTCCATGCTGCTGATACAATCCTCCTCCTCCTCTTCCTGTGTGCTAGGTGGGCAAGCAGGACCACTGTCTGGGTAAAGGGGGCCTTGAGAGGTAAGGAAGTCCTCCTCTTCCTCCCTCTGTTCTGCCTCAAGGGCCCTGTCCATTATTCCACGTAGCGTGTGCTTCAACATGTGAATAAGAGGGACAGTCTCACTGATGCATGCACTGTCACTGCTCACCATCCTCGTGGCCTCCTCAAATGGTGACAGGACAGTGCATGCATACCTGATCAAGGCCCACTGGCGTGGGGGAAAAAAACCTAGCTCCCCTGACCCAGTTCTGCTGCCATATTGGCACAGGTACTCATTGATGGCCCGTTGCTGCGTGTGCAGCCGCTGCAGCATGGCAAACGTTGAGTTACATCTGGTGGGCATGTCACAAATTAGGCAGTTCTTGGGCAGGTTGTATTCCCTTTGAAGGTCAGTCAGCCGAGCAGTGGCATTATATGACCTTCGAAAATGCACACAGACTTTCCTGGCCTGCTTCAGGACATCCTGCAAGCCCGGGTACCTGCCCAAGAACCGCTGCACCACCAAATTGAGGACATGCACAAAACAGGGCACGTGAGTGAGTTTTCCCTGTCACAGGGCAGAGAGGAGGTTGGTGCCATTATCGCTGACCACCATTCCAGGCTTCAGCTGGCGTGGCGTCAACCACCTCTCAGCCTGACCCTGCAGAGCTGACAAAACCTCTTCCCCAGTGTGGCTCCTGTCTCCCAAGCACACCAGCTCTAGCACTGCATGGCATCTCTTGGCCTGCATTCCTGCGTATCTCCTCGTACGCCTACGGAGCACGGCTGGTTCGGAGAAAACATCACCACAGGAAAAGGCCACAGAGGAAGAAGAAGAGGAGGGGGTGGAGGAGATAGTTGTGTCACAAGCAGTAGTAGTGTTTTGGAAGCATGGTGGCGGAACAACCTCCAAAACTACTGGACCTTGCCCTGCATCCTTCTCAGCTGCCAGTCACCCAATGCGACGTAAAAGACAGGTAACGTCCCTGGACCATGAGTCAGCGGTAATATGCACCTTACCACTGACCACCCTGTCCAGCAAGGCATGGACATTGCCTTCCACATGCCGGTAGAGAGCCGGAATAGCCTTCCGTGAGAAAAAGTGGCGTTTTGGTACTTGCCACTGAGGTACTGTACATTGCACAAACTCACGGAAGGGGGCAGAATCTACCAACTGAAAAGGTAGCAATTGAAGTGCTAGCAATTTCGCTAAGCTAGCATTCAACTGCTGGGCATGTGGATGGCTGGGATTGTACTTCTTTCAGCATTGCAGCAGCTGGGGCAGGGAAATTTGCCTGGTACTATCAGTAGATTGACCGCTACTACTAGCTTGTGACACACCTATTTCTACACCTTCACTGCAGGCTTCAGAGAGGACTGGGGGTCTACTGGGGTTGGAGGTCCCAGAAGGGCAAGGGGGGGTACGCTTTTGTCTTTGGTGTGGGTCTTTCTGGTGTGCTTGCCAAGGAGCTGCATGGCAGGTCGACATATGTCTGGACAAGTATGTGGTACCCAGGCAGTTGATGTTTTGGCCACGCGAGATACGCTTGCGACATAAGTTGCGAATAGCAAAGGTACGATCTTGTGGACATGTTTAAAAAAAGGCCCACACCAAAGAACTTTTGCTGTACCGGTCAGACAACAGCAGCGCCATGCAAAAGCGCCGTAGATGTGCGCTGTAATGCAGTGGGTGTGACCTTAAGCTGACCCTGGAGGGCATCCTGCCTCTTTGGAGATGTGCCTGTGCCTCGTCCTCCTCCTCCTCATCCTCCTCCTCCTCCTCCTCTCTCCTATCAGGCACCCAGGTAGAGTCAGTGACCTCATCATCCCCTCCCTCCTCATCACTGTCAACAACCTGGCAGTATGCTCCAGCTGGGGGAACATCATCACTGACAAATTGCTGTCCCTCTCGGCCACCCCCTCTCCCTGGGCTCACATCAATGCCTTCCTCTATCAGTGTTCCGTCATCGGAGTCTTCAAAACGCTGTGCATCTTCCTGCAGCATGTACCCAACACTGTGTTGAAACAGTTCGGGGGACTCTTCAGGAGGACATGGTGGTACTAGGGAAGTATTGTGTGAAGCCATTGTGCAGAGGGAAGAGGACGCCTTGGCAGCTGCTCTGCCAGATAAACTTTGATCAGTCTGTGTGAGAGAGGATGAGGAGGATGAGGATGGCTTGGTCATCCACTCTACTAATTTCTCTGCATGTTGAGGCTCAACATGGCCAGCTCCCGAAAAGAAGGACGAGCTGCCACGGCCACAGCCACGTGCTGAAGAGGATGCACCACATCCACTATGAGTGTTACCTCTACATGCAGAGCCTGCTTGCCCTCGTGACTCTCTGCCTCTCTTTGTTGTCCTTCCAGACATATTTATGCGTTCAGGTGGTATGTAACAGCACAAGCGCAGTGACACCAACTGCGTTCAGGTGGTATGTAACAGCACAAGCGGAGTCACACCAACTGCGCTCAGGTGGTATGTAACAGCACACGTACAGTGACACTAACTGCGCTCAGGTGGTATATAACAGCATAGGTGCAGTGACACTAACTGCGCTCAGGTGGTATATAACAGCACAGGTGCGGTGACACTAACTGCGCTCAGGTGGTATATAACAGCACAGGTGCGGTGACACCAAATGCGCTCAGGTGGTATATAACAGCACACGTACAGTGACACTAACTGCGCTCAGGTGGTATATAACAGCACAGGTGCGGTGACACTAACTGCGCTCAGGTGGTATATAACAGCACAGGTGCGGTGACACTAACTGCGCTCAGGTGGTATATAACAGCACAGGTGCGGTAACACTAACTGCGCTCAGGTGGTATGTAACAGCACACGTACAGTGACACTAACTGCGCTCAGGTGGTATATAACAGCACAGGTGCGGTGACACCAAATGCGCTCAGGTGGTATATAACAGCACACGTACAGTGACACTAACTGCGCTCAGGTGGTATATAACAGCACATGTGCAGTGACACTATCTGCGCTCAAGTGGTATGTAACAGCACACGTACAGTGACACTAACTGCGCTCAGGTGGTATATAACAGCACAGGTGCGGTGACACCAAATGCACTCAGGTGGTATATAACAGCACACGTACAGTGACACTAACTGCGCTCAGGTGGTATATAACAGCACAGGTGTGGTGACACTAACTGACCTCAGGTGGTATGTAACAGCACACGTACAGTGACACTAACTGCGCTCAGGTGGTATATAACAGCACAGGTGCGGTGACACCAAATGCACTCAGGTGGTATATAACAGCACACTTACAGTGACACTAACTGCGCTCAGGTGGTATATAACAGCACAGGTGCGGTGACACTAACTGCGCTCAGGTGGTATGTAACAGCACACGTACAGTGACACTAACTGCGCTCAGGTGGTATATAACAGCACAGGTGCGGTGACACCAAATGCGCTCATGTGGTATATAACAGCACACTTACAGTGACACTAACTGCGCTCAGGTGGTATATAACAGCACAGGTGCGGTGACACTAACTGCGCTCAGGTGGTATGTAACAGCACACGTACAGTGACACTAACTGCGCTCAGGTGGTATATAACAGCACAGGTGCGGTGACACCAAATGCGCTCAGGTAGTATATAACACCACACGTACAGTGACACTAACTGCGCTCAGGTGGTATATAACAGCACAGGTGCGGTGACACTAACTGCGCTCAGGTGGTATGTAACAGCACACGTACAGTGACACTAACTGCGCTCAGGTGGTATATAACAGCACAGGTGCGGTGACACTAACTGCGCTCAGGTGGTATGTAACAGCACACGTACAGTGACACTAACTGTGCTCAGGTGGTATATAACAGCACAGGTGCGGTGACACTAACTGCGCTCAGGTGGTATATAACAGCACACGTACAGTGACACTAACTGCGCTCAGGTGGTATATAACAGCACAGGTGCGGTGACACTAACTGCGCTCAGGTGGTATGTAACAGCACACGTACAGTGACACTAACTGTGCTCAGGTGGTATATAACAGCACAGGTGCGGTGACACCAAATGCGCTCAGGTGGTATATAACAGCACAGGTGTGGTGACACTAACTGTGCTCAGGTGGTATATAACAGCACATGTGCGGTGACACCAAATGCGCTCAGGTGGTATATAACAGCACACGTACAGTGACACTAACTGCGCTCAGGTGGTATATAACAGCACACGTACAGTGACACTAACTGCGCTCAGGTGGTATATAACAGCACAGGTGCGGTGACACTAACTGCGCTCAGGTGGTAATGTAACAGCACACGTACAGTGACACTAACTGTGCTCAGGTGGTATATAACAGCACAGGTGCGGTGACACTAACTGCTCTCAGTTGGTATATAACAGCACAGGTGCGGTAACACTAACTGCGCTCAGGTGGTATGTAACAGCACACGTACAGTGACACTAACTGCACTCAGGTGGTATATAACAGCACAGGTGCAGTGACACCAAATGCGCTCAGGTGGTATATAACAGCACACGTACAGTGACACTAACTGCGCTCAGGTGGTATATAACAGCACATGTGCAGTGACACTAACTGCGCTCAGGTGGTATGTAACAGCACACGTACAGTGACACTAACTGCGCTCAGGTGGTATATAACAGCACAGGTGCGGTGACACCAAATGCGCTCAGGTGGTATATAACAGCACACGTACAGTGACACTAACTGCGCTCAGGTGGTATATAACAGCACAGGTGCGGTGACACTAACTGCGCTCAGGTGATATGTAACAGCACACGTACAGTGACACTAACTGCGCTCAGGTGGTACATAACAGCACAGGTGCGGTGACACCAAATGCGCTCAGGTGGTATATAACAGCACACGTACAGTGACACTAACTGCGCTCAGGTGGTATATAACAGCACAGGTGCGGTGACACCAAATGCGCTCAGGTGGTATATAACAGCACACGTACAGTGACACTAACTGCGCTCAGGTGGTATATAACAGCACAGGTGCGGTGACACTAACTGCGCTCAGGTGGTATGTAACAGCACACGTACAGTGATACTAACTGTGCTCATGTGGTATATAACAGCACAGGTGCGGTGACACCAAATGCGCTCAGGTGGTATATAACAGCACAGGTGCGGTGACACTAACTGCGCTCAGGTGGTATATAACAGCACAGGTGCGTTGACACCAAATGCGCTCAGGTGGTATATAACAGCACACGTACAGTGACACTAACTGCGCTCAGGTGGTATATAACAGCACAGGTGCGGTGACACTAACTGCGCTCAGGTGGTATGTAACAGCACAGGTGCGGTGACACCAAATGCGCTCAGGTGGTATATAACAGCACAGGTGCGGTGACACTAACTGCGCTCAGGTGGTATATAACAGCACAGGTGCGGTGACACCAAATGCGCTCAGGTGGTATATAACAGCACAGGTGCGGTGACACTAACTGCGCTCAGGTGGTATATAACAGCACAGGTGCGGTGACACCAAATGCGCTCAGGTGGTATATAACAGCACACGTGCGATGACACCAAATGCGCTAAGGTGGTATGTAACAGCACACGTGCGGTGACACCAAAAGCGCTAAGGTGGTATGTAACAGCACACGTGCGGTGACACCAAATGCACTAAGGTGGTATGTAACAGCACAAGTCCGGTGACACCAAATGCGCTCAGGTGGTATGTAACAGCACACATGCGGTGACACCAAACGCGCTAAGGTGGTATGTAACAGCACACGTGCGGTGACACCAAAGCACCATTGGCTTTGGCCAATTTGGGCTCTGTGATTGGCCAAGCATGCGGGGTCATGGTGCATGCTTGGCCAATCATCAGCGTGCAACGCCGCAGTGAATTATGGGTCATTAGAATTTGGCACGAACGACCCGATTTGTTCGTTTTTGATGAACGATCGAACGGCCAATGTTCGATGCGAACATGTGTTCGCATCGAACACGAAGCTCATCCCTAGTGACACTGATAGGTGGCACTGTGGGCACTGATGGGTGGCACTGTTGGCACTGGTAGGTGGCATTGGTGGGCACTGGTAGGCGGCACTGTTGTGTACTGTTAGTTGGCGCTGTTAGGTGGCACAGGTGGCAGACATGAGCAGACGGCTGCTCTTCTTGATCAGGACCAATGTCCTGATGACAGCCGCTGGAGATCGTCTTTTTTTTCTCCTCTAAAGAAAAAAATAGCCGATTACCATTGGCTGACAGCTAAGACTCATTGACTTGATGATCGCAGAGCGTGCCGCGTGCTCCCTGAAGGGGGCACACAGGCCGCTCGAGAATGGGAGAACGTCCATGGGCGCCCTCCTGGCAAATTAGGTACGCCCTGCAGCCGTCTTTTGGCTATAGCTCGGATGGGAGGTGGTTAATGCCCCAGAATTTGTAAAACTTTTTTTTTTAAGCATAAGTTAAGCATAAGCGCCTGTGGGACACATTGTAGGTATATAAAGTGAAATACAAAACAAAGCCTATTGGGCATACCCAGGCTTGGAATTAAACACACACACCCAAAAAAAAGCAATGTGGTTGGTAATCAAGGCCTAAGGGAACTGGAATCAAGTATCTGGAGTGTGCAAAGTAAAAAGTCAGGTGGTACACTCCCTGTATAAACATCCACAACTAAACATTAAACAGAGGCAAATCAGAGCATCCTATGGAGGGATTACTGAGGATCCGACAGTATCCCTGGACTCTGTCCAAATATCCCATACTTAAGGAGGGCTCTGGGTGGTGAAGTTGCCAAGCCATGCCAGTATATCTACATGGGCTGGTTAGCTAGTGATTAAAAGGCAGTTTATGTAACATCTTTCCAGACCTTGGAAAAGGTTGTTTTTAGGCTTTTGTTGGTCAAAAGAGGAGCGGCAGAGAAGGGGGCCACCTAATTGATGCATTTACAAAAACAATTTAGTCCTCAGTGCCCAGGGCTGTCCGCTTCCACATTCCATAGGCAGTGTCTGCATCACATGGTGGAAGAATATCTAGGGGCAAAAACAGACATGGAGAGCTTTCCAGTAGACAATCCAGGGGGTTACTGGGTCATGATAATAGACCACTGGCCAGAACTTGCCTAGCATGCAATTGAGCTGCTGGGCTGGCCTGATTCCAGCGTGCTTTCTGAATAGGTATTTTGTGCTGCCGGAATATTTATGACTGAAAAGAGGGTGTCTGTCCACAGACTTCATCGACTAGCTGACATTTATAAAAATGAATCAGTCTTGGATTAGCAGCAGCTATCAAGCCCCTGATGCAAATGTCACTGATTAAATGTTTTTGGGATCTGGAATCTCTGCAGAGATTGTCTAGGCTGCCTAGCTTTGTGGGTGTTGATTTTATCTTAAGGGATTTTTTTGGCATAGGTTTCATGGGCACAATTAAAACCCAAGGACCGTTTTTCCACACCTGTTTAACAGGTGCATATAATTTTTATTTATTTTTTACAGCAAGGAAAATTCTTGTTTTCTTTTGGAAAAGATTTCAATAATAATCATTGCAACACACACAGTCATCAGTTAGATGGTTACATTGTATGATGGTTAAGAACAGAACAGAGAAAAAAAATACATGTTCAAAGTTCGACTCCCAATCAGTGGCTTCAGCGGTAGAATGAGTTTACTACTAAACCCAAAACTATTCCTTAATGGCCTAACTGGTAGGACAGGATGGTGAAACTGAAGTGGGGTATGGAATACAAGGGATACCTGGCCTCTGTGGATGGCTACATGAACATGCAGCTCACCAATACAGAAGAGTATATTGATGGGGCATTGTCTGGACATCTTTTTCTAATAAGGTTTAACAATATTGTTTGGTTTGTATATATGAGGGGAAGAGAAGGATGAAGATGGCAAGATGAGAGAAGAAAGCAATTTCCAAATTAGTTTTGTCCATTTATTTTGAAACTTCTCTTTTGAGGTTATTGTTCTACATTGTTTTTGTATGTTTTGTTAAGTAAAATAAACAGATTATTTTTCAAGAGTAGCTCTTTAGGGTTATGGTGTGAAGGCACCGCTAACACCCAAAGCCCAGTTTTTCTATCCAAATTCTGCGAACGAGACACCAGACTTCACCTAAAAAAAATGTTATCTTGGCCTGAGTGTACTATAATTTGGCTTCTTCGAATAAGGCTTGCTCAGTGTAGTGAAAAATGTTGTTATTTCTATTCAAAGTCTGCCAAAGAGACACCATAATGTATCCAGAGAAAACTTAAATCTTGTTCTGAGTGCACTAAATTTTTGCCTTATCCCTCTTTACTGGCAGACTTAGGCCACGTACACATGATAGATTAAACCAATGAGAACGGTCTAATGGACCGTTTTCATC
The DNA here is from genome assembly GCA_029574335.1 of Rana kukunoris. NCBI lineage: Eukaryota > Metazoa > Chordata > Amphibia > Anura > Ranidae > Rana > Rana kukunoris. Next base: position 197,740,268 of record CM056052.1, on the reverse strand, counting down.
GGACCAATCGTGTGTGGGCGCCATCAGTTAGTTATCCATCTGTTAAAAAAACTGAACTTTTTTTAAATTTAACCGATGGATTCCTAACCGATAGGTCAAAAACGATTGTTAGCAGGCATGACCATCAGTTAAAAATCCACGCATGCTCAGAATCAAGTCAACGAATGCTTGGAAGCATTGAACTTAACATTTCTCAGTACGGGGGCGTGGCTTGCCGGCAACGAGGATGGCTGCCTGAACGAATAGCTCCGCTCTACACCCGGCTAATAGCGGCTCCATAGCGCGGTAAACTAAACACCAACAGCCTGTACCTCATCCCGGAGGGACCAGTGACACCCGAGCGCCATGCTCAAACGGCGAAAACAGCCCGCAATGCCGCAAAAGCTTACTGACTTTTTCCCTCTGGCCGGAGCAAGCCGAAATCAAGATGGCGCCGGCGGCTCCCTCAGCCTCGCAGCTCAGCCGTTACCTCACTACACCAGCAGCGGCCACCATAGCCCAGGCTTCTCCCCAGATGCAAACAGTGAGTACTCACCGCCCCGCTCACCTTCCTCGTCCTCCCCTGTCAAATCCAAACCCAGGAGGGAGGACGATGCTCCAGGAAGCAGCCCCAGGATACCCTTTATATTGCCTCCATCTGACATCCATAACGCAGCAGCCATAGATAACTTCCCTGCCTCTGACCAGCCCATATCAGAGCAGACGATGAAGCTCATGCTGATATCACTCAAACAGACACTGTACTCTGATCTCTCAGCTGCAGTCTCCTCACTGGCTAATGTTGTGCAACATCAGGATCAGCGCCTACAGCACATTGAGCACAAAATGTCTGATCTTTTCACTGCTCACAATGAAGTGATAGATGTCTGCACTGAGCACGACGATGAAATGCGGGAGATCAATCTCAAGCTCGCCGATCTTGAAGATCGATCACGCAGAAATAATATTAAATTCCGCAACGTACCTGAAGCGATCCAACAACCCGAGCTGGTACGCTTCTTGCAATCTCTGATGCGCACGCTAGCACCTGACCTGTCCGACAGGGACCTAGAAATAGACAGAGCGCACAGACTGCCCAAACCACCCCACCTCTCAGCTGAGAAACCCAGAAACGTATTAGCGCGCATACACTTCTACAACGCTAAAGAGAAAGTGATGCATGCTGCTAAGCGCAATCCGAACCTCCCGGAACCTTTCACTGCGGTAGCATTATACACAGACCTCTCCAAGGCAACTATGGAAAACCGGCGGCAACTGGCCACAATTACGAAAGGCCTTCAGAACCATCACATCCCATACAAATGGGGGTTCCCCACCAAGTTGTTGATTACTTTTCAAGGCAAAACCCACGTGGTACGCACGCTGCAAGCGGGCCTCCAATTGCTGAAAATCTGGCGCATAATTCCTGACGAAAATCCTAAACCGCCACCCACCTTCCCCTCTCAAATGGAAGGCGACTGGTCCCTACAAGATGCCTAATCTCTCCTGTTTACGTTTACAATTCTTTTTGACCCATAGCCGGGTCATAGCGGATCTATGATGAGTCCTTTTTTTTTTTTCTCTCCGAGCCTTTCTTTCCATTCACTGGGTCCGAGTTTCTGGACTCCACTGAAGGAAAACCCCCCTGGTTGTACAGTTTAGCAGTGTTTCTGCACATTGATCCCGTATTGATCACGGGCTCCTCCTTTTTATCACCCTTTTTACTACCCTACCCGCCCTACACCAGCTTTTAACGAACTACCGAATCTCTCCCCGCAGCGCTTACCCTCCCCCACATCTGGCACTGCTGACCACTCCTAGTGGAACACTATCCATCAAAGTACCATGCCGATCAAAATATTTTCACTAAATGCTAAGGGCCTCAACAGTCCTCAGAAACTATCTACTTTGCAAAGAGAGCTGAAAAAACAAAATGCTGACATTGTCTTCATCCAGGAGATGCACTTTGAGGACTCAAAAACTCCTAAACTTAGTCTCAAAGACTATGACAACGTTTATCTTGCCTCAAATGATAAGAAAAAGAATGGTGTACTGACGGCTGTCCGGGATACCCTACAGTTTCAACACATCCATACCCATGCAGATTCGCAAGGCCGATACATAAACCACCTATACCCTGGTCAACATTTATGGCCCGAACTCCAGACCACTGCGCTTTCTACGTCGTCTTTTTAAGAGGGTGAACGACTTGCGACAAGGTAACTTAGTCATGGGTGGTGACCTAAACATGATTGGCGACCCAAGTATGGACACCTCCAACATTAAAGGTCGCCGCCGACCAACCCTAAACCCCCTGCTCCGCGAATTGGATCTCTTTGATGTATGGAGAGCACAACACAGCTCGGAACGTGACTATACGTTCTTTTCTCACCCACAGCTCTCCTATTCCCGAATTGACTTGTTCCTGGTGGACAAATGGACTCTCCAGAATGTCATGAACTCTGACATTGGTCTCATATCCTGGTTGGACCATGCCCCTATTTCATTGACTCTCGTGATCTCCGTCCAGGACCACCGAGGATATAAGGGTGGACACTTCCTTACTGGAGGACCCCAAAGTCCTCCAAGAAATAGAACTTGAGCACCAATCTTTCTTTGAATTTAACGAACTACCCGGCACCGACAAATTTACACTATGGTCATCATACAAAGCCTACCTCCGAGGAATTTTTATTAAGCTGAGTAAACGAGCGAGACGCCAGAGGACCCAGCAGATTGACGAGGTTATGTCTCAAATTTTAGATATAGGAAATCTTAATAAATCCCTCCCCTCCCACAAACACTCTATTAAGATCTTGGAGCTTAGACAACGACTGCGTACCCTCTTGCTACACAAATTTGAACGTAACTTTAAATACTCTAAGGCTAACTTCTACTCGTTGGGCAATAGAGCTGGATCACTCCTAGCGCGTCAAGTCAAGCACCCCACTTCGAAGCAACTTTTAACTAACCCCCAAGAAATCGCTTATGCGTTTAGCGAATTCTATGCATCACTCTATAACCTTAATAAAGACCCCCTTACTCCCCAGCCCACGTTAGAACAGATTTGTAGCTTTCTGGATCCGATCGCATTACCTTCGATCTCAGAGGCGCAACTTGAAACTCTCTCCAGGCCCTTTACCACTGCTGAAGTCCACGCAGCAATCAAAGCCCTTCCTCTCCACAAGTCCCCGGGAGAGGATGGCTTTTCTAACCCATTCTATAAAAATTTGCGAGCTCTTGTCTCCCGAACTGACGGACCTCTTCAATGCTGCTGGTTCCTCTGGCTCTCTACCTACGGATATGCTGCGCTCACTTATCTCTACCATCCCTAAACCTGGAAAGGACACCACTGTTGCCTCGAGCTTTAGGCCTATCTCGCTCCTGAATACTGATATCAAGCTACTCGCCAAAGTTATTGCCAACAGACTGATGTCGTTTCTGCCAGAGATAGTTCACCCTGACCAAGTTGGGTATGTCCCGGGCAGGCAAGCACCAGACACTACTAGAAGAGTGTTCAACCTCATCCACCGGGCCGCTCAAGATCGAACGCCTTCTCTGCTTCTCTCCCTCGACGCAGAGAAGGCGTTCGATAGAGTCCACTGGACTTTCCTCCAGGAGGTATTAACCAAATTTGGTATTACTGGATGGTTCCAAACCGCCATCCTCTCCCTATACTCGAACCCCACTGCCAAGTTGCTCACTGGGGGGATGCTATCCACCCCCTTCGATATCACGAACGGCACACGTCAAGGGTGCCCCCTGTCCCCACTTATCTTCGCCCTGATAATGGAACCCTTGGCCTCTAAAATCAGATCTGACCCGAGAATTTCAGGCCTTTTGTGTAATGGCTCGGACCACAGGATCAGCCTGTTTGCTGATGATGTGGTCCTGTTGGTCACCAATCCCACCCAGTCTCTACGAGCCATACAAGACATCCTCCACCAATTTAGCTCTGTATCTTACTACAAACTTAACGCCACAAAATCCATAATCCTCCCATACATCTCCCACCCCACACGACTGCACGCCTGAAAGCCGACTTACCCTACTTGTGGGCGAGAACGTCCATCCCCTACTTGGGTATCCAGGTCACGCCCAACCCTAAGCAATTGATTCAACTGAACTTCCACACCTTCACTCGTAATTTACCCACACTACTGAAATCTCTTCGGAGTGTAGACCTCTCCACAATGGGGCGCATAGCCACCTTCAAAATGATAATCCTGCCAAAGCTTCTCTACTTATTCCGGACCCTAAGTTTACCGGTCCGTAGCTCCCTTCTGTCCTCTATTCAGAGCCAATTAACTAAGTATATCTGGAATTCCAAACCGCCCAGGTGTGCGGGCTACATACCTACCAGACCCCATCGACAGGATGGGGTAGGACTGCCCCATATTGCCAATTACTACTACGCTTCCCTTCTGGACCAGCTGTACTTTTGGTGGCACCCTACGCCTGAGAAGCAATGGTCCGCCATGGAAGCCTCCTACCAGCTGCCCGCAACCCTTCCAGACCGCCTCTTATTAATATCAGCAGGCTACTCCCCAACCCCTCATTACACTAACCCAATGATCTCCGCTTCTATTATGGCCTGGAAGAAACTTCTCGCTGTATACCCTCCCAACTCACCTCAGAAAACACAACAGATACCTCTCAGAGTCCTGACCTCTTGCATTCCTGACTTGAATCTCTCCCAATGGCACTCTTCAGGCATACTAAACGTCGGCGACCTGTTACACCAAAATGCGCTACATACCTTTGAGGCTCTCCAACACAAATTCAGTCTACCTAGCTCCGAACTTTTTACTTATACCCGAATCTCCCAATTCTTAAAGACAACTAAACTATCCTCCACGGTACAGATCCCAGCACCAATATACCTGTATTACTCCTCATCACAATCTCTCCCTAAAGGCATCTCCCAAATGTACTCCTGCCTCAGTGACGCTAGACCCTGCTCTCAAGTGCACTCTCTGAATAAATGGGCAGAAGAACTAAGCATCCCTTTTAACCACGACCAGTGGCTACAGGCCTTTAGGGAAACCCACAAAGCATCCCACTGTTCCAACCACTGGGAAGCTTATCAGAAAACCATTTACAGGTGGTATCTCATGCCCTACCGGTTGTCCAAAATGTACCCTGGCCACCCCCCTCCTGCTGGAGGAACTGCGGAAGCACCGGCTCCATGGCACATATTCTCTGGTTCTGCAAATCCTTGAGCTCCTTCTGGAACCAAGTATTTAGTCTCATTTCCTCAATCGTTGGGACGCCCTGGTCCCCATCCCCAGCACTAGCCCTACTACATATTGGTATAGATAAGATCCCTCAAACGGCCAGATGTGTGGTCATCCACTTACTCCATGCTGCCAAATTGAATATTACTAGACTTTGGAAATCTGCTACTGTCCCTTCCATTTCTAACACCATTGCTGATCTAAACTACCAATGTGAAATGGAGAGGATAGTAGCTAGGAAGAATTTACGTTCTGAGAAATTTCTGACTATGTGGTCCCAATGGTTGCAACATCCAAAATGTTCTGTCAAATAATGACATCTTGCTCTTGTTCCCTTTGTCTGCTCATGCTGGTGCCCTCTTCCTCCCCTACCCCCTCCCCTTACCCCCCCCCTTCCCTCTTCCCTACCACTGGAACCCTGTGTTGCAAATTTATGTTCTCACCTTGTTTTTTCACCCAGTTTTTTGTTATACATACACTGCGTTCAATGTCTTTGATGGTATAAGACTGTTCTGGTGGTGACATCTGTTATGAATACTACTGTTTTAAAGATGTAATGCCTTTCCTCAAAACAATAAAAAAAATATTTACTAATATTTCTCAGTACGTCATTGTGTTTTACGTCACCGCGTTCTGACACGATCGGTTATCAGTCAGCTTCATCGGTTAACCGAAACATTTTATTTTTTATTTTTATTGTTTCACTTTAAGCATCATTAAAATCACTGCTCCTTTAAGAATAACCATAGATGTACAAGTACTGATATAGTAAGCAGGAGTCGTATGTCAGAATGAAAAACATAACCAAAAATACTATATGACGGTTGACCAAAAGGATTACGTGTATCACACAAAAGCAGTAATAGACAGATATCTAGAGTAAGAACTGAGAATCATAGATGGTATGGGTGTCTGTCTCCTACTGTGCCACGATAAGTGAGAGAACAACATTCCACATAAATGGAAATACCCTGCCACCATGTCCATCACTCACAATGGACTCACTGTCTCAATTTCTTCCTTAGATGAAGGGATTGGCACTCTATGCAAATGGGGCATAATTCCTGAAATTTCACAGTTCCTCAGTTGTCAACCACTTAGATCCACCAGAACCAGAATGGCAGATTGTGTCACACAAGCGCTAAGCAATGTAACAATGGAGGCTCCGGAACACATGAAACATCATCCAAACCAATGTAATCTCCCAGGTCATGGTATGGAATGTATTCCTACCAAAACCCCCCAGATCAAAACAAGCAGCGTGATTTGCACTTGGATCTATCGATAGATCATCTTTTTACAGTTTATACCTTGAAAGTTGCAGTAACTTTTGTTTTGTTATGTTCTTTAATTAACTTGCTGCAGTTTGGAACAGGTACATGATTAAAGATACCCAAAAGTGTACCACTCCCCACTGAACCATCACGACACATCAACATGTGGGTCGACAGGAACGTCCATACCTTGTCTGGTCCAACGTTCATAATACCACAAACAAGGAGACCCACCACAAGCTCCTTGACAACAAAAGTGAGTAACGCATTGCACTTCACATTACATGCAATAGAACAAGCACCATGATAATCACTTGCCAAGCCCCAGAGGCTTAAACCACCCAGCAAAATGCCTCTCTATATGGTCAGAGGTGACTAAATTTAAAGCAGACATGTTGAGCATACATTTCCAAATTGGTGCTACTCCCAAATGTTCCCATAAAGATTACTCTAACGTATTTTTAGCCTGCGCCCAGGAGAAAAAGAAGAGGAGTACTCCTAGCAATTTGTAACTTACCCGCCTTTCAACTCAAAGACTCCATCTTAGACACAAATGGGCATTACATCATTCTCTCCTTTGACATTAATGCACAACCCTTCATACTGATTGCCTTGTATGCACCAAACTTGCACCAACTTTCTTTTCTCTGCACACTCTCTAGAGGGGTATTTCCTCTATCAATTATGGCCACCTGCTATGTGTGGGGACTTTACCTTGATGGAGGACCCACAAATAGACACCAACTTTCCCTGCCTCTGGCCCCTTTTTTTCTATGTAACCTGCTACACTTGGAACAAGTCTATGGCATCTGGAGATCCCAGCATGCATCAGAGAGAGATTTTACATACTTCTCTGCCAGACACCAAAGCTATTCACATAAAGACCTCTTTTTCCTGGACAAATGGTAACTACAACCAGTGTAAGCTTCAAACATTCATGACATCACATGGTCTGACCACGCTGCCATATGTATTACGATAGCGGAAAAGGGTGTCTGCCCTCCTGTCTCCATCTGGTGTTGCAATGTAAGTATATTGCAAGACCCCACTAGTTTGAAATTTATAAAAAACAAGCTACAGGAATTCTTCCAGACAAATGCTCTCTCAGTAAAATATCTTAAAGCGCAAACGGCACCATTCGCACGTCGGCGGCGTGATGATGCGTGACACAAACCACCCCTCCGTGATGAGCTTGCGCCGCGTGCCATTTTGCCGGGGAACTCTGGGAATTGTAGATTGGTGACCTCTGCCGCACTGCTCTTCCCATTCACTGTGCCAGCTGGCAGCCTTCACAATTAATATTGTGATATCATGATTGGCTGTCAGCCTCCACACACATGCTCATATACCAGCTCCTATCGCCTCTTTGCAGACATTGAAGGAGCACACGTGGCTGTGCAGTATACACTCTCAGGTATGTCTACTAATGGTACTCTATTATCAGCAGACTCTAATCCTACAGATGTAATTCAGCTGTGGTATCTGCCAACATAGTGCTTTACCTTCTGTGCACCCTGAATGATGTATAACAATTATACAATTTTATGCTCTCAATGCAGTTACGCTGGCACAGTACAAGCAGGAGCTATATGGAACCACAGACACAAGTTCTCGTAGTCAAGCAAGATGTCTGCCCTGTTTTCGGCCCTGAGAATGGACGTGCACTGGAGATGGATCTCCCTGTGACCCATGAGCATTTTTGATCATCTTATTCCCTTCAGACTTGTTATCGGTGAATTGTTTGCTATGTAAGTAATCTTTTTATATGACTGAAGCCGCGTACACACGGCAGAGAAACTCGACGGGCAGAACACATCGTTCCGCTCGTCGAGGTTCTCTGCCGGCCGTCGAAATCAGCGACCCGCCCGTCGGGAATGGCAACCAGCCATTCATCCAGGCGGGCCGTCGAGCAAATAGAGAGCCTGCTCTCTATTCGCTCGACCTGATTCCCGACGGGCAGGGCGAGCCATCAGCGTACACACGGCCGAGGTTCTCGCTGGAATGCAGCTTCCAGCGAGGTTCTCGCTGGTTTCCAGAGAGAACCTCGGTCGTGTGTACGCCGCCTGAAACAGTATCGACTGCTATAACTCCACATTAATATTATATTATTTGTATACTCTCTTTATTGTAGAAATTCTGTACCCATCTGAATCAATAACTAAACCTCTGAAGAAGGACTTTTTGGGCCAGATTCAGGTAGGTTGGAGCATCTTTACTTTGGAGTAACGTTTCTCATTTACGTTACTCCGCCGACACTTTCGGCGCAAGTACTGTTATTCACATAGCACTTGCTCCTAAACTTGCGCCGGAGTAATGAAAATGCGCTGGCGTAACCCGACGCAAGTGGAAGTGGGTGTGATCATATGTAAATGATGGGCGGAGCCCAGCGCAGAGGCTTACGTTCAGCGCATCATCCACGGAGCATGCGCAGTAAGTGAGGCTTCACTCGGCCCCCTGTGCGCATGCTCACAACTTCCGTCGGCACCACTTCACGGGAAACGCCAGCGCAATGTGCTCCGTTGCGCGTATAAAAGCGCCAGCGGAAGCGCCATTCCGGCGCAAAAGTATTTCCGTTTCCCCCCACCCCAGGGAATTTACTTTTGCTCTGTTATGGCTGCTTCCCCCCAAAGAGAGGAAGAACCTCAATTTTAATGCCCAGGAGGTCTCTGTGGTCATCTCTGCTATGGAGACCCACAACGATGTCCTCCATGGCAGGATAAGCCAAAAGGGAGAGGAAGCAGGCCATCCTGGCAAGCATTGCTGCCAGGGTTAATATTTTGGGGTACTCCACCCGGACTGCTGGCGATATTGCCAAGAAGATCAACGATCTACGGCGCAAGGTTCGGGGCAAGTTGGCCACCATTAGGAGGCATGAGAGTGGCACGGGTGGTGGACCCCCATGTGCGGTCAGCCTGACCACAGAGGAGGAGGTGGTCGCCCGCTGCCTGGAGAGGGAGCAGTTGGAGGGGGTCCCTGGATATGACTCCATGGAGTAAGGCTCCAGGACAGGTAAGTGTTTTTTAACCCCTATTTGGTGTATTGCATGTGGGGGGGGGAGGGTACATGTGCCAAGTGTGTGGGACCACCAACATGTGTCTGCTTTGTGTCATCCACAGATGACGGAGCTGGGTCATCATCTGTCGGCGGCCAGTCCACCCCATCCCCCCAACGGCATCCAGTGCCCGTGCCCCTGGGTGGTGAAGACACCGAGGTGGAGGAGGAGAGTGCCCACACCTCACCTGCAGAGGTCGTTGAGGAGGAGCCTGTTGGGGCAGAGCAGGACATAATTTTATATTTGGACGAGTCCTCCTCTTCTGCAGGGCCCTCTCAGATCCCCTCCCCCATCATAGGAAGCACCTCAAGGGCGACTCCATCCCCCCGGGGACAACCATCTACTGGCCCCAGGAAGGCCACCCGTAAGACCAGGGGGGTGTCTGATCTGGTCCAGGACCAGGTGGCGAGGGATCACGCCAGGCAGACCCAGCAAATGGGGGACATAGTTGGGCACCTGGACAGAGTGGCTGACAGCCTGTGCTCCGTGGCCCAGATATCTTCTGCAGTGCAGGATGTGAGCTGCAACTGCGCTGCAGTGGTGACCAGTCTGGGGGAGGTGCAGGGTGAGATAAGGGACCTCACTGCAGCCGTCCAGGCAAACACTGCTGCCATCCGGGACCAGGAGAGGCAGAGTCGGCGGGCCCAGCATTACCAGGTCACCCGGCAGCTCAGGATGCAGGCCCAGCAGCTCAGGGTGCAGGCCCAGACCAATTCATACCTCGGCCGGATTGTCGTGGCCTTGGAGGGCATGCAGGCCACACCTGCCAGGAGTGGCCCACCCGGGGATCAGCCACCTCCAGATGCCCCCCACCCCCACCCACTCCATCCAGGCAGCTGAGGAGCCAGAGAGAGGCCACCAGAAGGCCTTTTTTTTTCTTTTTTTTTGTATGCTCAGGTTATGAGATTTTTATATATTTTTTTTGGAATGCTCAGGATATGAGTTTTTTTGATTTTTATTTTGGAATGCTCAGGATATGAGATTTTTATTTTGTGATTATGCTCAGGATATGAGATTTTTATTTTTTGATACTGCACACGTTGCAGTGTGAATGGTGTGTGAATGTGAGGGGGTGGCACTCCTGCCAGTAAGGGGTGTCACCCTCGGCCGTGGTGGTGAAGTTAACCCCACGGCTGTATGAATGACGTGTGAAAGGTGTATGAATGGACAGCGACATCATTGGGGCCTTGACTCTGGTGTTGCTGCTCCCAAGTCCTACATGCTGGACTTGGGCTAATCCAATGTGATGTGGATGTGGTGTGTGTGATCTAGGGACATCAGTGGTGTGCATGCATGCATTGTCTGTGTGATTAATGTTTTGGTTTAGTGTCCAAAGATGCCTACCGCGAGGACCCTCCTGACTGCTCTTCCATCAGCAGACTGGTTCTCCTCTGGCAGGTGGGGACTGTGTGGGTCGGGGGTCAGGTCATCACGCATGTCAATCTGCAGGCCTTTTCTCATGGCAAAGTTGTGCAGAATGCAACATGCACTGATGATCTGACACACAAAGGTAGGGGAATACAATAAGGCCCCCCCGGACTTATCCAGGCAGCGGAAACGGGACTTCAGGAGCCCAAATGTTTGCTCCACCACTGCACGGGTTTTGATGTGTGCTTCATTGTATTTTCTCTCTCCTCTGGTTTGGGGGTTCCGGAAAGGAGTCATGAGATGGGGTCCCAGTGCATATGCAGAGTCACCTGTAAGGGAAAAGACAGGAGGATGTTGTTAGTCATGCATGTGCCCCTTGTGAGGTGTGCATCATGGGAGGGGATAGTCATGCCTGCCACCCATGTCACTCACCAACCAGCCAGCTGTCCCCATACATGTTCTGCTCGAATTTTGCTGGGATGGGGCTCTGACGGTATATGAAGCTGTCATGGCTGGACCCGGGGGGGTTTGGCACGGACGTGCCATATGAGGCGTTGGGCATCAGCTATCACCTGTACGTTGATGGAGTGCCAATGCTTCCGATTGCGGTATATGTGCTCTGTGGCACTGGGGGGCTGAAGGGCCACATGTGTGCAATCAATGGCCCCCACAGTGCATGGGAATCTGGCAATGCTGTCGAAATCTGTCATTGCCTTCAGCCGCAGCTCCTCAGTGGTTGGTCTGATGAGCTGGTTGGAAATGCGTCTGAGGATTGCAGGGACAACCTGGTGCAAACATCTGCTCATGGAGGACTGTGACATCCCAGCCACCACTCCACTTGTATGCTGGAATGATCCACTGGCAAGGAAATGAAGTGTTGCCAGGACCTTCACCAGTGGCTGCACTGCTTGTGAGCGGTGTGTCTTGCTGGTGATGTCACCCTGCAGGGTTGTGGTTAGTTCAAGTATTGCATCAGGGCTGAATCTGAAGAGGCGATACACCTCCTCATCCCCATGCCAAAGAGGCTCATACGCGTGCGGTATATCCTCTCACGTGCCCACCTCCTCCGTACCGGGGGACCCAGTACTAGTGCTAGGACCGCGACTGCCCCTGGCATGTTGGCACACAGAGGTGTTGTCCTTGCACGTGTGGTTGTTCAGCTTGCTAGTTTCGTCGGTAACGCTGCTGCTGTAGCTGCTCTCCTGCTGACCTGAGGCCGTCTGGAGTAAAGATAAAGCAGCTATTTGTAGAAATAACTTTGCGCCAGACGGACGAGATACGCGCGGCGCATGTAGGCAGCGTATGGTGCTAATCCGTTCGCGAATCGGGAAATCTCCCTCATTTGCATATTTGCAGGGGAAATCAATAGGCGCGACTGATGCGCCAAGCGAAATTATGCGCTGACGAGACTCTGGCGTCGGAAAGTTAAGCCGATCGGAAATGGCCCGTTTTCTGTCACATCTAGTTTGGTGGGTACGGCCACATAGAAACGACGGCGCATATTCACAGTTACAGTACGCGGCGCATATCGAAATACTCCAGCGCAACTCTACCTGAATCTGGCCCATAGTCTGTAACATGTAAGGTGTTATATACAGTATGGACCACCACTAGTGCATTCTATGTCAGGACAGTGACCAGCTCATACAACTGTATCACATTGGGTATCAGATACTTGTTTTTATTGCAAGCAGTGAGTGAACATTTCCTCAATAGGGGCACAGGAAGGCATTAAGCAGATTGTCATGTTGTAATTTTAGTTGAGTGTAGTGAGACTGGTTGCTACAGCTTAGTGTACATAAAGATTTATGCTTATAAATTTAAAATCAAAGGGCCAGATTCAGATACAAATGTGTATCTATCCCGCGGCGTAGCGTATGCTCTTTATGCTATGCCTCCACAAATTTTATGGGCAAGTGCCTTATTCAGAAAGCACTTGCTCCATAAGTTGCGGCGTCGTAGCGTAAAGTGGCTGGCGTAAGGGCGCCTAATTCAAATTATTAATGTTGGGGGCGTGATTCATGTAAATGAATCATGACCCCACGCAATTTACGTATTTTCTGAACGGCGCATGCGCCGTCCGTGGACGTATCCCAGTGCGCATGTGTGAAATCACGTCGCAACTAGTCAATGTAAAAGACGTGTATGTAAATTACGTCCAGCCCCATTCCCGAATGATTTACGCAAACAACGTAAACGACGTACAATTCGACACTGTCCCGACGTCCATACTTAACATTGGCTGCGCCTCATATAGCAGGGGTAACTTTACGCCGGACTAACGCTTACACAAATGACATAAACTACGACGCCCGGCCGCAAGTATGTTCGTGAATCGCCGTATCTAGCTCATTTGCATATAAAACGACGGAAGCGCCACCTAGCGGCCAGCGTAAATATGCAACTAATATACGACGGTGTAACAGACTTACGCCGCTGCATTCCAGCGTATCTTGTTTTCTGAATACAGAAAAAAGATACGCCGGCTATTCTTCGTATTTATGCGGCATATCTAGAGATACGCTCACGTAAATACTTTCTGAATCTGGCCCAAAGTCTTCAGAAGTTTCATGTAAAATTTAACTCAGAATTACTCCTTCTCTGTTTAGTATAAACAAGGCATTAGGCAAAGCAACAGTGCAGCGTTAATAACGCTATTAGAATAAATAGCTATACCTTAAACATAAAAATACATAATATGAAATTGTGTGCCTATATCTTACATTTCAGCTGCCTGTTACAGGGAAGACTGGGCTTATTTTAAGATAGACCTATTTTTACACTTCAGAAGCTCTGTTGGACCTCCGGTAATTTAAGGGGTCATTTGCTAAAGGTGAGTAGATATGATGCACTTGGGTGTGGAGTGAACACACTGGATTATTGCACTGTGTGAAGAGCACTTTGATAAACACCTTGGATTACTGCACGTGTTTATTGTATAAAACATGGTATTTTTGTGAGTGGAATAATTTTATTTAGAAATGTTCTTATTTGACAACAGTGAGCGCTATGATTTATTCTTCTTTTTGAGAAGAAACAGGGTGGATGGAAATCCTTTTGAGTGTTGCAGTTTATGAGGATTGGTGGCTCTCCCATGTCTTCCTTGATGACAGATGCACCCATAGATCTTTTTCTGTTTTAATGTATTTATCTATTAAGGTGAACGATATACACACACATTATTGGGAGTGTATATTTCAAATATTACCTCATATGTGTTGAAAAGTATCTTACTGAAGATAGAATTTGAAGATTTTTTTTGAATAGTGTGGACTATTACAGTATATGAATTTATGACATATTTTTAGTTGCTGCACACTGTTATTTTGTTTTGACTTTTGAATATGGGTGTGAAATACTTTCCATTGCTGGCTAGCTTTATTTGTTTATGTTATTGGGGTTAGGCATAGTTGTGCACACAGATTTCTTGTGTTATATGAACAAGACATAAGCCGTTTCAAAGTGTGGTGGAATGCTTCAAAGTCTTCATAGAGGGCCTAGAGCATTTTTTTGTTATTTATTTTTTTTACAATTTTTCTGTTGGGAGACTTTGGTGAAATATCAGGGGTCTAAACAGATATCTGAAAAAGGTGATTGAGGACAAGGTCCTCAATATTCATCTATGCAGCCTCAACTGCGCAGAATGAATGAACTGGAAGACCTCTGAACAGTCTCCCTGTGCATTCACAAACTGAAGCAAAGTAAACACTGTACCAATCAATCACTGTGTTCATTCAGAAATGGAAGGGGCTAGTAAACGACATCTTTCCCCCGCTCCCTATCCTGTAATGAACCTCTGCAGAAACTGGATGAAGAGGAGAGAAGGGAAAACTGTCAATGGTCCAAGGAGGGACCAGGGAAGCACACAGGGGGACCTGGGCAGCAAAAAAAAGGGAACCTGGACAGGAGGTGTAGCAGAGCAGCATTTACTTAAACCAATCCCCTGTATATTCCCCCTGCAGCTGCTGAATGGGGGGTAGGAGGAAGAGGAGGAGAAGTCATCTTTCAGATGTTGCAGGAGAAAAATATAGGGGATTGGTTCCTGTAAAAGCTACTCCCACTCCTGTAAAGGTTCTGGGATTGGCAAGGAAGGAACACAATCTATCCATCACCTGCCAATGATTGACAGGAACAAAGTGATCGGTGGATTGCCAATCCCCGGCCTAGAGGCATCATCTGGCATGAACCAGACTGGAATGGCCTCCCTTCACTGACAACTTACTCAATGTAAAATTAATTCTAGAAATTATTATTTGCATCCAAAAAGGACCTTCCATTTCAAGTATATAGAGAGCTCCAAAATGTGTGAGAGAGAGAGGGAACAAGCAGCAAAAAGCGTGCTGTTATACCTGCAGTGGCTAAGATTGCTTAGTCTGTCCTAGTAGAGAACTTCCTCAGTTCATGCTGGAAGAGGTGCTAGTAATGTTAAGCACATGGTAAAAAAGAGCAGCATCACAAATATTT
The DNA here is from genome assembly GCA_029574335.1 of Rana kukunoris. Lineage (NCBI taxonomy): Eukaryota > Metazoa > Chordata > Amphibia > Anura > Ranidae > Rana > Rana kukunoris. The sequence goes on along the minus strand of CM056052.1, from coordinate 197,724,894 downwards.
TCACTTCCAGAACAGAGTAGACCAATCACTTCAATATGTGAAAGCTGCACTGTTGGGCATGGTAAGCTATGGCATTTTTGGTAGAGAGATGCAAAGCAGAGATGATTAGTGTTATGGGTTTGATAGTGATGAGTTACATTGATGAGGGGACCTAGCTAGATGCTAACCTATCCCAGTGGACCAATATAACATAGGGAGTTGAGGTAAATCTGAAATGTTATCTTTTTACTACATATAGATTTTTTTCAGGAACATAACAGGAAAATGCAATCGTTTATTTGAGGTTTATAGCCTACAGTCCTTTAGTTGCTATGGCATTACAAGAACCAGCAAAACATGTTATATTTATAGTTATAGCTCCATAGCAGCATTAAATCTACAGATTTTAGAGAGATGTCCTCAATACAAAAATGTGTGTATTTTGTGCAAAAAAAATGTCATTCATAAAACCCATGTGCTGTTGTCATACATACTGTATGCAAAAATGTATTTTGAATATGTGCTTAGACCATTTTGCCCTATCCATTTGCCAAGTCAATTTCCTTTTCACTTTTTTCTTCCCCTCCACCCTCCACCTTTCCCTTTCTCATCTTCACAATTGAGATATTAGAGGAACAGTATTGTTCGTAAGTATGATACTTTATGAATATGCTTGGGAAGAAAGGCAGAAAACAATAAGTTCACAATAAGAAGTGACAGAGTCCCCATTTTGAAGGCTTATATGCAAGTAAGTGGCCATAAAAAGGGTATGGGGTTCGGATAACGCCCTGGAGGACATGTATCAATGCAAAATAATAATAATAAAAAAGATTGGGTTTAAAGGAGCAGTGATTTGTTTTTCAAATATGTTTATTGAAGTTTTAAGGTTTTTTAGTACAGAAGTAATGTAAAATGGGAATCAAAAGCCATATGAAGAGTACGACGTTTGTGAAGGCATAAGGCATATAACATGGCCTTCACAAAGTATGACAATAGAACTGGATAGACAAAACAGCAGAACTTGAAAGCAGTGATAATTGAAAATATCTGAGAACAGCATTCGGTTGGAGGAGAATCACTCGAACTTTAGGAGAAAGATCAAAACCCATCTCTTTTGAGTTCAATAGAGAAATGGACAAACGAGTACCCAGAGGCGATTCAGTTTGCATATGCAGCCCTATAAAAGTTTTCACTCACTCATTAAGAACAAGATATGTGGTTAGGTAAAATGTAACAAATCTCGTTATCTTCCAGCAAAACGAGGAGTGGAAGCCTAAAATCACAAAGACTAAATAAAGACAAGTTGCAGATACATGTACATCTCAAATAAACAGACAGTTACAAATTGGATGGAGCAATTGGAATGTCTAAGGGTGGTGTCCAATTTTTTCATGGGAACTAGGGCTTGAAGCATTTGTTTCACTGATGCTATCTGAGGCAGAGTGGGGTGTATCCAGGCTTGCATGATGGCTCTGCTACCTGCTAAGAGGCAGATGTGGGCCCACTGAGGTAAAGAATCAAAGCAGGATATGAATGGTGAGCCAGGTAGAGTGCCACCACTGAAGAAACATAGCAAAGGGTCCTTGGGTAGAGTTATTTGCTGGATCCGGTCAATAAACTGTAATACCTAGTCCAAGAAATTAGGGATCTTTTGGAAGGTCCACAGTCTGTGGAAGAGAGATGGTCTGAGGGTGATGCACCAGGGGCAGGATGGTAGAGAGGGATCTGCTGTACTGTGGCGATACCAAATATATGCTCGATGAGCAATAATGAATTGAGTTTCTCTCCAAATTTCACAGACTGTCAGAGAGCGGATTCTTTCGTAGCCTGCTAGAATCTGTGCTGGTGCCTCTTGGTTGTCAAAGGATGGATGACCAGGGGTTGAAAGGGTCTATGCGATACTTGGAAGCCTGGTGAGCAATGAGGTTGAAGTATATCTCCGAAATAGAGTATTGGCCTCTAGTTAGCAAATTATCAGTAAAGGACTGTTGGCATGGGTTTTGATGTGGGCAGAAGCAGGATTTGAGATAGCTTGTTAACTGGTAGAAAGAGAACACCTGAGAGGATGGTATGGAGTATTTCTTGGTTAGCTCCGAAAATGGTCTGATAGTTCCCTGGGTGGGGTTGAATACATTGAAGACAGTCTTTAGGCCGGAAGAGGACCACTAGGTGAAGACGTAACTTTCTGTAGAAGGGGAGAACATCGGGTTGTCTAGTATATGAGATGGTGGAGGGCAGACCCAGGAGTCTCTGCACCTCTCTCCAAGCTTTAAGGGTATCTTTGATTAATAGACTAGATTTTAGGAGAGGCGGTAGGCTGCACAACTTAGAGTGGAGAATGGTCTGTAGGTTGAACGGGGACACCAGGGCTCCCTCCAGCATGTAGTTGGAGTACTGAGAGCTTTCAGACAACCAATCAAGTCCTTTCCTTAATAAACATGAAAGATTATAGTATCTAATATTGGACAGACCCAACACAAACCCTTCGTGAGACGTTTTTGAAGTGCAATTCTACGATTTCTGTCAAGTCAGAAAAAGGCGAGCAGGGCTTAGTGTATTTTTTGGACATCAGTATGCTTAAGCAATAGAGGAAGAGTCTGCAGGGGTTATAGTAACCTAGCAAATGAAACCATTTTAAAGAAATGGCATCTCCCGAAAACTGAAGCCCATGCTTCCAACTTCTGTACAATCTTAGTTATTACTGGAGGATAATTTAGGCCCTATAGTGAAAAAGGTTCCCTGCCCATGCATATTCCAAGGTAGGTAATATGTTGTTTAACCACTAGAAACAGGGATGAGTCAATCCATCCTCTGGACAGCTGTGGGTTGAGTGGTAAGGTTTTGCTCTTGTGAAAGTTAATCCGCAAGCCAGAGCAGATCCAGAAGGTCACAAACAAATCTTGAAGGTAAGCAATATCTGAAGTAGGGATAGTAGAAAAAAGGAGAATGTCATTGGGAAAAAGAGCCAATCTAAAGGTTTGATTGCCCATCATGGCGTGCTAACCCCAGACAGAGAGTTTAAAATTCTGGAGACCGGTTCTATGGTGATATTAAAAAGTAAGGGGGAAAAAGGACAGCCTTGACGTGTATCTTTAGTGAGTGGAATGTCAGGGAACATAAAATCAGAAGTGAAAAGACGTGCTGTCTTTGACATGTACATCTTTTGAACAAAGTTTAGGATGGGGCCTGATATGCCAAAAGGCTCTCATCACCATAAACAGCCAGGAAAAGCTGATACTATCCAAAACATTCTTGGCATTGAGTGATATTATAGTGTCGAGGTCAGGATGTGTCTTGGCAAACTCAAGGGCCAGAAGGACTTTGTGAATATTAAGGGTGGCTAAACGGCCTGGAACAAAGCCTGAATGAGCCTGGTGAAGGATCAACGGGAGGATGCGTGCGAGATGGGACGCAACGATCTTGGAAAGGATTTTTGCATCAACATTGATGAGGGATATGGGTCTATAAGAACCAGGAAGAAGGGGATCTTTTCCCTTTTTGGCAATAATTTGATGTGTGCTTGGGAGCCAGAGGGCATATATGGGCCTGTCTTATAGACATGGCATAGGGTATCAGGAATTAAATCCATTTTTAGTTTGTAAAATTCAGCGGATAACCCGTTGTATCTGTGGAGAGAGATTTAATAGTAGAGCAAATGTCATCGGAGGTGATGGGAGCATTTAAGGTCTCAATTTGATCGGGAGACAGAGTGGACAGATTAGTTCCTGCCAGTAGTTTAGACTCCACTTCTGTATCTATAGGGGCTTTCGAATAGAGGGAAATATAGTAGTTGGTGAGGAGGGAGATGATCTCAGAGGGCACAGTAACAATGTTGCTGTTAGGGGCAAGTAGGGCTCCAATATGAGTCGAAGGATGGCGGCCAGAACATAGTTTCTCTAAAAGCTTGCCTGCCTTGTTACCGTGTCGTTGGTAAAGGAGAGCAGAATATGATTGCCTGGTGAGCTCCTGTTGCGCAGACCAGTGGTCAAAGGCACATTTAGCTGCTTGTCAGGCAAGCGTATGGGCTGGGATATGGGATAAAAGGAGCAGTGATTTTAATGATTTCATAAAGTGAAGCACTAAAAATGAAAAATACCTTTAAATACAGTACCTGTGGGGGGGGGGGTACCATTAGTCTGGCTGTAAAGTGGTGCATCTGTAGCATGTATAGACGCGCGGTTGCAATTGTTAGCACCCAGCTATTTGTTATTTGCTATTTGCTATTTGTTATTTATTTAAAATCCATACCAGACCTTTATCCAAGCATGCAGCCTGGCAGACCAGAAAAGACGGGAGATGAGAAGTGCTCCCTCTCTCCCGCTGAACCACACCAGGCCACATGCCCTTAATGTGGGGAGGGGGTGCATTTGGGGAGGGGGGCAAAAAAAATCACTTTTTTGCCAGCCATGTTTCTTTTTTTTTTGCTCAGCTGTCAGCGGGCAAGCCCATTGACAGCTGATGACTCCTCGGTTGCTAAGGATCCAGCAAACAGCTTCCCGACCCGCTCCTTAACAACCAGCTATTCACTGTGCCCTGATTGGGCAAAGCTTTGCACCAATCAAGGCTTAGAATGCACTGCACGCTGAACCCACCGAATGCCCTGCAAGTCTCGGTGTTCACCAAACAACTGAACAGGCGATGTTCCGGCGGAACTTTTGCTCGGCCCGGACTATTCACCCTTCTCTATTTAGAAGATTAAAGTGTTTAAAGAGAAATTTAGGAAACTTGTATCTGAGATAAAAAATTGAATATGAGACAATAAAGGATGTACTGTAGATAACAAAAGTAATGAACAGCCGTCAGAGCAGAAAAGGAGATACATTTTTGTAGCAAATAAATTGGTACATTTTGTAATAAAACCCGGGTGGGAATTGAAGAATTTTAAAAGAAGACCCTACTCTAAATAAATGTTAACCCTGACAAACCCCCAGTTATCTATTGGAAACCTTGGGACCTGAAGAGCCCCTAGCAGAGTGAATAACCTACCTAAAGAGAGGTCCAACCCTTTTGATTTTGCTTACCAATATGGGTGACATTGAAAGAAATATGGTAGAACACATACTATCAAACCATTTATTATTTGCAGGACCTAAGTTGTAGTGTCTGGGATGATTTGCCTGTGTGGAATCCTATATGAAGTTTGCACATCACATTCGCGTGGACATGTTGCAATTCTGTGAATCCCAGCGGCAGCAATCTATTGATTTCTGCTGCTGAGATTGACAGCTGTATGCACATAACAGAGGCCACTGCGCCAATACACTGAAAAACAGGCTGTTGACTGCCACAGGTATTTGTGCCTGTTTACACAGCTATTGATCATCTGCCATTTTCTCAAAGTCAATGTGCCATAATAAACATGCATATCAGCCCCTCTCATTCAACTGGATGCATACTTGTCTCAGGTAATGACAGACAGGAAAATAGCATTTTTAGAGATCAGCAATGCCAGCTCCAATGTTTTTTTTATACAAGTTCACTTTAACCAATTAAGCCTCGGACCATTTGGCTGGCCAAAGACCAGAGCACTTTTTGCGATTTGGCACTGTCTTGCTTTATGAATGAATGAATGATAACTTATATAGCGCAGCACATGCAAACTAAATCGCCTCTGGGCGCTTGTTGTTCCTGTCTCATTTTTTTTTTTTCAAAAATATTTTATTAAGTTTGGATAGGAGTAAACAGGCAACAGATAACTTTAGATCAACTAAGAAGATTACAATCAGGACCTTAAATAAAAGGCAGTGACCAAAGATATATCTAGACAATCAAAGGAGACGAGTAGAGGAAGTAGAAACAGAAAACAAAATATGGCAGAATTGTGCGAGAGAGAAGGAAAGATAGAGAAGATCAGAAGAGAGTAGAAGAGAGAAGAGGAAAAGGGAGTAGAGGATCGAGAGGCAACTGGGAAGGCACCATATATCAGACCTGTGTCAGCGATAAGAGATGTAAAATAGTATGCATAGAGAACATCATAAAGAGTTATACAAAATGTTATAACATTTTCGGAACCATAGGAAATAGACAGTCTCGAGAAGGTGGTGGAAGTCCAGGTAGCCGATAGATCAGACAGTAGGGGGTGGTCCCCCATCGCTGTCAAAGTCATAGAAAACAAAGGGGTTTGAAGAAAGAGATCTTTGTTCCACCACTGACAGACTGTACTTGATGAAGGCCGACAACTTCTGCTCAACTCTGGCCTTGGATTGCGGGGAAGTGGCAAACAGGTCAATCAAGGCTTAGAATGCACTGCACGCTGAACCCACCGAATGCCCTGCAAGTCTCGGTGTTCACCAAACAACTGAACAGGCGATGTTCCGGCGGAACTTTTGCTCGGCCCGGACTATTCACCCTTCTCTATTTAGAAGATTAAAGTGTTTAAAGAGAAATTTAGGAAACTTGTATCTGAGATAAAAAATTGAATATGAGACAATAAAGGATGTACTGTAGATAACAAAAGTAATGAACAGCCGTCAGAGCAGAAAAGGAGATACATTTTTGTAGCAAATAAATTGGTACATTTTGTAATAAAACCCGGGTGGGAATTGAAGAATTTTAAAAGAAGACCCTACTCTAAATAAATGTTAACCCTGACAAACCCCCAGTTATCTATTGGAAACCTTGGGACCTGAAGAGCCCCTAGCAGAGTGAATAACCTACCTAAAGAGAGGTCCAACCCTTTTGATTTTGCTTACCAATATGGGTGACATTGAAAGAAATATGGTAGAACACATACTATCAAACCATTTATTATTTGCAGGACCTAAGTTGTAGTGTCTGGGATGATTTGCCTGTGTGGAATCCTATATGAAGTTTGCACATCACATTCGCGTGGACATGTTGCAATTCTGTGAATCCCAGCGGCAGCAATCTATTGATTTCTGCTGCTGAGATTGACAGCTGTATGCACATAACAGAGGCCACTGCGCCAATACACTGAAAAACAGGCTGTTGACTGCCACAGGTATTTGTGCCTGTTTACACAGCTATTGATCATCTGCCATTTTCTCAAAGTCAATGTGCCATAATAAACATGCATATCAGCCCCTCTCATTCAACTGGATGCATACTTGTCTCAGGTAATGACAGACAGGAAAATAGCATTTTTAGAGATCAGCAATGCCAGCTCCAATGTTTTTTTTATACAAGTTCACTTTAACCAATTAAGCCTCGGACCATTTGGCTGGCCAAAAACCAGAGCACTTTTTGCGATTTGGCACTGTCTTGCTTTATGAATGAATGAATGATAACTTATATAGCGCAGCACATGCAAACTAAATCGCCTCTGGGCGCTTGTTGTTCCTGTCTCCTTTTTTTTTTTTTTTTTAATATTTTATTAAGTTTGGATAGGAGTAAACAGGCAACAGATAACTTTAGATCGACTAAGACGATTACAATCAGGACCTTAAATAAAAGGCAGTGACCAAAGATATATCTAGACAATCAAAGGAGATGAGTAGAGGAAGTAGAAACAGAAAAAAAAATATGGCAGAATTGTGCGAGAGAGAAGGAAAGATAGAGAAGATCAGAAGAGAGTAGAAGAGAGAAGAGGAAAAGGGAGTAGAGGATCGAGAGGCAACTGGGAAGGCACCATATATCAGACCTGTGTCAGCGATAAGAGATGTAAAATAGTATGCATAGAGAACATCATAAAGAGTTATACAAAATGTTATAAAATTTTCAGAACCATAGGAAATAGACAGTCTCGAGAAGGTGGTGGAAGTCCAGGTAGCCGATAGATCAGACAGTAGGGGGTGGTCCCCCATCGCTGTCAAAGTCATAGAAAACAAAGGGGTTTGAAGAAAGAGATCTTTGTTCCACCACTGACAGACTGTACTTGATGAAGGCCGACCACTTCTGCTCAACTCTGGCCTTGGATTGCGGGGAAGTGGCAAACAGGTCAAGATTTTCCTTGTATAGTAGCAATTTAAGATCTCTTTACTGTGGCTGAAAGGGAAGGAGGAGTGCGCGAGATCCATTGATGTAGTATTGTCCTGCGGGCCACAAGCAGCGTGAGAAGTATCCAGTGACAGGTGCTTTTAGGTAGTAGGTTGTAAGCTGAGGAGTGTTGAGCAGACAGGGGAGGACATCCAAAAAGCAGAAGTGCAGGGTCCACATCCAAGGAAAAGTGCGTGACACTGTTTATAAATTTTGCAATTGCAGTCCAGAAGACAATGATGCAGGGGCAGGTCCAGAGCCGATGCAGGAGATTTGGTCTGGTGATCAGGCACCAAGGACATGATGGACCTATGTCAGGCGAGCGTGACGTGGAAAACGGGTACTAAGCCCTATGGATGATCTTAAATTGGGTTTCTCTCCAAGATTCACACTGTGTGATAGTCCTAGTAAGCTTATATCCTCGAATGATGTCGTCTACTTCCAGGCGGCCCAAGAGATCTTTGGTCCAGGAGGACATGGAAGTGTCTTGAAGTGGTTTTGCATACATTGCATTGAGAGGGGTATAGATTGCCGATATGGAGTGCTTGGTACCCGCCAACAGTTCATCAATGAAGGAGGATTGCAGTCTAATTGATTTCTTAGGGCAAATTTTACTAAGGAAGTCCACATATTGCATGAACGAGTAAAAGTGATTGGGGGGGCGAGAATTCGCTCGACAGCTGAGAGAATGATTTAAAATTTCCTGTCTTATCTTGGAAAAGAGAACAGACCTTGACCAGCCCTTTGTCTTTCCATTTGGAGAAAGGTTCATACTGGAGACTGGGTGTGAACATGGGGTTTCCAAAAATTGGGAGATGGTTAGAGACAAATGGGGACAGGCCTAATTTTTTCCGGATTTCCCGCCAGGCCACAATAGTATCCCTGAAAAGTGAGTTGTGTTTGATGGTATCGGGCAATTTTTGGAGTGAACTATGCAGTAGAGCCGCCAGATCGACAGGATTGACCAAAGATGACTCTAGTTCATAGTTAGAATATCTAGAGGAGCGCAGTATCCAGTCTAAACCGACTCTCAAAAGGCAAGCCAAATTATATAACCTGATATTGGGAAGATTCACACCACCCTCGCTCGTCGGGAGATATAGCTTTGTCAAGGCAATTCTCGGCCTCGCCTTTTTCCATATGAATTTAGTTACGGCCTTGTTTAAAATTTGCACGTCTTTGTGCTTCAGAAGTAAAGGCAGAGTTTGCAGAGGGTATAGAAATCGGGCAAAGCTACTCATCTTATATAGTGCGCATCTCCCGAAAAACGAGAGCGGCAAAGCCGCCCAATTGTCCAGCTGACCCACTATCTTGTCTATCAAAGGAGGGTAGTTCAGGTAATAAAGAGAGGATGGTTCCCTGCCAATCTTCAATCCTAGATAGGTGATATGTTTCTCTGAGATCTTGAGGGAGGAGGGGGGAAGACCAAGAGACCTGGCGCATATGCCTAGAGGAAGTACTTTGCTCTTGGAAAAATTAATTTTAAGACCGGAGCACTTGCGAAATGTGTCGAAGATCATTTGGATAGTGGGAATGTCTGAGTGTGGGGAGGAGGACAATATAAGTATATCGTCCGTGAATAGAGCTACCCTGAGTTCCTCGCGGCCGATAGGCAAGCCATGTAATAGGGGGGAAGAAGATAAAAGACGTGAGAGAGGTTCCACAGCGAGATTAAAGAGCAAGGGGGAGAGGGGGCAGCCTTGCCGTGTTCCTCTGTGTAGGCGAAAAGGGGGAGATTGGATTCCCGCCGCAGTGACCGTGGCAGAGGGGCCGAGTACATATTATGAATAAAGGCGGTAAAGGGACCAGATAGGCCAAAACGCTGCATAACCAGAGAGAGCCAATGAAAACTAACATTATCAAAGGCTTTCTCGGTGTCAAGGGTAACTATCACTGTATCGTTAGAGGGATGGGCCTTTGCGTATTCGAGAGCCGTCAGTACCTTGCGTATGTTGGCAGCCGCTGACCTACCCTTGGTGAAACCCGATTGAGCGGGATGGATAAGGGATGGCATTATGTCGCCCAATCTGGAGGCTATTATTTTGGACAGTAATTTGGAATCTACGTTTAATAAGGATATGGGTCGGTACGATCCTGGGTCAAGAGGGTCTTTCCCTTTTTTGGCGATTAGCTTGATGTTGGCTACATGACCTGTAGGGAGGTAGGGTCCTCCTTCCCAAATGTGATTATAGACCGAGTGGAGCGTGGGTGCAAGATTTGGCAGTAGCAGTTTGAAAAACTCAGAGGTGAAGCCGTCAGGGCCCGGGGCTTTCCCATTGGAGAGGCCTCTAACCGCGCCATTGATTTCTTCCAAGGAAATAGGCGCATTTAGGCGTTCTAAGTGGGTTGAGTCAATTTGGGGCAAGATGGCATTTCGCAACCAGTCTCCCGCTATGTCTACATCTATGGGTTCCTCACCATAGAGTTTAACGTAGAAGTTTACCAAAGATTTGTTAACCTCTTGGGGGGACGAAGAAAATGACCCGTCAGGATTACGCAACTTTGTAATATGCGTCGGGGTATAAGTGCCCTTGGTCAGCCTCGCAAGGAGTTTCCCTGGCTTGTTACCAAATTTGTGATAAAGTAGTTGGGATGCAGACAACTTCATCCGTTCCACCTTCTCCGCCCAGGTATCAAAATGATCCTTGGCTTCCTGCCAAGTTTTAAGATTATCATATGAGCGATTGGTATTGAGGAGTAGTCGTGATGCCCTAACCCGGTCACTGGCTTCTAGGTACTGTTTCTGGGCGTTCTTTTTGTAGGCCGACGTATAGGATATAATTTTTCCCCTTAAACATGACTTTCCCGCCTCCCAGAACAAGTTGGGATTGTCTAAGTGTTGAATGTTGATACGGGAGTAGTCTTCCCACGCCTCCCGTAACATTGTTTGGAAACCTTCGCTTTGGGTCAAGAAAGCCGGGAACCTCCACTGTCTAGCGGAAGCATTCGGCCGACAAAAATTAAGCGAAATTGAGATAGGAGAGTGGTCGGAAATCACTAGATCGTGAATGTCAGTGTTGTTAATTTGTGGTAACAGTGAGTGTGTACACAGGAAGTAGTCTAGTCTGGCAAAGGACTTGTGGACCGGAGAGTAAAACGTGAACTCCGAGTCTATAGGATGGTATATCCGCCACGTATCGAGAAGATTTAGGGCCTGAGTCATACGGGAGAAGGGGGTGGAGCTGGGCACGCAAGGTGAATGGGGTCGGGGTTTTGACCTGTCTTCTTGTTCACATAGTGTTGAGTTAAAATCGCCCCCCACTAAGTGAGGGATAGACTCATCAGACACTAACTGAGATGCTAGCTGTGTGAAATACATTTGGCCGGGGGAATTAGGGGCGTATATATTGGAGACCCTCAGTTCTCCCAACGGGAACTCCAGGTGGATGGATAGACGCCTTCCATCGTCATCTCTGGCGACAGACAGAAGATCATATACCAGGTTTTTGTGCAGTAAAATAAAATAAGGGTACCTGCCTTACGCTTAACGGATGCTGAACCTAGGACCTTCCCCACCCAAAGCTTCTGCATGCGTGAAAAATCTTTTTCCTCTAGGTGTGTCTCCTGCAACAAAGCAATATCTGCCTTCAATCTCTTAAGGTGTCGGAGGACTTTCATGCGTTTGGCTGGCGATCGTAGGCCCTTGACATTCCACGAAACTATGTTAGCCTGGGACATTATGTGTGAATATGAGAAATGGTGATGTGTGTTTGTACGTGTCGTTTACCTGGGGTTGGATGACTGTCGTGGGTCCGACATATGGTATTGCATCTCTGGGGTAGTGTGAAGGGTTGGCAGGTCCATCCTCTCAGTAGAGAAAGAAGAACAGTGTGGTAAGCATAGAAAAAGAAAAAGAGAAAAAAGAAGTTAACAACAAAGGAAAGATAAACCACAACATATGACTTCACTTTTTTCCGCGTGTATTGCCCTCACCGGACGTACCGCTACACCGCACACAAAAGTATCGCCGATTCCGGCATTTTCCCAAAAGTTGAGACCAATTTGTGTAAACCCCTCGTACCAAAGGGTCCAGTGCAGAATTAAAGGTAGCTACAAATGGCCATGCGGCAGGAATGCATGTTCCCCCCCATAAGGAGGGTGTCTAGAGTAAAACAGACCCCTATAGTGTTATAGTAACAAGTAAAACATTCGCTGAGTCAGCTAAAACAGATAAGATAAATGGCTAAACATAAGTTGCATAGATAACAATAAAAGACCCGGATTGATGACGAGGGCGGCGTGGAGCGCAGCAGTAGCAATGTGGGGCTGGCCGAAGCCAGCAGGTAGGTATGGTGAACATGCCACGACTCATCCAGGAGCCTGACAATTAAGAGCTAAAAGCTTAGTGGGGGGCCTGGTGGGCAGAGGGAGAATAGAGAAGTAGGAGAAGGTGAAGGTGGACTCCCGTTTCGGCCCGAGCAGGTAGAGGAAAAAAAACAAAAAAAACAAACAAGAGAGGATGATGGTGGTAGTAGACCGTCAGCCAGATTCCTGATAGTCAAGTGCTGATGTTGATTTAAGGCACTTAGGAGGTTCCTTACGCGGGCTTCTTTGGTCCCTTGGGGCTTGCTTCGCTCGGTCGGCGTATGTTGTAGTGGGCGCCCGTTCTGTGGATAGAGAATGGAGGAAGGCCCGGGCCTTGTCTGGAGACTGTATTGTAAGTTGTTCCCCATCCGGGGTTTGTAGGCGTAGGACTGCTCGGTAGGCCAAAGTGAAGCGGATGCCCCTCTTGTATAGCTCTGCACAGATCGGTTGGAAGTCCTTGCGTTTGCGAGACACTTCCGCCGAGTAATCAGCGAATAGCAAAAGTCTGTGGCCCGCCAGCTCTGCTGAGCCCGTTTTCCGAAAAGCTTGTAGAATGTCAGTGCGGTCAGCATAATTCAAATAACGTGCAATTACTGGCCTGGGGCGGGCTCCGTCTTCCGACAGGGAGCCTATGCGATGGGACCTTTCCACAACGCACACACGACCTAGGCCTAGAATTTCCGGCAGTGTGGCCGAGCAAATGTCCAGCAAGGAGCCCTGTTTATGGGTCTCAGGGAGGCCGATTATGCGTAAATTATTCCTCCTGGAGCGATTCTCGAGGTCTTCCATACGGTCGTGGAGGTGCTGTTGGTCCTGTACGAATCGCTCCAGGGCATTGTCCATATTATTTTGATCATCCTCCAAAGAGGAGATGCGTTGCTCGGCCATGGACAATCTCAGGGAGTGTTCCCCAATCTCCTTGCGGAGCTGTTTGATCCCTTCTGCCACTGCTCTGTCAACTGCAGCTGTGATGGTGGGTAACAGCAGCGCTGCTACCGCCTGAGCGATCCGCTCATGTGCACTGACCTGGTCTATGGCCGCCGGGAGCAGTGTGTCCATAGCCTCGGACGGTGGATGGGTGCCCGAGTGACTCCCTGTTAGAGCTGATGGTGGGGGACCTTGGGGCGGAGGAGCGCCCCGTGTGGTGTCAGCGGCGGCCATGTTAGCTGGAGCCGCGTCTCCTGCTGTGCCATCCGCCGCGCCAGGTCCCCGTGTCAGGTACCGATCCATGCACGGTAACTCGTGCTACACATGGGGGTAGGAAGTGCCGCGGTCCGGGACAATGCCGGGGCTTTGTACGTTGAATTTCGGCGCGGTGCTCACGGAGCCTCCGGAGCTTGCGTCCTCTACATGCGGCGCCGGAACCGGAAGTCGTTCCTGTCTCCTTTGATATCAAAAGAGATGAGTCTTGATCTTTCTCCTGAATGCTAAGTGATCCTCCTCCAACCAAATGCTGGTTGGTAAAGCGTTCCATAGTCTGGGACCTTGGGTCGCGAATCGTCTTTCTCCTTTGGACTTGTAGTTGGCTTTCGGAATCTGCAGCAGGTTTTGATTGGTGGATGGCAAAACGCGATTGGGATTGTGGGCTTTTATTTTTTTGCATAAATAATGGGGGGCATTCCCATGGACACATCTATGCGTAAGACAGTGCTTTAAAAGCAATTCTGTCTTTAACTGGCAGCCAGTGAAGGGCTCTCAGTGAAGGTGAGATGGATTCCCAGGGTTTTTTCCCAGTCACAAGTCTGGTGGCTGTATTCTGAACGACTTGCAGACGAGCAATTTGGTACTTGGGGAGTCCGAGGTAGAGGGCATTTGCATAGTCCAGTTTGGAGTTAACAATTGCTCCCACCACGACCGCTAAATCTTCTTTGGGGGATGAAAGGAGTAAGTCTGCGTAGTAGGCGCAGCAGATGGTGGGATCCGCTGACTACTGACCCTATTTGTGCGTCCATTGTCATATAGGAGTCAAAAATGCCCCCTAGACTTTTGACTTTGGCGCTAGGGGATATGATTTTGCCCAAAATGGGCGGAGGTGTCCATGCTGTTGCAGGTTGATTCCTATGCTTGGCGTGAAACCGGAGAAGTTCTGTTTTCGCTCTGTTGAGTTTAAGATAACTCTTTGTCATCCAGTCCTCTATCAAAGAGAGGCATGTCTCTAGATTGAGGTGGTGATCCTTTTTGTTGCCAATGCGGAAATACAGTTGCGTGTCATCTGCATATAAGTGGTAAAGCAGTTTTTGGCTGCTAATAATCTCAAAAAGAGGGCGGAGATAGATGTTAAACAGCATCGGTGACAGAGGCGATCCTTGAGGTACTCCGCACGACACTGTGCGTTTCTCAGATGTAAAAGGTCCTAACTTCACTGTTTCCGATTGGTTTTCCAAAAAAGAGGAGAACCAAGATAAATCGCCTTCTGCGACTCTGGCTACTTCAGCTAGCCGTGTCAATAAAAGTTTGTGGTCTACAGTGTCGAAAGCTGCACTTAGGTCCAACAGAACCAGAAGACAAGATTCTCCTTCGTCTGCAGCCTCGAGAGCATCGTCCCATATTTTGAGCAGCGCGGTTTCAGTCCCGTGTCTGGGACGGAAACCCGATTGAAATGGGTCAAGTAGCTTGTGGGTATCCAGATGCTGTTGCAGCTGTTGTACCACTACTATTTCCATTACCTTTGAAAGTACATTGAGGCCTGTTATGGGACGGCGGTGGAGTGGGTCCTTGGGGTCAAGGGAGGGTTTCTTCAGGATGGGTTGGATTATACCTTCTTTCAACTGTGAAGGCACTATGCCCTCCTTGAAAGACTGGTTGATAAGCTGTGTGATGGGAGGAGCCAGGATGTCGGCGCATTCCTTTAGCAGTTTTGTGGGGATAATATAATTTGGCACTGTGCCATTACGCAAAGTACCAATGATATTTTTAGTGCCATCGATGGAGATGGGTTCCAGGGAGAACTTACCTGATAGAGGTGAATTACTGTGGGTGTTGTGTGAGAAACTGCGGGGGGGGCTGAGGGGGGAATTGTTTTGCTGAATGCTTTCACGGATTGCCTCGATTTTATTAATGAAGTAATCCGATAATTCATTGCAAAATTCTTGTGAGTCTGAATTGGGGGCTTCAAGACATCCTGGTTTCATGGTCTGAGTGACCATCTTGAAGAGTTTGCGTGGTCGGTTTAGGGCGCTATTGAATAATTGGCTTGGAAAATTTCTTTGTGGTATTTTCTTGTTGTTGCTTTGTAGATGGAGAGGTGTACCTCTGAAGAGCTTCTTTTCCAGGCGGCTTCCGCCCTTCTGCGTTCTTGCTTCAGTAACGACAGCTGGTTGTTAAACCAGCTGCAGTTGTTTTTCCGGATGCAGGTTTTACGTTTCGGCACTACTAAGTCGGCTGATTGTAGCAGGGCTGAATATATGGCATCCAGTGTTTCTACAGCCGTTTGATGCGGCTGAGTTGTTTTTATTTTTTTCCTTAATGTGGTTTTGAAGAGTTCCGAGTGGAGCTTCTTATGACATCTAGTCCAGTGTGTTGTCACTGGTCTAGATGTTTTTGTTGCGGGGGGATTATGGAAATAATGAATTTAATTGCATGGTGGTCTGTCCATGTCAACGGTTCATTTTCCAAAAAATTTATTTCCAGATCTTGTCTAAAAATAAGATCAAGTGTGTGACCTGAAGCATGTGTGGGCCCACATACTACAAAAATCCTCCTGCGCTCTGGTGTATCGCCAAACTGGGTGTATCAGTATGGTATAAAGGGAAAGTCTTAAGTCTTGCAGCCCTCCACAGAACAAAAGGGTGTTCATATGGCTAAAATGAAAAAGAAAAGAAAGGAGGGCGCACCGACCTTGTGCATTACCACTTATACATTTTAATATACACAAAATAAAAAGCAATGGTCCTACTTACAAACATTTAGTAGTAAGCGCATTTAAAACAGCTGAACCTGGACCTCACGGCACCTGTCAGTCAGACCCTAAACACCAATGTGGCTGACGCGTTTCTGGGGCGTACCCCCTTCTTCAAAGCCTAGGTGGCCTCCTCCTCTTTGCCCTATTCTATTTTCCGTTATCATACGGTAGTTCTCTGGCACTAGTTCTCCTAGAATGGTGTTACAGTCGGCTGTAAGCCAGCCCTGTGTAATAAAGAGGCAGTCTAGATCGCTTTGTAGAATGAAGTCACGGATTTCCAGTCAGTGTTTTACTGCCGATCTTGTGTTGATCAAAGCACATGATATGTGCTTAGGCTGGGGTAAATGGCTGAAATATCTGACAGTCGATCGTTGATCGATTCTCAATAGTCGCTCAATTCTTAAGGCTTTTTTGGTGATGGCTGGCAGTATTGCGGCAAATTGCCTCAAACTCCAAATGGTTTCGGCAGAATGTTGCCGATATGCCATGATCGGCAATCACCGGGGGGGGCGAGTTTTCAGGGGTGATGGGGAGAGGAATTGGCTAATTCATCTCTCCTGGCTTGGTCCAGAGGAAGGCAAAAAAAACCCTGGCCGTGCTGGGCCAATATGCTCCGGTAGGGGCAAAAAATTCCTTCCTGACCCGTGAGAGGTGATCGGGTGACCCCTGGATCAAGCTTCTGTTTGTTGTTGAGACGAGGGGGGGCTGGGGATGAGAGGTGAGCGTGTTGCTGGTGTGGCAGGATGGCTGCCTGATCAGGCAGTAGGATGTAGCCTTGGGCTGACAGATTAGGTGGATCAGTAATGCCGGGGGGGGGGGGGCAAAGAAGGTAAAACTACGGAAGAGTGGCTGTCCTTCTGGGGTAAGGGGGGTTTCCTGGATGGCTTGGTGGGGATTCTAGGATGTGAGGAGTGGCCCAGCGTTAGGCCGCAGCTGATGCCGCGGTCTTTGCTAGATCGTGGCCCCGCGATTCAGTGCAGTCTGGCGCGGGTGTCCAAAAAAAAGCCCTAGGATGGCGGAATTGCCGCGGGGAAGTGGCAGGAGGGTGCCTCTGATGGCGATGGAGGTGTGGGAGTGCAGGGGACAGAGGAAAGGAGCAGGGGAGATCCGTATTGCAGGGGATGTGTGCTGTGGCTTATCCTGAAAAGGACGGCCGTCAGCAATTTTGGTGGATGGCTCTTACCTGTTAGCCTCTAATCAGGGGAGGCAGGAGAGCCAGGGAGCTGATACACTGCTGATCCAGTATGGTTCAGAAGAGAGAGGCTGGAGGAGAGGCCAGGTTAGGAAACGGGTTGTACAGGAGCTGGAGCTGGGCTAGCTGGGCTAGGAATAGACCCTGCCCGTCTGCCTGTCTGCCTCCTACGCCTGCCTGGAGCTATGACACACACGTTCCTACTCCTAGGAGACGTGCGCCGCTGAGACGCTCCTGCTGCTAATCCTTCTAAATCGGTAATGCTTCTAGCTTTAACTGATAACTGCGTGGTTGTGCGCTCCCAAACAAAATTAACGTCCTTTTTTTTCCCACAAAAATAATGTTCTTTTTGGTGGTATTTGATCACCTCTGCGTTTTTTATTTTTTGTGCTAAAAAACTAAAATATAGCGACAATTTTGAAAAAAAGTAGTATTTTTTACTTTTTGCTATAATAAATATCCCCAAAAAATATAAATATTTTTTTCCCTCAGTTTAGACCGATATGTATTCTACGTTTATTAATTGGTTTGCGCAAAAGTTATAACGTCTGCAAATTAGGGGATAGTTTCATGGCATTTTTATTAATAATTTTATTTTTTTACTAGTAATGGTGGCGATCAGTGATTTTTATCGTGACTGCGATGTTATGGCGGACACATCGGGCACTTTTGATGCCATTTTGGGACCATTGTCATTGATACAGCGATCAGTGCTATAAAAATGCACTGATTACTGTAAAAATTACACTGGCAGTGAAGGGGTTACGGGGTTGACCAGTAAGGGGCACTGAAGGGGTTAAGTATGCCCTAGGAAGTGTGTCTAACTGTAGGGGGGATGGGATATGTGTGACTCGAGACTTATCACCGATCCCTATTACAGGGAGCAGTGATCAGTGTCCTGTCATTAGAAAGAATGAGGAAATGCTTGTTTACATCAGCATTTCCCCGTTCTTCCTCTCCGTGAGACGATTGTGGGTATCCCCAAGGACATTGAGTCCGCGGGACATGTGGTC
Organism: Rana kukunoris; assembly: GCA_029574335.1. Classification (NCBI taxonomy): domain Eukaryota; kingdom Metazoa; phylum Chordata; class Amphibia; order Anura; family Ranidae; genus Rana; species Rana kukunoris. The sequence goes on along the minus strand of CM056052.1, from coordinate 197,706,569 downwards.
ATACTCACGGAGCTCGCAGTAGGTGCACGCACTCGCCCACAATGCCGTGTCCTAAAGGGCAATGTATATATACGTTGATCTGCCCAGCAGTGCCATTTTGCCGACGTATATCTGTGTGAACAGATCAGCAAGTGGTTAAAGAAAAATCCATCCCTCAGCATAAACTATAAAAAAATAAAAAACAAAACTGATAAGGCAGTCACATTGTAATTATAGTGATTGTTTTATTTTGCCCAATATATGCCACTGTACCATTGATATGGTAACACAGCGTAACAGGACACAAATTACACTTCTGCCTAAATTCAGTGGCTGTTCTGAATTAGCAGCATTGCACCAGAATATCATGGAGATTTTAAGCCTAGATTAAATATTTAACCAATTTGCAGCCACACTATAGCAGAAAGATGGCTACAGTGCAGGCTTACTTTGCCGGGAGGGCGTACATGGACATCCTCCCTTAATAATGGCGCATTCTGTGATTGCTGAGTTCTTCTGACTCAGCTGATCACAGATCACAGTAAAAGGCCAATCACAGCAGTCCTTTACCACGTGATCAGCTGTATCTAATGACAGCTGATCACGGATTGGAAACACAAGTACTGTACAGTGGGGAAGGATTTTGGAAAGGGTGTGCACTCTGCGTGATGAATGTCCCAAGAAGGGGGCATGGGCACTGCTCAGTAATTGATATTTCTAGAAGGGACACAAACACTATAAAGAGATAGATGTAACAGGAATGTACGTTAATAAAGATCAGTCATTTTCTATGGCAAAAATAAAAACACAGATTTTGTATTTTTTTTTTCTTGTGCTAGTTTAGAAAAGGAGGATACATTCTGTTTTTAGGACACAATTGCCCTCTTGTGTTTTTACAAGGATATGAGCTCCCATACGTTTAGTGATGCTCTAGTCAAATGTCTTTTGAGGACCCATTTATACTAGGCATTTAATTAATATACACTACTAAGTACACTACTACAACATGTTTACATTAGGGCAGTCCAGTAATTTTGAATGATCTAACAGTACCCCCTTAGGGCAAAAAAAAAAAAATCATCTGCAGCATTTTTTCTCAAGTGCAAGCTATGTGCATTGTGGTGGGCTGTACTTCAGGTGCATTGAGAACTACTGTTCAAGTGTATCGGACTGGCATTCTAAATAAATGGCTACATATGTGCTTGTGGTAATGTATGATACAATTTGAATGGGCCCTAAAAGGAACTTCACTAGGAGTACAGTGGCAATTATATAGGACAAGCCTATGTCATCATTTTATTTATTTTTTAAATAGACCCTGTCTCTGTTTTCATGTGAAAACAAAGCTAACACACACACACATTTAAATCCTGCAGTGCTTTATAGAAGTAATCCACAGAAAATGTCAATCTTCATGAAATTCTTTGCAAAATGACTTTCTTTCAAAAGATTTGTACAGAAAAACGTGGCAGTGATGTTGCTGTCATGATTTCTGATGTTTTTAACTAAAATACATATGGTGTGTGGGAGTTTGCATTTAAAGGGAGGAGGGTGGAATATTTTTTATTTTTTTTTATCTTTAAAAATGTAAAGTAAAAATGAAAAGAAAATGGTCAAGGCAATTTACAAGCTTACTTCTTAAGCTATTATGTAGAAAATAACGTAAGACTTGCTTTGTTTTATTAAGTGAATGTAGAGACCTAACCTTTACCTAGGCACATAAAGAAGTTTTTTTTTTCCATTCTTCACATTTATGAAGTATTTAATGTACAATGTATACTGAAGCCGCGTACACACGGCAGAGAACCTCGATGGGCAGAACACCGACGGGATGCTCGCCGAGAGCGTACACACGGCCAAGGTTCTCGCTGGAATGCAGCTTCCAGCGAGGTTCTCGCTGGTTTCTAGCGAGAACCTCGGTCGTGTGTACGCCGCCTGAAAGCCTGGCGACAGTGCAAATAACAGCAAAAATAACAGCAGAAAATCAGATTACCAATCAATAGGTAAGGCGGCGTACACACGACCGAGGTTCTCGCTAGAAACCAGCGAGAACCTCGCTGGAAGCTGCATTCCAGCGAGAACCTCGGCCGTGTGTACGCTCTCGGCGAGCATCCCGTCGGAAATGCCGTCGAGCAGAAATAGAGAGCATGTTCTCTATTTGCTCGGCGGCCCGCCTGGATTAATGGCTGGTTGCCATTCCCGACGGGCGGGTCGCCGAATCTGACGGCCGGCAGAGAACCTCGACGGGCGGAACGATGTGTTCTGCCCGTCGAGGTTCTCTGCCGTGTGTACGCGGCTTAAGAGCAATCAAACCACCCAAATTGTGGATTTGTTGCCATTGTGACTGACTGGTTGCCAAAGGTTATAAATCTTTTTGTGATCCTACTTGTTTTTATCTGTTAAGCCGCGTACACACGGCAGAGAACCTCGACGGGCAGAACACATCGTTCCGCCCGTCGAGGTTCTCTGCCGGCCGTCAGATTCGGCGACCCGCCCGTCGGGAATGGCAACCAGCCATTCATCCAGGCGGGCTGTCGAGCAAATAGAGAACATGCTCTCTATTTCTGCTCGACGGCATTCCCGACGGGATGCTCGCCGAGAGCGTACACACGGCCGAGGTTCTCGCTGGAATGCAGCTTCCAGCGAGGTTCTCGCTGGTTTCTAGCAAGAACCTCGGTCGTGTGTACGCCGCCTGAGTGACCAGATTTTGTAACATACTCAGGAGTATGTTACACTGGAGCACACACCAGTACATGTTCCTGTTTTATGGAGTATGCTGTCACTTACAGCTACCAGTCTTATGCACCGTACACATGACCATTTTTCATGACGAGAAAAATTCAATTTTTAAATTGGTCATTAACCACTTTAATACCAGGCTTTTATACCCACCTCCAAACCAGCCCTATTCTGGCACTTCTCTCCTACATGTACAAATCATCATTCTTTTGCTAGAAAATTACTCAGAACCCCCAAACATTATATATGTTTTTTAGCAGACCCCCTAGGGAATAAAATTGCGGTCATTGCAAATTTTTATCTTGCACGGTATTTGCGCAATAATTTTTCATGATTTAAAAAATAACAAAACTGTAAAGTTAGACAAGCCAGTCACAGTTTTCAGCACGGGTCGCGCATACGTGGTGCGTGCCTGTCTGTGAAGCTAAAGCCGGGCGCGCACAATGACAATGCTGGTGCTGCGGAGAGGAGGGGGAGACAAGCGGGGCTTCGTTCCCTCACATCGCTAAACCCTGGGACAGGTAAGTGTTCAATTATTAAAAGTCAGCAGCTGCAGTATTTGTAGCTGCTGACTTTTAATACATATTTTTTTTAATAGGAACTCCGCCTTTAACTTATTCAGGCCCCACTGACCTGGTCTAATGATTAATATAGCTCCAAAACATGTACAAATCATCATTCTTTTGCTAGAAAATTACTTAGAACCCACAAACATTATATATGTTTTTTTAGCAGACCCCCTAGGGAATAAAATGGCGGTCATTGCAACTTTTGGAAAAAAAATAGTTTAATGAATTAAAAAATAACAAAACAGTGAAGTTAGACAATTTTTTTTGTAAAATATTAAATATGAAATTACGCCTAGTAAATAGATACCTAACATTTCATGCTTTAAAATTGTGCACACTCATGGAATGGCATCAAACTTTGTAACTTAACCACTTCCTTACTGGGCACTTATAACCCTTCCTGACCAGGTGAAATTTCAGCTTCTGGCACTGCGTCGCTTTAACTGACAATTGCGCGGTCGTGCGACGTGGCTCCCAAACAAAATTGGCGTCCTTTTTTTCCCACAAATAGAGCTTTCTTTTGGTGGTATTTGATCATCTCTGCGGTTTTTATTTTTTGCGCTATAAACAAAAAAAGAGCGACAATTTTGAAAAAAAGTCAATATTTTTTACTTGTTACTATAATAAATAGCCCATTTTTTTAAAAATAAAATAAAAAAAATTCTCAGTTTAGGCCGATACGTATTATTCTACATATTTTTGGTAAAAAAAAAAAAAATCGCAATAAGCGACTGGTTTGCACAAAAGTTATAGCGCATACAAAATAGGGGACAGAATTATTATTAATTTTTATAATTTTTTTTTACTAGTAATGGCGGCGATCTGCGATTTTTATTGGGACTGCGACGTTATGGTGGACACATCGGACACTTTTGACACATTTTTGGCGCCATTCACATTTATACTGAGATCAGTGCTATAAAAATGCACCAATTACTGTATAAATGTGACTGGCAGTGAAGGGGTTAACACTAGGGGGGCATGGAAGGGGTTAAATGTATTCTGGGTGTGTTCTAACTGTTTGGGGGGAGGGGGGTGACTGGGGGAGGTGACCGATGCTGTGTCCCTATGTACAAGAGACACAGATTGGTCACCTCACTTCTGACAGGACATGGATCTCTGTGTTTACACACAGAGATCCATGTCTTGTCCCTGTAACCGCCGATTGCGAGTGCCTGGCGGACATCGCGGCCGCCGGGCACGCGCATCGGCATCTCAGGAATGCAGCGGGCACGCGCGCGCCGCCGGCGGCCACGCGCGCGCCGCCGGCGGCGCTCGCGCGCCCTCTAGTGGCCATTAAAAGCACAGGGCGCATATATGCGCCCTGTCAGAGATTCAGGACAGCCCGACGGCCGCAAATATTCGTACGGCCGTCGGGAAGTGGTTAAAAATCTCCATAGGCAACGCTTTGAATTTTTTTACAGGTTACCAGTTTAGAGTTACAGAGGAGGTCTAGTGCTAGAATTGTTGCACTTGCTCTAACACACGTGGCAATATCTCACATGTGTGGTTTGAACAACGTTTACATATGTGGGTGGGACTTACATGTGCGTTCGCTTCTGAGCGCGAGCTACCGGGGACAGGGGCGTTTACATTTTTTTTTTTACCTATTTATTTATGGTCGTTACCCTCTGACCGAGAGTGATGTGAATCACATAAACACGCGACAAGACATACAACATAAATAGACCTGAAGTGTGCCTTGGTGGTCTGGTCAGTATGCCAAGTAAAGGGGGCATACCCAAGGTAAGTAATGGGTAGTTAATTGAAGAAGGATATGCTGAGAAGTGCCCTGAAAAAGGGAAGGGCGGGAGGGTGTCAAATGCGATTGAATGTGCAGACTCACGTACATGAGGTGAGCTGGGAAGAGTCGGCCCAGTGACGTGTAGTACCGCACACTGAACCGTCAAAAAGCATGTGTGAGTGGGCTGCTTAAATACCCTCCGGGCTCCTCCCATAAACTCAGGCCACCATATTGGCCTTCTTATTAATGGTCGTTACCCTCTGACCGAGAGTGATGTGAATCACATAAACACCCGACAAGACATACAACATAAATAGACCTGATGTGTGCCTTGGTGGTCTGGTCAGTATGCCAAGAAAAGGGGGCAAAAGACTCAGATAGAGAAGCAGCTTTTATTGATTTCTTGTATATATTGAGCCGGCTTGGTAAAGGCTTGTGCCATTCCTTCCTGAGAATTTTGGATGTATGTGGCAAAACAAGGAGACTTCCATCAGCCTGGTATCTTTATTACGTGGTCTGGTACTCCCTGTTGGGAGGCAGCTGAGGCTGCTCTAATTTGGAAAGAACGTCCAGAGAACTGACTGGGGTTTGAAGCCCAAGTTACTTAGGAGGATTCTGACGTGCTTGACACACTGGCTGCCACTCAGAGAGCTGGTTTAGAAAGGGTAGCAACGAGCCACCATCAGATTGGCTGGGTAGATGGAGCCGTAGTCGGTCGAGCACCGTCACTGGGTGTCAGGCGTTGTTAGTCTGAAACAGGTTGATGTCAACCCCCGGGGCTGGTTTGTTGCTTTTTTGTTTTTTTCTGGAAGGTTTCTAACTCCACTGCCTAGAAACGACTATAAATGATCCTGTGTACATGTACTGATAAGATAACAGAGGAGAAATCAGGGGCGTCTGAAAAACACCCAACAGTTCCTAAACGTCTGTTTACCAACAGCAGTGTACATGAGGCCAAAGATGATTTGTCTGACTGCAAGGGTCTCAATGAATGCCAGGTTGCTGGGGCGAGACTGCATGGTCACAAAGGTCTTTGACGAGTGGGAGGTTGCTCAAGATGGTATTGCGTGGTTGCAAGGGTCTCGATGAGTGTGGAGCTGCTGAGACGTTATTGTGTTTGCAAGGGACTCAACAATGGTGTGAAGCTGCTGAGACGGTATTGCGTGGTTTTGCAAGAGTCTTGATGAGTGTGGGGCTGCTGAGACGTTATTGCATTTGCAAGGGTCTGAACTATGGTGTGAGGCTGCTGAGACGGTATTGCGTGGTTGCAAGAGTCTTGATGAGTGTGGAGCTGCTGAGAGGGTATTGTGTTTGCAAGGGACTCAACAATGGTGTGAGGCTGCTGAGACAGTATTGCGTGGTTGTGTCACGTACCTGGTAGGAGTCTGATGTGAAGAGGTCGGCCTCTCTTGTATCTCCAACCCGGAACCCCGCTGAGGGTGAAACAGATGGTGTTCGGGTAGGAGGAACACGAGTGCCTGATGGTATTTGCTTGAGTGCCGTTGGATGCAGGAAGGGCAGAAGACCCAAGATGAGCAGCAGGCACAGGGCTAGATGGTATAGAGCGAGGAGCCCAGAAGAGGGGGACTCAGCCCCTAGCAATCAGGATGACCCGTGGCGGGAGCCTTGGAAGCAGGGGTCTTAGGATGGCCGGGTTGGCAGCAGGCAGGCAGCGAAGTACAAGGGATCGAGCAGAGGCAAGGTCAAAGGTCACAGGCCGGGTCATCAGCTGGCAGGCAGCGGAGTATACAAGGGTTTAGCAAGAGCAAGGTCAGGTCACAAGCCGAGTGGTTTTAACAGGAATCGTGGTGAAGTATACAGGCGTCAGGAATGCAGGAATCATAGAAGACCGGTCAGCACCGCCCAGACATCAGAGCATCCTTTAAATAGGTTAAGAGGGGTCAGGAACGACCCCTGCGTGTGCGCGCCGTCAGCCGCGCTCGCGCATGCGCGGGAGTGCGCCGCTGCGGTTGATGGATGCGTGCATGCACGCGCAAACGCGCATGCGCGCACAAACGCGCGCCATTGGTCAACAACGTCTCCTGCGTTTCAGGTATGCGCGCATGCACGCGTGTGCGTGCCAACGGTGTCTCAGTCCTTTCCTTACAGGTTGCAAGAGTCTTAATGAGTGTGGGGCTGCTGAGACGGTATTGCGTTTGCAAGGGTCTGAACTATGGTGTGAGGCTGCTGAGATGGTATTGCGTGGTTGCAAGGGCCTTGATGAGTGTGGGGCTGCTGAGACGGTATTGCGTTTGCAAGGGACTGAACTATGGTGTGAGGCTGCTGAGACAGTATTGCGTAGTTGCAAGAGTCTTGATGAGTGTGGGGCTGCTGAGACGGCATTGCTTTTGCAAGGGTCTCAACAAGGGTGTCAGGCTGCTGAGATAATTTTGCATGGTTGCAATGATCTCAACAGGTGTCAGGTTGCTGGGCCAAAATTGTGTGGTGGGAAAACAAAATTCTGCACTTTTATATTTCTTTTGTCTTTTTGCAGATTTTTTTTGCGTTTTTTATATATTTTTTTGTGTTTTGTAAGTGTCATGTGTTGCAAGGGTCTTAACAAGGGTGTCAGGCTGCTGAGACGATTTTGTGTGTTTGCAAGAGTCTTGATAAGTGTGGGGCTGCTGAGACAGGTGTCAGGTTGCTGGGCCGAGATTGTGAGGTGGCAATTTTTTTTTCTGCGCTTTTATATTTCTTTTTGCGTATTTTTTTTGTATATATACATATATATATATATATATATATATATATATATATATATTTTGCGTTTTGTAAGGGTCATGTGTTGCAAGGGTCTTAAGGGTGTCAGGCTGCTGAGATGATATACGCGTGGTTGCAAGGATCTCAATGAGTGTGGGGCTGCTGAGACGATATTGCGTTTGCAAGGGTCTCAACAAGGGTGACAGGCTGCAGAGACGATTTTGCGTGGCTGCAACGGTCTCAACAGGTGTCAGGTTGACGAGGGGGTGAGATTGCGTGGTGGCAAAGTTTATTTTTATTTTTATTTTTTTGGCGTTTTTTTTGCGTTTTTATATATATTTTTATTTTATTTTGCGTTTTTTAAAGGTCATGTGTTGCAAGGGTCTTAACAAGGGTGTCAGGCTGCTGAGATGATTTGCATGGTTGCAAGGTCTCAATCAATAAGAATTGGGTTACTGAGAAAGGATAGAAACACCTGGTTTGTTTGTACCTTAAGCAAGCAGTATAAGGTAGAAGGACAACGCCTGTTTGAATCGTAGGTTTCATAGGGGCCACTAATGAACAATATGGGAGACAACGAATGGTAGCAAATTGATGGGACATAAAGAATGTAATAACAAATCTTACTTGCGACAGTGGGCCATGCAAGTGAGTTTGCGGTGGACTGTGGCTTAAGTGAAACATGTCGGGAAGGTGTAGCGTGATGCCGTGCATGGGGAAAAACAATGAGGTTTGGTGTAGAAAATAGAACACGAGAAGTGCGTATCAATGCTTTGTAAGCTCCACTGCGGGAACCAAACATATGGTGCGGGTGACACCATGAGTGGCCACGAATTTGACATGACAAACAAGCTAACGAATCCTACCTGGGACAGTGAACGTGCGACTGGGTTTGCTTTGGACTGGAGTGGATGTGCAACACATCCGAAGAGTGTGGTGTGGCGCCATGCATGACACACAGGCAATAACTTTGGTAAATAAATGAGAGAGAAGAACCGTGAACAAACAATTCATAAGTTCTGCTGCGGGAACTAAAAACACACGGCATGGGGGAACAATGAATGACAACGGTAGAAAGTATGCAATGTATCTGATACAAAATGGTTGAAAAATGCATGAAACAAATTTGATACGAATCGGTAGTAAGGAGTATTGAACGAATCTGATACGAATTGGTTGTAGAGTGTATGCTACCCCTTGCTTTGAAACCGAACACCTACCAACCACCCATCCCCCCAGGCTAATCAAGTGCAGACAAGGCACCATGTGAGTCCAATTATCACCTCAATCTGCCAAAGAACCCATACAAACACATGCTAATCTCCAAATGGATTTACAAATGAATCGTATGTTTGGCAGAAGGAAGTTACAAATATACTACGCCTGAGCCAAATGATGTTGGAACATGAGCAACAGTAACTCAGAGGCAGATTTTTTTCCAAAAGGGATGCAGGATAGGAAGCATAACGAATTGCACAAAAAGGTTTGAATCCTACCTGCGACAGTAAGCAGGAACCGCTGGCGAAGACCATGAAGGGATAAGCCGCAAAGTGATTGCGATGTCGAATGCGATTGAATGCGCAGACTCACGGACATGAGGTGAGCTGAGAAGAGTCGGCCCAGTGACATGTAGTACCGCACACTGAACCGACAAAGAGCATGTGTGAGTGGGCTGCTTAAATTCCCTCTGGGCTCCTCCCATAAACTCAGGCCACCATACTGGCCTTCTTATTTATTTTTTACACTTTAAAAAAAAAATATTTGATCGCTTTTATTCCTATTACAAGGAATGTAAACGTCCCTTGTAATAGGAATAGTGCGTGACAGGTCTTCTTTAAGGAGAGATGCGGGGGCAATAAGCCCACATCTCTCCTCCAGGCTGGAAAGCATGAGATTGTGTAAAAAATTGAAAGATCTCTCGTTTACTAGCTGCAATTGTGGCTTTGTTTACTTAAGGGTACCCGGGCATGATGTTATCACATCACGCTGGTCCTTCGACAGTCATAGAGATGACCAGTCATCTGTATGCTTCCTATCCGGCGCAGGGCTATCCTTTCCCTTTCCTGAGATGCACCGGTTGGTGGTGGGAGGGGGGGTGTCCCCTACTGCCACCTATAAGAACGATCAAGCGGCACTATAATCGCCACTATGATTGTTCTTATGGTGCTCAGGATCGCTGCTGGAACACAATGATATCTGAATAATGCCACAGGCATCATTCAGATATCACCGCACAAAGTCCAGGACGTCATATGACATCCACCCGGGATGGGAGATCCCCTTTGTGGACGTTATATGATGGTGTGTGGTATTTAAGTGGTTAAAAACGATCATGTGTAGGCTTCAGAGCATTTTTCTCGATGAGAAAAATGGGCATTAAAAATTTAGAACCTGCTCTATTATTTCTCGTCGTTTTTTCACGTCATCATGTCGTGAAAAGCGGTCGTGTGTAGGCTTTAACGATGGGGGAAAATGCGCATGCTCAGAAGCAAGTTATGAGAAGGGAAATTTGCATAATCAGCCCAAAGGGTGGCGCCATTCGAATGGAACTTCCCCTTTATAGTGTCGTCGTACGTGTTGTACGTCACCGCGCTTTGCTCAAGCATTTTTTTTCACTATCGTGTGTATGCAAGGCAGGCTTGACAAGAATCACGTAGAAAAAAACATTGCTTTTTTCCATGACATGAAAAACGGTTGTGTGTACGCGGTATTATTCTCATAATTGGAACCATAGAATGTGGTCCATGATCATGAGCTCACAATCACTTTTTTTTTTTTTTTTTACAAATAAACCAGCAAACTTCAGCTGTCATGGTTTCTTTTTTAATTTGTACATGCAGGAGGAAAATTTGTAGTAGTAATGAACAAATGAACAGTTAAGTGGGATTAGGCAATAATGCTAAATCTTCTGTGCAAATAAGAAGTTGCCAACATTGTTTTCTTCTTTAACTGTAAATTATTTTTTTTTATGAATAACGACAATGCTTGTGAAAGGCAGTTTTTTTGTGCTTGTCAACAATACCACCTGCCCTGCTAAAAACTTTCATCAACAAGGACACTGGAGAATGGTTTTTGGATTTCCAAGAATGGAACTTCTGCTTTAAGGGAAGGTGACCCCCTGACATGCCACATTTGGGGGGGCCCTCTTTTTAGAGGGGTCCAGCTCCCACTTCCTCCCGGGGCACCGTGGCCCTTGAAGGAAGTTAACCTCTCCCTCTCAGAAATCATCTGGGACATGTCACAGGTCCCAATAGATTGCCCGGCCAGTCACAGTGTGCAGCACGGCTCCCGCATACGTGGTGCGTGCCTGGCTGTGAAGCCAAAGCCAGGCGCACACAATGACAATGATGGCGCTGCGGAGAGGAGGGGGAGACAAGCGGGGCTTCGTTCCCTCACATCGCTAAACCCTGGGACAGGTAAGTGTCCAATTATTAAAAGTCAGCAGCTGCAGTATTTGTAGCTGCTGACTTTTAATACATATTTTTTTTTAATAGGAACTCCGCCTTTAACTTATTCAGGCCCCACTGACCTGGTCTAATGATTAATATAGCTCCAAAACATTTTACAAAGCATTACAAAATGAAACCGAAAGAAAAACCAAAGGCCAAATTCTTGTTATGCCTCTGATAAAAGACAATAAAATATAAGGCCCTGTACACACGATCAGACATGTCTGATGAAACAGGTCCGACGGACCGTTTTCATCGGACATGTCTGAAGTGGTCTTTTGGTCTAATGTGCGTACACACCATCGGACCAAAATCCCCTCGGACCAGAACACGGTGACGTAGAACACACCGACGTGCTGAAAAAAGGAAGTTCAATGCTTCCAAGCATGCGTCTAATCAATTCGACGCATGCGCGGGATTTTGGTCCGATGGTTGGGCGTACTAACCATCGAACCTGTCTGATGGACAGGTTTCCAGCAGACAGGTTTCTAAGCATGTTTAGAAACTTTTGTCTGCTGGAAAACTGTCCGATAGGCCGTACACACGATCGAACATGTCCACTGAAACTGGTCTGCGGACCAGTTTCAGCAGACATGTTCGATCGTGTGTATGCGGCCTAAGAGTTGCGCTCTATAAAAAAATCTAATAAGGAACAAATTGTGACAATAGTGAAGAATATGACAATATGTGAGTCAAAACTAAGGGTTATTAGAGACATAATAGTAAATGGAGAAGGTGGGAAGACTTTAAGCTGTCGGAGGAATATTTGAAGAAAATGTCAGATGAAAGAGAGACCTAGGAACAAACCACGGGGAGTGGGGGAGGGAGGGGAGGGAGGTGAGAGGGGGAAGGGGAAGGAAGGGGGTAAAAGTAAGGAAGAGTAGAGTTACAGAGGATAATAAAACAATAAATAAAAAAAAAACACAACAAAGAGGAAGTCTAAAAGAAATACCACAGATGATGCAAAACCGTTAATAGAGACGTTGAAGCAATGGAACCATGAGCGGGTCTCTAGTTCTTGGTGAAAGCTGAGGTGGTAAATAAAATAAAAAAATAAGGGTTATTGAGTCTCAACAAATAGATCAGCAACATTAAAAAATACTGTATGTCCTTCAAAGTATTGCTAATAGGCAATAGACGAGCATCAAGTATTTTGGAGTCCTCCTCGTGCAGATGACAAATTCACCGGCATTAGTGTGTACAGCTTGTGCAGACATCATTTCCAGGCTGGTTAGTAAGAACGGGGCTTGGACCGCTCATCAGCCCTGGAGAAGACATTTGATATCTGCACAAGCTGTACACACTAGTGCTGGCACTAATATATACAAATGTAGGCTTCATTGGATTGCTAAAATCTGTATATGGAACGTTTCTTGTGGTGATTTGAGGACCCTTGATCCTTTTGAGCTTCTGTGACAATATATGTCCATCTGCCTACAAGTGGTGTTTGGAGGCTGTCTTGGTTGGAGTCGCTGCTTTCCATCCCTGGAGACAAAGGCCCTGGCTGGGTATTAGCCACAAGAGATCCAGCTTGTGATAGATGGTAAGCATGCATTCATGTGGTGGCGGATACACTTTGTATGTTCATGTGAATTTGTCATCTGCACAAGGAGGATACTTGGTGTGTTCATCTATTGCCTATTAGTAATACTTCGAAGGACATATTTGTTCATGTTGCTGACCTATTTTTTGGGACTCAATTACTCTTATGCCGCGTACACACGACCGTTTTTCATGACGTTAAAAGTGCCATTTTTAAAAATGGTCATTAAAAACGATCATGTGTTGGCTCCAGAGCATTTTTCTCAACGTTAAAAATGGCCATTAAAATATTAGTACATGCTCTAATTTTTCTCTACGCTTTTCATGTTGTCATTTTTCATGTCACGAAAAACGGTCGTATGTAGGCTTTAACGTTGTGAAAAAACGCACATGCTCAGAAGTAAGTTATGAGACGGGAGCACTCCGTTCCGGTGAAACTAGCATTTGAAATGGAGATAGCACATTCATAATGCTGTAACAGACTGAAAAGCACGAAGGCTGAAAAGGGTAAATTATCTCTCACCAAACTTTTACTAACACAAAATAAGCAAAAGCAGCCCAAAGGGTGGCGCCATCTGAATGGAACTTCCCCTTTATAGTGCCGTCGTACGTGTTGTACGTCAACAATTTTCTTTTTCATGATCGTGTGTATGCAAGGCAGGCTTGACAAGAACCAGGTCGAAAAAATAAATCATTTTTTCTAGGACATTAAAAATGGTCGTGTGTATGCGGCTTAAGTGTTAACTTGTCATATGTTTCACCTTTGTCACAATTTGTCACTTATTAGATTTGTTTATAAAGCGCAGCTCTCATATTTTATTGTCTATTTTTGTGTTTATCTCACCTTAGAGCTGCTGCAGGTTTAAGGGTTTATAGGACACAGCGCTGTCTATTTTTACACAGATAAAAGACAATCTGAAGTATACAGTATAAGGACTTTATTTGGTTAGGTTTACATATAATCTCATATCCTAGCTAAACAGTCGACAGACAAATATTAGTATAAGGGTGTTCCTACCCTAAGACCCCATTCACACCTGAGCGTTTGGTAGCTTGAAGCCTGAAGCTACAAAACGCTGGAGGGGAAAAAATCTATTATTCTCTATGGAGATGGTTCACATCTCCACTCCAGTAAGGCTGCATTCACATCTAGGCGGCAAGTAACGCCACATACGCGGCTTTACTTGCCGCGCTTCGATTCATTTTTTTTTTTTTTTAACAAAGTCTCCCCATTGATGTCTATGGCCGAACGCCAATGTCGCCTGAAAAAAAGGGTCCGGGACTTTTTTTCGGGCGACAGGCGTTCGGCGTTTCAGAGATGTGAACCATCTCTATAGACATGCATGGGAATTTTCCCCTCCAGCGGCACGAGCGTCGGGCGACAGGTGTTTTGTCGCCTAGATGTGAATGCAGCCTAAATGAAGCCAGAAACTCCAAAAGGCCTGAAGCTCAAAGAAGTCCCAGGACCTTTTTTAGGCAGATTGGGCATTTTTCTGCTTTATATTGGTGACCATTTGACCTGTACAAAATCGTGGCAAAAACACGTCAAATCTCGTTAAAAAAACGCTGCAAAAATCGCTGTAAATTTGCGCCACTTTCTGCCTGAAAACGCTATGCTTAGGTGTGAATGGGTCCTAAATCTATACGCCTTAATCACATGGAAGAGCAGGTATGTTCCTGATAAGCCCCACCATCCACGGACCTTCACAAGCACCAGCCCAGGGATGTGGTGAAGAGACCCTTGTCCCACATGGAGGCATGTGGACTAGTAAAGTTTAGCGGAGAGTGTATGCTTGTCTAACACCTTTCTTGGTTTACCAAACAACATGCCCAAATAAGAGTCTGGTATATATTTTTGGGGGAATACGTATAAATTTGAAGGAATTTTTTATTTTATTGTTTAACTTTAAGGCCTCATGTACACTGGACATTAAAATAACGTTATACAAACGGCAGTAGCTTTACAGTGAGTTTTTCAATGTTCTGGCAATAGTGTTGCTTAGCATTTTTCTGCATTAGCAATTTTTAGATTTTTTTTTTTTAAATTATTATTATAATTTTTTGATCATTTAACAATGTTTATCAATGTTTATCAGCGTTAGGGCATTTTTACACCTGAAAAACGTCTCTCAGAAGCCACATTTTTTTTTTGTTTGTTTTTTTACTGCTCAAAAACACTGCCCAAAACTGCTGATAACAGCCTATGTGTGCATGGACACATAGGATAACATGAGTTTAATGATTGATGAACAAAACTTCTACAGCCAAAAACAGCTGCTGTAAAAATGTGAAAAAAAAAAAAGTTTTGTTTTGACACATATCTCCCAGGGCAGTGGCCAGCTGTTTTGCTTTTTTTATTTATTTTTTGCTGTTTATTTTCAATGTTAACTTTTTATTTTCCAAATAAAAATCCACAATGGTAGAAACAGAAACATAGTCAAAATATAGATACAATAACGATTATGTGCTAGAACAGGCATCAATGTTGGCTTGAGGCGGCGTACACACGATCGGATATATCCGATGAAAACGGTCCGCGGACCATTTCCATCGGATATGTCCGATCGGGAGTTTGATCCGATGGCGTGTACACACCATCGGATCAAATTCCCCGCCGCCGGAAGGCGCGGTGACGTGGCGGTGACGCGGCGGTGACGTTGCCGCCGCCGCGACACCGCAACGTCACCACACCAGGAAGTAAAACACTTCCGCGCTTGCGCCGAATCCATTCGGCAGCGGCGCGGCGGCGGTGGGGGCCGACATGTCTGCTGGTAAGTGTACTAACCAGCAGACATGTCGGGCGGACAGATCCCCACCGGATAGATTTCAAAGCATGCTTTGAAATCTGTCGGGTGGACAAATCTGTCCGCTAGCCCATACACACGAGCGGAGATGTCTGCTGAAACGGTCCATCGGACCGTTTTCAGCGGATATATCCCCTCGTGTGTACGCCGCCTGAAACACATGTGGATCTACAGTATGTCCAAAGTCTGTTGATGTTGAATCCGACTAAATTGTAATAGGAATACATACAAAAAAAAGAAATGACAGGTTTCCTTTTTAACATCTATAAAACATGTTCCTTTTGTAAGGCGATCATGTTAAAAAAAAGTAACAAAATAAATAACTAGGTGTTCGTTTTAGACAATTGAGGATACATTGATACTTCTTTATATTAAATATAATGATTTTAGTGAAACAGATGGAGATGGTAAGTGTTATGTATTATGTTTAAAGGTAATCCATGGGTCCCACTGTTTGTAAAAAAGAGGGTGGATTTACCATCCTTATGGGCCATCAGTTGTTCATGAAGATAGACATCCTCTAGTTACCATATTTATCGGCGTATACCGCGCACCTTTTTGCCCTTAAAATTAGGGCAAAATCATGGGTGTGCGATATACGCCGATACTCGCTTCCTGCACTGTGTTTGAACTGAGCTGCCGACATATACCGAGCGCAGTACACTCGGGTACACTCGGCAAGGCTCGGCTCCCCTTGCGGTCATGTCCTGTGCGTCTTGTATGTCCTTTACGCGAGAGGAGCCGAGCATGGCCGAGCCTGCCCAAGTGTACTGTGCTCGGTATATGTCGGCGGAGTGCTTCAAACACAGTGCGGGAAGCGGGGATCGGCTGAGAAACACAGCGGGGAGGACACCACGATGGCCGCAGATGGACAAGACGGACGCCGGACCGGACATGGCCGCCGATGGACGCCGGGCAAGACACCAAAACTGTAAGTAATAAAACTTTTTTTTTCAGGAATTTCATGTCCAGATTAGGGGTGCGCGCTATACGCCGGTGCGCGTAATAGGCAGATAAACACGGTATCTAATAACATATCTTATGTCAGGGATTAGGTTAGACTGATACTTATGTAATATCACTAATCTAGTCTAATGCCCTGTACACACGATCGGAAATTCCGACAGCAAAACTCTGATGTGAGCTTTTGAACTGAAATTCCGACCGTGTGTATGCTCCATCAGACTTTTGCTGTCGGAATTTCCGCCAACAAAAGATTGAGAGCTGGTTCTCAAATTTTCAGACGGAAAAAAATCCTATTGGAAAATCTGATCATTTGTAGCAATTACGACGTGCAAAGTTCTGATGCATGCTCAAAAACAATTTGACGCATGCTCGGAAGCATTGAACTTAATTTTCTCGTCTCTCCGTAGTGTTGTACCTCACCGCGTTCTTAACGGATGAAAGTTCAGAGAACTTTTGTGTGACAGTGTGTATGGAAGTCAAGCCTATGCGGAATTCTGTCGGAAAAAACATCCAAGGTTTTTCCGACGGAAAATCCGATTGTGTGTACGTGGATTAGTTGTGCTTCACTTTATGATCTGCATTAATCTCAAGAATTATCCACAATACTGTTCCAAATTACTGCATGCTAGTTGCATGTAACTTTTCATCATGTTACGATATATATTTAAAACCTGATGTTAATATTGTATCTAAAGAATATATATTTTTAAGCATACAGTATCATTTGTGTCACTTGTCTTCAAAATAGCACGGATAAACAAACTTGAATTTCTTGTTGATATTTATGGAAAAAGGTAAATCTCCCAAAACCAAGATTTGCAAAATTTCATGAATACAATACTGTTTTATTATTTCAGTATAAACATTCTGACAGTTGTTATAGCAGCAGATAACTGCCATAACCTTGGTATTCTCTTCTTCAGTGGGTGGTCCACTTTCAGATAAAAGTGGTCTCTGCGGCGGATTCTATTTTTTAAAGTTGTATTTTTTATTTGATTTACCAAGTAAGCCTAAAATTAGCTATGTTTCAGCATACAAAAAATAAGTCATGTAACAGTTATTATTTGTGAACTAAAAATACAGTGAAAATTAATATATCAGGTATATTTTGTGATAAATCAAATAAATGGATACACTTCTACATATCAAAGATAAATGATACTTGAGCGGTGGTGCGAGGTAGTACCCAAACAAATGTTTTTCCCACAAATAGAGCTTTCTTTTGGTGGTATTTGCTCACCTCTGCGTTTCTTTTTTGTTGTGCTTAAAAAAAAAAGAGCAACACTTTTGAAAAAAAAACACAATATTTTGTACTTTTTGCTGTGGGCACTGATGGGTGGCACTGGTGGGCACTGGAAGGCGGCACTTTTGTGCACTGCTAGGTGGCACTGGCAGGTGGCACAGGTGGCTGCTCTCCCTCATTGGTACAGCCGCCGGTGATTGGCTTTTTTTTCTCCTCACGCTATCAGCAAAATATAGCCAATTACCGACTCTGTTTACATCACATGACCAGCTGTCATTGGCTCACAGCTGATCACGTGGTAAGGGGGGGGGGGGGCAGGCCGTTTGAGCAATTTAGTTTTTTTCGGTTTTTTAGGCTATAGCATGGGTCTGAAGAGGTTAATGTACACTGCTAAAGTCACTCCAACTTCAAAAAAAGTTCCTGTACTACTTCAAGGCGACTTCTAGACGACTTGTACCCATACATTTCAATGGAAGTCGCCTCCAAGTCGGATAATCTTCTCAAGTGAAGCGACTTAACAGGAAAATTATTTACCCAGGTATTCCCCACTAAACAGGCAGCCCCCTGCTTCCCACAAAGTACTTCCTGTATGCCGTTGTCTCTGTATACTTGTGACCACCTGTATTCACAATGTCTATCAGAGCCCACAGGGAAGTCCATCACAGAGAGCCAATTGACAATGAGTCTCTAAGGCCGTGTACACACGACCAAATCTGTCTGCTGGAAACGGTCTGCCAGACTGTCCCAGCAGACAGATTCGATCGTGTGTACGGGCGAGCAGATGGATTTTGCCAGCCGACAGATTTGAAAGCATGCTTTCAAATCTGTCGGCTGGGAACCCGTCCGCCCGACATGTCTGCTGGTTAGTACGCTAACCAGCAGACATGTCTTCTCGCACACGCGTCGAATGGATTTGACGCATGCGCGGAAGTGATTTACTTCCTGATGCGGTGACGTGGCGGCGGGGATTTTGGTTTGATCGTGTGTACACGATCAAACCAATACGTCCCCAGCAGACAGATTTGTTCAAATCGGTCTGCCCGACCGATTTGAACAAATCTGTCTGCTCGTGTGTATGGGGCCTAATAAGGCTAATGAGGCAGCGTCCATGTCTTTATGACAAGACTGATCCCAACTACAAGAATCAATTGAAGAGGGACAATGCCTGGCTGGACATCTGTCGACTGAGTATTGAGAATTGGGAAACATTATCGGCGAACGAACGTAGTGACAGATGGAAGTTTAACCTTTATTTTATTTATATCTGTTATCCATGTGTTGGAAGTTTAACCTTTATTTTATTTATATCTTTTATCCATGATGGAAATTGTAGTTCCTGAACAACTGGAGGTCCAGAGTATGGGGAACCCTAGTGCAGGGTTCCCCATACTGAACCCTAGTGCAGTCTTTCAATGATGTCATTATTTCTGAATGATCAATATCACCACAGCCAAAATAATGATTGGTTTATTATCACATTTTATCTAAATTTTAACAAACAAATATTTAAAACATTAAAGACAGTATGACATAGCATGAACAAATTAGAAACTCAGCAGGCTTTAGAAAACTTTACAGAAAAAGCAACAGCAGCAAAATATATATTTAAAGAATTTAGCAGGCGTCCAATTGCCATTCTTTTTTTTTTTTTTTTTTTTGAAATATGTTTTTATTAAGGAAGTTGCATAACAGAGAAATCACAAAAAAAAACAGGACATAAAAGCATTTTCTGTGGAACATTGCAGTAGATTAACAGTATATGTAGAGGTTCTCAGAGAGAACAAATAAGGGGGAGGGCACAGGTTAAGTGGTCACGGGGTAGGTGAAATAGTAGTGCTTGCAAACAAAAAAGAACAACAAGAGAGGGGGGGGGGGTAGGGGAGGAGGGAGGGAGGGTAGGAGAGATGTCAATCCCGAGGGGGATCCTGGTATAGAAAAGACATTTTCTCAAAGTTCAACCATTCAGTAGGAGTGAAAGTATGCGACAGAAAGGGATTCCATAAGTGATAGAAGCGGTTCTTGCTCCGTTCGTGGGTCAGGTCCGTGTTGAGCCTGTCCTTGTATAAGAGCTGCAACAGTTCCCTTTTAACTTGAGCAGTGGTTGGGCAGTCCGCTGATATCCACTTCTGGAGGATGGCTCTACGGGCTATCAAGAGGCATATCAGAGTCCAGTCCCTGCCCAGGGGGGTGGTGGGAGAGGACCAGGGGAGTAGTATGGGGTCCCAGTACCCAAATATAAGTAGTAACGGGTCCCTGGGTATGCGTAGCAGGGTGACATCGAAAATGTATTGGATGACTTGGTCCCAGAAACTGGCTATGAGGGAACAAGACCAGAACCTTTGAGCCAAGTTAGGTTTGGGTTGTTTACAGAGGGGGCATTCTGGGGTGGCATGGGCTCGGCTGAAGGGGATGTGGGCTCGGTGAACAATCTTAATCTGCGTCTCTCTCCATATTTCGTTAGGGATAAGTCTGTGGATGGTGGTGAGGCCATGCAGGAGCTTCTCCACCAGGTCAGGGTCAGGGAAGTCTTTCGACCAGTTGGCCGCCGAGGTTGAGGCCAGGGGGGGGATGTTGTGCTGGAGGAGGGGATGGTAAATGTCTGAGATTTTGTATGAGGCCCGGGAAATAAGGGTGTCGGTAAGGGAGCTCTGGAACCTTTTTCTGTCATCTCGACAGGCGTTTTTCAGGAAACTAATGCATTGAATATACTGGAATACATGTGACGAAGGGAGAGAAAATTTGTCTGCCAGGGCTCTAAAACCTATGGGGCGGCCTGAAAGGGGGTCACACAAAGAATAAAAGGATTTGATACCCTTACCCTCCCAGTCGAGGTAGGGCTGGTTATCTAAGCCTGGTTGGAAGCTCGGGTTGCCCAGGATAGGGAGGTATCGTGAGATAGAGGAAGGGACATTGAGGGCCTTCCTGACCTCTCTCCAGGCGATGACTGTATCCCGGAGAAGGAGATTGTGTTGGAGGGGAGGGGGGGCAGATTTCCAATGACAATGGAGAAGGGCCGTGAGCGAGAAGGGGCGGACCATCGCCGATTCGAGGGGGTAGTTCGAGCACCTGGAGGACTGGGTTATCCAATCCAAGCCTGTTCTCAATAGACATGCCAAGTTATATAGCCTGATGTTGGGAAGGGCAATGCCCCCCTCTCGCCTGGGAAGATGCAGCTTGGTAAATGCTATGCGCGCCCTCTTGCCACGCCAGAGGAACTTGGAAATGGCAGAGTTAATGGATTTAATGTCTTTGTGGCGCAAGAGTAAAGGGATGGTTTGTAGTGGGTACAGTAGGCGTGCAAAACTGACCATCTTGACAAGGTGGCATCTTCCCAGTAGCGAGAGAGGCAGGTCCATCCAGTTGGTCAGTTCTTGGGATATTTTGGTGAGCAGGGGGGGGTAGTTGAGGTGGTATAGGGAGGAGGGTAGTTTGCCTATTTTTATCCCCAGGTAAGTGATATGTGACTTTGCAACGGCGAATAAGGAGTTTTGGGACCAAGAGGGGACAGATAGGGAGCCTATTGGGAGTATTTCGCTCTTGCTATAGTTGATACGTAACCCTGAACATTGCCTGAATTCGTCAAAGGTGGTCTTGATAGTGGACATGTCGAGTGAGGGGCTGGATGTGAAGATAAGGACATCGTCTGCAAATAGTGACGTGCGAAGGTCGTGGCCTCCGACATGGATGCCATGAAGGGGGGCGATCTGGGTTAGGTGGCGGGAGAGGGGTTCAAGTGCTATGTTGAAAAGGAGCGGGGAGAGTGGACAGCCTTGCCTCGTGCCTTTGTGCAGCCTGAACTCCTCAGAGAGGAGGCCCGCCGCGACCACTCTCGCGGCAGGGGCAGTGTACATTGATTCTATGAGGTGCGTGAAGGGGCCCGAGAAGCCCATTTTGGACATGACCATGGAGAGCCATTCGAAACTAACGTTATCGAAAGCCTTCTCCGCGTCTAGGGTGATGATGGCGTGGTCTCCTGCCGGGTCATTTTTTGCGTGTTCGAGAGCTAGCATCACCTTCCTGATATTCATGGTGGCCGTCCTACCCTTAACAAAGCCCGACTGTGCGGGGTGAATCAGGGAGGGTATAATGGATGCCAATCTAGTGGCTGCTATCTTGGAGAGGATTTTAACGTCAAGGTTAAGAAGCGAGATGGGCCTATAAGAGCCAGGTTCTAGGGGGTCCTTGCCCTTCTTCTCTAG
Source organism: Rana kukunoris (assembly GCA_029574335.1). NCBI lineage: Eukaryota > Metazoa > Chordata > Amphibia > Anura > Ranidae > Rana > Rana kukunoris. The sequence goes on along the minus strand of CM056052.1, from coordinate 197,684,635 downwards.
GAGTTTTACTATGGCCTGATTGCCCGTTGGAAGATAGGACCCACCCGACCATATGTGTGTGTAGACGTTGTGGAGAGGGGGGGACACAGTCGAGCTAAAGGACTTGTAAAATTCTCCGGTGAAGCCGTCTGGGCCTGGAGCTTTGGAGGGGGAAAGCTGTTTGATTACGGATTGGACCTCCAGGACAGAGATAGGGGCATTGAGGGCTTCGAGCTGGGTGGGGGTTACCTGGTCCAGGGAGATACGTCGTAGGAAATTGAGGGCTGTCGGCTTATCGATAGGGTCTGAGGCATACAGGGAGGAGTAGAATTGGCGCATAGTATTATTGATACCTTTTGGGGTGTAGTGTATGGAACCTGACGGGTCCCTGAGGGACATGATATGCGTCGGGCGGTTGGGTCCTTTACTTAATCTGGAAAGGAGTCTACCTGCTTTGTTACCAAACTTGTGGAGGGAGGCGTCTAGATGCGCTTTTTGGGTACGTTCGAGGGTGGCTGCCCAGCTATCAAAGGCCTGCTTGGCAGCAAACCAGGCGTTACGGTTGCTGGGGGAGTCATCAGTATAGAGGACCCGCTGGGCCTGATGCAGTGTTGCGCTGGCCTGTTTGTAGCGTCTAAGGGTGTGTTTTTTGAATGTGGCGGCGTAGGCGATTATGCAGCCCCTGAGGAACGCTTTGCCCGCTTCCCAGAAAAGGTTAGGGTTGTCAGCGTGTAACGCGTTATCCGATGCGTATCCCAACCAGGCTTTTTCTAGATGCTGGTGAAAATCGGAGTTATTGTGAAGATAGGAGGGGAACCGCCAGATTCTGGGGTTAGAGGCTAAGTCAGGGTCCTCAAGGGTGGTCGAGACCGGGGCATGGTCCGAGATTGCGATGTCGTGTATGTCAGCTTCCGAGATCAGTGGGAGGAGAGAGTCAGAACAGAAAAGATAGTCCAGTCTCGTGAAGACTTTATGAGGGTGGGAATAAAATGAGAATTCCCTGTCAGCAGGGTGCTTTAGTCGCCATAGATCGTGGAGGTGCAGTGAATCGACAGTCGATGCCAATAATGTCTGGGTGAGAGGAGTCAGAGGAGGACGAGATTGTCTGGTAGAGGACCTGTCGTCTATCGGGTGCATGATGGAATTGAAATCCCCGCCTATCAGGTGTGTGCAGGCTGGGTCTCTAAGCGCCCAGGAGGTGAGGTCGCTAAAGAAGGCACTTGTGGGGCTGTTAGGAGCATAGACATTAGTGATGATTACCACCCTGGATCCCAGTTGAATACGGGCCGAGGTGAATCGCCCCTCGGAGTCCGAATCTGAGGACAGAATCTTGCAGGGAAGGTTTTTGTTAATAAGGATTATTACCCCAGCTTTCCGACCACTTGAGTCAGAACCGAGGACTGTGCCTACCCAGAGTTTCCGCAGCCGCGGGAAGTCGGGGGTGGACAGATGGGTTTCCTGAAGGAGGGCGATGTCGGTCTTGAGCCTTTTAAGGTGGCGCAGAACTTTCATCCTCTTATTGGGGGAGCGGAGCCCTTTGACATTCCAGGAGACTATTCTCATGTTGGGAAGACTAACAATGGGGTGTGAGCAGGACGTGGAGGCGAGGAGAATGGGAGCATGGAGCATTGTAGAAGTGGGGTGCAAGGACAGCAGGTGTTGTGGTGGTTTGCTGTGAGAGAGAGCGGAGGTGGTAACGGATCCCTAAAAATGGGCGGAGGGTTGAGAACCAGGGAGGGGGAGATGGGGGGAGGGTGATGGGGGCAAACAAGGTGAACAACAACATTTGGGAGCTTCACTTTTTTCCGCATGGAGCCACTGAATAGGCCAGCTCCCAACGCAGGGCTCTCAATGCAGCACTTCACCCGCCGCGACCGATGGGGGGGGTGTAAGCAGCAGGAGCAATGCGTGAGGGGGGGGGGGGGGAGGAGCTAGACAGGTATCCTTGCGGAAGAATGGAAAGGCCTACACATGATATATAAACGTATAGGATAACATAATATTAAGGCACAAGTAGAGCTAAAACAACTATTACCGATTGTGCAAGAGAACATAAAACAATGTGAAAACAAAACAGTGTGAAATAAAATGGCATTTAGGAGCATAAGAGAAAAGAAAAGGAGACAGACTGGCATAACATCAAAATTGCATTAGGCCTACCGTGGTCCCCCGGGTGAAGGGGGAGGCACGCTGAAGGAGAGGGGCCCAGGAGTGGTCCTGGACGGTTAATGAGCAGCAGAACTGCATCGGGATGGTGTGACCGTCCAGAAGAAAAAAAAAGAGAAGGTTCAAGAAAAAAAAAAGTTCAAAAGGATGAGGTGTGTTGACGGTCGGATCCAGATGCCTTGAATCTTTTAGGAGAGTCCTTGCGTGGGCTTCCGTGTTCTAGGGCCCGGTTGGAAGGTGCCGCTCTGGGAGACTGGTTGTGGTGGGGGCTAGAGCGGAGGGATCTCAGGAAGGCCTCAGCTTCGGATGGGTCATGGAAGGAGAGCTGAACACCGTTGGGTGCTCTGAGTCGAAGCACGGCCGGGAAAGCCAGAGTAAACTTGACTTGCATTCGGTGGAGCTCCGTGCAGGTCTGCTGGAAAGCCTTCCTCCTCTTGGAGACGTCCACGGAGTAGTCCGCAAAGATCAGGATATTCATGCCGTCTATCTGGAGGGTCCTGGACTGCCTGAACTTCTGCAGGATGAGGGATTTTTCTGAATAGTTGAGATATTTGGCGATCACAGGGCGAGGTGACTTGCGATCAGAGTTGAAAAGGCCCATGCGGTGGGCGCGCTCAACAGTGCAGGGGCCCGGCAGGCCCAGGGTCTCGGGGATGCGTCTGGAGCAGAGATCTGAAAGTGCCTGAGGTTGCAGCGATTCAGGGACGCCAATAAAGCGCAGATTGCTCCTCCTGGATCTGTTCTCAAGGTCGTCCAGTTTGTCTAGTATATACTTGTTCGTCTTGTCTTGCGCATGTTCAAAGGATTGGGCCTGGTAAAGATCCTCTTCTATATGTCCGATGCGATTCTCAGCCTCATTCAGCCTGGATGCATGCTCCCCTAGTTGAGCCTGGATTTTCTGTATCCCTGCATTGATGGCTTTTTCCACCGAGGTCGCTATCATGGGGGATAATAGAGCAGCCACGGCCTGGGCCATCAGCTCTATGTTGTGCATATCCCCCGCCTGTGGGGGAGGTGAGGAGATGTGAACAGTCTGAGGGGTAGTTGGAGGGGCTGGTGTTGCACTCACCTCCATTGCAGGCGTCGGATCCACGATCGGATCTACGATCGAATCCGTGTAGGCCAAAGCCGGGGCCTCGATTTGCGGCTGTCCCGTTCGCGCCGCAGCGGCGGCGTACGACCGCGCGCCGCTTTTTTCCAGGAATTTGTCCATCCTCGGGTGGAGGGGGGGGATGGCGGATGGTTAGCCCAGGGGTCGGCAGCGGGTTTGCTGGCTTTTATAGGCCGATTTGGGAGCCTGTGTGCGGGAGCTGAAGGAGTGCACAGCTACTCCATGCGGCGCCGGAACCGGAAGTGAATTGCCATTCTAGTTCACCTGCTGGTGAAAGGATGTTCGAGGCAAATTGCTCACGAACAGTGGCACCATCACAGGATCCCCTTGTTGCACTAAGGTGTGCATGTTCCATGTCACATAGCCAGACATAATTGTGCAGCATGCATGTTGCTTTGACAGCAGTAATTGCATTTTCAATGTTTAATGCAATAGGCGTATCTAACAAATGCCATTTATTGTCAAGGATTCCAAAACTGCACTCAACCACCCTTCTTGCCCTTGTTAGACAATATTTAAACACTTTCTTAGGAGTAGTCAGGTTCCTGTTGGAGTAAGGCCTCATTAGGTGTTCCCCCAACGCAAAAGCCTCATCTGCGATGAACATATAGGGTAGCGGGGGTTCAGTTGTGCCAGAAAGAGGACAGTTCTCAGGAATATCCTGAATATCCTAGAAATATTTTTTTTTTTTTTCGACGCGATGACGACGGCTATACTTAACATAGGATACTCCACTAGGGGGCTGCTTTATTTTTACGCCGCGTATCGCTTACGAAAACGTCAGAAAGTCACTGCGTCGGGCCCGAATACAATCGTGAATTGCCGATTCCCGCTGATTAACATATTTTCGCCGTTAATCAGCGGGAACGCCCCCAGCGCCATTTTATTAAATTGCAGTTGCGATGCGATGGCGAAATTCAATTACGCCACACATATCGGAACTCCAACCCGGCGTTTCTTGTTTTCTGGTTACAGAAAACAAAAACGTTGGCTCAAAGTGACAGTTAGGCTGGAGTATCACTGATACTCCAGCCTAACTCTACCTGAATCTGGCCCTTAGAAGGGAAATGGAAGGAAAAGGTACGTGAATCAACAATGCAGAAGGAACCAATTTAGAAAATAAAAGAAGAATAGGGATGAGCTTCGAGTTCGAGTAGAACTCATGTTCGACTCGAACATTGCCTGTTCGCCGAACATCAAACTATTTGGGGTGTTCGCGGCAAGTTCGTGTGAAATTTAGAACCCTGTTAAAGTCTATGGGACTTGAAGGTTTGAAATCTAAAGTGCTAATTTAAAAGGCTAATATGCAAGTTATTGTAATAAAAAGTGTTTGGGGGGCTGGATCCTGCCCCAGGGGACATGTATCAATGCAAAAAAAGTTTTTTTGGAAGCAGTGATTTTATTAATTCCTTTAAGTGAAACAATAAAAGTAAATTTTGTACCTGGGGGGGGGGGGGGGGGTGTATAGTATGCCTGTAAAGTAGTGCTTGTTTCCCATGCTTAGAACTGTCCCTGCACAAAGTGTTATTTCTGAAGAAAAAAAAGTAATTTAAAGTCACTCGCGGCTATAATGAATTGTCGGCTCCCGGCAATACAGAGAAAAGTCATTCATAAAAAAAAATGTGTGGGGGTCCACGGCATTTTTTTTTTAAATTTGGGGTGGAGTTCCCCTTAAAATCCATACCAGACCTGAAGGGTCTGGAATGGATATTTGGGGGGAACCCCACATAATTAGTTTTTATTTGACGCAGGGTTCCCCTTAATATCCATACCAGACCCTAAGGCTCCTTTCACACAGAGCGGACCGTTTTTCGGTCTGCTCCGTGTGTCCGTCGGCTCAGCGGGGGATCCCTGCTCAGCTGTCAGGCGGACAGGGCGGTCCCCGCACACTGTGCAGGGACCGCCCTGTCTCTCCTCCGCTCTCCCCTATGGTGAATCGGATGGAAACGGACCGTCTGTCCGTTTGCATCCGATCCGTTTGGCCGGACGGAAGAAAAATAGGACATTCTTCCGTCCGAAAAAACGGATGCGGATCTTGCGGTCGTTAGCGGATGCATCATCCGCTAACGGATCCGCTCCCATAGGGGTTCATTATAAGTCCGTAAACGGACTTGTAATGAACGGACGATCGGAGCGGACATGTGAAAGGGGCCTAAGGTGAGTGATTTTAAATGACTTTTTTCCTTCAGAAATTACATTTTGTGCAGGGACAGTTCTAAGCACAGGAAACAAGCGCTACTTTACAGGCATACTATACACCCCCCCCCCCCCGGTACAAAATTTAAAGGAATATTTCAATTTTATTGTTTTCACTTTAAGCATTATTAAAATCACTGCTCCTGAAAAAACGGCAATTTTTTAAAACATTTTTTTTGCTTTGATACATGTCCCCTGGGGCAGGACCGGGGTCCCCAAACACTTTTTAGGACAATAACTTACATATTAGCCTTTAAAATGAGTACTTTAGATTTCAAACATTCGAGTCCAATAGGGTTCTAAAGTTCACACAAACTTTTGGTCTTTTCGCAGGTTCTGTTGAGAAACCGAACACAGGGGTGTTCGGCTCATCCCTATTTACAACCCCTTTAATGACACGCACGTGCTTCCCATCTATAGCTTTAATGCAATTGGGAAAATTGCACCGACTCGAAAACAGCTTTGCAATACCCCGCCAATTCTCTTGTGTAGGCCTCTTCATAACTATGGTGTAAAGCACATTAAATAAGATTTGACAGGTTTCTTGAACACGTATGTAATGTAGGCTAACTAGGGAATGACCGGTTGCCAGGTATCTGAAAGACAAAATACATAATTGATTATGTTCCTATTTATGTATTGCAGTACCTATTTTACAAAATTGATGGAAGGGCTTGCGAGACTGTTTCAATCGATACCTCTGAAAAATTACAGAGGCCAGGAGTGGATCATGAACAAAAAGGGTGGTACCCTACGTCCATTCAGATGAACTGGAGTTTCTGAGACCTTTCATGGATCTGAGAGATAACATCTTTCATAATTGTAAACTGATACTATACAGTTTTATAAAGAAGGGTGTGTCTTAACTGTATTATATGTTTAATGCAGATCACAATCCAGTTGGGAAGTGAGAGAAGAAGGACAGAGGCATTGCAAGAAGCAACATCTCAAGAAGCAGCATCTTAAGAAGCAGGAGGGTTGCAGTCACTGGAGCATTCTTTAGCGGGAGAATCGGAAGCAGCACATGAGAGCAACCAAGGAGAGGCTTCATCTTACATAGAGCAGCCAGCTGGATCTATACGGCTATGAAGCCAGCGTAGGAGCAGAACACCACGGGGAAGGCATGGTCAGAACATTGACCGATTTGCGTACCTAATTGAATGCACAAACTACACTCCAAAGATCATGGATTTGGTTTAATGGTCACAGGCATTCTAAAAAAAAATCCCCAGGAGTGGAAGAATAATGTCAAGAAGGTTGTGATGGACCTCCTTAATGCTAATCTGCACTATGAGCCAGCGATTGCCTCCTCACCTATGTTTGGACCACCACCACCATCCAGTCCCTACTATACATACCCTAACCCTTGACCACCCAGAACCCACCCCTACTATCCCCCTTGCTTCCGTCCATACTTCAAAGAGTATGGCAATGCAATGAATCCTGCCCATCCACCGATCCCCTATCAGTCTCAGTCCCCAATTCCATCCACAATTGGCACACCAGGTAACCAACGATTCCTTTATGAATCTAACAATTTCCCACTAACACCATACCCAAGGCCTTCCACCAGCTCTGCAACCTCCCATTCTGAATACCAACCCATTTGCGAAGAATTGTATATTTCCAAATAAAAACGTTTGCTATTTTTGATATATTATTAAAATATACTACTGTATTAAAAATATTATGTTTTTCAAAATTTATCGGATGTTTGTGTGCTAAATTTTGCTATATTTATTCCACAGTATGCTTTTTTTTTAATAATCATACTTACCTAGGTGGATGCAGCATCACACCAATGCTAGATCTGTCCACTGCTGCTTTTTCACACATAACTCAATCAACAAACATCTTCGATAGCTTGGTTCTCTCCCCAACCCCCGAGAAGAGAGCTGCTGACTATCAGTCAGCAGCTCTCCTGCTCTGCTCCTCCACACTCAAAGCATACTTCTGATCACTCTCCACTGAAAAGAGGTTACAGGAGTGCAAAAGAATTGCACTCATGTGACCTGTTGGAGAAGCCCAGACAAATGAGCTCAAGCTGGACTTTACTATAATGTTGAAAATATGCTAGAAATGTGCATCCAAAAATAGTTTACCTTAGTGTAATAATCAGTCTTTTAGTAGGTGAGATACTCCTCCTATGCGATGACCAAGCAATTTGTCAAAACTGTTAATAAAAAATGAATTAAAGAGGAGCTCCAGCCGCGGGATTTTTTTTTTTAAAGTCAGCAGCTACTAACAGTGTAGCTGCTGACTTTAAATAAGGACACTTACCTGTCCTAGGCGCCCGCGCTGACGGCCCCCCCCCGATGCCGGTCCCACGATCGCTCCGGGTCCCGCGCCGCCATTCACACTATGGGAAACAGGCAGTGAAGCCGTACGGCTTCACTGCCCATTTCCTACTGCGCCTGCGTGAGTCTCACGCTGGCTTGTGAATGGGCGCGCTGCTTTCTGAGAACACACACAGTTCCCAGGAAGCAGCGCGCCCCATTCACAAGGAGAAGAACAAGAAGAAAACACACCGCGGTTCAGGAAGAGGCAGATTACGGACTTCCGCATAGCAACAGCTATTTCGGGTGAGTATTTTTTTTTTTTTTCAGGTTTTTTTTTTTTTTTTTTTTCAAACAACATTGTAAAATGTTGTTATCCTGGGTGGAGCTCCGCTTTAAGAAGGAAATTTACTATATTGAAAATAATAAATATCAGCCAATCTTATATACACGCACACATTACTGCTTTTAGCCTACCATATGGAAATATGTGGCCTCTGATTGAAGGGGTTCTGCTGGGGTGATGCATGCAAGTTCACCCATCACCCCAGTAACATTGATTTGAGTGGATGGTTGGCATTAGGTGGATAACAACCAATTCAGCTAAATAGCAACATTCACTATTTTATTCTCTAAGGTCAAAAACATGCAAATTCTCATACATGGCCCAGAACTGGCCTCTGTTATCTCTATTAGCAATGATTGGATGCAGGGGCGCACTGACCATTGAGTCACTCGTGCACTGCCCCTAGGGGGCCCCATCAGGTTTGCCAGGCTCAGTAAAACCAGGGACAGTATGTAAAAATCATTTTTTTTTACATCTATCCCTGATATGTCCGAAACCGACATTTTGATGCGAAAATCCAAAATTTTTAGCTGCCCTGCCTCTGCACTGCCTCCTGGCGTGGTGGCCATCTGTAAGCCCAGGGGCCCCATAATCTTCTATTGCCCGGGGGCCCCATGAGTTGTCAGTCCGCCCCTGATTGGATGGATCCAGTAGCAACGTCTTCTTCTCATCCTCATCCTTCACTTCCTCTCTTCCTCTTCCTCCTCCATCAATACTGCCACACCAGCTGTTACGACAGCTGTCAAATAATGCAAAAAGTCACAGAACACAGAGACAGGGAACAGGAAACCAGGAAGAAATAAGGAACAACGATAATGTCACAAGAGCTAATTAGCTCCTGATTGGGCACAGGCAAAGTCGTCTGTCCTGGAGGCGACTTTAAGTCACGTTGTAAGTCACACTCCAAGTCGCCTCGCAAAGTCGCGCTGTAAGTTGTGTTTCCCCTGTGTGAACCGGCACTTACTGAAAGATCTGCAAACTCGAAAGTTTAGAATTACTGGTGATAAGCTGTTGAGCATTATACTCAAGTGTTGTGCCATTGGCTCGTTGCCATAGAAACATTTGTAAAGGGGAGAAGTTAGTAAGATGATCACGCCCATGTGGGGGCACTAGAAATATTTCTGCACCTAGGCGTTTGTATCCCTAAGATAGGCCCTGCATGTCGGCTCAGGTGGCAGAAACTGCAGGAGAGGAAAGGAGCTGGCCAACAGCAAACAGCGGGAAAAGGGAGAAACTTTCTGCTGTGAGCAGATACCCCATGTTGGAAGAGACATTGCTGGAGGCAAGACTGACATTGAGAGAAAGTAAGTGCCAGTGCCACTGATCCCATCCCCACATCTGCCTGACTGAACATACCCCCACATCTGCCTGACTGAACCCCCACATCTGCCTGACTGAACCCTTCACCACCACCGCTGCCTCTGACTGAATTCCCCCCACCACCACATCTGCCTCTGACTGAACTTCCTCCCACATCTGCCTCTGACTAAGCCCCCCCCTCATATCTGCCTCTGTCTGAATCCCCCCCACATCTACCTCTGTCTGATCCCCCCACCACCACTGCCTCTGACTGTACCCCCCCCCAACACTCAGCACTGTTGCCTCTGACTGAACCCCCCCGCCACCACCATCACCACTGCCTCAAACTAAACCACCCCCCCACCACCACTGCCTTGGACTAAAACTCCCTCCCTACCACCACTGCCTCTGACTAAACCCCCCACCACCACCACAGCTGCCTCGGACGGAACCCCCCACCACTGTTTAATTAAAATCTGACTTCCTGATGAATTCAAGTTTAGTTTTAATTGTCTTAATATAAAATAATAGATGTGGGGGCCTTTTGGTGGGCATCATTTTTTGGTGGGGTCGGTGGGGGGGGGGCAGCATTTCATCCTTAGAACCAGGCAGCACAATGTCTTGGGCCAGCCCTGCTGGGACCAATTATTTTTAATTATTTATAAATAATATAGAGGATGGGATAAACAGCTCAATCTAAAATGTTTTCTGATAATACAAAGCTAAGCAGGGCAGTAACTTTCCGGCAATAAAACAATGGGTTGGGCTACTACATGACAAGTGAGGTTTAATATTGAAAAATGCAAAGTAATGCATTTGGGTACTTAAAATATGAATGCAAGTTCTAGGGTAGAAACTCTGGGGGAATCCAGGATGGATAAATATCTGTTATCCTAGTAATTGACAGCCTTAGCAATAGCATGCAGTGCCAAGTTGCTGCAAGCAAAGCCAACAGAACATTAGCATGCATCAAAAAGGTAATTTACTCCAGAGATAAAATGATCATTCTGCCAATCTACAAGTCTTTTGTCCAGCCGCATTCTGAGTATGCCGTCCAGTTCAGGGCACCAGTACTCTAGAAGGATATGCTGGAACTGGAAAGAATTTAGAGAAGGGCAACAAAGCTAAATAGATGAACTAGAGGATGCCAGTTTTGGTGAAATACTACAATCATTAAACATATTCTCTCTGGAGAAGAGACGCTTGAGAGGACATATGATAGCGATATTCAAATACCTTACTGGTGACTCTAGCAAAGGGAATAACTTTTTCAGTGAGAGGGAGTTTAAAAAGACAAGCAGCCATTCATTGAAACTGAAAGATAAGCGGTTTAACCTTAAACTGTGTAGAGGGTTCTTTGCTGTCAGAGTGGTACGGATGTGGAATTATCTTCCACAAGCAAGCAGTGGTATCAGCAGTGGCATCTCCAGCTTTCACATTTAGGGGGGGCACATGGGGGGACAGGGACAAAAGTAGGGGGGCCAACTATAAAATGCAATTATATATATATATATATATATATATCTCCTGGGGCCCTTTACTACGATCCCACAACGGCCCTTTTACATGTTCTGCAGTGAGCTCCCTTCCTACTATACTGGGGCCCCCCAGGGTGGGAGAAAACAACAGATATATGTCACCAGCACACCAAGAAAATATACGGGTCCAAAGCAGTGGGAGAACTTTCAGGGTTGCAAAGGGTGTCTTGCCACCGAGCCCTGGTGTTCTGCCACTGTAGGGTTCCCCAGCTGTCCTGTCCCTGCTATTGACAGCGCTGGTCTCGCATCTGTCTCCTTGGCAGCGGCGGCAGTCCATTAGGACCTAGTGCTGGTGACATTATGGGTGCATGCAGGGGAAGGCTGGCACTATTGGTTATAGAGAGCTGAGCCCCCAGCTGATCACCTAGCAGCAGTAATGCTGTATAACCTTGTCGGTTGACATGCTGATCGGGATGTGATCCAGGTAATGCTCCCAGTCAGATCTAATAAATACAGTATTTATTAGCATCAATAGTACAACCACATTATATATATATATATATATATATATATATATATATATATATATAATCAAACGTATGTTCCGCAGCCGTGTGGGCTCTATGCCTGTAAAGTGTGGGCTCTATGCCTGTAAAGTGTGGGCTTTGATCAATAAAATCTCTGATATTTAACACTAGGATTTGACTGGGAGCATCACCTGGATTGCATCCCGATCAGCATGTCAGAGAAGACTCCACTGCTGCTAAGCAACCTGCAGGGAGCTCAACTGTCTACAACCAATAGAGATGGGCTTGGGTGTGTTTGAAATCCCACATGCCCAATCCCGCCAGGAAGCCTACACTCCACAGTGCTAATCACAGGCAGTGAGACATTTCCTGATCTGTGCAGAGCTGCGGACCGGGAAATCTCTCACTGCCTGTGATTAGCGCTGTGCAGTGTGGGCTTCCTGGCAGTCTCTGGCATGTGGATTTTTGAACATGCCCAGCCCATCTCTAACAACAAATTGCTCTCCTGTACATTGCCCTCCTGTACATCAGCCCCATAAACTAACCAGCACTGGGTTTCAATGTGCTGCCGCCGCTGCCGAGGAGACGGAGACCAGCGCTGTGAATAGCCGGGACAGGACAGCAACTCTGGTTATTCCAGCACTGGTCAACACTGGGAGGATTCCCCCATCCACCTATAATGTGTAGATGGGGGAATTGGATCATTTCTTTTTTTTTCATTCAACCTAATAGTTGAAAAAAAGTGATCAATGTATGGGCTGCCTAAGAGCTAAGACCAGCCATAGACAGTTTAAATCTCAGCTGGTTCAGCAGGAACTGGCTAAGATTTGAACCATTAATGAGCAGATTCTCTTATGATTATCACTAGTGGTTGCTGTATAGCCACTAGTGAGAATCACTGTTTGTCGGGAGAATACAATTGCTGGGCAGGGAGGGATATTCCCGTCAGCACTTTCTGTGTTGATGGGGGAATCATTCAATGTAGGGGACACATGCTTTTTGAGGTGTTAATTGAGTCTGCTCCTAGACATTCCATTGTGTGATGCTAATACTGTTTTGTGTCCATTGTGTTAATTAGGTCTGCTCTTAAGACCTGTTTATTGTGTATGCTAATGACACTGTTAAGATGTGGAATGTGACGTGTCAAGCTGTAGTAATTAACCCCTCTAAATGCAGAGCCAGACCGTCTGGGTAATGAGTAGTAATTAACTCATCGGAATGTCATTATCTAAAGGAATGTGTATGAAGCCCCCCCATTATGTGATGTGTGGGTGGAGTGTGTCTTTGTCCCTGTGATTAACGGTAGCATGCTTGTACTGTATATAAGAAAGCTAAGTTACCATTAAAGGATTCATTCATTCATTTTGGAACCAGTACCAGAGCTTGTGTTGTCTCGGTTATTCTGGGAAATAAAAAGGGTCGTTTCTGATGTCTGTCGGACTGTCGGATAATCTGTCGTGGGGCGATGGAATGGAATATCGTAAATGGTGGTGACCGTTACAGAAAGTAAATTGTGAATGTCTTAAAAGAACAGGAGAGGGGAGGGAGACAGATGGGGTAGAGAAGGGATGGAGATCATGCAGTTCAGTGATTACAGTGTACTGCAGTCTGCAGTGCACACACTTACCCACGGTCCAGGCTAGAATCTCAGGCATCATTCACACACATGCTGCTGATTTTCATATTTCCTGAACACACATCCCCTCTCTTCAGATACAGCACACCGAGATAGTGTGGGCGGGACTGAAAGGAGGAGGAGCTGTATTCCTCCCTGCTCGTATGTGAGGAGAGTGTGGGGGAGGTGGCTGGACTCGCTGGGCTGTAAAAGAGTGTCATAGACTGACACTCGGCTCAGCTTGCAGTCAACACTCTCGGAATTTACAGGCTGGTTCTCCTGTCCTAAGGACGGGAGAAATCAGTCTGTTTTTTCAGTAACTGAGATGAAGGCTTGGGCCCCCCCTCCCCCACAGTGCTCATGGAGTCCTTTCTGCAACTCACTCTTCTCCATGCCAATGAGGATGCAGGGGAAGGAGCAGATTGGGCGGCTGTGGTTGTGTGAACGCTTGCATTATGCAGTGTCTGCGAGCAGAGGGAGGGGGGAGGAATGCCCCGCAGAGCTGACTGGGGACAGTCTTCCTCTCAGGAGAGACTGTTACTCCAGGGGCGGCCCGAGAAAAATATTTAAAAAAAAAGCAAAAAATATATATATTTTTTTGTTGGGGGGGGGCACATGGTGGGGCACAGCATAATGTTGGGGGGGGGTCAGGGCCCCCTCTGGCCCCCCCTAGAGTCGCCTCTGGGTATCAGCAGAGACCATCAATAGACAGGAGGTCTGGACCAGGAGTCAGGAGGGTTCCAGCTAGGAGAGAGGTGGGAGCCAATGGAGCACAATGCTTTTAGCTGTATGCAGTGTGTTGGTGAGTGACCAGTCTGTGGGAAACAGACCAAAGCCTAAAGGGTGAAGCCAGAGCAGGAGTGCTGCATGTACAAGCCAGAAGGGCTGAATGTAAATTATTGTGAAGCACGACTGAAATGCTGAATACTACTGCGAGGTAAACTCACATTTGTTTGCGGAACTTTCTGTTAAATACAAATGGGCAAGACAAGCACATTAGCTTGCAAACCTTTCCTCTATAACTAATCCTCCAGACCCTGTATTAGCTGTGTTGCCCTTCTTTGTACTTGTTCCATTTCCAGCACGTCCTTCCTGAGGACTGGTGCCCATAACTGGACAGCATACTCCAGGTGAGGCCGGACCAAAGTCTTGTAGAGTGGGAGAATTATCACTTTATGCCTGGAGTTAATCCCCTTTTTAATGCATGCCAATATTCTGTTTGCTTTGTTAGCAGTAGCTTGGCATTGCATGCCATTGCTGAGCCTATAATCTACTAGGGCCTTTTCCATCCAATATTGCCCCCAGAGGTTCTCCCACCAGTGTGTGGATTGCATTCATATTTTTGCCACCCAAATGCATTATTTTAAATTTTTTTACATTAAACCTGATTTACCATGTAGTTTTTTGACCACCCCAATAATTTGTTCAGATCTTTTTGCAAGATTTCCACAACCCGGGGAGAAGTGATTGCCCTGCTTAGTTTAGTATTGTCCATAATTACAGAAATGTAACTGTTTACCTCATCCTCCAGGTCATTTATGAACAAATTAAATAGGATTGGTCCCAGCACAGAACCCTGGGGGACCCCACTAACCACCCTTGACCATTCTGAGTACTCCCCATTTATCACCACCCTCTGAACTCGCCCTTGTAGACAGTTTTAAAGCCATTTACTCGCCCTATGGTCCATGCCAATGCACCTTACTTTGTACAGTAAACGTTTATGGGGAACTGTGTTAAATGCTTTTGCAAAATCCAGATACACCACATCTAATACGGCCTTCCTTTATCCAGATGGCAACTCACCTCCTCATAGAAGGTTAATAGATTGGTTTGGCAAGAACGATTCTTCATGAATCTGTGCTGATTGCTGCTAATGATACCATTCCCATTACTAAAATCTTGTATATAGTCCCCTATCATCCCCAACAAGAGCTTGCATACTATTGATGTTAGGCTAACTGGTCTGTACTGTAATTCCTAGGTTTGTATTTTGGGCACTTGATGCAAGATCTTACAATTGGAAGAACGCTGGCAACAAATTTATATGTTAAACTCTGAGCTACAAAATTCAAATAGGGAATCCGTCAAGGTCCAATGATCGGATGGTGACTCAAAATAGGCTTGAATTGGATGCCTTGTTATCAGCCAAAACTGAAAAATCCCTCCGTTGGTCCAAGGCCAAATTTCTCCTCCATAGCAACACTGCATCCTCCATGTCTGCTCGTAAATTGAATCAATCCTTACACCCTCCCCATCTCTATAAGCTCCGCAATTCTAACGATAATATGGTCTCACACCCTAAAGAGGTATTAAACATTTTTGAAGATTTTTATTCTAAATTACTTACCCATCCCCCTCCATTCCCTTCCCCGAACCTCTCAGGAATGGCTTTCCACTCTTCCCCTTCCCACCTTTTCAGCAGCGCAGACGGAATCCCTTAATGCACCTTTCACAGAGGAAGAGCTGTTGGTGGTGATCAAATCCTTAAAACGCTCTGTCGCTCCGGGCCCAGATGGGTTCACAGATAGCTATTATAAACACTATGCAGTCATTTTAATTCCTCGCTTAACCACTTCAGTCCACCTTCACGTCCAAAGACGTGAACAGCGCAGACCTGAGGCGCCGGGTTGACGTCTTTGGACGTGATTTGCTTGTAATTCCCCGCGCGCGCCACAGGGTGGCGCGCGGCGGGGAAAAACAGTCCCGACGCATCACCGAGGATCCGATGCGTGTACCCGGCGGCCGCGATGTCCGTCAGGTACACGCGATTGTCGGTGAGACAGCAGGGACGTGGAGCTCTGAGTGTAAACACAGAGCTTCACGTCCTGTCAGTGAGGTGACAGATGCTGTTTCTCTTGTGCATAGGGAGACAGCATCGGTCACCTCCCCCAGTCCCCCCCCTCCCCCCATACAGTTAGAACACACCCAGGCAATACATTTAACCCCTTCCTCACCCCCTAGTGTTAACCCCTTCAATGCCAGTCACATTTATACAGTAATTAGTGCATTTTTATAGCACTGGTCGCTGTATAAATGTGAATGGCGCCAAAAATGTGTCAAAAGTGTCCGATGTGTCCGTCGCAATATCGCAGTCCCAATAAAAATCGCAGATCGCCGCCATTACTAGTAAAAAAAAAATATAAAAAAAAAAAATCATAATTATGTCCCCTATTTTGTAGGTGCTATAACTTTTGCGCAAAGCAGTCACTTATTGTGATTTTTTTTTTTTTTTTACAAAAATACGTAGAAGAATACGTATCGGCCTTAACTGAGAAAAAAAAATATAAAAAAAAAAAAAAATGGGATATTTATTATAGCAACAAGTAAAAAATATATATATATTTTTAAATTGTCGCTCTTTTTTTCATTATAACGCAAAAAATAAAAACCGCACGGGCGATCAAATACCACCAAAAGAAAGCTCTATTTGTGGGGAAAAAAGTTTTGTTTGGGTGCCACGTCGCACGACCGCGCAATTGTCAGTTAAAGCGACGCAGTGCCGGAAGCTGAAATTTCGCCTGGGCACGAAGGGGGTTTATGTGCCCAGTAAGCAAGTGGTTAATCACTATGTTTAACACAATTCTGAAGGGAGACCAGTTTCCTTCCGAGTTGACCCTGGCCAACATGTCCCTCCTCCCCAAACCCCTTAAAGACCATTCCCTCCCAAAAAACTACAGACCGATATCGGTCATTAACATTGACCTTAAGATCTTTAGTTATGCCCTAGATGATAGACTTGCTAATATTATCGAGATGCTGACCTCTCCTGACCAATCGCGCTTTATCCCAAACAGACTTATCACTGATAATATACGTTTGACGCTAAATGTTCTACAAGATGCTAATCTACACAAGAAACAGGTCCTGTTGTTGAGTCTGGACATCAATAAGGCATTTGATAGCGTCCTCTGGCCTTGATTATTCTCTGCCCTACGTCATATGGGCTTCAGGGATGAATTTTTGATGGGTGTGCAGGCCCTGTACCACCGTCACAAGGCGAGAATTAAAATGCTGTGGTGTAACCATGAATTTTTCACACTGGGCAGAGGCATTTGTCAAGGGTAAAAAAGGAGGGGGTGGTGTCTGCGCTGTAATGGTGAGGTGGGTGAAGTGGGAGGTAACACAAGTGTCTGGATGGGTGGATGTGATGAGGGAAAGTGAACTCAGAACAACATAATACCCAACATAATGAAAATAAACAGTGTAAATTACACAATAGGGGTGGTTCCAATATACACAAAACGGTGATAGATACACTAACCCGTGCAATGTGAAACCAATATAAGGACCTCCCAGCCCATCTCCCTCGGTAGCGCAGGAGCCTTTCCATATACTCGTCAAGGGTGCCCTTTTACGCCCCAGTTGTTTGCCCTAGCTTTAGAACCCCTAGCAACTGCTATTAAACAACATCCTGATATATCTGGCTATCCATTGGCATCCACCACTTCAAAACTCTGCATGTATGCGGATGATGTAATGCTCTTTCTGACCCAACTCTAAATCTCCCTTCCCAATCTATTCACCCTTCTATCCAAATTTGCCTCTATCTCGAGACTTATGGTAAATGTAACAACCATCTACTGCACTCCCCATCAATATGTCCTCTGCTCAGTGTGAGACTCTCCGTAATTGCTTCCCATTTTATTGGTCAGCCAATAAAATACCCTATTTGGGCATCTATATCACACCACATTGGTCTTCCATTTTTGTAGTGAAGTATCCGGCATGTGTGTCCCGTCTTAGGAATCTACTTAAGGTTTGGAGCTTCTGCTGCATTTCATTTCTTGGGAGAGTCATGGCAGTTAAAATGACCCTTTTACCGAAGCTTTTGTATTTTTTTAGAGCCCTTCCTACCATGATCCCAAATCTTTGGCTTTATTTCCTGGCTGCTCGTTTCTCAATGGAATATCCCAGATTCCAATATACCCTGTGTCAGGTTTGAATCTATATCAATCAGACCTTATTTTCTCCCATATATACTATGGTCCCCTTCCAACTTTGCACATAAACTAGCTTCCTTTAACTCCCTAGTGACGCATTCTCTTATTCTTTGGTATCGCTATAGGAGCAGACTTGGCCTGATGTCATCTGCACTCCTAGGCTCGTCTTTTCTGGGAGAAAAACTTTTGGCATTCTGAGAGCTTCTCATGGTGGATTTCTAACTCCTTGGTCACATTTGACCTCCTCCGCTCACAAAAACAGATTTCACTTAGAGAACACTATCATTTTTTACAGATGAGACATTTTTATACCTCTCATTTTGCTCTTTCCCCATCCTCTCCTCCTACTCCCTTTGAACGGATATACCGTGACTCCCCCAGGGGCAAAGACCTGATTTCCAGCCTGTATAAATTGGCACTGGTTTCATATTTCCTGAGGGATGCTCCATATAAACATAAATGGGAATCGGACTGTAACGAACAGTTCAGCCCGGAGGTCTGGGACACAAAGTTGGATAACTTGTGCAAAGCCTCAAAGTCTTTGGCGGTTAGAGAAACGGCCTACAAAGTACTGACTAGATGGTACTATACCCCATCTAGGCTTCAGGCCATGTTTCCGGGGGCATCCGGACTTTGCTTTAGGGGTTGCCAGCTCCCAGGTACCTTTAAGCACATATTTTGGGACTGTGTACTACTTTCCCCAGTTTGGAAGAAAGTAACCGCCATTGCTTCTGCAATTTCTGGTACCTCTCTACAGCTCACAGTCTCCATGTGCCTTCTTGGAGCACCGATCCCAGGTATCTTTCGTAAGGAAGAATGTCTTATACACACTGGGGTTGTCCAGATACCGATACTAGTATCGGTATCGGGACCGATACCGAGTATTTGCGGGAGTACTTGTACTCGCGCAAATGCTCCCGATGCCTGAATAGAATACTTTTTTTGTATTTATCAACATGTTCTGTGAAAATTCTTTGAGTTTTTTACTACTGCGTGACAAGCAAATACATATTTTTTTATAAATTTTTACTAATTTTTATTCTTTTATAATGTCTTGAGTTAGATTTCTTCATAATTCTAAAGAAAATATCCTTAGTCTGTATTGTGGGTTGAAAACTGTCACATGACATTTAAAAAAAGTATCGGTATTCGGTATCGGCGAGTACATGAAAAAAAGTATCGGTACTTATACTCGGTCCTAAAAAAGTGGTATCGGGACAACCCTAATACACACTATTTGTATATCTACTTTATGGGCTATTGCTCTGCACTGGAAGACCCCCACAGTGCCCCTGTCCTCTATTCTAAACAGAATGGATTAGATTATGCTAATGGAGAGGGTTTTATATACACTACATGATAAGATGCACTTGTTCGAGAGTAGATGGGATGCTTGGAAAACCCATAGGCAAATTTTACTTTCACACAACTGATGACCAGTCCGAGTTAATGGACCATGTATAAGTGGTACTCTCAGGTATACCTTCCCTATACTTCTGTAGGTGGATTTTATGTATAACATTAATGATCAGTGTATTTCTTTTGTTGGTCATCTTGTATGCTTCGGTACTTTTCTTTTTGTTTTTTATTTTGATTTG
Source organism: Rana kukunoris (assembly GCA_029574335.1). NCBI lineage: Eukaryota > Metazoa > Chordata > Amphibia > Anura > Ranidae > Rana > Rana kukunoris. The sequence continues at coordinate 197,665,101 of CM056052.1, read as the reverse complement.
CATGAATGTTCCTTTATCATTCATCTTATGTTATGTACTGTTCTATGACTGTATATTTTACTTTTTCTCAAAAAAAAACTTTTGTAAACAAAAGACCCTACAATTGGTGGCGGATGCAGTGGGCATGATTTAAGATCCCTGCAAAAGAAGTAAGTTCATCTGTCATATGAACTGTGTTTGGTGCATGAGACTGCACAATCTGTGTGTGCAGCTGAGGGTAACCTGAAAGAAAAAAAGTTACTTGCTTTGAAGAGACAGTGCTCTATATATGTATTTATTTTTTTGCTGCCCTGTGCAAAAGTGTTGTTGAGTGACTCGGAAAAAGGAGTGGTCAAAGCTCATAAAGGAAGCAGGGATTGCTGAAATGAGAGACAGAGCTCTGTGGCTAAAGGGGTTGTTCCTGCCTGAATGAGCCTAATACATGCTTGAACAGAGTTTGCCAAGGAGGAAGATGGTGGCTGTCGCCGCTAGCAACACTGGTGCAAGTAGACCAGTTATTGATGTGCAGACTTCTCAGTGTGCAAGAGGAGCCCAGGCAAGACATTGAACCAAGTGAGTTGTTTGTTGTTTAGTCAGTGTTCAGTGAGCCGACGGCATCCTATCGCCAAGTACCCATTGTCCCAGTTTTCAGTACAAAGGAATGTGATCAGCCAAAGGTTAGTGTTTGAGTACCTGGAATGAGGAACAGGCTGACCTGAAGCTCAAGAGGGGGGGCGGTTGCGCTGGAGCAATGGCTGCGATGTCAAGTCTGCAGACTGGGTGAGAAAGGCTGACTATGTGTCTGTGCACACTGGAGTGGAAGTACACCAAATAGGAGATCCACTGTCTGTGCAGAAAATGTCTTTCCTTGCTGCAGTGCCCTGTTTAGTGGGAAGGTAATAGTTAAAATTAAAGCTGATAATGTGATGCTTAATAATGATTATGAAATTGATGCTTTGTCAATTGATTAAGGTTCTGAATTGAATGAGGTAGGGGGTGACCTCTAAGCAGAGTATGTTATCTTCCCTAGCAACAGTATATGAGGCTGCAGAGGTGTGCCTAGGAACCTCCAGGGAGTTCTGTGTGTTGGAGCCAGAGGTTGTCCAGAACAACTGTGGTTCTGCTCTAAAAGATAAGATGGGACTGGTGGTGATGATAAGAAGAAGTTAAATGCTAAAATTGAAGTGTTTGAAAATTTAAAGTCTGATGCGTTGAATATAGCACCATCGGCTCACGATGGAGAGGGTGTGGTACTACAGCCTGCTATAGTTGAAAATGGATTGCCACAGCTTAGTTTAAACAAAAGTGATGTGTGCAATGTGTCTGCTGCTGAATCGATGTGTCTCTTTGGGCAGTTGGAGCGGTACTGCGTAGTACCTCTGATGGGAGCACAGAGAAAGTAGACAAGGACATATAGGCAACAAGCCTGTTGGCTTTAATAAAAAAAGATCTCTATAACATTAGAGCGGACACAATTTCTGCTGTGCTAAATGGAGGGACTGCAGAGGAGCTTATAGACATTGGCTCACTTGCTGCTGTTGCAGATGGTATCCCTCACAGGATGGAAGGACCAAGTGAGATTGAGCACATAGCAGAGGTTGGACCCACAACTCAAAAAGAATATAATGGTGATCAGGTGTCGGGACAGTTGCTGGAGGAGGATCATGTGCCAGTGGAGTCTTGGTTAGTGAAGTTTCCATGGGAGACAATCACTCCACTTTGTATATTTGCCCTTCAGACACTGCCTTGCAGAACACTGGTAAAATGGGTTCTGAAATATCTGTTGATACTTCTGACATTGAGAAAAAGTGCAAGGCACTGGTAAATGCTTATTTTGTTACCTTGGGTGACATCAAAAATATTGGTAGATCAGAAGCTCAAGCTGAAAGGGTTGCTGCTAATTCTAAAAAAGGTGATGAGATGTATAATGGTATGACAGACAAAAAAGAGGTTAACAGTGCAGTAGAGGCCCCCTACAGCTTCAGGAGAAAAAGGGCCCAAAGGTTAACACTGTGTCATTAAAAGGGTTTGATCCCCAAATAAAAGAGCCCACGTCTATTGCTAAAGGGTTTAAAAATGTGGCCCCAAGGAAAATAGACAGATGGTGCTTTTGGAAGTGCACCTGTAAAAAGACACATCGTTGTCTTTGTAGAATCCAAGTGAAAGTAGCAAGGGGACACAGGCAAAGTCACCTGATAAGACAAGAGTTGGCCTTTGTGGATGATAGCTGGCACAATGGCACCAAGTTGAAGAAATTAGGCTAATTGGTTGTGCCCCAAAACAGGGCAGGGGGGTTATGTAGCATTGCGGTACCCTGCCAGGGTCCAGGTGTAGCAAACAGCCAGCACACTAATTGGTCAGCTGTGTACTGGGCTTTAAGTAATGTCCTGGCTAGGGTTCTGGACTCCACCCTGGCAGACAGGATGTCTGGCTCAGGAGTCAGAAGGGCTCCACCTGGGAAAAAGGTGGGAGCCAATGCACCACAAGGCTGTTAGCTGTATGCAGTGTGTGGGTGAATGGCCAGTCTTTGGGGGACAGACCAAGGCCTAAAGAGTAAAGCCAGAGCAAGAGTGCTGCGTGTACCAGCCAGAAATGCTGAATGTTGTTTATTTTGAAGCACAATTAAAATGCTGAATACCCCTGAGAGGGAAACCCATGTGTTTTTGCTGAACTTTTTTTTAAATAAACATGGGCAAGACAAGCCCTCAAATGAAAATGGGTATTTCCATTTAAGTTAAGTTGTTTGGAACACTGCAAGATGTATAATCACAGGAGAACCCACACCCTCTATTGATGTTGGATGTTATTTTACTGAAGGTTTGGAAAGGATGGAGTTCTCTTGATCATAATTATGTGTGGGTGACAAGGGGACAGGTATAGATGAAAGACGGGCCTTATTTTGGGGCTGTAATCAGATTAGGCCAAGCTGGGCCTTGCCCAGAGATCACAAGTGGGTGGTGTTCTCTCATTGTTTTCACCCTTAGAAAAGCTGGAACTCTGGGCATCCCCATGCAAAATATTGCAGCAAAGTGAAGCCACATGGTATTCTGAACCTGAAGAGTTAATTTTTTTAATGGGATGCTCCTATGTGCTTCCATGTATGCATTATGCAATACCCTCAACTCCTGACTCTGTTACAACCATAAACCTTTGGATTTTCTCTCACTTTCTGTCTTGTTGCAATGGTCACGAGAAAAAATAGAAAGAGTATTGGCAGGCATTACTGCAGACAATGAAAACTTGACAAAGATTTTATTTCCTTAACTATTTTAGCCAAAACCCCCCAAAAAAGTGTTGTCTGTGCACACACTTGAAGAAATTATTGCCTTTACTTTCCTTAGACCACGGGTCTCAAACTGGCGGCCATCCAGCTGTTGTGGAACTACAATTCCCATTAGGCATTGCAAGGCTGACATCGTAGACTGATGAGATGACCTTAGACTAGGCAAAGTTTTAATAATACAATTTTAAACTATTTGTTTTTTTAATTTAAGTTATGTTAGTCTAAGTTAGGTTTTAACAAGTGCTTTTTTTCTGTGCTGTTATGCCATATACAGTATTAAGCTTGTTTTAGTGTCCAAGCAATTTACTGGAATCTTTCCACATACAATAATAATTATGCATTTTCTTTGTAGGTGCAGTATTTTATTTCATTTGTCATGCTTTCAATTTTATTTCTTTGTACTGAATAAAATGTCTAGAGATAGTTTCCTTTTCCACTGAAAATGTTTAGCCTTTTGTGTTATTTTACCCCTAGCTTATATCAGTTGTCAGGCTATTCTTCCTAAAAATGTCACTTTATAATGGTTTCTTTTGTAAAAAAAAATCTATTGCGTTTCTTGAAATTTTGTGCCCTTTTATCTTGTATTGATAAGGTATACCATCTTACCCAAAGAATGCTAATCTTGACCTTTGAGGAAATTCAATTATTTTCAGCTTAAGTTATTTTTCTCCAAATTGTCATTATTTTAATATGCACAATTGGTGGTAACTAATAGAGTTACAGCTAAGTGCAAGGCAAGACAGTAGTACAAAATACAGTTTAACTTATTACAGGAACAGAATCCACCCATAATGGGATTTTCATATTCATAATCAAACAAAGAGTACAGCCCATCCCCATACAGCACAGTGCAATGAAGCCGTCCATCCTTACCACAGAACATGATAAAATAGTTTTTGAAATCTTTAATATGTACTTTATTACACAATTCAGTTAATTTTATTTTCCTTTCAGTCTGTATAAAATAACTGGCTGTATTTTAGTATTTCTACTCAACTACACACATTTAAATGCTACTGTTTGCTAATTACACTTTTTCATCTTTTGGAAGGTATCCCATATACAGTTAGAGAACAAAATGTAATTTTGAAAATGCTTCAGGACATTTTAGGTACTAAATTCTCCTATAGCATTAATAAACTGTTACAATTAATTTGTCTTTATTTTCTAATATTCAAATATTAAAAAGCAAAATTGTTTTTTATATGTATATATATATATATATATATATATATATATATATATATTGTGGGAGATTAGCTTGTGGGGATCACTTTTCTCAAACACAGTCCGTAAGCAGGCACCTTCTTTTTTCTCTGGCAGATGCCAGGTTTTTATTTACAAAAAGGTTTGCAAGAAAAAATAAACAAAACAGTGAAATCAAATCCTTGCCGTCCGGCGCTAAACTAAACATAAGGGTCTCCTATCTATACAGTGTGGGGCTGGTCCCCATCACCCACAAAATAAACAACAACGCAAACCTTTTCCTCGCAATGTCTTTAGAGAGCTCCTCACACTCAGGTTCCCTCCTGAGTGTCCCAAAACCAGAGAGCTCTCTTGTGATCTCTTCCTGGTTGTTTTAAGGTCCACCTGACATTGAACTCCAGTGGACCTAAATATCCGGACCGGAACACCAAAGGCCGTAAAACCCGGCCCGGATTCCGGTTCAGCCTCTCAAAATAGAACGTATGCGCGGTGAAATATACCTATGGTCAAGTATCTCACCTCGCATACCTTCACATATCCTCCCCCTCTGCTCAAGCCCCTGCAGCTGAGCACTTGCCCCAACCATACAGTGCACCCGGGAGAGAGCATCTGCATTATTTTGGAGTTTTCCTGGCCTGTGCTCCACCTTAAATTTAAAAGGCTGTAAAGCCAGGAACCACCTTGTCACCCGAGCATTTTTCTCCCTGTTATCACACATCCACTTCAGGGGAGCATGGTCTGTGACCAGCTTAAATGACCTCCCCAGTAGGTAATACCTCGGAGTCTAAAGACCACTTAATGGCGAGACACTCCTTTTCTACGATGGCATAATTTTTCTCATGCTTGTTCAGCTTCCGGCTCAGGTATACCACTGGGTGCTCCTTACCATCCCTGTTCTGTGACAGTACGGCCCCTAGGCCCACCTCAGAGGCGTCCGTCTGTACAACAAACTCCTGGCTAAAGTCTGGGGTTACTAGTACGGGTACCATACAAAGAGCCTGTTTCAACTTCTGAAATGCCTCCTCGGCTTCGGGGTTCCACTTGACCATGACCGACCCCCTACCCTTCGTCAAATCGGTCAAGGGGGCAGCAACGGTGGCAAAATTGGGTATGAAACGTCTGTAATACCCCGTAATGCCCATGAAGGCCCTCACTTGTTTTTTATTGACTGGTTGGGGCCATTTTTGAATTGCCTCAATCTTATTGGTCTGTGGCTTGACCACTCCCCGGCCAATAATGTACCCAAGGTATCTGGCCTCCTCCAGGCCTATGGCACATTTTTTTGGATTGGCCGTGAGACGTGCTTCCCTAAGGGCATCTACCACCGCTTGTACGCGGGGCAGTTGCGATTCCCAATCTGGGCTGTGGATGACCACATCGTCCAAGTACGCCGCTGCATACGAGCGATGTGGTCTCAAAGTTTTGTCCATCATTTGCTGTAATGATGCAGGGGCTCCGTGCAAACCAAACGGCATCCGCTTATACTGAAACGAGCCCTCAGGAGTGGAAAAGGCAGTCTTCTCCTTGGCTGATTCAGTAAGCGGTATTTGCCAATAACCTTTCGTTAGATCCAGGGTCGTTATGTAGCGAGCCTGTCCCAACCTGTCCACAAGTTCGTCGACTCGGGGCATCGGGAAGGCGTCAAACTTGGACACACTGTTAAGTTTTCTAAAGTCATTACAAAACCTGATATTGCCATCAGGTTTTGGGACCAGCACTATGGGACTTGACCACTCACTGTGGGACTCTTCGATCACATCCAACTCTAACATTTATTTTATCTCCTCCGCAACCGCCTCTCGCCGGGCCTCTGGAATTCTATAGGGTTTTACATTTACCCGAACCCCTGGTTCCGTCACTATGTCATGTTGGATCGTGTTGGTCAGTCCGGGTAAGGGGGAGAAAAAGTCTCTATTTTTCTGCGCAAATGCCCTAACGTCATTTTGTTGTGCTACGGACAGGGAATCCGTGATGGGAACGTCAGGTATCACGGGTATCCAGTCTGTTGGAGGTGGGGACGTGGCCAGTAAAGTCTCTCGGTCCTTCCAGGGCTTTAAGAGATTTACATGGTAAATTTGGTGGGGTTTCCTTTTGCCTGGCTGGTAGACTTTGTAGTTTACCTCCCCCACCCTTTCGACAACCTCAAAGGGACCCTGCCACTTAGCTAAAAACTTACTTTCTACTGTGGGAACCAGTACCAGCACTCTGTCCCCCGGGCTGAAAGTACGGACCTTGTCACCCCGGTTATAAACCCTCATTTGGGCCTCCTGGGCTCGCTCCATATGTTCCCGTACTAGGGGCAGGACGGCTGTGATTCGGTCCTGCATCAAGGAGACATGTTCTATGATGTTCCTATATGGGCTGACCTCTCCTTCCCACGTTTCTTTAGCAATATCTAGCAGGCCCCTGGGATGCCTTCCATACAAGAGGTCAAAGGGGGAATAGCCTGTGGAGGCCTGTGGAACCTCTCGTATGGCAAACATGAGATATGGTAGCAAAAAATCCCAGTTTCTCCCACCCTTGTCGACCACCTTTTTCAACATACTCTTCAATGTTTTATTAAACCTTTCGACCAGACCATCTGTCTGGGGGTGGTAGACAGAAGTACGGAGGTGGGAAATTTTATACAATCTACACAATTCCTTGGTAACCCTAGACATGAAAGGGGTGCCCTGATCGGTCAAGATCTCTTTCGGGATCCTGACTCGACTAAACACCTGGACCAATTCCTTGGCAATAGCCTTAGCGGAGGTGTTACGCAAGGGTATGGCCTCAGGATAGCGAGTCGCATAGTCCAGGATCACCAGAATATGCTGGTGACCTCGGGCAGATTTCACCACCGGCCCGACCAGGTCCATGCCAACCCTCTCAAAGGGAACCTCAATTATTGGTAGAGGGACAAGGGGGCTGCGAAAATGGGGCGCTGGTGCTGACATTTGGCACTCGGGGCACGATTCGCAATACTCCTTGACCCCTGCATGCAACCCGGGCCAGAAAAATCTTTGGGTGATTCTCTCCTTGGTTTTTTCGACCCCGAGATGTCCCCCCATTACATGACCATGAGCCAGGTCTAGCACCACCCTGCGAAAGGGTTTGGGAACCAGCAGCTGTTCTACCTCTTCCTCTACGTGTTTTATCACTCAATATAATAAATTGTTTTTAATCGCCATGTAGGGGAAGGACACCACCCAATTAGGATCCACCGGTTCCCCATCCAACACCTTAACATTTTCCCTGGCACTCATGAGGGTGGGCTCTCGCAGCTGCTCGGTACAGAAATCCTCCCTCCTGACCTCCAAGTCGGGTACCACATTTTGGCTACTCTCGATGTCAGGGTCAGGCGGGATTTCCTGTTCGTTACCCTCAGGCTGGGTGCTAGCTTCCAAGTCCTCTGGTTCCCCAACCATGGCAGGGAAAGGAACAGGATCTCCGGCTTCCTCGATCCCACCAACAGCCTGCCTCTACCTTTGGAAAAACGGGTCTGTTGAGAGTTCCCGTGTTTCCCCAGCAGGGGGAACTCTATCTACGAGCCTCCCTTTATTCTCCCATAACTTCCAAAAATGGGGAAAGTCTCTCCCCACTAAAGCTTCATGGAGCAGTGCGGGTACCACCCCCACTGAATGTGTTATCCTACCCCAGGGGGTATCAACCTCAACCACTGCTGTCTGGTAGTCTTGAGTGTCCCCATGGATGCAAATTACCCCAATACTACTGGGGTGTAGTTTTACGGGGTCTACACAAGCACTCCTAACTAGGGTCACCACGCTACCAGAGTCTAGTAGTGCTGTGAGAGGCTTGCCATCCACTGAAATAACGCACATCTGTTTTTCAAGGCGACTCTGATCTAGCGCAACACATGCGACCTGTGCAAACAGAGAAATGTGTATTTTCCTATCAGCATAATCACATTGCATAGGTTCATCATTTAGAGGGCAGTTTGCAGCAATGTGGCCCAATGCATGGCAACGAAAACACCGTATTTGCCCCACCCCCAGTCCTCTTAACGGTCCCAAAGATCTTCCTGGCTTCTGTGGCCAGTCTCCAGGTCTAGGACCCACAGTCTCATCTGTTGTAACAACAGTCTTATCCACTTTCCCCAAGCTCTTGAACCCCGGAACAGTCTTACCCGAACCGCTGGGAGATCTTGCACCTCTAGACACAACGAAGTGGGGCGTAGGTGGGTTTACCAAGTCCTCGGTAGCACTGTATTTCTCCACTAGGTCCACCATTTGGGCTGCAGTGTTGGGGTCCCCCTGTCCGACCCACCTCCTCAGGGCAGCAGGAAGCGCACGTAGGTACCGGTCCATTACCACACACTCCACAATCTGCGGGCTGGTCAGGGTCTCTGGCTGCAATTACTTCCTGGTGAGGTGGACCAGGTCAAACATTTGTGACCGGGGTGGCTTGTTGCTGGAGTAGGACCACTGATGCACGCGCTGGGCCCAAACTGCCATGGTGACACCCAAGCGTGCGAGTATCTCTGATTTGAGAGTCTCATAGTCCTGTGCCTTATCTGATTCTAGGTCAAAATAGGCCTTTTGGGGTTCTCCAGTTAGGAATGGGGCCAATAGTCCCGCCCACTGCTCTTTTGGCCATCCTTCGCGGACAGCGACTCTCTCGAAAGTCGCCATGTATGCCTCAACATCATCCGCCGGTGTCATCTTTTGCAGGTGGTAGGAGGCCCGTAGTATCTTTGGTTCTGCTGCCACAGGAGGTGCGGACCCCTTTTTCAGTTCCACCAGAGCTTCGGCAAACTGTCGGTTCATCTTCTGTTGCACAGCCTGCTGTGCTGCAACGGCCTCTGCGACTTGGCGGTTGGTTTCCTGCTGTGCTGCAGCAGCTTCTGCGACTTGGTGGTTGGTTTCCCGCTGGGCTGCATTGGCCTGTAGCAGGGCTTTTAACATTTCCTCCATCTTTAGAAAAGTTGCCCGCTGAATCCACCACGTGTGGGAGATTAGCTTGTGGGAATCACTTTTCTCAAACACAGTCCGTAAGCAGGCACCTTCTTTTTTCTCTGGCAGATGCCAGGTTTTTATTTACAAAAAGGTTTGCAAGAAAAAATAAACAAAACAGTGAAATCAAATCCTTGCCGTCCGGCGCTAAACTAAACATAAGGGTCTCCTATCTATACAGTGTGGGGCTGGTCCCCATCACCCACAAAAGAAACAACAACGCAAACCTTTTCCTCGCAATGTCTTTAGAGAGCTCCTCACACTCAGGTTCCCTCCTGAGTGTCCCAAAACCAGAGAGCTCTCTTGTGATCTCTTCCTGGTTGTTTTAAGGTCCACCTGACATTGAACTCCAGTGGACCCAAATATCCGGACCGGAACACTAGAGGAAGATTCCGGTTCAGCCTCTCAAAATAGAACGTATGCGCGGTGAAATACACCTATGGTCAAGTATCTCACCTCGCATACCGTCACAATATATATATACAGTATATACAGTATATATATATATATACTGTATATATATATATATATAGATCTATAGATATAGATATCTATAGATCTATATATAGATCTATACAGAGCTTTTTTTCTCAGAAAATAGGTACAGGAACTCAACCACGACCCGTTCAGATTTCACAAACAGTAGAAGGGTCTTAAAGGGGCATTAAATACCAGAATTGCATTACATACAGAGTGCAGAGTTCAGGGGGTTACAAAGCTGTCACTTGTAAACACAGAAACCAGACTTCTGTGCTTACAAGTGATTGTGGTGAGCAGGCACCAAAGGGTCCGGGCCAAAGGTGGTGGAACTGAGTTCCCCCAAGTTCCCCCAGAAAAAAAGCCCTGGATCTATAGATATACAGTATATATAGATCTATAGATATATATAGATCTATCTATAGGTATAATCCTAGGGTGTTCATCTGCATGCCTCACTGTGCCTCACTTTGCCTCACTGTGTCCATGTGCATGCCTCACTGTGCCCATGCCTCACTGTGCCCATGCCTCACTGTGCCCATACCTCACTGTGTCCATGCCTCACTGTGTCCATGCCTCACTGTGTCAATGCCTCATTGTGCCCATGCCTCACTATGCCCATGCCTCACTGTGTCCATGACAAGACTGACGTTTAACATGGGAGTCTATAGAAGGGGTGACTGGTTTTGAAGAATTGGTGCTTCCCAGCAGTAGGTCCTCCAGACAACAAACTTTGCACGCTTGTAGAGAAACAATGGTGCTACATGTTTGCCAAGTTTGGGGTACAGGGGACCTACGATTGGCCTGTAGAAGGTCCCCAAATTCACCGGAGAAATGACCATTTAACATAGGAGTCTATGGGAGGGGTGCCTGGATTCGAAAAATCATTGTTCCCCGGCCATAGGTTCCCCAGACAACAAACTTTGCACACTTGTAGAGGAAGAGTGCGGCTACATGTGTGCCAAGTTTGTACTGGTACCAGGTCCCCAATGTCTGGGAGATCAGGTGCAAAAAGGTGACTCGAGTATAAGCCGAGGGGGGCATTATGCTCGAGTATATACGGTTCTTACAATCAATCACGTGTCATTACTTGCAAGTAACATACTGTATAACATGTACCCTGATTTTAGGAGGAAAGTTTCAGGGAAAAAACTTTCCACAGCACATGGACCCCCTGCACAGCACACGGACCCCCTGCACAGCACATGGACGCCTTGCACAGCACACAGAGCCCCTGCACAGCACACAGACTCCCTTCCTAGACCCTATGCACAGAACATGGACCCCCTGCACAACACACGGACCCCTTGCACAGACCCCCTGACCCCCTGCACACCTCAAAGACCCCCTGCACAACACATGGATCAATTGCACAGACCCCCTGCACAGCACATGGACCCCTTGCACAGCACACAGACCCCTTGCAGAGCACACTGACCCCCTACACAGAACACAGATCCCCTTGCACAGACTCCCTTGCACTGACCCCCTGCACAGACTGCCTTGCACAGACCCCTGCAAGACTCCCTTGCACAGACCCCCTGCACAGGCCCCCCTGCACAGCACACAGACTTCTTTCATTATAAAGTCCCCTGCACTCACAGGAGACCCCCAGTCTCCTAGGACAGTCCTGCCAGTATACTTGAGTGGTCGAGAAGGTGTTGCTGACAGCCCTTTCTCGTGCGCCGCTCCTCATGTGTCAATTTTTATTGTGGATGGGGGCTTCTGTGTGCCTTAATTGACACCGCTCTCTTGTGGACACAGTCATGTGACTCTCCTCTTTCATTGATGCTCACATGACCGCTCTCCTCCTCCTATCAAAATCTACACTCGAGGAGGAGACGGAGCGGTAGGAGGAAAACGCTCCCATTTGCATTGGGGGTGATGCAGGGGGTGGTGTGTGGGAGGGGGCTGGAAGGCAGTGTTATTTTCTTTTTAAGTATGGCAGCGCTGTTCCAGGGCCAGAAGAGGTGGGGCGGCACCTAGGGCGGACAGTCCGAAAAGTGCATGTTATACGCCGATAAATACGGTATATAAATATTTGGGGTTTAATGCAATGTCCAGATTTTACTGTAGCAAGTTTGTGTAAAAAATATATTCGGTAGACAAGTGGTTTAGGCACTAGTCACAATCTAGCCTCTAGGCTTCTCATCTCTGTCTGTGAGACAGCCATCTCGGTAGAGTTGCAGTGCATTTTATATATTAGAACAGCTTCTTGACAACTGGTTATCTGATAACAGGCTGGGTAATATTCAAAAAGCAACAGGGGACATGGCAAAAGCAAAGGTTCACAGAATGAATGAGGAAAAGAAGGGAGATTTAGTACTAGAACTGTAGGTCTTTGAGTACAGCTTTCATTTTAGCAAGCAACATAGTAGTAACTTCAACAAAGCTTGCTCCTGCAGTTCCCTATACTGTGTCTCACACTGCATTCCTAAAGACTATGATGCTCAAGGCCCAGAAGTGCATAGGTAAGGGAATTCAAGGAAAATATATTTTTTTAGTGTACATTTCAAGATGTTACCTATGAAATAACAAATCTTTAAGTTTTGAGTTCAGATTATTTTTAATTGGTTACTGTAGCTAATATGTAACCAATAATTACAACTCCTGACCTGCACACTTTCTTTAATATCAATGACACACTATATGATAAAGCAGGGATCATAGGCGTGCACACAGGGTGTGCTACATGTGCCCAGGCACAACCTAATCATCCTGTGCAGCACAGATTTCCCCTACTGCCCTCCCCTCCCACATGCTTCTGACTTCCCTCCTCTCCCGTCGGCTGTTGCTGTGGAGAAGTTTTAGGCCCCTTTCACACTACCACGACTTTAAAGTCGCGTGATTTTGCCATGATTTCGCGGCTGCGATTTCAGGGAGACTTGAGGTCTATGAACCTGAAATCCCATCTAAGTCGGACCAAAGTAGTGCAGGGACCACTTTGAAGTCGGCACAACTTGAAGTCGTTCTGGTTGTCATTGGAATACATGGGGAACGACTTGTCATGCTGCTTTGTAGTTCCAAATCAAGGGACAAGTTGTACAAGCGGGGAAGGGGCCAGTAAATATGTAATTTACCAGCCCCTTCCCTTTCTGAATGAACATTGTGAGTTATTGGTAATGTGGGTTTGACCTTTGAGGTGCACACCCTAATGGAAACAGCTGCGCACACCTATGGCAGGGATACAGATAAAAGCCTTAGAACATGAACCTTAGTAGATGGGAAATGGCATCTCCCATATATGTGGGCTGAAAGGTTCCCTTTAAAAATCATGCATACAAAATACTGTTGCTATACTTAGCATGCTAGGGAAGCTTGCACTCTAGCCCTGCCAAAGGGAATTGTAAGACAAATATAAAACCAAATGCATCTGTGTGTAAGTGCATGTGAGTTGTAAACACTATGCCATTCCGTTACTCTAATATAAAAGAAACTCTTAGCAATATTTTTTATTTTTATTTTTCTAGAAAGTAAGCTTGCTCCACTCCCGGTATTTCACTCGGGATGCATCAATTCAATCACTGCTAGATCTATTGTATTATTCAATACTTTCTAATTCAAATGCAATATTTTCTCTGATAGTTTTCTGACACACCGTGATGGATTTCTAAAATTACTATCATTTCCAGCACAGCACACAGGTGAGCATCTGTAATAAATATCAAACTTATTATGTGATATCTGAAAATCATCAATAATTTGTACCACCTTTTTATTTAACAAGAATGACCTTAAAGTTGACTTCTTTTAGCAACTTCATGACTGGTGGTCTCTTAGGCTGCTGAGCTCAGAGATCCTCTTGTGGATCTTTCAGTCTAATTTTGTATTTCACAAAGTATTAACATGCTTTGCAAGATTCCTCTTTTCTATCTTTCTCCGTGTGAACAGAGAGAGTACAAACAGAATAGCTTTTCATACAACTGTCTGATATGTGCCTGGAGAATTTTGTTTAATATTGTGGGTAGATATTTAAAGGGAATCTGTCATGGGGATATAAGGGAGGTTGCCATAGTGAATCTATCTTTTTGAGACTGCTTGTTGCCTGTCTGTCATGCTGATGCTTTGAATGCTGTATACAGTGCCTTGAAAAAGTATTCACACCCTTTGAAACTTTCCACATTTTGTCATGCTACAACCAAAAACGTAAATTTATTTTATTGGGATTTTATTTGATAGGCCAACACCAAGTAGCACATAATTGTAAAGTGGAATGGAAATGATAAATGGTTTTCCATTTTTTTTTTTACAAATAAATATGTGAAAAGTGTGGGGTGTATTTGTATTCAGTCCCCTTTACTCTGATAACTCTAACTAAAATCTAGTGGAACCAATTGCCTTCAGAAGTCACCAAATTAAATAGAGTCCACCTTGTGTAATTTCATCTCAGTATTAATACAGATTTTCTGTGAAGCTCTTAAAGGTTCGAGGTTAGAGAACCTTAGTAAAACAAGAGCATCATATAGGCCAAGGAACACACCAGACAGGTCAGGGATAAAGTTGTGGAGAAGTTTAAAGTAGAGTTAGGTTATAAAGAAATAGCCCAAGCTTTGAACATCTCATAGAGCACTTTTCAATCCACCATTCAAAAATGGAAAGAGTATGGTACAACTGCAAACCTACCAAGACATGACTGTCCACCTAAACTGACTGGCTGGGCAAGGAGAACATTAATCAGGGAAGCAGCCAAGAGGCCCATGGTAACTCTGGGGGAGGTGCACAGATCCACAGCTCAGGTAGGAGAATCTATCCACCGAACAACTATTAGTTGTGGACTCCACAAATTTGGCCTTTATGGGAGAGTAAAAAGAAGAAAGCCATTGTTGAAAGAAATCCATAAGAGGTCCAGTTTGCAGTTTGCGAGAAGCCAGGTGGGGAACACAACAAACACAGCAAACATGTGGAAGAAAGTGCTCTTGTCAGATGAGACTATAATTTAACTTGTTTGCCGTAAATCAAAATGCTATATGTGGCAGAAAACTAGCACTGCACATCACACAAGCTGGTCAGAGTTGATGGGAAGATGATGGAGCCAAATACAAGGCAATCTTAGAAAAAAATCTGTTTGAGTCTGCAAAAGACTTGAGACTGGGGCTGGAGGTTCACTTCCATCAGGACAACGATCCTGAATATACAGCCAGAGCTACAATCGAATGGTTTAGAACAAAGCATATTCATGTGTTAGAATGTCCCAGTCAAAGTCTAGACCTAAATCCAATTGAGAATCTGTGGCAAGACTTGAAAATTGCTGTTCACAGATGCTCTTCATCCAATCTGACAGAGCTTGAGCTATTTTGCAAAGAATGGGCAAAATGTCACCCTCTAGATGTGCAAAGACTTGCAGCTGTAATTGTAGCAAAAGGTTGTTCTACAAAGTATTGAATCAAGGGGGCTGAATACAAATGCACACCACTTTTTTTTTATATTTATTTGTAAAACATTTTGAAAAACATTTATCATTTTCCTTCCACTTCACAATTATGCGCCACTTTGTGTTGGTCTATCACATAAAATGTACGTTTTTTAATTGTAACATGACAAAATGTGAAAAATTTCAAGCGGTATGAATACTTTTCCAAGGCACTGTATGTCACTGATCCAGAACTAGTTTAAAGATAAGGAATTCTGACATAAATGTATAGCTTGCTTAATCCAGGTTTGTAACTAAAAAGTAACTAAGCCAGGCAAAACCAGGTATTTAACATTTCAGAAAGAAACCAGCAATGAAATTCCTTATACTTTTTTTTATGATAGAGTCATTTTAAGGCCTCATTAAATGGGTGTACCTATGCATACACATGTGAGGAGCGGCCTATGCCCACAAGGCCTGCACAGGTATTCCATTAAAATGCATTCAGGCAGCCCATTCATGTCTACTGGGATGCTTCAGCTGCACAAACACAGTTGCTGGTCCCAATCTGACAGTCATGTGGGTGCATGTCCCTAAACTTGGACAGTGTCAGTCTGGCGACAAGCACCCACACAACATGCAACTGGTTCAGTGCAGCCTCTATAGCCTGATAAACAGGAATGGACTGCCCGCAAGCAATGAATGGAACACCTGCGCATCCCCTGCAGACAAAGATGGACATTTTCACTTGTGTATACACAGGTTTGTCCATATGAATAAGGCATTAAAGTGGAACTAAAGTCTCCATAATTCCCTATCCAATGGTCCTGCGTTGGCATCTTTTTCTTAGTGTTAGTCTTCAGGTCTCTTCATTGGCCAGTGGGGGGTGATGTCACTCCTGTGCATGGAGGCAGGAGGCCATCTTCCTGAAACTCAGGGACCTGCCCAACACTGTAAGCTGAGCTGCGAAACAAAGGTCTATTTACAGTAGCCAAGGAGAGGATGAGCAGGCAAGTAAGCAGGGCCATCTTTATTGCTAGGCAAAAGGTACAGTTGCTCTTGGGCCCTGTCATTGTTGGGGGGCCCAAAGCAGTTGTCCATTGAGCTCACGCTGCCCGCAATTGCGGGTCCCATGATAACACTGCAGAGTGCACTGGGTACATCAGTGTATTCCCCAGCCAGCAGGGTGGGGACAGAGCCAGGAGCTCCACTGCTGCTCTGACCTAGCCCCATGTAGCATGTATGCTTGGATGCTTGGAGCAGAGATCGAAAAGGGAGCGCTTAGAGCTCTGCCTCCGGACCATTGAGAGTTCCCCCCCTAAGTGCGGTTGGGGGGCCTAAGAAAATGTTTGCCCACTGTCCAATTAAAAACAAAGACGGCCCTGCAGGTAAGGGCATTTTGTCGCAGAAAATAAAATATGGTGCATGTTTCTTCTGCAATAAAAGCCTGCCTGCTTACAGTTTTTCTGCTTTTAACTGGCCATATTTGGGTAGCATTTTGAACAAAAATTCTTAGGAAAAGAAGGATTTTCTAATCTATAGTGGCTCAAAGGGATGTTCGTTTTCAACTGTTGTGTTAGGAATTTTTCTCGAATTAACAAAAATAATAACAGTGTGTGTTGTTTTTGTTTAGTAAAGTCTATTCATTACAAAATTAAATGTTAAAAGCAAATAAAATCTTTCATACAACAAACCAATGTTCTAAATATTTTCATATGCATTTTCCATTCGAAATCTACTTGTTCACACATGTATATTCTGTTTTTAGACTCATCTTATATTTTATTTATTTCAGGTACTTATATAGCACAGTGCTTTACATATACATTGTGCATTCACATCAGTCCTTGCCCTCAGGGAGCTTACAATCTAAGGTCCCCAATTCATGCATATATTAGGGCCAATTTAGACAGGATCCAATTAACCTACTATAATGTCTTTGGAGTGTGGGAGAAAACCATAGTAAACTCATGCAGGTACAGAGAGAACATGCAACGTCCAGCCAGGTTGTGTTGTGATTTGGATTTGAACCAGCGACCCTTATTGCTGCTAGGTGAAAGTGCTAACCACTACTATATTAGAGACAATAATTGATTATTTATAGTTGATGGTCATTGCTTCAGTAACAGCTAAACAATTCTAACAGCTGGTGCCTTGAAAAGTTGAGCTCAATATAATATATTGTTATTTTCCCAGATTTTTTGCTTTTCTTTGTGACTTTGAGCAGTACCCGTTCTAAAATGTTTGCATCATGTTTATCAGCAGTGCAGAGGCAAGGCTTAAAACTTAATTTATTTTAGCTTTTCTATCTACCTTAATACAATGATGTATTTATTATTATTATTATTATTAATAAAAGAATAACATTTTATATATACCAGCATAAGTGCCTGAATTATTCTTGATGTTAGTCCTCTGTAGTAATCTTACATGTAGTTGAGGATGGCTACAGTTTTAATTGTCTTTTGTTGAAGGAGCATGGAGGAAAATTGTTGGCTGAACAGTGACTGCATCCAATCACATGCAGTCACTGTTAGGGTATTCAGCAGCCTCAGGTCTCACAGGCTGCTGAATACAATAACTGACAAGGGAGCTTCCTTCATTCATGCTGATAAAAAGAAATATATACATATTTGGCTAGCCTTACAAGAGTATGTTGGAGCAATATCCTGGAGGTGGGGGGGGGCATGGTGTGTTAATGAGAGCACCTGCTAAAGTACTTCCTTCTAACGTTTTTCACTTGCCAAATACCAGGACAGATACCTGGAAGTAATGGAGGAGTTTTCTGTAGAAGACACTGGAGATGTATGTTACACCTGCTCTAGAACACAGGGACAGCTTTTTATTTTCTTCAACAGAGGTGCAATATTGGTATGTTGGTACTTTTTTGAAGTGAACTTAGCCTTTAAACAAGATTATTTTTCCAACAGAATGGGTAGTTTCACTTTAAAACTCACCTACTCAGGCAAGCATATAAAGTAGGCTAATGTATTCTCTTTAATTAGGAATCCATCACAATTTCCTTCTACACAATTTCACACTATTTGAGAGGCACATCATCTTCTATATGTAGTTTACTAATTTCTTTAAATGATGCTTTCACTCCTTAAAGAAGATCTACAATCACACATTAACTTTTAAATATGCAAAACAGCAATAGTGTTGAATGCAAATCTAATGCCGCGTAAACACGATCGGACATTCCGACAACGATTTTTTTTCAGACGCAATGTTGGCTCAGACCTATCGTGCATACACATGGTCGCACAAATGACGGAAATTCCAAAGGTCAAGAACGCGGTCACATACAACACTATGATGAGCTGAGAAAAATGAAGTTCAATGATTCCGAGCATGTGTCAAATTGATTCTGAGCAATGCGTAGGATTTTTGTGTGTTGGAATTGCATACAGACGATTGTAATTTCCGATATGCACTCTCAACAAATTTCAATATTTATTACCAAGCTACAGTAATGATAATATGGCATCTTCCTGTAAGGCAAAGGTTACATTCAAGTTAATATCTTTTAGGTCTCTTTGCAGTTTCTGTCAGAGAAGGGGGTGGTTGCCCCATCATCACACACAATTGCTGTCTGAGCAAAGAGCACTTTGCATACAGTGACAACACTGAAGGCATATTTATGAGGCCTGTTGCAGTATTGTCTCCTTAATCAAGGATTAATCTTCAGGCAGATCTCGGGCAGGATCACCATGTATGTTTTGGGACTAAATGGGAATGGCATTTAATAACACCATGATAAAATATGGAAATTTAAAGCCACAACACATAGCATATATTATTATGATCAGTTCATGCCTACTAAGTAATGTGTAATTGTCACATACTGTATATAGGTATTTACCAAACACACCCCATTACTCTTCCTGCCAAGAAGCTTCATAGCTTTTTGCACCTGAAGGCATCACAAAAGTTTAACATCTACTTTTTAGATAAACAGAATGGGCCTAATATGACACAATCATGCTTGTAAATGCTGGTGCCTGTTCAGCAGCTTTTATACTCTTGAGTGTTTGTGCACGTGCTGTCTTAAGCCTTGTACAGTACACCCGATCAGATAATTGGATGAATTTCTGACGACAGAATTCAACGTCAGAAGTGACGTAAAGTGTTGAATTGTTTTGTATGTGTTCTTTGATTTCTGAACATGCCTAGTCTTTTTTTTTTTTGGCAGAAAAAAAAGAAAATCGGATGTTGTGGTCACATCAGACCAAAAGTTTGGAGTTTGCACATCCAGTTGCTGTCTGACGAAAAATTCGTAATCAGCTGTCAAATACAGCATACTAACGATCAGAAAATCGGCAGATTGTTCATCGGATGACATTTTTCTTTTTCTTACCATGTGTATGGACCTTAACACAGATCAGCCTCCTGCCTAAACCTCTTACCTTGTGAACTGCCAGAAATTTATGACTGGGTGACGGGAAGACTGAGAAGATGTTTCCCTTTGCCTACAACAGACAAATTACATCATTCTCAAAATTTTCATTGACCTTTTCTTAGTCACTCAAGTGCTTCTTTATGATATGTAAACTTAAAAAAAAAAAATCCATTGCAGTATATTTTTTCCGGCAAATAAAGGGGCTGAGCTAATTGCACATTATTGGGATAATAGCAGCAATGCAGGAAGAATGAAAATCGGCAATTGAAAAAAATATGTGATTTTCTTAACTATGCAGGCAACAAACAGCAACCGTTACAATACTCATGCACCTAGTGAGTGATTAGTCTATTAGTCTATTATTTGGACAGCAAATGACTAATGATCACAAAATATTTGGGATATGGTCCTGGTTCGATAAAAGTTAAACATACTTTGCTTGTTCATGTATTCAGCATTTGCAGAACGTCATATTTATCCACTGTCTCTCTCTCACTGTGTGTGCTTCTCTCTCTCTCTCTATCTCTCTGTATGTCTCTCACGGCCTCTCTTTCTCTGTCTCCCACTGGTTCTCTCTTTCTCTATCTCTGTCTCTTGCTTGCTCTCTCTCTCTGTCTCTCACTGTCCCCCATGCTTTTTCTCTTTGTTTGTCCCTCTCTGTGTATTTCTGTTTTAGGAATCATAAACCAGGCAGAGACAGAAAATATAGTTAAAAAAACATCTTTATTGAAGTAGCAAAATAAAAAACACAATTCCGCAATGTAGTCCAAAACAAAAGCCAGGGTTTGGCTGTCAGAGAGGGTGATAAGATGAACCAGGGTCAGGAAGGCAGAAATGTGTGTAGTAAGGAGTAGGGTTGAGTGAACCCGAAATGTAAAGTTCGGGTTCGTACCGGACTTTCGTTTTTTTTGACCCGGACCCAAACCTGAACAATTTTCTGTAAGTTCGGGGTCGGGTTCGGTGTAACGGCGTTCTGCAGGCAGCCAATCAGCATTTGTTTTACTTGTGTGACCTAGAAGCCATCACAGCCATGCCTACTAATGTCATGGATGTGATTTGCCAGTGCAGCATGTGACCGAGCATGTGACCCAGCCTCTATATAAGCTAGAGGCACATAGCACAGCTCATCACTCTGCTTTAGCTAGGGTAGGGAAAGGCTGCTGCTGCTGCTGCTGCTCTCAGGGACAGATTTAGATAGGATTGTGCTGCTTCAGAAATCAAATTACGATACTCAGCCATCTACATAGCATTAGCTACTGTAGGGAAAGGTTCCTGATGTTCTTATAGGGACAGAGTTAGATAGGAGTCTATCCTACTTCACAAATCTAATTGCAGCTGCACTGCATATTTTCCCGTCAGATACTCTGCATTAGATAATTTAAGGTGAAAGTTCCTGATTGTGCTTATAGGCAGAGAAATCGAGTTACAATACTCAGCCATCTACATAGCATTAGCTACTGTAGGGAAAGGTTCCTGATGTTCTTATAGGGAGAGAATTAGATAGGAGTCAGTCCTACTTCACAAACCTAATTGCAGCTACATTGCATATGTTCCTGCCAAATACTCGGCATATTGCACCAGCATTGCATATGTTCCTGTGACATACTCTGCATATTGCACCAGCATTGCATATGTTCCTGTGACATACTCTGCATATTGCACCAGCATTGCATATGTTCCTGTCAGATACTTTGCATATTGCACCAGCATTGCATATGTTCCTGTGACATACTCTGCATATTGCACCAGCATTGCATATGTTCCTGTCAGATACTCTGCATATTGCACCAGCATTGTATATGTTCCTGTGACATACTCTGCATATTGCACCCGTATTGCATATGTTCCTGTGACATACTCTGCAAATTACTCCAGCACTGCATATGTTCCTGTCAGATACTCTGCATATTGCACCAGCATTGCATATGTTCCTGTGACATACTCTGCAAATTACTCCAGCACTGCATATGTTCCTGTCAGATACTCTGCATATTGCACCAGCATTGCATATGTTCCTGTGACATACTCTGCATTAGATAGTTTAGGGAAAGGTTCCTGATTGTGCTTATAGGGAGAGAAATATATAGGAGTTAGTCCTACTTCACAAATCTAATTGCAGCAGCACTGCATATGTTGCTGTGAGATACACCCTTTATATACTTTTCTTCTATTGTGCTATTCAAAAAACATTTAGGGTAAAAATAAAAAATGTGCAGTTTTTCCTCCAGTGTTTCTCAGTGTTTCCTGCATATCTGTAGGTGTGAGTTAAACACCTTAGCTAGTGTTCTTCTATTGTTGTATTAAAAAAACACCCATTTAGGGCAAACAAATATATTTTACAGTTTTTCCTCCAGTGTTTGCAGTCTTGCCTGCATATCTGTTCGTGTGAGATACACATTTTACATACTGTTTTCTATTGTGCTATTCAAAAAAAACAACAATTATTTTGGGCAAATCATTTTTTTTTGTGCATTTCCTGCATTTCTGTAGGTGTGAGATAAACACCCTAGCTAGTGTTCTTCTATTGTTGTATTAAAAAAAAAAAACATTTAGGGAAAAAAAAATATTTTACAGTTTTTCCTCCAGTGTTTGCAGTCTTGCCTGCATATCTGTACGTGTGAGATACACACTTTACATACTGTTTTCTATTGTGCTATTCAAAAAAACAATTATTTTGGGCAAATCATTTTTTTTTTTGGTGCGTTTCCTGCATATCTGTAGGTGTGAGATAAACACCTTAGCTAGTGTTCTTCTATTGTTGTATTCAAAAAAACACCCATTTAGGGCAAGAGCCTACATTTGAGAAATATGAGGAGAACTTCAAATAAGGGATGTGACCGCGGTCGTGGTGCTGCTGGTGGAGCTCCTGTTACATGGAGAGGATGTGGTCGATCTGTGCCAGCCACACGCACAAGTGAAACACCTTTCTTAGGTGCGAGTAGGCGACAGAGCCTGCAGCGGTATTTTGTGGGGCCTAATCCGGCTCTACGAATGTTGAGGCCAGGAGCAGAACAGGCGATAGTAGATTGGGTTGCTGACAGTGCCTCCAGTTCCTTCACATTGTCTCCCAACCAGTCTTGTGCTGAAAGATCAGAATTGGCACCTGCAGTCCATCAGTCTTTCACCTCACCCCCTTGCAAATCAGCCAAGCAGTCTGAGCCACAAATCATGCAGTAGCCTCTTCTTCTTTTTGATGACTCTGTTAGTAGGGTTTCCCAGGGCCATCCACCTAGCCCTGCCCCAGAAGTGGAAGAGATTGAGTGCACCGATGCCCAACCACTTATTTTTCAAGATGAGTACATGGGGGGACCATCACAGCATGTCTCAGATGATGAAGAAACACAGTTGCCAACTGCTGCTGCTTTCGCAATTGTGCAGACCGACAAGGAGGGCAGTGGTGAAGACTGGCTGGAAGATGATGTGGTGGACGATGAGGTCCTCGACACCACATGGAATCAACCTCATGCAGGTGACCCATGTAGTTCGGAGGAAGACGTGGTGGTCGCACAGAGCCACCAGCACAGCAGAAGAGGGAGCATGGTGCCAAAGCGGAGCATCCGTCCCCTAGACAGTACGCCTGCTACTGCCCAACGCAGCAAGAGACTGAGCACACCAAAGCCAGGTCCAAGGAGTTCCCTAGCGTGGCAGTTCTTCACACAATGTACTGATGACAAGACACATGTTGTGCAATCAGAGCCTGAAGCGAGGCATAAACGTTCTCAACCTGAGCACAACCTGCATGACCAGGAATCTAAGTGAAAAGCACGAGCTGCAGTGGAGGACACACCTCAAAAACCAAGAAAGGTCTCTGGCTCCTCCTGCTTCCTCTTCTGCTTCAGTCTCGGCCTCTTCATCCACCTCTGTAGTGACAGTGGCCCCTGCCACCCCGCAATCAGAGGATCGGCAAGCAACACTACCACCTGGGTCACCAAACATCTCCACAATGTCCCATGGAAGCGTTCAGCTCTCTATCTCCCAAACACTGGAGCGGAAGAGGAAGTACCCCCTACCCACCTGCGAACCCTGGCCCTGAATGCCAGCATTTCAAAATTCCTGGCCTTTGAAAATGCTGTCATTACAACTGGTGGAGACTAGGGATGAGCCGAACACCCCCATGTTCGGTTCGCAGAACTTGCGAACACACCAAATGTTTGTGTGAACTTTAGAACCCCGTTAAAGTCTATGGAACTCGAACATTTGAAATCTAAAGTGCTAATTTTAAAGGCTAATATGCAAGTTATTGTCCTAAAAAGTGTTTGATATGTATCAATGCAAAAAAAAGTTTTAAAAACTGCAGTTTTTTCGGGAGCAGTGAATTTATTAATGCTAAAAGTGAAACAATAAAAGTGTAATATTCCTTTAAATTTCGTACCTGGAGGGGTGTAAAGTCAGTATGTGAAAAAGCGCATAGTTCCCATACATAGAACTGTCCCTGCACAAAGTGTCTTTTCTGAAAGAAAAAAAGTCATTTAAAACCGGCTTTGCGGCTATAATGAATTGTCGGCTCTGGCAATTTAGAGAGGATTCATTCATCCATCTTCTATACAGCGATGGGTGATCTCTCCAGCGACGGCTGATCGGTCCAGCGATGAGAAGACTATCCATCCAGAGCAGCGTCGCCGACCTTCTCCCAGCGGAATGACGCGGCCGATGCTTGGACATTTCTTATATAGGGGAGTCGAACATGAGTTTGACTCGAACTCAAAGCTTATTCCTAGTGAAGATGCAGAGCTTTAAAAGCCTGATGGCATTGGCTGTCCCACAGTACGTCGTGCACAGCCGCCACTACTTTTCCAGGTGAGCCATCCCTTCCCTGCACAACCAAGTGGGGGACAAAATCAGGTGTGCACTGCGCAACGCCATCTGTGCCAAGGTCCACCTAACTACGGATACGTGGACCAGTAAGCACGGTCAGGGACGTTATATCTCCCTAACAGCACACTGGGTAAATGCAGTGGCGGCTGGGCCTGAGGTGGATAGCAGATTGGCGCATGTGCTTCCACCACCGAGGATTGCAGGGCGCTTCAGTTTGCCTCCTGTTGCTAACTCCTCCTACTCTGCTTCCTCATCCTCTACCGCCTTCTCATCCAGTCAGTGTAACACATTCACCACCAACTTCAGCACAGCCATGGGTAAACGCCAGCAGGCAGTTTTAAAACTTTCCTGTTTGGGGGAAAAAACCCACACCGCGCAGGAGTTGTGGAGGGACATGGAACAACAGACCGATGAGTGGTTGGCATCAGTGAGCCTCAAGCCAGGCCTGGTGGTGTGCAATAACGGGCAAAATCTTGTAGCAGCTCTGGGCCTAGCCGGTTTGACACACATCCCTTGCCTGGTGCATGTGCTGAAACTTACCCTGATATGCCACAGCTGCTGCAGAAAGTGTGGGCCATCTGTGCGCACATTCATCGTTCTCACCCTGCTGCTGCTCGCCTGGCAACGCTGCAGCGTAGCTTCGGCCTTCCGGCTCACCGCCTCATATGTGACGTGCCCACAAGTTGGAACTCCACCTTGCACATGCTGGTCAGACTGTGCGAGCAGCAGCAGGCGATAGTAGAGTCTCAGCTGCAGCACGCACGCGTGAGTCGCTCTGCGGAACAGAACCACTTCACCACCAATAACTAGGCCTGTGTGCCTTATTGCGCCTTATTGCGCTGTTTCCGGTACTCCACCAACAATGGACTATCCCAGTTCTAGTTTGCACTTGTAGTGGAAAGTGGATTTGCCTTTCGTAAATAACCCCCTTTGTCTCTGTGTTTTTCACTGTATTTCTCTCTCTCTCTCTCTCTCTCTCTCACTGTCTTTCTCTCTCTCTTTCTCTATCATTATGTCTGTCTGTCTCTCTGTACCCGTCTCTCTCTGTCTATCTCTCTCTATCTATCATTCTATCTAATCTGTCTGTGTCTCTCTTACTGTGTGTATGTCTCGGTCTGTCTCTCTCTCTCACTGTCTCTTTCTTTCTCTCTCTGTCTTAGTATCTATCTGTCTTTCTACCCTATCTCTCTCTCTCTGTTCCCCTCTTTCTCTTGCTCTCTCTCTCCCTCTCTCTCTCATACTGTCTCTCTTTCTCTTGTCTTTATATCCTATCTGTCTTTATGTATTTTGCTCTGTGTCTGTCTCTCACTCTCTCTCTGTCTTTTTCTGTCTTTTCCTTACTGTCTGTATGTGTGTGTGTGTCTCTCTCTCTCTCCCTTGCTCTCTCTGTCCCTCCCTCAGTGTGCGTTGTACCTGGATAGATCGAAAGGAGGTAGAGTGTAATAAAGTGAAAGTAGACGGTGCCAGCTCTAAACTCAATCTCAATGAGGTGCAGAGTAGTAGCAGACACGCCCCCTTCACACAAGCTCTTGCATGTGTTTCATTACACAGCTGTTAATCAAAGGAGAAGGGGAATGGCGTCACCATTTTTTTCTTGTGTTTTCTTTTTATCAGTAGAGCAGGGAGTATTACAGATAACAGACTGTTCTTCAACCTGTCATACTATGTGCAAATGATTTGTGCTCTTGTTATTTATTAGTTATTATTTAATGTTCTGTTTGTATTTGGTTTTCCAGATTTACAACCATTTAAAGGCAAACCTTTCACCCTTAGCCCTTACTGCTCCGTGGGACTTTAGACAGCAATTCAAACTAAAATAATAAATAATCACACCAACATAACCATAACCATATGGAATAAAATCTTAGCTGCAAACTTTTATTATTGGTGTAAAATGAATTTATTAATTTATTTAAAGTTGTAATATCTAATATACAACAAGTTGCTTTTAACCAAAAATATAAAACCAGTCAATACGAGTCATTTACAGAAATCATACAGAATTTAAAATAAACAACTGTTACCCTTACAAGCAAGGTGACCCACCACATAAAATAAGCTGTGACAGAAGGGGGTCGGGGCTGAGCTCATAAGATGGTGTGCCTCAAGCAACAGGCACCATAGAGGGGTCCCTGCAGCACTTAAATAATGAAAATAGCCCTTCTAGTATTTTCCTCAAAGGTCAAAGGAAAGGAAAAGTTATGCTGGCCATACAATATACGAAAAATCAGTTGAAATTTGGTCATTTAGACAGTTTGATCGTTTTTCGGACAGTTAATAGGCACAAACACGATAATCGTTGGGATGTTTTTGAGCAGAAAAAATGAAGGACAAGTTTGGAAATTATCTGCCGAACGAACAATAAATAGAAAGGTTAATGTGTTTCCCGTCCAAACTGTCTGCACTAGGTATATGTAAAAAAATAAAAAATGATGTCCACTGAACGGTTTATCGTTTGCACTCACTGTCGAATGTTCGTTTTCGAAAATGGGTTCGGCCGATTTTTCATATAATGTATGGCCATCAATACTGACCTTCTCCTTACATGTCCCCTCCCTTAGTCCATGTGCAGGTGACCAATTGGAAAAGTTCACATGACCCTTTCCCTCACATGTCAGCCACCCAATCCATGTGCAGCTTAGGGGGTTCTTGAAACCCGCTGTCGCTGCCATAGTCCCATGAGGGAAGGTGAGCCTTGAAACACTTTTCCCTCTCATTTTTGTTACATATGCTTGCTATACAGCTGTATGCACTTGTTTATTTGTTCTATGTATATGTCTTATTTAATGGAAACATTTTGTACAGTGCCACAAGATATGCTGAGGCTACACAAATCAATGACAGTAACAATTTTCCTCAACCTCACATTATGTAATCTCTTCTAAACACTCTGCAGATTTGCATTTTACAAAATTCAGTTACACCACATGCTGTATCTTTTTTTGTTAAGGAACAAGACAGAAGAATTCCATGATAAGAAGAAAAAATGTTATCTTTCCTTAATTGCCAAGTATGCATGTGAGAGTCTTATTTCCCCTGGATGAGGGTATACCATCGAAAAATAAATTCAAAACGGCAGTTCACACGTCCACAGCTGCTTCAGTCCACATGTCAGGAAATTGTATGATGATGCCATAAAATAACATTGCTATTAAACATTCATGTTATAATATAACTTTGATGACATTTGACTGTTGCTAGAACTTAGCAACGTTGCCAGATGCAGAGGGAGAACAGCTTTTACAACATCTGGTGAGAGAAAAATCTTCAACTTGCTGGAAATCTGTTTGGATACTCCAGAGACAATCAAGGCAGAAGGAGCCCGTAACATTGCTCTATGTTCATGAACTTCAAGAGAATGTCAAAAAAGGCACAACATCAAAGCAGGTGAAATTTTACAATTTGTTTTGTGTATGGATAGATTCATGGTCTGATGCTGTACAATGTTTGGGTAGGCCACTTGTGGCACCACAGCTGTTACTTGGTTACAATTGCCAGAACATATACATAAATGGCAGCTATTCATATATGTAAATGTGATATCAGATATACAGAAACATTCAATAAAATCGCTTTCGTTATATAGAGAAGCTTGCAGTTCAGCAATGATTGTAATTTGTCTATACAACTTTTATTGGATTTATTAAAATTTATTTATAAAAGGTTATAAAAAATGAACCAACTATAAACTATCCTATTTGCTACATGCAAGCAGTACAACACTGTCATAGAAAACGATATGATCTACTGTAGCTGCAGTGACCTTCTCTGGCATGCTGCATAACAGAACAGAAAGACAACATGTTCCTCTCGTATGCGCCCTTATAGCTTCAATGGACTCATTGGGATTGATTTACTAAAGGCAAAAATACTGTTCACTTTGCAAGGAAAGTTGCATTTAGCAAGGGAATTTTTCCAAGAGCTTAGTGAATAAGGTGAGGCTCTGACTTCCATCATTTAATCATGTAGAAGCAAGCATTTTTTTATGTAATTTTCTTTGCAAGTAATTGGGTATTTTTTTGCAAAGGGAAATTGTACCACAATCATTAAGCTCTAGGCACGATTCCCTTGTAAAGTGCAATTTCCTTTGTAAAGTAAAAAGCCTCTTAGTAAATCAACTCCTTTAATTTGTCTATGTGTTTATATATATATATATATATATATTAGGGCTGTGCAAATTAACTTTTAATTAATCGATTAATCTTTAATTTTTTTGATCGATCAAAATCTTTTTGATCGATTAAAATTCTTTTGATTGGTACTCACCTCTTCGCTGGCTTCTGGGCCTTCAGGGAGTTCCGTTGGAGATCCAGTAATGTCACGGACACCGGCGGGGCTTGCCGTGTCCATCTGAAGGGCTCCTTTGCTGTGCCTTCATATCTGCATGCCGGTGGGACCTTACTATCTGCCACACGCAAGGGCTGTTACACTCCCCTCTATCAACCAGGGATTCTACAACCATCCACTGGGAGTTGTGATCTACATGCCGATGGACTGATGTTAACCTCTCCTCATCTGGATTCAGCAGTGGCATCGTTGTACACATTTTTATACCAGTATCATACTTAGCTACTTGTTTTTATGACTGCTTTTGGTACCGTTTGGTATTACTCGCACCATTTTTACAGTTTATGTAGCTACATCGATTTTATCTCCAGTGCAATATTTATTTTGTTACCTACTTGAAAACTATAAAAGTTTTAATGCTATTCCCATCGAGCGCTGCCCTTGTGTGATTTTTGTATCCTGCTATCCATTTTTCCACTGGTTGGTAGCTGCACTGGGAATCAGCCTGCAAGGAGATCAACTAAAAGTAGTTGGATCTGTATGTGCGTTATAATTAATCGAAATTAGTCGATTAATCGATTAAAAAATAAAAGGATTAATCGAACACAAACATTTTGATCAGTAACAGCCCTAATTTATATATATACATGACTTTGAGGCATACACACAGGGGGTGCATTGCTAGACAAGGACAGGTTTAGGGGGTCAATGGTTGTAAGAACAGAAATGTAATTATAATACAGAAAAAAACAGTTATGAAGTAGATTTCAGCACCCTTAGTTACTTAAATAGTTTTTTACTAAGCCCAGGAGAAAACATGCAGTGTACTAATCATGCACACATTGTACACCTGTAAATCACTGCAACCTTTTAACCACTTGCCGACCACCGCACGCAGATAAACGTCTACAGCATTGCACGGGCAGGCAAAAGGACGTATATATATTTTCCCTTTAAGAAGCGGCATTGTGGATGAGCGCGCCCGCCGCGAGCTCCGTGAGCCCAACCACGGCTCCCACAGACTCGATGTCCACAGGGATAACTGCATTTGTCTCACGGTGTGGAAGAAAGGGAAATTCTGATGTAAACAAACATTTCCCCAGTCTTCCTAGTAACAGGACAGGGTTCACCGTTTCCTGTAATTGGAAGCTGTGATCACTGTCATGTCACACATAGCCCATCCCCTCTACAGTTAGAAGCACTCCCTAGGGCACACTTAACCCTTTCACTGCCAGTGTAAGTTTCACAGTAATCAGTGCATTTTTATAGCTGTAAAAATGACAATGGTCCCAAAAATGTGGCAAAAGTGTCCGATGTGTCCACCATAAAGTTGCAGTCAATAATAATAATAATAAATAATAATAAAAATGCCATCATTTTATCCCCTATTTTGTAGACGCTATAACTTTTGCGCAATCCATTGAATATTCGCTTATTGCAATTTTGTTTACCAAAAATATGTAGAAAAATACGTATCGGTCTAAACCGAGAAAAAAAATGTTTTTAATATATTTTTACGGGATATTTATTATAGCAAAAAGTTAAAAATATAGAATTTTTTTTAAATTTACACTCTATTTTTGGTTATAGCGCAACAAATACAGAGGTGATCAAATACCACAAAAAGAAAGCTCTATTTGTGGGAAAAAAAGGACATCAATTTTGTTTGGGAGCAACGTTGCACGACCGTGCAATTGTCAGTTAAAGCGACGCAGTGCCGAATTGCAAAAAGTGGTCTGGTCTTTGGCCAGCAAAGTGCAAATTTTTTTACTATGGCCCCTATCTATTGTGGCTTTTTCTTTCTACAATGGAAAGTGAATGTATATACAGTACATATTCTTTACATTCTTTGTAATCCATTTGTTTTCTTTTAAAAAGAATATAAGGCATTCATATTTGCATCATTACAATGCAAGGCTCTTGTGTCTATTTTTAGTCATGATAACAGCATTACAGCAGTAACAGAATAGAAAGCGACAAAAGATTCACACAACGCCTTTGGTTAACTTCAGGCTACTTTCTCTTTTCACAGTGGCCCAAGGGAAATTCTCATTTGCTTAATACTCTTCAGCAGAACAATTACTGCAGACTAAATAGGGCTGCAGGATCTTGTTCATAGTATTTCTCTCTATACGGGCTTCTAATTCTAGGCACATTATTGCAACTGTAAAATGGCCACCAGTGTAAATTTTCATAATGATATTACTTGCCATTAAACTCAATGAAGTGAAAAGGTAAGCAAAGGAGATAAAGATATGTAGATTTCTATTACTGATACCAAATATCATTACAAAGGAAAGATGATTCGGTCACTTACAGGATGTAATTCTGTTAGACAGACCAGAATGAATCATAGCAAGATGAGCCACCCTGCAAGATCTTCTTCTTTGCCCTCTACTGTTAATTGTTTCTGGGACTGAGATTTATGCACGTGCTATTAGATAGATCTGCATATTTTCCTGCCCACATCTACATTACCGTGCCTTTGTGGTTGCCTGCCATGTAATTCTCATTCTGAATAGAACACTGACTAAGGTATATTTACGTTAGCCTGTAAAATCACAACATTTTCTTCTTTTTTTTTTTCTGAGTTTTAGAGCACTTGCTATTTTATATTGGCTTGTATCTACAGTATGTAGCAATTTACTATCTGCTATTATATTTCTGCATGTTTGTAGTGTGCCATTCAAAAATCAAAGCTTACTATCAAAGGTTAGTGAGTGGATATATGTCTGAAATTATCCAAAGTTTAAAAGGTACATTTGTTCTCATTTACAATTCATTGTTTTTATAGTGCAATCACGTGTCTTGTTTTCATATTTTCTGTGTGATTAAATACTGCTAGATTTGGAACTACTTGTATCTGGGTGTACTTGCTGATTGCAAAGGTCCTTTTCCTCCATAAATAATCATCAAACAACACAGCTAGATGTTTTTTTTTCATATTTATTACATTTACACATTGCTGTCTATAGCATTTTAATATCAGATTTCTTGTTAATTCAGAAGATAATTTAGCTAGTTCGATAATACAGGAAAACCAAAAATAAGAACACAATCGTGGCTGCTTCTGATACTAATCAATCACAAATCTTGTCAATTATTTCTAGACATGTGCAATTCGTTTAGTTTCTAATTTGTTTTTTTAACAAATTTATACAAATTCAGTTATTCGGAAATATCCGAATGAACACATTGTTCAGAATATTCGTCAATTCAAATATTCGTAAATTCAGAAATTAGAAATGAGAAAATCCGAAAACCTGAATGGAACGTAACAAACTAATAATAATAAATAATACTAAAAACTTTTTATTATTATAATTTATTATTAATTTGTTTCCTTCCATTGGTTTAGATGCAGAATTCGTTATTTGGATAATTTGTAACTTTGGATAAATTTGTATTTGTTATGTTCACTAACAGCCAAATTTGAAAGGACATTTCAATACCTATAATTTAATAGTTATTAATATTGATTATTAGTTAGTTAGATATTCTTTAGAATTTTGGGATTTTCTTTCTTATTTTTGGGTTTTTGAATTTTTGAAGGTATGAATTTTCAAATTTACGAATTGTAATCATAACAAATGACACGAAAAACTAAAACATTTATTGGCAGTGCACATGTCCAATTATTTCATAATTATTTCATAAAATGAGAGGTAAGACCAGATTACAGTATTTGCTTTTGGAAACCAAAGAACATTTTCACTTGTTTTAAATTTTCCTTTTCTTTGTTTTCAATAAATCAGCCCCCTAATCTGTTCTGTTTATTTAAAGGGAAAGTCCAATTAAATGCAAACTTTTACATCTAAATATGTATATGCTGTTAAATTAGTGAAGCTATATATAGGGTAGAAAAAATTACCAACACAAAATGATCTCATTTTGTTTATTATTATTTGTAGCTTTGGAACCAATCCTGGTGGACATTGTATCCAGGCTTGTCATAAAGTATGAGATGTTCTAAAGTTATAAAGTTCACACCAAGCCCACGGTCTATATACAGACATGTTAAAGGTAATAAATACTATGATAATAAAATGTTTATTTTTTTCTAGTAGGTCTATAATAGAGATGAGCTGAGCGTGGGGTCAGTTTTAAAGAGGTTAGCCAAATTGAAAATAAGTTTTGAATGTTATTCTGAAGCTAAACTATGTCAATTGAAACTGAATCTTTAAAACCAGGTATGGCCATTTTCAAAACTAATAGGTAATGGATTAGGCAAGGGAAAAAATACTATTTAGTGAGGAGCAGCACATTTACAAATAGATGGGGAGAGGAAGTCACTTCCTGAGTTGTTAAAGTGCTAGTAAAGGCATTTTTTTTAAATAACAAATGTGGTACATTCACCTGCTCTGTGCAATAGTATTGTACAGAGTGGCCCTGAACCCCCTTTTCTGGTGGCTGTCCGCTGTTAATATTGGCTCCTCCTCTTTTGGTGTGCCACTACAACAGGCTGTGCTCACTCCTAAACTGTGTGTCTATAAAGCCATGCTCCATAGACATGTAGCGTGGCTTGGCCCCCCTTCCTCCTCACATCATTTAATTTATATCTGCCTGAGTCCCTGTGTGAAGAGGAAGAGAGATGAGATCCAGTCATGCACAAAGCTGGATCCATTGAGGGCTCAGGTAGTGTTTAGGGAGGCAGAGGAGCACAGCAGCAAAACAAACCATTGCAAAAGCGTGGAATTCTTCCTCACTAAGTACCTAACAGTAAAACACAGGGTCACGTGAGAGATGATCCATGCCAAATCTGAAGCAGTCATACTCTATAGAGTGTCCACATTGGAAAAGTTTTGGAGCCCATGGATCACTCATTACCTACCTACAGGCCTTGATAATTCTCTTTTACTAAGGGTGGAACCACACCTCTTCCATTCTAAACAACCTGTCGCTACTGGGTCTACTGGCATTGGCCCTCTCTAGTGACCTCCCTTCCCCATTTCTGACATTCCCTCACCCCCAACATCTTCTTCTTCTCCATTTTAAACCACCTTGCTCACTCTTATCTCTCGCTTTTCACTTTAAGAGAAGTCAGATTTGTCCTCTAGCTTTTTTAGCCTGAGAATGCAGGGATCACAGACCCTGATTTCATTTTATTACTCTCCCTTTTTAGGGACTCCTGGGACAGAATGGTTTTATGGTCAGTGCACAGGACATTTTAATTTGACATTACTTGTGCTTGGGACTGTGGTAAAGATCGTATTATACCCCTCATGTCCCAAGCCGAGCTCCATCTCTGATTCGATATAGACTATGTTCCTTTTGATAAGTCTATTGAAGTTGATTTATATTTTTTACTTTCAATCGTTTTTTGTTACATTTATGAAAGACAACATAGATACACAGGTACAAAAAAAAACATTTTGTAGGCACAAAAGTTCATAAAGCACAAATAGTATTCATCAGAAAGACTGTAGTATGCTGTGGTCCCCCCTTGGACTCTGACACAGTCCCCATTTGTGCCTTAATCATGAGCGAAGAAGATGACAGCCCCCTGTCACCCCTAATGAGATCTAGCTATGCGATATCGAGGAAGAGGAACAATGTTGACTTGGCCCAGGTTGAAGCTATAGTAGACCATTAATCAATTGCACTATGTGTGTTGGAAAATTGTGAAAATGGCCGTTACAGAATCAGATCAGGAGATTCATTAGGCATCAGAGTCGGCATTTGTGGATAATGTGGTATAAACTATAAGTGTGTTGGTAACTGTGCCCATGTGAAAAGAACGAAGATGCACCACATGTGGCATTAACCACTTAAGACCCGGACCAAAATGCAGGTAAAGGACCTTTGCGATTCGGCACTGCGTCGTTTTAACTGACAATTGCGCGGTCGTGCGACATGGCTCCCAAACAAAATTGGCGTCCTTTTTCCCCCACAAATAGAGCTTTCTTTTGGTGGTATTTGATCACCTCTGCGTTTTTTTTTTTTTTGCGCTATAAACAAAAATAGAGCAAAATGTATAGCGTTTACAAAATAATGGATAGTTTTATTGCATTTTTATTAATTATTTTTTTTTACACATTTTGACACATTTTTGGGACAATTGTAATTTTCACAGCAAAAAATGCATTTAATTTGCATTGTTTATTGTGAAAATGACAGTTGCAGTTTGGGAGTTAACCACAAGGGGGCGCTGTAGGGTTTGAGTGTTCCCTGTGTGTGTTTACAACTGTAGGGGGTGTGGCTGTAGGTGTGACGTCATCGATCACGTCCCCCTATAACAGGGATGACGTGATCAATGCTGCGGCCACAGTGAAGCACGGGGAAGCCGTGTTTACACACAGCTTTCCCCATTCTTCAGCTCCAGGGACAGATCGCCACACTGAAGCGGTGATCGGGTCCGCGAGTCCCGCGGTCCCGGAGCTTCGGACCGGGTCACGGGAGCGCGCCGCGTGCGCGCACCCGTGACCCGCGGCTGGGTACTAAAACCAATGTATATATACATTGATGTGCCCAGCCGTGCCATTCTGCCGACGTATATGTGCAGTAGGCGGTCCTTAAGTGGTTAATGTCCAAACATCCCAGTTGTCTGTTGCGAGCCAGGGGAGATCATACACGGTTATGTCTGCGGGCCAAAAGGCGCCAGACTAATATTCAGTACATCTGTTAGTTAGCGGTCACATTAGGGACCCATTCTTGGTGCCTCCACTGTTCCCAACAGACAGGGGATATGGCCGTGTCCTTAAAAAAAAGGCCTGTGTATCAAACATGAAAGGTAACATGAGATAAAACAAAGTGTAACCAGAGAACAAACAAGAGGAAGGCATGGGTGAAGATGGAGACCCAAGGAGACAAAAGAGTCAGGATGAAAAAAAGTAAAGAGAGACAGAAGAAGAGAAGAAGAAAAGGCAAGAAGAAAATCTTCAGTGACGGTGTGATACCTTTTATGTTAGTCAGCTATGATTAAACACTAAGTGTAGTGTGAAACACGTCAGCTGTTCAGTTTGCTTTGACTTGTGGTGCTTTTTCTGTTTTTACAAATAAAGGCAACAATTTTTTTTGAGTGTGGCTGTCCAAAAAATATTTTTTCTTTTGGTTCCGCTATACGCATTGCCTGCACCTGTGGTTTCCTTGAGAAGGACTATCACAATTTGGAACTGCCTGGAACAGTAACTTCCCCCCTTTTTCCCTCCTGATCTGGTCAGGACCATGTCTCCTAGGTATGAAACCGACCTGGTCCTTATGTAAAGACTGATAAAATTAGAAATTCTGTCTGATAAAAATGTTGTCCAAAATTTTTGCAACATTGGTTGCGTTTGTGCAATGTACTTAAGAGCTGAAGTTCCTTTTCTAACCTTTTCGACCTCTGCTTTATGAGCTTTACGAATCCTAGAGGCTATTTGAATAATTTTACCCCTAATAAAGGCCTTGTGTGCTGTCCATAGTGTGGTGGGGGAGATATTGTTGACATCATTTAATAAAAAGTATTCCTGCAGTCCCTTTTCAATTTCAAGGGTGTATGTGGGATTACTAAGAATCAAGGCATTAAGTCTCTAACATTAAAGAATGAGGTATTTTCCGCACCAAATAGGTTTAAAAACAGTGCATTATACACATGTAATATAAACAAATCATTTTAAATAAACAAATAGCTTCTCCTCAGGTTACAGGGGTGAGCTGTGAAATGTGTGATATATAGGTGAATGAGGGCGCTGGGGTGTTGTTGGGATGGATTGGACACAAAGTAATATACCTGTGAATGCGATTCACCTATGGTGGTGGATCCAATAGAAATTGAATGGAACAAACCAATAATTCAAATATTGTTAAGTGCAATATATGTGAATCCCAACACAGGAAAGTAGTTGGAGAGTAAAAAGTCCAGCAATCAAATTGTAATATATGTGATATATGTGAAAAGTTCATATAGAAAAAGTTCATGTGGAAAAAAGTTCTTCTAGAGGTTGTCATGCAGTCTTATTCTCAGTTGATAAGAACAGCCTTTACCGAAGTGCTCTGGATAGTTGTTGTGCTTACCACACCACCTGGACCACTTTAATGAAAAAGTAGTTCATAAATAGGGATAAGCCGAACACCCCCGCGTTCGATTCGCACCAGAACCGTCGAACAGTCCGATCGTTCGCATGAACATTTAGAACACCATTGAAGTCTATGGGGCTCGAACGTTCAAATTCAAAAACGATCATTTTAAAGACCAATTTTCAAGTTAGAAAACGTCTTTCAGAACCCGGGTCTTGCCCCAGGAAACATGTATCAATGGAAAAAAGTCTTAAAAAAGTCTTAAAAACGGTCGTTTTTTCAGGAGCAGGACTCCTGAAAAAACGACCGTTTTTAAAACTTTTTTTTTCCATTGATAGTAGTATTAATGGGAAAAAAGTTTTAAAATGGTTATTTCGTTTCACTCGAATTTGCCGCGAACGATCGTTTTTGTTCGAAATTCGACGAACGATCGAACGGACGATGTTCGAGTCGAACATACGTTTGTTTCGAACCCGAAGTTCATCCCTAGTCATAAACACTGGGCAGGATAAGTGCTTGCTCACTCTGCGGCAAAGGCTGGAACAAGGACTCCAAAAAATGCGGTGTGTTCAAACCAATGAAAAAACAAAAGGGATCTCACAGCATATTATCGTTTTAATTAAAAGACATTTAAAAATACAGCTGATTGGCCTCTTACTTGAGAGGTGCCTACCCGCCACTGGGACTGCGTGCGTATCAAATTCCTCAGTAAGGGACCTCGCTCTGCTGCATGGAGGCTTTCGGCTATGAGATCCCTTTTGTTTTTTCATTGGTTTGAACACACCGCGTTTTTTGGAGTCCTTGTCCCAGCCTTTGCCGCAGAGTGAGCAGGCACTTATCCTGCCCAGCGTTTATGACCTACTTTTTCATTAAAGTGGTCCAGGTGGTGTGGTAAGCGCAACAACTATCCAGAGCACTTCGGGTGAAATTGATTAGATGGTGAAGCCTGTTCTTATCACCTGAGAATAAGACTGCATGACAACCTCTAGAATAACTTTTTCCACATGAACTTTTTCTATATGAACTTATCACATATATGTTATTGTATCACAATTTGATTGCTGGACTTTTTACTCTCCAACTACTTTCCTGTGTTGGGATTCACATATATTGCAATTAACAATATTTGAATTGTTGGTTTGTTTCATTCAATTTCTATAGGATCCACCATCATAGGTGAATCGCATTCACAAGTATATTACTTTGTGTCCAATCCATCCCACCAACACCCCAGCGCCCTCATTCACCTATATATCACACAAGTCTCCAACAATACCTTTTACGGTGTCCCGATGGTCTGTTCATGGTGAGGATGAGCATGGAGTGGTCCGATCATGTAGGAGTCTTTTATGACAGACCTATACACCAGCGGGATATGGGCAGACAAGAGAAAGAAATTATCGATTTGTGCAAAGGTATTGTGTGGGTTAGAAAAGTTAGTGTAGTCTTGTGCATGTGGATTCATCTTTCTCCACCATCCCCTGGTGAAAAATCTGTCTCGCTATATTGAGGCTCTGCCTGGTGGAACGGATACGATCCCTGCCTGGTGGGTGGGATTTGTCCAGTCCTGCATCAAACACAGTGTTAGAGTCACCTCCATACACAATCAGACCCTTGGTAAGTGGGTTCAAGGTGTGATAGAGGTTCTTGACAAATTTGGATTGCCCCCTATTTGGAGCATAGTAGGAAATAAATGAATAGAGCTGTTCATCAATGTGACATTTCACAAGCAAGAACCTGCCCTCTGGATCCTTAAACTCAGAGAGAAGGGAAAACTGAGTATTGTGGGAAACAAATATGCCCACTTCTTTAGATTTGTTGTCAGAATTTTCCAGGTAACATTTGGGGAATTTAGCATGGATAAAGGAGGGAGAATATGATTTGGGAAAGTGCATCTCTTGGAGGAACAATATGTCTATTTTATGGTCATGGTAGGACTGGAAAATTTTCCGTTGTTTAATGGTTGAATTTAGCCCCTGAACATTATGTGAAGCAATGTGCAGTGAGGGACAGGGTGTGGTGTGGTCAGCCATGGAGCAGTACAGAGGTCATTGCTAGTGATTCCCAGTCACCGACCTCTAACTCTACGGGATTCCCAGAGATCAGATGGACAGCATTGTCAAAAAAAGCAGCCTCCAGGATCCAGCGGCGTCACTAAAAGAATAAAATGATTAGTACAAGTAAAAGTAAAAAGAAAAGAGAGAAACGAGAGAAGCATAGAGAGATAATCCCCAGGGTGGATGAGGAATATAACCATCCAGTCCTGGGGAAAATTATCAGTCTCCCCCAACCAGTGGGGAAGGTCCTGACTAGGAGGGCAAAGAAGAATCTGTGACTCCAAGTACAGGAGGATGTATAATGGTACTATGCTCATGGCACTCTTAGGCCACGTACACACGATTGAATTTGTCCGCTCAAACTGGTCCGATGGACCAGTTCAGCAGACAAATCCGATCGTGTGTATGGGCTAGCGGACATGTCTGACCGGCGGACAAATTTTAAAACATGCTTTAAAATTTGTCCGCTGCAGACATGTCCGTCGGATAAGTCCGCTGGTTAGTACACTATCACTACACATATCTGCCCGCACAAGCGTCGGAAGGATGCGACGCATGCGTGGAAGTTTTTCACTTCCTGGTGCGGTGACGTGGCAGCGTCAACGTCACCGCCACGTCACCACGCTGTCTGCCGGCGGGGATTTTGATCCGATGGTGTGTACACGCCATCGGACCAAAATCCGGAGGAGACATGTCCGCTGGAAACGGTCCGTCGGACCGTTTCAGCAGACACGTCCCTCCGTGTGTATGCGGCCTTAAAGTTAAATTTGTGAATGTAAGTTAAACAGAGACCATTGCTTTTAATAACTAGAACATACAATTATGCCGCGTACACGCGATCATTTTTCAGCATGAAAAAAAATTGTTTTTCGGGTTGTAAAAAATGATTGTGTGTGTGCTAAAATGAAGTTTTAAACCCACGCATGCTCAGAAGCAAGTTACGAGACAGGAGCGCTCGTTTTGGTAAAACTACCATTCATAATTGACACATTCATCACGCTGTAACACACAAAAAAGCGTGAATCGTGTTTTACTAACAAGGAATCAGCTAAAAGCAGCCCAAAGGGGAATAGAACTTCCCCTTTAGAGTGGCATCGTACGTGTTGTACGTCACTTTGTTCATCATTTTTCAAAAACAATGGTGTGTGGGCAACATCATTTTTTAATGATGAAGTTGGAAAAACATTGTTTTTCAGACATGCTGAAAAACAACGTTTTTTTAAAAAAATTGGTCACATGGTCACTGGTCGGGACTCATGAGGGGGTGTAGCCAGGCAAGGGCTAAAGGGAAGATCGTGTGGTCCTTCATGGCAGAGCAACATGGAGGTAAAAGAAAAAAGGCTTTAAAAATGTTGTTTTGTCTATTATGTAGCCACTGGACTGGGAGAAATTGAGTTGAAAACTTGCTCTGCCCAGTAACTCACACTCAGGACAGTGCTACAGGAAAAAACAAATACCATCTTTATATTTGTCAGATTTATTACTTTTATCTTTAGCCTTTTACATAGAAGTAAATAGCGCTGTTAGCTGACAAAGATCAAGATGGTATCTGGTATCTCCTGTAACACTGTCCTGAGTGTAAGTTATTGGGCAGAGCAGTTTTCAACCCAATGTAACCCAGCCCTATGTTGTCACCCAGCCCTCTGTTGTCACCAGCTCTCTGTTGTCACCCAGCTCTCTGTTGTCACCCAGCTTTCTGTTGTCACCCAGCTCTCTGTTGTCACCCAGCCTTCTGTTGTCACCCAGTTCTCTGTTGTCACCCAGCCTTCTGTTGTCACCCAGCACTCTGTGGTCACCCAGCTCTCTGTGGACACCCAGGCCTCTGTGGACACCCAGCCCTCTGTTGTCACCCAGCTCTCTGTTGTCACCCAGCTCTCTGTTGTCACCCAGCCTTCTGTTTTCACCCAGCTCTCTGTTGTCACCCAGCTCTCTGTTGTCACCCAGCCTTCTGTTGTCACACAGCCCTCTGTTGTCACCCAGCTCTCTGTTGTCATCCAGCTCTCTGTTGTCACCCAGCCTTCTGTTGTCACCCAGCCCTCTGTTGTCACCCAGCCTTCTGTTGTCACCCAGCCTCGGTGGTCACCCAGCTCTCTTTTGACACCCAGCCCTCTGTTGTCACCCAGCCCTCTGTTGTCACCAAGCCTTCTGTTGTCACCCAGCTCTCTGTTGTCACCCAGCCTTTTGTTGTCACCCAGCCCTCTATTGTCATCCAGCCTTCTGTTGTCACCCAGCCCTCTGTGGTCACCCAGCTCTCTGTTGACACCCAGCCCTCTGTTGTCACCCAGCCTTCTGTTGTCACCCAGCCCTCTGTTGTCACCCAGCTCATTGTTGTCACCCAGCCCTCTGTTGTCAGCCAGCTCTCTGTTGTCACCCAGCCTTCTGTTGCCACCCAGTCCTCTGTTGTCACCCAGCTCTCTGTTGTCATCCAGCCCTCTGTTGTCACCCAGCCCTCTGTTGTCACCCAACCTTCTGTTGTCACCCAGCCCTCTGTTGTCACCCAGCCTTCTGCTGTGGGACATGCTAGACTGTTTTGCGCCATTTCTATACTGTATAGAGTTAAATAAATTGTATTTTAGCTGTACAGAAGTTTTTATTTTTATTGGGGGGGGGCACAAGTAGCTGATCTCGCCTATGGCTCAAAATAATCTAGCACCGGCCCTGAATTCCGCCACCATCTTGGGAACTGCTGAGGTCTCTGAGGAGGCTCGAAATTGTGCATCCAGGCCTCTTTTCACCATCCCCACCAGCATGAAAGTGTGCCCGCAGGCTTCCCCTGTGTTTTGGTGCAGTTATAACCGCTCCTGGGTGATGTTGCTCCATGCAGGGAGCGTCAAGCGAGTGGAGCGGGACGGAGCTCCGAGATCAAGTGGCCATTTCAGTCGGCTCCATGCATGCGCCTCCTTGATTCATATTTTTGGTCTAAAGCCCCATACACACTATCAGTTTTCCTGCAGGTTTTTCTCTTCAGGTTTACCAAAACCATCTAATATGAGGTCAAACCTTAAAAGTTTCAATTCGTATTCAATCGGGCAGGCCCTTGCACTACATGGATTTGGTAAACCTGAAGAGAAAAACCTTCAGGACAACTGATATTGTGTATGGGGCTTTACATTGCTATAGATAACAACCTTCACTCCCTGAGGCTTGCCTTTTAAGGTATATCTACAAGCCTGAAGGTTGTAATATGCTAGTTGTTTTACACACTGGGGTATATTTACTAAAGGAAAATCCACTTTGCACTGCAAGTGCACTTGGAAGTGCAGTAGCTGTAGATCTGAAGGAGACATGCTAAGAAAAAAAGAAAGCATTTTTGCTTGTACATGATTGGATGAGAAAATCAGCAGAACTTCCCCTCATTTCAGATCTTCCCCTCAGATCTACAGCGACTGCATTTCCAAGTGAATTTGGGGTGCAAAGTGGATTTGCCTTTAGTAAATCAACCCCACTATGTTGCTTACAAACTGTTTTTGTACCCATCTTTTTTTTTCAATTGATATTGAAATTTAATTTGAACTGTAAATTGCATATTTAAATAAAACATTTGAACAAGTGAATAAATGCACATGAATCGGAGCCTGTAAAGCATTGCACCAACAATCAGCAGATCTGTCAGTTAATCTTT
The DNA here is from genome assembly GCA_029574335.1 of Rana kukunoris. Classification (NCBI taxonomy): domain Eukaryota; kingdom Metazoa; phylum Chordata; class Amphibia; order Anura; family Ranidae; genus Rana; species Rana kukunoris. Next base: position 197,622,676 of record CM056052.1, on the reverse strand, counting down.
GTGCCCATACATCCTGGGCAAGCAGATACACTGACAGGAAGCATCAATGAACTACCTCCACTGTGTTTTGGTAGTTCGTTGAGAAACACAAGCTGCAAAGGATGTTGGGGCTTGTAGTGAAAGAATGTGTGAAAGAAAGAATGACGTGGCCGTGTGGGCCAAGCCTTAAACAGCCGCATTGATTTAAAAAAAGTGACAGCTAGTACTGGAAACTTTTTAGGGGGGCAGCTCCCCCAGCCCCCCTAATACTTACCTGAACCCCAACTAGATCCAATGATGTGCATGAGAGCAGTATCTTTTCTGGGATTCTTCCTCCTCATAACAGTAACAGTAACAGGAGCCAGAGCCATTGGCTCCTGTTACTGTTAATCACAGCCAGTGAGCCAATGAGGAGAGGGGGGATGGGTTAAGCTGTTCTCCATATGTGAATGGACATACAGAGCAGCAGGTCTGGAATTAGCCTACTCGGGTGTCCCCATAGCAAGCCTCCATAGTAAGGAGAGATGGGCCAGGAAAGCTGGCGGGAGACCCGAGAAGAGGTGGACCTGGGTGGCTCTGTGCAAAGCCACTGCACAGAACAGGAAGGTATAACATGTTTATTATTGAAAAAAAAAACACTTAATATCACTTTAACTTATTCACAATGCTTAAAGCGGGGGTTCACCCAAAAAATAAATAATTTAACATTATATTCAGCCGAGTTGTGAGATAGAGAATAAAAAAAAAACAGCGTACATACCGTATTTTCACCGCGGCTTCCGGGTATGTTAACTGCGGCACTGGGCGTTCCTAATTGATTGGCATCCTTCCGACCGGCGCATACAGCACGTCACGAGTTGCCGAAAGAAGCCGTACGTTGGTGCGCAGGCGCCGTAGAGAGCCGCACCGACGTTCGGCTTCTTTCGGCAACTCGTGACATGCTGTATGCGATGGTCGGAAGGAATACCAATTAATTAGGAACGCCCAGTGCCGCAGTTAACATGCCTGGAAGCCGCGGTAAAAATACAGTATGTAGGCTGTTTTTTTTTTTTCATTGCCTTAATCTCTATCTCACAACTCGGCTGAATATAATGTTAAAAAAAATTTGTTGGGCAAACCCCCGCTTTAAAGACATAGAGATGACAGGGGGCTTGTTTTAAAGTGCGTTTATTGCTTGTACAGAATATGTTAATATGTGAATTGGGTACAGGTTCGCTTAGAAGGTAATAGTAAAAGTAATAGCATCAAAACCTAAATCCAGTAGCAACCGGCATTATCTTTTAAAGATTTAAGAGAGGACCACATGCTTTATGGATACATTTGTAAGGCTTTATTTGACCCCAAATAATCATATATATGTCTAAAGAATTTTTCTTTAAGCCCTGGTTCACATACAGTATACCTGTATGTGGTGCAGCAAACGCAATGAACCTGATTAGGGTGCGGCAAAAAAAAGATGCCTGCACCTTTTTCATGCAGTGCAAATTGAGCCCATACAAAATGAATGGGCTCAAACTGCACTGCAAGGATTTTCATGTGGTTTGAATAGGAATGAGGTGCGATTCCTAACTGAATCACATGCAGTGTCCCGCACCACACAAGTGTGAACCCAGGCTGAATCACAAAGTGGATTTATATCATTAGCTCTTAAGGAATATATTTAAATGAGAGATTTTTTCCCCCTGAGCCTATCTTGAATTAATCTTTAATGTTTTCTATAGTTTTTACACCAGGTATCACGTTAGCAACAATTACAAAATAAATAACGTTTAGTAACTGGCGACCCTTACCAACTAAACTGCAAAAAAATAAAATAATGTAAGGGTTTGTAATGTATTGACTGTTCTGCAGTTGATAAAAGCATTTTTGTTGTGACAGGGGCTATGGCATATATACTTCAGTGCTTCAGTGTCAGGCATAGTCCATTATCAGCTAGGAAGTTTATTTGGGTGGGAAGGGGCAATCTTAGCCCAGAGAAAACTAAATGATGCACTGTGTCTTTCCCATGTAAGAAAGCAATTTGGATAAACTGTATCATAAATATATTAAAATGGTAAACAGATTGGATGATAAATATAGTACTGGTGAAACAGATGATTGCTATAGAGTTAGCAGGTGGGGTGATAATTACATTGTCAGTGGATTGGCTAACATATAACTATGTATGCAAATCATTAAAGCAAATATAAACACTGTGAAGGAGGCAGGTCCAGAGAGATTGAATAAAAGCATAACGTGTGTTTTTAAGTCTTGATGATACCAGGTCACATAGCAGAATCAATTCTTTAAAGTTGCAGCTACTTCTGGTACTGAGTTAGGCTGGATTCACACCTATGCATTTTTAGTGCAGATTTGTACTACAGAACGTGTTCCATAGGAAACCATGTTAAATGGGGTGTAGTGCAAATCTACAAAATGCAAAAAGCGCTAAAAATGAATAGGTGTGAATCAAGTCTAAGGCTGGCCATACACTATACAATTGTCTTGTACAGTTTTTCTTTAGTATTACCAAAACCATAGAATATGAGAAACCTAAACACTTTCAATTTGTATACAATCAGGCAGGCCATTGCACTACATAGTTCAAGGCAAATCTAAGGCCGCGTACACATGATCAAATCTGTCTGCTGGAAACGGTCTGACAGACCGTCTCAGCAGACAGATTCGATCGTGTGTACGGGCGAGCAGACGGATTTGGCCAGCCGACAGATTTTAAAGCATGCTTTAAAATCTGTCGGCTGGGAACCCGTCCGCCCGACATGTCTGCTGGTTAGTACGCTAACCAGCAGACATATCTGCTCGCACATGCATCGAATGGATTCGATGCATGGGCGGAAGTGTTTTACTTCTTGGTGCGGTGACGTGGCGGCGTCAACGTCACCAACACGTCACCGCACTGTCTGCCGGCGGGGATTTTGGTTTGATCGTGTGTACACGATCAAACCAATACATTCCAGCAGACAGATCTGTTTAAATCGGTCTGTCCGACCGATTTGAACAGATGTATTTTCTCGTGTGTACGGGGCCTAAAGGAAATTTAACAATAAATTGTATTGTGTATGGCCAGCCTGGGTGTTAAAGAATGAGTAGCAAATAACTGAGCTCCGTATGCCACATACACACGAGCGGTTTTTACGTCGAAAAAAAAAAATGTTTTTCACAAGGGAATTACGCTCAAGCTTGTCTTGCGAACACACGGTCACACCCAATTCCAAGAGTCAAAAATGCGGTGATGTACAACAATACTACAAGACAAAATTGAAATGTAATGCTTCCAAGCATGCGTCGACTTGATTTTGAGCATGTGCGTTTTTTGTGCATGTTGAAATTACATGCATACATACAAATGGTTTTCCCACTAGGATTTTTTCCTGACGGGAAAAAATAGATCCTGCTCTTTTTTTCCTGCACTTTTCCTTGTCGGATAGAGCATACACATGATCAGGATTCCCAGCCAAAAGCTCCGGTCGTATGTACAGGGCATTAGAGATATTATTTTTTTAGCAAGTCGCTTCTAACTTCAGGATTTAGTCTGTTATTGTTACTACCTTGTTCAGGATGTTTTCATCGTGTTCAAGCGGTTTCAAAAAGAATCACATGTCTTCCAGATTCAGTAATCACTTGCTGAGATTTGACTGAACTCTGGTAGTCACAAACCTGGGTTTTCTGACTGCTTTACGTGATTTTAAAAAGAGAGTTGAAAGAAGTACATAAAGAAAGCACATGGAAAAGAAAGAAGTTTATTTTTCATGTGCTTTCTTTACCCTTTCCTTCCAAAGCATCCAAATACTGGCATATAGTAGCTATAGGCTATTATGCATAATACAGTAATTGCTCCCTTAACCATACAATTTTAAAAAAGTTGAGCAACTCTAAATTGTGAGACCATTTATAGTGTCAATTTAGACTGTGCCACGCCACCTTAAAGAAGAACTAAAGGCAAAACCTTTGTGTTTGCATTTTTGGTAAGTGTCACTCAAGGTTATAATCAATATAAGGTTTATTTTTGCCCTCTGTGTCCTATTGGGGAGATTTCCCTTCACTTCCTGTGTCATAGCCAAAATAGGAAGTGAAAATACCTCTGAGGCCCCGTACACACGACCGGTTTTCTCGGCAGAATTCAGCAAGAAACTTGATGGGAGATGTATTCTGCCGAGAAAACCGGTCGTGTACACTTTTCGCCGAGAAAACTGTCGAGGAACTTGTCGAGCCAAAAAGAGAGCATGTTCTCTATTTCCTCGATGGGCAATAGGAAAATTTGGCTCGACAAGTTTTTTGACAGCCGAACAAGGAACTCGACAGGGAAAACGATGTGTTTCGGCCGTCGAGTTTCTTGGTCGTGTGTACGCGGCCTTAAGTTATGGAATCCCTTGTTGTCACTCAGTTCACCAGAACTAGTGTACGCATTGGAATATCCACTATTCCTGTTCTAGGGACAACACAAATTTGGGGATTTTCAGGTAATTTTTATTTTCAGTGATAATGGTAAACAGTATAAATAGAAAGGGTAAATCTCCAAAATATGGGCACAAATAGCAATACAAACCTGACGGAAATTCGAATCCCTCTCTAGTCAATCCAAAACAAAACAAAACAAAAAAAAGTTTTGCCTTTAGTTACATTTTTACAAAAAGTCCTACAGTTGGAGGACTCAGGTACATGGCCGACAGTGCATTTATGTGGTGTGTAGCCAGGTGTTTTTGGTCATCTGCATCAGGGTGCCTGTTGAAATCCATGGCACTGTCCACAGATGTCTGCAGCTGTTCTCATGTATTCACATGTGGAGTGACTATCTGCAGTTATATCACTGTTCTGATATTATTCACTGGTTGCAGACTATCATGTACTAATAGACTACATATGCACATACTGTGCTGTTTATAGTTTTCGTTGCTGGATAGCTGAAAAGCTGTTCCTGAGGACCTGCCATTCAAAGACAAATTTAATAATATTTAATTTAACAGTATTGACATTTTTCCAACCAAATCTTTAGAGACTGCCCATAGATGTCTATGGGGGTTTACTGTAAAGGTGCAGTCATCAGCGAACATTTTATCCACAGGATGTAAACATGATGGGAGGCAGGTTGCTATAATCAGGTTGCAAAGCAGTTGCGGAGGGTTTGGGGGCAAGGTGGGTAGATAGGTTCAGGTTTATCTCTTAACCTCCTTCTAACCTTTAGCACTGGTTCACATTGATGCGATTTGGCATGCGAATCAGCAGCTATTGCCCACAATGGAACCATTCAAATCAGTGCGTCGTCGACTTTGCAGCACTGCACCAATTCCCAAAAGTAGTTTCTGTACTACTTTTGATGATTTCAGGTGCGATTTCAATATACATTTGTACAGGAAACTGCATACATTTCTCTGAAATCGTTGAACTGACATGCAGGAATGAAATTATGTAAGTTCAGCTGAACTCGCACAATTTCAATCCTGCAGAAGAACCTGGGCTAAAAGAGGTTGTAAACCTCCAAAAAAACTGCAAGACAAAGGCCTAATGAGATAGTATGCATTATGAAATACTTACCTTAGAATGATGCTCTGCACTTCACTCTCAGGGCCGACATCGTTCACCAGAGTTACTTCCAGGTTTGTGGGCTCCGGCGCTGTGATTTCAAATCCTGCAGCAGTGTGAACCTAGGTTAAAAGAGGTTGTAAACCTCAGAAAAAATAAAATAAAAATAACCTTCAAGGCAAAGGTATAATGAGCTAGTATGCATCGCATACTAGCTCATTATGAAATACTTATCTTAGAACAATGCCCTGCAATGTTGCCCGCACTCCACTCCCAGGGCCGACATATTTCACTGGAGTTACTACTGGGTTTGCAGGCTCTAGCGCAGTGATTGTCACAATGACATCACTCCTGCACTTGTGTGTGGGAGCTACGAGTCACGACACAAGCCCTGAAGAAATGGCCCCAGTGGCCCATTTCTTCAGTGCGCTTGCGCCGATGACGTCGGCAGCATTGTATATAGTGAATATCTTCTAAACTGTGCAAGTTTAGGAGATATTTATAGTACCCACAGGTAAGCCTTATTATAGGCTTACCTGTAGGTACAAATGGTGTAACAGAGTTTACAACTACTTTACGCAGCCTATAGATAATCCAATTTGCTTTCCTTTCACCATTGGTAAAATGTGCTTATTTTTAGTCAGACATGTGGAAAATATTGTAACATTATTTTTGTGTTTTTTTTTTTTTCAGATGCATCTCACTAAACAGTTGAAAAGAACTGAATTATTCATAAAACAATTGTCATTTACATGTTCCACATGCATTAAGATATGGCTTCCAGTAGGTAAAAACACAGTTTTGAGGAAATATATTTGTACTAGTAATATATTTCAAATGTTGTTCTGTCTGTGATATTGTGATTCCCTCACATTGCAGGATACGTTAGAAACTCATCTGTGAAGTAACATGAAGTCAGCATGTTATTTTAATGTATATGTCATTTGTGTATGCTGCAGACTAGAAACCATCATTCTATATTTCTAGTTCTAAAGTCTGCATATCCAGTTGTACATGCCATAGATAATAACATGTTCAATTGTTAAACACAGTTTGAAAGCAACTCATCCCTCTCACTTGTAAGTTGTAGATGTAGTTTATTATGAGCACAACTATTTAAAGGGATCCTGCCAATATAATATTTATTGTCAACTGTACACCAACTAGTATAATATGTGATTAAAACAAATCATGACATTTTCAGGCACCAGGATTTCTGAGATTTTTTTTTTTTTTTAAATTAACATTCTGTGAACACACAACACATACAATTTGGTTTTGTGACTAGGGCTGTGTTGCTGATAGGCACATTTTGCTATTAAAGGGGTTGTAAAGAGAATTTTTTCCCCCTAAATAGCTTCCTTTACCTTAGTGCAGTCCTCCTTCACTTACCTCATCCTTCAATTTTGCTTTTAAATGTCCTTATTTCTTCTGAGAAATCCTCACTTCCTGTTCTTCTGTCTGTAACTCAACACCGTAATGCAAGGCTTTCTCCCTGGTGTGGAGAAAGCATCTTGAGGGGGGAGGGGGCAAGCAGGCAAGTCAAGACACTCTCTACTTTGCAGATAGAGAAAGGAGCTGTGTGTTAGTGAGCGTCCTGACACTCCTGCTCGCCCCCTCCCCCCTCAATAGCCTTTCGACACACCAGGAAGAAAGCCTCACATTACGGTGTTGAGTTACAGACAGAAGAATAGGAAGTGAGGATTTCTCAGAAGAAATAGGGACATTTAAAAGCAAAATCAAAGGATGAGGTAAGTGAAGGAGGACTGCACTAAGGTAAAGGAAGCTATTTAGGGAAACTATTTTTTGCAAAGTGCAAAAATCTATTTAACTTGGTTTAATAAATGTGGTGAAAATTCACTTTGTAAAGAATACCCAATCAATCACATGAAAAGTAAAAAAAAAAAAAAACGGAATTTGTTTGTACGATATTGGAGGATTGAAGTCAGCTAAGCTTTACTCATTCACTAAAATTTCCTTACAGCATTCAAATTCAGTTTGCTTAGTGAACAGCATATACTCATTTAATAAATCAACTTCACAGAGTATATGTCAAAAGTCACTGACAAGCAGAGGGTCTGACCCAGTCACAGCACACTAGCTTAAGAATTTAATGGGGATTTTAATTCTTCGACACAGTGTGCTATTCTGAGAAATTCAAGATTCAGCATTGTTCTCTAATTACCTATACTTTTGTGTAATTGTGAAACTTTAAATATCTTCTGTAAGGGTTGCTGAGCATTTAAGCTCATGTATTTACGAGATACAAATTTACCTGGTAATTTTTTCATTAGTGGTAGAAAAATTTGTAAAACCATATCAAAGCCTAAAGCCCTGTACACACGATCGATTCATCCGATAAAAACGGTTCGACGGACCGTTTCGTTTTCATTGGTTCACCGATGAAGCTGACTGATGGACTGATGTGCCTACACACCATCGGTTCATGAACCGATTGTGTCAGAATGCAGTGACGTAAAACACAATGACGCGATGAAAAAAAATGAAGTTGCATGCTTCCAAGCATGCGTCGACTTGATTCTGAGCATGCATGGATTTTTAACCGATGCTTGTGCGTACTAACGATCGGTTTTGACCTATCGGTTAGCCGTTCATCGGTTCAATTTTAAAGCAAGCCCTCTCTTTTTGGACCGAAGGATAACGGACCAATGGGGCCTACACACGATCGGTTTGGACCGATGAAAACTAACTTCAGTTGCAAGAGATACAATACTGTCTAGTGCTGAGTAGCTGACATTTTCTGACATTTTCTGTCATCCTTCGGACCAAAGTTTTAAAACTTGCCTTAAAATCTGACTGATGGACGCCTGACCATCGGTCCAAACCGATGGTTATGGTACACAAAAGCATCGGTTCAAAAATCCGCGTATGCTCAGAATCAAATTGACACCTGCTTGGAAGCATTGAACTTTGTTTTTTCAGCATGTCATTGTGTTTTACGTCACCGCGTTCTGACACGATCGTTTTTTGAACTGATGGTGTGTACGCACATCAGACCATCAGACCACTTCAGCGGTGACCCGATGAAAACGGTCCGCCGGACCATTCTCATTGAATGTACTGATCGTGTGTACGCGGCCTTAGTGGACAGTGATAAAATGAGAACTGCTTTAATACTTTATGTGATTTTACTGAGCTCTGTGAAAGGTAAATTCAGTAAGAAATTGATGATTCCTTATACAGCTGCTGTTTCTGTAATAACATACACTTGCCATTGCATTTTAGTAATGCGATATATTACTCTGTTTATTTGCAAAATGTGTCTACTGATTTATTTGTTTTGTCCTTTTTGTTTTAAATATGGCTGCTGTGTCCTCTGTGCTGTGTGTTGATGTCATTAACCTCCCTGGCGGTATTCCAGAGTCTGGCTCGGGGTGGAATTTCAGTACCAATAGCGGTATCTCCGAGCCAGACTCGGGATTGCATCACAGTATCCACAGAGCAGAGTTTACTTACCTTGTCCCTGGATCCTGCGATGTCTCCCTGCTGTGTGATCGAGCTTCACACAGTGTCCCCGTGTGCTGCCGAGCTCTGTTCCCTGCGACGTTACGCCACATGGGGCGGAGATCGGCGCCAAATTAAAAAAAGTAAATACACAGTACACATACAGTATACTGTAATTTTATAGATTACATTACCGTATAAAATAATTACACATACCCTTTGTCCCTAGTGGTCTGCCCAGTGTCCTACATGTACTTTTATATAATAAATACTGCCTGACAACTGGAGATTGTCCATAGCAACCAAAAAGTGTCCCTTTATGTCAAAAGTGGATAATAAGCGATAATATATTAGAATCACCGTTTTTTTTCATCGGTGTTAAAAAATAGAATATGTTTTAAATTTTTCCTATGGATAAAAAAACAATAGAAAAATCTGATCATCTGTGTGGAACTCCATCGGAGAAAAATTCCAGCATGCTCAGAATCAAGTCGACGCATGCTCGGAAGCATTGATTTTCATTTTTTCCGGCTCGACGCAGTGTTTTATGTCAACGCGTTTTGGCACGGTCTGAATTTAGTCTGATAGTGTGTATGCAAGACTGATGAAAGTTAGCTTCATCGGATATAAGAGGAAAAAATCCATCAGATTAGATTCCATCAGATATCCGATCATGTGTACAGGGCTTAAGATATTGTAAAGTTTGATGGTTTCCTGGATGTTCCTACTGTTCAATACATAGATTCCCAAATACAATATTGTATTTGTCTTTGAAAATGTTTTCTCAAGTGGGACTGCAAGTAAGTGGAGGTACTGCCAATTATTAAAGATTTGCAATGTATAGGGGGGATCTATATCAGAGATCTATATCAGAACCAGTAGTAAACTCAGCTCATAGAGTAACAATGTGACAACTAGTTTCTGAGCAGCAATGGACTTCCTCCAAAGTTTCCATGTGATCACACATAGAGATTACCTGTGACTAGGGACACATGATTATCCCTGGATGACAAATGTTAATGTCCAGATGCAATCATCTGTCCCTAACCACAGGTAATTGGTCCATGTGTAATAACATCTGCACACTGGTGCCACGTTTGTAATTCCTGTGAAATCCTCTAAGAGCTCAGAGCAGCTGTTGGGGGTTTCAGTTGGGCTGTTATTCATGTGCCCCATGTTCCTCCTTCTCTCTTGTTCCCTCACTTTCTCTTTGGTTTCATTGTGCCCTTTTTTATCCCTCTCTAGGATGGGTTGCCCCCCATTCTTGGATATTCAAATAGATCAAGTACTATCTAGCCCTTGGGACATACTTACAACATCCTCATTTCATCACTAATTGTGATGGGCAATGAAAATTAGGTTGTGGAAGTGGGGTCATGCACAATGTATACAAAGGTTTTTCCCACATTAAAATTGGCCCTGTGGAGACCATGTTTGTTGTCTTGTGACAATGTACTGTTTGAAGGGCCATAAAGCATTGTACTTACTGTCTACCCCATGTTGATTCTGTATCCATGATGCAAAACTTAAAGTGTTACTTAAACCACAACTGTAAAATAAGTCAGTATATGCAGTAAACCATGCTTGCTATACTCACTGTGGAACATAATCGGTAAATCTTATGCATTGTGTAAAAAGGCTGTTGGAGCCTGTCTTCTCTGATTCTTCTCTACTTCCACTGTCCCAATCCATCTTCTGATAGAACAGAGCCTTGAAAGCACTCTGCACATGCTCAGTTTGGTGTGTATTGCTAGTGAGGTTTTTGGTTTCTTGGGAGGGTGTGTGTGATCAGCACATGGCCAATCATCACTGTCTTTCAATGTTCTATGTACTGTGGGAGGCAAGCTATAGTGAATGCAGGGTCCTAGGTTTAGTAACACTTTAATAAACTTTATTGTTCAAAAAAAAAAACATCTGCAAGCCTGTGGACAGTTGACCCCACAGTCAGCCTTTCATTGCTTCACACAGGCTGAGTGTCTGAAACTGTTTGCTATCATCTGTTAGTTTAGCCACACAAATCCATTGGAATCTTGCAGTGGTTAGCACTAAAAATACAGTGTAAATAAGATGTAACTGATTTGAGAATTTGACTGTGCAAAGTGAACACTCACAAAGTAAATAAATGACATCAACAATCCAGTCATGTGCAACAAAAAAAAGATTTAAAGAAAAATAAAATTACCCTTTCATAATCACGGCTTTACCATATTTACCCCACTAAGTGTACATTTACTTTTCTAAGTGAACAGTTGCTACTCCATTAGTAAAGCAACCCTTTAGAATAATAATAAAGAAATCTACTCTATTGTGCATACTGTATAATGAACAGTCACACCAACACTTATATACATACAATATAGAAACATTGGGTCTAAGGTCCCCAAACCTAGGACCAAACAAAAAAGGGGGGGCACAGTTGGACTATTGCGGTACATGTAGAATTGGATAACAAGATTACTAAATAAGGGTAAAATAATTTTATTAAATACACAGAAGAAAAAACACAATACAGAGCTTAAAATGGTGACGACCATACATAACGCCAGTATAATAATCCCGGTGGGGAACAAAATAATGCGTTGGGAGTCATGACAATCTTGACCGGTTTCGCAGTGATCCCGAGAATCGGCATCCCTTTCGCTGTGAAAGGGATGCCGATTCTCGGGATCACTGTGTGATCTACCCAATCCACAGTAAGTTACCCATTTACTTGCATATAGCTGTCTGTTCATACCTGCCCTGGTCGCCCTCCCACCCCCCCCCCCGCCCCTTCCCCTTCCACGGATCATAATCCTTTATTATACACTTTTTTTCTTTTAGGTGTTAGTGGCTGGCATCATTACCGTGACGCCTCCCCTCCTTCATACGTACTCACTACCGTTGAGGATGTTTTTCCAACTCAACATATGTTTTCAGCACATGTTCAAGCTGGGCCCCTATCCTTGGGGCACCTTCTATGAATCACCATCCTTCTTTGCATTAGGTACATATACCCCCTTCCCCCCCCCCCTATTCCTCCCACCACCTCCCCCCTCTTCTCTCCTCCCTCTTCCGTCCCCCCTCCTTCCTCCACCCTTATCTCTTCCTTTCCTTTCCTTCTTTTGCCCCTGCTCCCCTCTCCCCATTTCTCACCACCCCTCTACCCCCCCCACTTATCTCCCCACCCCTTTCCCATTCCTTTCTTTCCCTCTACTCTCCCCCCTCTTCCTTTCCCCCTCTTCCCTGTCCTCCATCCACATCCCCACTTTATTTTTTACCCTTTTATCACGTATATTCAACATGCGTGGTCTTGCACTAATCCCTTCCCCCCCCCCTCTATATTTTTTTTTTTTTTTCCCATGACCAGGCCCTCCCTATATTAATTATTAATATCTTTCACTCTACATACCTGTCTAGTAGATCCATCCCCATGTTCTTGCCCTTTGGCCTCTACATGGGACCTCGTTCGGTGATTCTCCTCTGCGGGATACACCTAGGTAAGCAGCTGAGCCCCCTCTCCCTATTTAAATCTTGTATTCCTAATTTATGTATAACCAATTGTTTTTTAACTTAATTGTAGACATACTTCTGATGAAGCGGTCAATACCGCGAAACCGGTCAAGATTGTCATGACCCCCAACGCATTATTTTGTTCCCCACCGGGATTATTATACTGGCGTTATGTATGGTCGTCACCATTTTAAGCTCTGTATTGTGTTTTTTCTTCTGTGTATTTAATAAAATTATTTTACCCTTATTTAGTAATCTTGTTATCCAATTCTACATGTACCGCAATAGTCCAACTGTGCCCCCCCCTTTTTTGTTTGGTCCTAGGTTTGGGGACCTTAGACCCAATGTTTCTATATCGAATTTCCAGGATGATGGTACTTTTTATTTCTATATCTATCTATAACTATCCTAGAGGCTCTACTTTAAATCACTTATATACATACAGTATAACAAAAGTTAATACAAACATATAAATATAAAAAAAAAATTGTCATGTAATATTTGAGCATAAAAACATATAAATTATCGGTAATAAAAATTGTTTTACATTATATACAGTACATCAAGAGACCATTACGTAACTTCTTCATAAATTGCTTATTCCAGCATACACTGCACCTACACAACTGCTCTTGTTAGCGTACATTGCAAGGACACCATGTCACTTGTTGCCTCGGGCAGCACAATGATTAAATCTTCTCCCCCATTTCAGGGCTTACTATCCCTTATGTCCATGTTGAAGATTCACCTGAAAATGTATACTCACTGTGGTAATTATTTTTTGTATTAATTAGAAGTGTTACCATTGCTACTGACAGCACACATGTCTGTTCAAAGCAGCTGTTACAGGAAGATGAAAAGATTATTATTTTTGCTGCTGAAATATAAATTTCAGTGTCAGTTGATTCCTTGTATTAACAGGAATAAACACCCTTCATATTTACTTAAGCATCTTTTATTGTGGATGGTTATCCCTGCTTGTAAGCTGATTATAACAAGAACATTCCAATAACTAGAGGCTTACTCAAAAGGTATTAAATCAACTGGATGTTGAGAACATGAGTATCCTTTCATTCAACCTCCAGGTGGTACTGAAGGCTAATGTTATTTATAGAAATACAATACAGACCAGCGAGCTTGACTTCAGTCATGAGTGAGAATTAAAACAAATGAAGGGATTTTCAAAGACAGAATGCAGAGAAAGATTTTACAAAATAAATTGATGCCAGCGTGATTTTATCAATAACCTGTCCCAAACATCTGTTTAGTTTCTTTTAAGGAAACGACATCAGCTACAAATCTTAGAAATGCAGATTATTCCAGGTAACTAGATTTTCTATTTCATTATTTGGAATAAGACAGAGAATCATACAAAATGCCCTGTTAATGAGCCCTCTGCTCTCCTCCCAGCCTCTAATGTTAAGCCTCGTACACACGACCGAGAATCTCGTCAGGAAAAACCTGTTGTTTTCCCTGACGAGATTCTTGGCAAGAAACTCTTGCCACCGGAGTGTACAGACTTTTGTTTCAAAAGGACCGCCGTTCGCTTGAAAGGAAAGAACGCAGTGACATCATCGCGTACGAGGAGCATGCGCTCGTCACGTTCGATGCCATCGCCGCCATCTTGCTTTACCCTACCTATGCCATGGAAGCTACCACGCATGCGTCAAAGTCATTTTGAGCATGCACGGGTTTCCACGGCGACAGGTAAGTATACACACTCTCGGGTTTCTTGTCGGGAAACAGGCCGACAAGAATCTCGATGAGGAAAAAGAGAGCAGGTTCTCTTTTTTTCTCATTGAGATTCTGGCCAGATTTCCAGACGAGAAACCTGAATGCCTCGTACACACGAATGAGAATCTCGGCAAGAAGCAGTTTTTTTGCTGTTTTTTGCCGAGAAACCCGGTCGTGTGTACGAGGCCTTAGGATGCCTGCACACATAAACTTTTATATATACCTGTGTTGCATGAGATGCTTTGGGTGCACTTCAATGCTCCTGTCAGTCATGGCAATATTGACGGTAAAGATTGTATCTTCTATCCACACAAGGACTTTTTTTGCATCTTTAATCCAAGGCCTTCACGGCAGCTTTGCTAACTGAATCACTTAAAAGACATCTTTAAGAAATACTGGCCTTTGCTCACAGCGGACAGTGTTATTTCTAAATACATACCCAGAGATTACTTTTAAACGAACACCCTCTTTGAGGGACCGTTTAGTACAAAGTCACCATGGTCGAATGGAGACCCATCCGCCTACTTCCACGGGCACTTTTGCTTGTGGACGATGTGATGTCTGTCCTTTCATCATCAACAATATTGTCACTCCCTTACCAAATACAAACTGCACAGACCAAAGTTCCGTATAACATGCCAGTCCATAGGAGTTGTCTATTTAGCTACTTGCCAATGTGGAAGCTTTTATGTTGGCAAAACTAAAAGACCTTTCTTGAAGCGCATCAAGGACTATGTGTCTCCCCTGTACAAACGTCTAATGACAACCGCTCTTAACAGGCACGTAGGCTGTTTACACGACTTCGATACGAACTCTATAAAATTTGCTGCCTTAGAACATGTCCCTCCACATGTTCGTGGTGGAGGCATTGACCAGACTCTATTACAGCTTGAGACCAAGTGGATCCATATGTTAGACGCCGTAAAATTCCCTGGTTTAAATGAATATATACGTTTTAAACCTTTTCTATGACTTTTATCTTAACTATGAAAAAACATTGGTGCTATCTATGGATCCACCTACTCTATGGGAATGACTTGAAAACACGGCTATTGTCCTTCCCCCTATGTCATTCCTTTCCCCCCTTCGCAATCGGACTTTGTATTCCAACTTACGTGGCCACCAGTATAAGCCCCATTTTTTTCTTTCAGGGGCCCCTTGTGTTTTGATCCTCTAACTAACTGTCTTATCCCCAATCCTTGGGTGACTATTTAATAATGATATAATGTAAATTATAAACTATATTTATCATTTATAAATTAAAATTTCACGGTTTCTTTTCTTTTCCATCTTAAATACCCTCTAAAGTGACATATATGCTGTATAACTCTTTATAAAACTAACATTGCTCCATTATCAATTTCTGACTTGTTAAATAAATAAAATAAATTCTGTTTTTCTTTATTCATCCATTCATTGTTTGGCTTGGATCTATGGCTAGGCTAGTTTGCCCATATGGGGAGGCATCCATCTTTGGGAATGGGTTATTTCCCCAATTTGGCCCTTTCATTCAGAGCACGGCATGTTTCCCCTTCCCAGCTCCTATTTTGCCCTTTGTTGTCCCCTGCTGTATTTGGCAACATTTTTTCCTTTCTTTAACTTTGGCTATTTTTTATATATTTTTTATTTTTTTTACGTGTTTTTTGCCGGCCTTTTTTGGTGGCCATCTGTAGGGGACGCTGTCCGATGTGACTTGCAAGATTTATCAATATGTATGGCATACGAATACTATTCTTTGTTGGCTTTGTGTATTGCTGGCATATGTCTGATGTCTATTTTCCTCCTTTCTTTTTCTTATGGCTCGATTTGGTTTGTGCCTGTTATCATCAATTTAGTTCTCCACACCCTGCTGGGTACTGTGGGATTCGTTAGGACTCTGATTAGGCATCTGTTGCATTAACCTGATTGGCAGGTAGGTGACGCTGGTGTGTATGGTCTATCCTTCCCCTCTTTGTTTGGGCTATCTCTTTTCTCCGCCGTGCCTGAGGTGCGCGCGCCGGTCCCTCCCCATCTCTGCATTGCGTGGTTCGGGCGTCACGTCATGGTGCTCCCCGACACCGCGATGCATCATGGGGCTTGTAGGTGGCCTGCGCGTGCGCTGAGGTGTCTATTTGACGCCATGACGTTGATCACGGCTGGCTATTTATAGCCCTGTCACTTCTCACATCCGGCCCGTCAGCTGGGATTGTTATCCATCCGTTCTGCTCTGTTAGGGTACACTTTGATCTCTTTGAGCCACGTATGAATAGTCTCTATACCCTTTTTAGACACTCTTTTCTTACTATGTCCCTCCCTTTATTTTTCCCAAAGCACTCTCATGCTACTAGATTCATATGTGTTGGACTACCTTGAGGCTGTCTGCTATTTGGCATCTTGAATCTTGCCTTTTGGAAACCTGCTTACCAGATCAGGATTAACCCTGTAAGTCCCAAAACTTTCCAAATTGTTTCAACAGACATACATACATTTTTTTCATGACTATGTCTATGTGCCTCTGTATTGGTTTACCCATATTATTTGTATGCCCTTGCTCTCTCTCTTTTTTTCTTTAGACATTCAATGCACAGTAAATCCACTGTTCCTGTCATCAGGCTGATTGAATAGGGAGGAGATTTATATATTCCCCCCCCCTCATTTTCCTTCGTTTCAATATTTGATTCTTGAAGGTAGGCTTTTATACCCTTCTCTGAATATGATACTTCTGAAATATATCTATCTTATCACACATATTACATACATCTAATATAAATTGAAAATGTTTCTTTCTTACTTTCTGCTGGCTAACACTAGACATGTTTATTTCCACCCCAGCTGGCATCTTTGGGGTTCCTTGCCCTTTTGGAAACCATTACCTCATTGGAGGTTCATCCATATGACAGCATGAGAACCATCTGGGGTAGGTTATTTGTTTTTGCCTTCCCCCACTCAACAAGGGGCTTTCACTGGCTTCTAGATCTGTTTGCATCTATACGCAGTACATATGCACACACTCGAGTGCTCCAGCTATGGGGCTGGGTTATTTTGGATCTGTGCCTGCGCGCATGATTGTTGGGGACCCGGGTTGCACCTGCCTCGCCATAGACCCTAGCCATACCTGTAAATGTCTCAAATAATATCGCTGAATGTATAAATTATACAGTTTATGGTGATTGTGCAATTATTGAATTTTTTACATTTTGCTCTTTAAGGCCTCGTACACACGAGGCAATAGATTTGTTCAAAACGGTCTGTCCGACCGATTTGAACAAATCTGTCTCTTTGGAGTTTGGTTTGCTCGCGTGTACACACGAGAAAACCAAAATCCCCGCCAGCAGACGGCGCGCTGACGTGTCGGTGACGTGTCGGTGACGTTGACGCCGCCACGTCACCGCACCAGGAAGTAAAACACCTCCGCGCATGCGCCCAATACATTCGGCGCCGGTGCGAGACGACATGTCTGCTGGTAAGTGTACTAACCAGCAGACATGTCGGGCGGACGGGTTCCCACCCGATAGATTTCAAAGCATGCTTTGAAATCTGTCGGGTGGCCAAATCCATTGGCTCGCCCATACACACGATCGAATCTGTCTGCTGGGATGGTCTAGCAGACCGTTTCCAGCAGACATATTTGATCGTGTGTACGCGGCCTTAGAGTTTTCACACTGAAATGATCCGGCTATAATTCCCATGAAGAAGCCACACATGGCGAAACTAGTAGGGTTGTCTGGATCGATTGCTTTAAATTCTCTATACTACTCCCAAACTGTGATTTTATTGTCCTCTTGTTTGGTCTTTGTGACTTAATTGTTTTTATACAATGAAATTATGTAATTTAAATAAAACTTGTATTTTGTACTACTGCAGTCTTTTTTAGTTTCTACTAGAAAAATATTTTTTGGGCACCGCTATAATCCCTCACTTCCAACATTTCTCTACTTAAAAGACATGTTGAAAATTGGATCAGTGCTGCTAAAATTCTATTCAAATCTGTTGCAGAGGATGAAGAGGGAGTAAGGGGTAAATGTACAGGCATTTCTGGAGAGCAAATATAGGAAGAAAGCCACGCCAGGTCAGTAAACAGCCATTTATCCACTGCATGTAGAAGTGAAGATGCTAGCATGGCTCATTAGCAAATGCACACCCAAGAAAAAAGTCTAGAATTTGCTTCAACTCTTCACCTTTACTAATCCTAAAAAGCATCACATACAGCTTGGGGTACAGTAAAACTTAATATATTTCACTCTGAAATTAGCGCTTACTCATAACCCGATTATGAAAATTGGCTGAAATTAGCGCTTATTAACCCCCAAGGACGTCATATGACGTCCTGGACTTTCAGTGGGAATATCTGAATGATGCCTGCAGCTCCAGGCATCATTCAGATATCCATCTCTTCAGCTGGCGATTCTGTGCACCATAAGAATGATCATAGCAGCGGTTCCACCGCTTGACCATTCTTACAGACGGCGGGAGGGGACGTCCCCCTCCCGCCGCCATCCAGTGCTTCTCCGTGCTCTCCTTTGCCATCGGAGACCCGGAGAAACGATCCGCCGCCGTCGGATGGAAACTATAGAGTAGACTGGTGACCAGATGGTCACCAGTCATCTCTATGATCATCGGAGGCCCGGGCGCGATGTTATGACGTCACGCCCGAGTCCTGGAATGTAAACACAGCTGCAATCGTGGCTGAAAACATTAGATCTGTGAATTTTTTTTCATGATCTAATGCTTTCCAGCCTGAAGGAGAGATTTTATTGACCCCGCATCTCTCCATTAAGAGTACCTGTCACAAACCATTCCTATTACAAGGGATGTTTACATTCCTTGTAATAGGAATAAAGTGATCAAAAAAAAGTCCAAAAAAGTGTAAAAATAAAAGAAATTGAGTAAAATAAAAAATAAAATAATATTTTTTTTTTAAACGTTCCTATCCCCGGTAGCTCGCGCTCAGAAGCGAACACACACGCCCACATATGTAAACGCCATTCAAACCACACATGTGAGGTATCGCCACATGCGTTAGAGTGCCAGAAACAATTCTAGCACTAGGCCTCCTCTGTAACTCTAAATTTGTAACTTGTAAAAAAAAAATTGTTTTTCTGATTGCGTTCGAAAATTTATAGGGGTACCTAATGCTATAAAAACATGACGGCGAACCTCAAAAAATAACTAGCTACCTAGCGACACTAATACAGCAATCAGAAAAACTATCGCTTAGTGACGCTGGCAATAGGGGGTGAAAGGGTTAACTCTAGGGGCAATCAGGGGTTACAACCTTTATTAGGTACCCCCATACATTTTCTAATAAAGGTTTTACCCCTGATTGCCCCTAGAGTTAAACCTTTCACCCCCAGCATCACTAAGCGATCGTTTTTCTGATCGCTGTATTAGTGTCGCTAGTGCCGCTAGGTAGCTAGTTATTTTTTGAGGTTCGCCCGCCAGGTTTTTATAGCGTTAGGTACCCCCATACATTTTCTAATAAAGGTTTTAACCCCTGATTGCACCTAGAGTTAACCCTTTCACCCCTATTGCCAGCATCACTAAGCAATCATTTTTCTGATCGTTGTATTAGTGTCGCTAGTGCCGCTAGGTAGCTAGTTATTTTTTGAGGTTCGCCCGCTAGGTTTTTATAGCGTTAGGTACCCCCATACATTTTCTAATAAAGGTTTTAACCCCTGATTGCCCCTAGAGTTAACCCTTTTACCCCCTATTGCCAGCATCACTAAGCAATCGTTTTTCTGATCGCTGTATTAGTGTCGCTAGTTAGCTAGTTATTTTTTGAGGTTTGCACGCTAGGTTTTTATAGTGTTAGGTACCCCCATACATTTTCTAATAAAGGTTTTAACCCCTGATTGCCCCTAGAGTTAACCCCCTATTGCCAGCGTCACTAAGCGATCGTTTTTCTGATCGCTGTATTAGTGTCGCTGGTGCCGCTAAGTAGCTAGTTAGTGCCAGTAACGCATACACCCCCCATGTGTTGAATTACACCCCAAAATACATTCTCCTGCTTCTCCTGAGTACGGGGATACCACATGTGTGAGGCTTTTTGGTAGCCTAGCCCCGTATGGGACCCCAAAAACCAATCACCGCCTTTGGGCTTTCTCAGGGTGTAAATTTTTGATTTCACTCCTCACTACCTATCACAGTTTCGAAGGTAATAAAATGCCAAAATAGCACAAAAAAAAACCAAATGCCCCCATTTTGGAAAGTAGACACCCCAAGCTATTTGCTGAGAGGCATGTCGAGTCCATGGAATATTTTATATTTTGACACAAGTTGCGGGAATATGACAAACTGATTTTTTTTGCACAAAGTTGTCACTAAATGATATATTGTTCACACATGCCATGGTTAAATGTAGAATTCCACCCCAAAATACATTCTGCTGCTTCTCCTGAGTACGGGGATACCACATGTGTGGGACTTTTTGGGAGCCTAGCCACGTACGGGACCCCGAAAACCAATCACCGCCTTCAAGATTTGTGTGAGTGAAATCAAAAATGTATGTCCTTAGAAATCTTGAAGGTGGTGATTGGTTTTCGGGGTCCCGTACGCGGCTAAGCTCCCAAAAAGTCCCACACAAGTCTGTGAAAGAGATACTAGACTTTATCTGAACAAAAAAAAAATTCTTATTCTTGGCTTGAGTGTACTATAATTTGGCTTCTTTACATTTACAAGGCTTTCTCACTGTGGTGCAAAACGTTGTTATTTCCATCCAAAGTCTGCCAAAGAGACACCAGAATGTATCCCAGAAATCTTGAATCTTGTTCCGAGTGCACTAAATTGTGGCTCCAAAGCCAGTGTTTACTAAATAACGAAAGCTTGCAGTGAAAATAAATTTAAATGTATTTTTTTTTCTTTATAAATTTCAGTTTGGCTGCAGCAGGCATATACGTATGTATGTGCCACTTTACAGGCAGATTAACCCTCCAGGCACTATATTTAACCACTTCCTGACTGCCGTACAACTTTCTACGGCCGCAGTGTGGATCTAAATTTCCGGGAGGACGTCTATATATGGCCTCCGGCTCCCAGCCACTGGGGGGCATGCGAGCAACGCTGACGGCGGCTCGTGCATGCCTGTTGCGTCACTGAGATGCCGGTGCGCGTGTAAACACACAGATCCATGTCCTGTCAGGGAGAGAGGAGACCGATCTGTGTCCCTTGTACATAGGGACACAGATTGGTCACCTCCCCCAGTCAGTCCCCTTCCCCCACAGTTAGAACACTATGCAGGGTACACATTTAACCCCTTCCTCACCCCCTAGTGTTAACCCCTTCAATGCCAGTCACATTTATACAGTAATTAGTGCATATTTATAGCACTGATCGCAGTATAAATGTGAATGATGCCAAAAATGTGTCAAAAGTGTCCCATGTGTCCGCTATAATGTCGCAGATCGCCGCCATTACTAGTAAAAAAATTATAATAAAAAATAATAATTCTGTCCCCTATTTTGTAGGCGCTATAACTTTTGCGCAAACCAGTCGCCTATTGCGATTTTTTTTTTACCAAAAATATGTAGAAGAATACGTATCGGCCTAGACTGAGAAAAAAAAAAATCAAAAAAATTGGGCTATTTATTATAGCAACAAGTAAAAAAAGTTTTTTTTTTCAAAATTGTCGCACATTTTTGTTTATAGCGCAAAAAATAAAAACTGCAGAGGTGATCAAATACCACCAAAAGAAAGCTCTACTTGTGGGGAAAATAGGACGTCAATTTTGGGAGCAAAGTTGCACGACTGTGCAATTGTCAGTTAAAGCGACGCAGTGCCGGAAGCTGAAATTTCACCTGGGAAGGAGGAGGGTATATGTGCCCAGTAAGCAAGTGGTTAAAGGAATGTTTTATTTTTATTTGTTTCACTTTAACTACTGATTTCAGAAAGATTATTATACACCTACAACATGGAGCAAAAATTAATATAACTAGACTTTGTAAATCTGATATAGTTCCCAAACTCTCCAATATGATCTCAGATCTTAACTACCAATGTGAGATTGTGAGATGGAAAGGTAGTTCACTTTTAAGTCCTCATGTCCTGTTAAGCTTACTAATATGTGGGCTGTATGGTTCCAAAATACTAATTGTATGGCTTTAGTATGATAAAACCATGAGAGAGCAAGTGGACAGAGAGAGAGAGAGAGAGAGAGGAAGGGGGGAAAGAGTGTGGGGGGGAGAGGGGGACAAAGATAAAGAGAGGCGTTTAAGAGCAAAAGAGGGAGAGAAAACATTACACATTTTAGCATGGCAAACTCCCCTTCCCTGTACATACTGTATATACAAACAGACAAATACACAGACAGTCTGCAAGAGCCTGAGATTGTACACCGTGATCTGCTGATCCCGGATGTAATGCTTTGCAAGCTCCTAGTAAAAAAAAAAACGACTGTATAAATGCACTTTTTTGCCTGCAAAAAGATGAGTATTTATCATTTTTAATTTTTTTTGCAAACTTTAACCTTTAACATACTTATTAATTATGCCTTTGCCTTCTTTGTTTTCACACAGTGCTTTTTTGTCAGTAATATTTTTTTACCATTATTTTTATATCACTTGATTTTTGAAAGCCTTTTCTCTAAATTGAGTTTAGCGAAAGTAGCACTACACTACATATTTTGCTATTGCCTCTTACAGATAGGTCTGATTTAAGACATTATGGACAGAAAAAAACAGGGCAATCAGAGCTGGGAGTTATTTTCAGCTTTCTCTTTTTGCTTACTAGTGACTTATAGTGGGTAATTTTCAACTTGTCTTAGTAAACTTCTGTCAATCTCAGATATTCATGAGTGCATTCTTTGAATCAAGGGAGTTTCCAGCATTTATAATATCCTACACCTGAGTAGTATTAAAAAAAGGTACATCCATCATAATGACTGGTGAAACTGCTATATTAAAAAAACACACACATTTCTTTTGCTATCTATTTGACCTTGCCCTGAAGTGATCTGCAGCCAACAGCAACACAAACCTGAAGACTGGAGCTCCTCATCATTTAAACAGATGTTACCAAAATGGATGAGCTATTTTAATAGATGTATTGTGATCAGTCAGTATAGCAATAAAAATCAACAAATTAAATTTTGTGAGGTGGTGTCCAGCATAGTTAATCACAAATTGAATGTATCAAATTTTAGAATGGCAGAGAACAGAGGTGATTAACTAGGGGTCATTTCAATTATAATTTGAAACAAATGAAAAATAGTATACCTAGGTGCCCAAAAATCCTCTTCTTTAAGAATGTCGAGGAAAATTTAGTTTGCGTTGTCAAATGAATAGTTTAATTGATATATTGCATTTTAGAATCTATTTCCTAACTTTCTAACATTTTCTAACATTTTAACAAAACAAGAGTCTGACAAATCTTACATTTGTTTACCTACATATGAGCCAGAGTTTGATCACCCTTGCTTTTGATAGATGTATATGAAACCCAAAAACAAAATGTTTACATATTGTAGTTTATCAGCCTTTAGATGTGAAAGTCACCTTAGTTTTCATTCTTTTTATTGTTTTCCTTTATTTTGACCTGCTGATCCTAGTATTAACACATTTCCTGTCCAATCGTGGCAATGCTCACTTCCCATAGTGTATCTATGGAAAAACAGTGCTGTCCACCTTGGACAGGACAATGGAACACCTCCCCCTCTTATCATAACTTAAGAGGGAGGTTCATAATATTTTTGAAATAATCAACAGGAATTTTTGCACTTATTGAATAGATATAAGAAAATGTTTCCAATTGTATATTTAACAAAACAAAAGTGAACAAATAAGAGTTCATTATCATGCCGCATACACACAATTGGAAATTCCAACAACAAAAACGTTTTTTTTTCTGATGGAATGTTGGCTCAAACTTGTGTTGTATACACACAAACACAACCATCAAGAACGCTGTGATATACAAGATGTATGACAAGCCAAGATCCATGAAGTTCAATAGGCAGTTCGGCTCTTCTGCTTTATTCTGAGCATGTGTGTTTTTTTGAACGTCAAAATTTCATACAGACAATCGTAATTTCCGATAGGAACCTGCTCTCAATCTTTTGTTGGTGGAAATTCCAACAGGAAAAGTCTGATGGAGCATACACACGGTCAAATTTCCATCCAAAAGCTCACATCAGACTTTTCTTGTCGGGATTTCCGATCGTGTGTACACGGCATAAGGGTTTACTTGCATGTTCCTTTAGTGTTTAGTACATGTTTTCTATATTATGCTCAGGGCTAAACATACAATTTAAAAAAAAAAAAATTTAGTCTTTTGACAAGCAAATATAAAATATTCTACATTGTATATAAGCTCAATCTCAGATTCAGAAAGAAAATTGTAATCTGAAGTCAGTAAAATGGCCATCTCCATCACCCCTCTCTGTCTTGTACAGCTTCATACATACTTCAAAATACAGCGATAGAGTCTAAAAAAAAAGCGCTTCTGCCAGAGTCTTGGGTGCACCCTGTATTAAATGTCTATTTGAAAAAATAAACATTTCATATGAATATGAAAGGATTAAAAATGTTAGATTCACCTTTTAAAAAAAATATATAAATGCAGGTAAAAAAATGGATATTTACAATTATGTTTTTAGGAGCTTGGAAAGCATTGCACCAGAGATCTGCAGATTGCTCATGCCATGCAGGACTCCTGCAAAGTCTGTACAGGCAAGCAATTTTACACTGACAGGAAGAATCAATTAACTACCATAGTGCTCAACAGCGCCATGATAGTTCATTGATCACCAACAAGCCAACAGCCGCAAAGGATGATGGTACTTGTATTTCAGCCATTCACAGAACTCCACATGCCCACACTCTTCTAGAAGTGTGACAGTTGGTACAGGGAACTTCTCCCTGTACTTCTGTCACACAGAGGCAGCAGATCTCCAAGAGACTGCGGGAGCAGGAACATGTTACATGTTCCACCCTAAAAATAGGTAAACCATGTAACATGTTCCTGAAGGTGAATTTATTCTTTAAGTATGTACAAATCCATGACTGTGCTGGCATCTTGCTAATAATATAGGTCCCACACATCTGAAGTTAATTTTAGACTGGGGGCAAAAAGTACCCCTAAAATAAAATCACTTTAATGCAAGGGACCATTCTACAAATCTAGGGCTGATGGGGGAGGCGGTCTGGTACTTGAAGGTGGTTGAATTATATGAAAACTATATTTTCATTTTTTTTCCCTATGAACTCTGAGTTATTTGTACTGCATGCCAATCTATTATAAAGAAATAACAACACACACTTTTTCTATCACTTTATTGAAATTAAACATAATTCCTTGTGTGGGCATAATTAAAATATTCATTGTTACAATGCTGTCTGGTTCTGCTTCGAAGCAACCCTGTTGCCAGATAATGCCCTTTTAGTCTGTGGTATCCAGGTAATGCCCTGTGAAATGCATGCCTTAAACATGCATTCAAAACAGCTCTAGGGCACTGCCATCTGAATATTATGTCAGTGGCCCTAGCAGTCACCGAGCTGTCTAACCTATGACTATATTGTACATAGGTATCACTGGAAGTTGCATTATGGCTGGGAACACACTCACTGAACAGCAGCTCGGCCTGCAAAGTAGTGGGTAGAAACTCCACATACTGCTGCTGCTTCACTCTAGAAGCACACTCCTGCACATAGGTTCTACTCTGACAACATAATTCTCATAAAGCTGTGTTGGCAGTTGTACTGAGAGTCTGGTGACATATTGACCTGGGGAGGGAAACAAAAGCCATTCAGCAACTAGAAGAAGATTTAACCATTAGAACAGTAAATAAGACACCAGAAGCGACAAAATTAAGTACCAAAGCTGCATCACTGAAACGTGTTTTACTTAAGAATACTATCTGGTGGCAGAATACCTTTTATGCCCAGTACACAGGATCGGTTCGTCTGATGAAAACGGTCCGATGGACCGTTTTCATCTGACGAACTGATCGTGTGTGGGCCCCATCGTTTTTTTTCCCATCGGTGAAATTTTTTTTTAACCTGTTTTAAAATTTCCTGATGGTTAAAAAAAACGATGGAAAAAAACGATCATCTGTGGGGAAATCCATCGGTCAAAAATCCATGCATGCTCAGAATCAAGTCGACGCATGCTCGGAATTGAACTTCATTTTTCTCTGCATGTCGTTGTGTTTTACGTCACCGCATTGGACACGATCGGATTTTTAACTGATGGCGTGTAGGCAAGACTGATGAAAGTCAGCTTCATTGGATATCTGATGAAAAAATCCATCGGTCCGTTTTCATTGGATGAACCGATCGTGTGTACAGGGCATTACACACTATGGCGACTCCTAGGTGTGGAATGACAGGCCTATCAGTTTTCTCCCTTTAACATAAATGTATAGTGTTTTTTACTTTATATTTTTTTAATATATTGTGCTATAAATGAAACATTTTAAATGTCTTTTTAATCAGGTAAAACATTTTCAAGGTCCATTGATGAAACGCGTCACAAGTGATGTAAGATGCATGTCCAGAATCAGAAGTCCCTAATCCACCATCTTGGATACTGGTATTTACATGTAGATTCAGCATTTATGAATAAATGTAATCTCTTTGAATTGTATTGCACTAGGGTCTTTGCCTTTTTTTTAATGTTATGTAAACACTTCAAATAACCTGTGAGAGATTATCTGATCATAAAAAATAATGGGAGAGAGAGTGTTTTGAAGTGGCTCCTGCATAGCCCTGAGATAAAAGGGTAATTCTGGTAAGAGTATATTTGCACAAGCAGGAGAGTGAGCATGGTGCAGAGTGATATTTGGCACTGTGGATCATGATTTTATGGGAGTTCAATCATGTCATCATATGATTTGGACAGGATATGTTTATTTATTAACATTCATTTAGTCTCTGTTGTTTTTTACATTTCCGGTTGGCTTTTTTGTTGTTGTTTTAGCTAGTCTTTAGGAGATTATATGATTTGGAGGAAGAGTGCAAAAGAGGAGATTTAAAGTTTGCTATGCCTAGTCAGATGCTGGAAGGGCAGTATGTTTTGGTAAGCACACATTTGCATGCGGGATTCGACACAGGAGTGAGATGGCACATGGTGATGAGATCTTTTGGTTATGAATTTATGTAACCGCAATTATACACAATTTAATATATTGAGTTTATTGTGCAGCATACTACACTATATAGCGTGATTTTCCTCACAACTTTTGGAGGTTGAGTGCAAAAAGTGGAGAAGCATGGACCACAAGAATGAATTTAAGACAGCTGGAATTGTCTGCTGAGCCTTATTTGATCTATTTATGTGCTAAGGGTAAGAACAAATCTGGTGAGAGTTTGATTTTTTACAGGAAGGAGAAAGCATTGAAGCACTTTAGCCACCCGGAGAAAAGCTTAAAATTATTCATCAAAAGCATTATTCTGGCAAAAGAATAGTTGATGCTTCTAACAGACTTCCAGCAGAGGTAGCGAGTCAGCCAACAGTAAGTGGATTCAGACATTCTAGTGACAAACATAGACCTATATCTATAATATAGACTTATAAAGGTAAAAAAAAAATACACGCTCACATACGCACATTCTAAGTTAGATTGTTATGGTAGATTAATATTAAACACTTGCAACTGTAAAGCCCTGTACACACGATCGGTTTGTCCGATGAAACCAGACCAATGGACTGTTTTCATCAGACAAACCGATCGTGTGTGGGCCCCATCGGTTTGTTCTCCACCAGTGAAAAAAAAATAGAACTTTCCTATGTATAAAAAAACGATAGAAAAAAAGTGCATCAGTTCAAAAATCCACGCATGCTCAGAATCAATTTGACGCATGCTCGGGAAGCATTGAACTTTATTTTTATCAGCACGTCGTCGTGTTTTACGCCACCGCGTTTTGGCACGGTCAGATTTTGGACTGATGGTGTGTAGGCAAGACTGATGAAAGTCAGCTTCATCGGATATCCGACGAAAAAATCCATCGGATTCGATTCCATCAGATAGACGATCGTGTGTACGAGGCTTAAGTCTTTCTTTACTGTTTAGTTGAGGGGGAAGTCTGTGCAGAATATAGTGGTGGCCAGACAAAATATTGACACTTTGGGCCTAATTTAGACATTTGTTGCCAGTGGTTTAGACATTAACCACTTGCCCACCGGGTCTGTTTTTCAGATTCGTGGTTACGAGACTAAAACTGTTTTTTTTGCTAGAAAATTACTTAAACCCCCAAACATTATATATATTTTTTTTCTAACACCCTAGAGAATAAAATGGCAGTCATTGCAATACTTTTTGTCACACCGTATTTGCGCAGCGGTCTTACAAGCGCACTTTTTTTGAAAAAAAATCACTTTTTTGAATAAAAAAATAAGACGACAATAAATTTGGCCCAATTTTTTTATATATTGTGATAGATAATGTTACGCCGAGTAAAATGATACCCAACATGTCACGATTAAAAATTGCGCCCGCTCGTGGCATGGCGTCAAACTTTTACCCTTAAAAATCTCGATAGGCGACGTTTAAAAAATTCTACAGGTTGCATTTTTTTAGATAAAGAGGAGGTCTAGGGCTAGAATTATTGCTCTCACTCTAACGATCGCGGCAATACCTCACTTGTGTGGTTTGAACACCGTTTTCATATGCGGGCGCTACTCGCGTATGCGTTCGCTTCTGTGCGCGAGCTCGTCGGGATGGGGCGTTTTACATTTTTTTTTTTTGTTTTCTTATTTATTTTAAATTAGTTTATAATTTTATTATGTAAACATCCCTTG
This sequence comes from Rana kukunoris, assembly GCA_029574335.1. Lineage (NCBI taxonomy): Eukaryota > Metazoa > Chordata > Amphibia > Anura > Ranidae > Rana > Rana kukunoris. Next base: position 197,593,780 of record CM056052.1, on the reverse strand, counting down.
TAATAGAAAAAAGCATGACAGGTCCTCTTAAATATGAGATCTGGGGTCAAAAAGACCTCAGATCTCATATTTAGGCTTAAATGCAAAAAAAGAAAAAAAAAAAAAAAATGTAATTTTTCAAATCTCAGAAAAAAAAAATGTTTCTTTAAGACGCTGTGCGGGAGTGACGTTTTGACGTCACTTCCGCCCAGCAGAGCTGTGGGGGACGGGTGGGGGCGATTTTTCCCTCACTCGTATCCCAACACAGCCAGCAAGAGGACCCGATCGCCTCCGCCGTTACCGACGGCTCCGGTAAGTGGCGGAGGGCGCAGGAGAGCGGCGGGAGGGGGGGGGGCCCTCTCCCGCCACCGATAACGGCGATCTCGCGGCGAATCCGCCGCGGAGACCGCCATTATCGTGTACAGCACTGCCCACGGTAAAGATGGATATCTCGGTTGTGGCAGCAGCTGCTGCCGTTACCGAGATATCCATCTTTAAAGTCATGACGTCTTTTTACTATGACACCGTGGGCAAGTGGTTAATAGCTGTCTGTTGAGTTATTTCAAGAGGACAGAAAGTTTACAGTGTTATACAAGCTGTACACTCACTACTTTACATTGTAGCAAAGTATAATTTCTTCAGTGTTATCACATGAAAAAGATACTGTATAATACAGAATTTACATAAATGTGAGGGGTGTACTTACTTTTTTGAGATACTGTATATATAGTTAACCTCCCTGGCGGTATGATTCTTTCTGATTTTAGGTGCTGAAAGCGGTACCATTATTTGCAAGGAAATTTGGCGTTTTATACTGTAGGCTTGTAATTCTTAGGAATAACTCACTTAAATCTGACCAAACAAGAGTCTAAAAGGCATCCCGGGTATGATTTTTTTTTAAAACAAAATTATAAATTATAATATAATAAATAATTATAAATAATTATGACAAATAATAATATAATTAAAAATAAAAATTATTCAATAATGTAATCAACTCAAAAACACTGAAATTTGCTCAGTTGAAGAATTGTCGCTGTCATTAATATTATTTTTTTATGACGAATTTCCCCACAAATTCGCTATCACTCAATTCTGCAAGTGATTATAATTTATTATCGCTATTTTCTAGCTGATCTAAAACCATTTTTGACATAAAGAGACACTTTTGGCTTCTATGGACAATCTACAGTTTCCAGGCAGAAAGAACATGTTTTATTATACAGTATAAAATAACATGCAGGGCACAGGGCAGACCACTAGGGACAATGGGGGTGTGTATTTTTTGCATACAGTACTGTAATCTATAAGATTACAGTATACTGTATGTAATGTGTTTGTTTACTTTTTTGAATTTGGCGCCGTTCTCCGCCCCCGTGCGTGGTAACGTCGCAGGGAACGGAGATCGATGGCACACGGGGACACTGTGTGAATCGAGCAAGCACCCGCTCACTCACACAGCGTGGATGCATCGCTGGATCCAGGAACAAGGTAAGCCAGTGTGCACTGCAGGCTCTGCATAGCTACCCCAAGCGTGACTCGGGGATACCGATTTTAGCACAAAAAAAACACCCCGAGTCACGCTTGGGAATACCGCCAGGGGGGTTAAAGTACTGAATGGCTAAGTGAATTGGGTTAAGGTGTGTTCCCTTCAATCATCAAATTACATGCAATCATTTGTATTGCTTATACATGATACTGGGCTCACACATTAGCAAACTGGTATTTTCCTCTTTAAAATGTGCTCATACCTTTTTTTTTATTTTTATTTTTGCAATTCTCCAAAAAAACTATGCAGTATAGGCATGCAGTATTTAATTGAAATATGTGATATATATCACATAAAATCATACTGTATTTTACCTCATGGGAAATCCATTGGGATGGATACAGTGGAGAAAAAATAGAACCCTTGTCAGTTTTTATTTCTAATACAGAGGTAAAATGGTTTAAACCAGGGGTGTCCAAACTTTTTTCAAAGAGGGTCAGATTTGATTAAGTGAACATGCGTGAGGGCCGACCATTTTGCCTGACATTCTTTGAACCATAAAAATTTGGTCTAAGTGTGTTTGTCCGAGCACTAATAAACTGTCCAACAAGAATTATCTTGCCTTTGTGGCTGTGTGTGAGTAAAGAGATGAGCTTGGGCGTATTATTTGCATATACCGTATTTATTGGCGTATAACATGCACCTTCACTTTAAGAGCGAAGTTTCAGTATTTTTATTTTATTTTAAAGAAAGAACTGTGAAGCAAAATAAGGGCCAGTGCCCATCTGCATACCCACCATTGCCATGAATGCAGCATCCACCGTTGCCAGGAATTCACTCACCATTTTCAGGAATGCACTCACCAGGGCTAAAAATGTCAAGTCCTGAGCTACTAACCAGGCCCCAATGCATCCCACCCAGCCCACCTCAAATTCCTCTTCCCAGCATATCTCTGCATCCTTATGCCACCCCCCCAGCACACCTTGTCTTCCAACCACCCCTCTCCAGCACACCTATACCTCTAATCCCCCCCCCCCAGTCCAGCACATCTATGCTTTCAATTTCCCCCCAATCCATCATACCTACTCCTCCAGATCCACCCCCTCTCCTAATCTGTTATACCCATGCCTCCAATTGCACCCCCCATTCTATCATACGATATGATAGATTGGGGGATGGGGTGGAATTGGAGGCATAGATATAACAGATTGGGGAGGGGGTGGAATTGGAGGCACATGTATGAAAAAGTGGGGTTGGAATTGGAGGCACATGTATGATAAAGTAGGGGTGGAACTGGAGGCACAGGTATGATTCAGACCTATGCCTATAATTCCACCACTCCCCTCCCAAACCATTATACATATCCCTCCTATTAACTCCCTCCTCCCCCCAATCCAGCACATCTAGGCTCTCAATATTCCCCTTCTTCCCAGCACATCTTGTATGATCTCCCATTATACCAATGCCTCCAGCACGTGCTGCTTCCAATCAGAGAACACTGTCATATTTAATATTTACCATTCTCCTGCTTTTGCCACGGGGGTCAAGCATGGCACTCACTGAGGGTGGACCAAGTGTGTTCGAGCCTGCCCACTTAGGGCTGCCCTGTAGAGATATACACCGTCCAACTCCTTAGCTGTGCGGCAGGAGAGGGGTGGAGGGGGCGGTCCCAGGCGCCTGTTTTAATCCCATTAAAAGCCCATGACATCAGCCTATTCTGGGCGGGGATGTGCAGCAGGAGGGAGGTGGAGAGGGCGGCCCCATGCAGCTATTTGACTCCCTTTGAAAGCCCTGATGTGAGCTTATTTTGTGGGGAACATGCGGCAGGAGGGGGCCTGTGAGACGCGGGCATATACATCTTTGTGGCCCCGGCGCTGGGAGATCGCCGGGGGCCACAAAATATATACATGTCCAAACAACCAGACGGGCCGTTCAAAACCGGGCCGGACTTTGGACATGCCTGGTTTAAACCATAGAAATATGCCAACACACTAAGTTAGTGAGGTCCCTACAGCATATGTATTAATATAAAATAAAAAAAGATGACTAGAATACCAGTAAAGAGAAATTGCTATTACAGGACACATGTGGTATATCAAAAACAATAAAATGTAATTAAGTAAGCACAAAATATCTTTAAAAATGTCAAATATTGAATGAAAATAATATAAAAAAACACAAACATATATAAATACCCTTCTTCCAACAATAAAAAATACAACATTGTCTTTTTTTTTTATTGGTGGAAGAAGGGTATTTATATACGTGTGTCATTTTTATACTTCTTTTTTCCCCCTGGTAACCTCTGAAGGAACCCTAGTTGAGAAACCCTACTTTAAACAAATTTTTGCTGTGATATTTGGCACAGTCATTGCCATATCTTTGGACAGGTCTGTTTTTCCTTGTTAGAGAATAGCCATTGTCATTCTCTAATATTCTGCAAAGTGTCACTCTGGTATCCATCTGTCAAACCTTCAAATTGATAACACCTCTCTACTAACATCTTTGTAAGAATACTTGTCCACCCTGCCTTGCGAATATTTGAGAAAGTGATGTTGAGCAGTCACGAAATGCGTCAGGGTTCAGAGCTGCTGTAACATCACTTGCGGTCGTGGCTGAGTCCGGAAGTTGGAATACACATTGTGATATGATGTTTTGTGATCATCTTAATTGTAAGTTTTTTAACTTTAATAAATCAATGCTTATTTGAATTACTACACTATGGAGTCCCCCCTAAACGGTAAACTTGAGTCATTGTAGGTTATCAGAAAGGCTTATTTTTAAGATGAGGTGAGAGGCTGAGGGAAAAGAGGGCACCTGCACAAGATTGAAGCACTTTTTCTTGGCATTTGGAGAATATTTCATCTTAAAGTGGATCTTTTCATTTTGCACTTTTTATTCACATCTTTGGACTGTTTCAGAAATTTACCAGCACAGAGATCTTTTTGGGTAGTTTTTTTTCGTCTGATGAAAATGGTCTGATGGACCTTTTTTTCATCAGATGAACCGATCGTGTGTGGGCCCCATCGTTTTTTATCCATCGGGGGAACTTGTTTTAAAATTATCTGATGGTTAAAAAACCAATAGAAAAAAAACGATCGTCTTTGGGCACGTCCATCGGTTAAAAATCCACGAATGCTCAGAATCAAGTCGATGCATGCTCGAAAGCATTGAACTTCATTTTTCTCAGCACGTCGTTGTGTTTTACATCACCTCGTTCTGACACGATTGTTTTTTTAACTGATGGTGTGTAGGCAAGACTGATGAAAGTCAGCTTCATTGGATATCTGATGAAAAAATTGTGTGTACAGGGCATAAGACGACCTCCGACTTTTGGGGCATTACATGCAAAAGGTCGTCTTATATGCCGGAAAAGACGGTAAGTCTGTTTTACACTGAACTTTTTTTTTTGCACATATACACTTAATTTTATTTTTATATTTATTTATATTTTTACTTTGCACAGTATTGCTGCACATTTTTTCGCTTGATTTTAGCACCCTCATTTGCATTTGCTCATTTGCACAAAAGGAATCGAAGGAGTATTGTTTTACTTTACACATTAATGCTGCACATTTTTTTGCACTTTATTTATATTTGTTTACATGCACTAAGGGTATTGTTCATTTGCACTTTATTTGCATTTGTTTACACGCACTAAGGGAATTGTTTATTTAAACATGAACATTGGTTATATAATAATTATTTATATCAGATTCATTCGAGTAAGCGCCACTTCACTCCCTCTGTAATAACTTTAATTTAGTGTGTGAACAAGTTTTTTGTTGTGGCTGCTGCTTGTGTAAGCATATGATTTGTACAACCATTGTGGTTTGCGCACCAGTAGCCCCTATCATATAAATATCTCTAAAAATAATTGTGAATAAGTAAAGTATTCCCACTAAATACGACATATGTTCTAACAACAGATTAGACCATTGTTATATGCATGTACATTGTATTATGTTGGAGTGATTGGGAGGTTTGCAACAAATGATGGATATGCGCAAAAAGGGTCTCCAAAAATCTCAAGTAATGACTGTAGAAAATCAGTATATTTCACTACATGTAATGTGATGGATTTACAAAACGTAATGGGATTGATTTGCTAAAGGCACATAGACTGAGGACTTTGCAAGACCAGTTACTCCAGAGCTTAGTAAATGAGGGGGATCTCTGCTGACTTCCATAATCCAATCATGCGCAAACAAAAATGCATTTTGATTTTTTTCCTTGTGTGTGATAGGATATTCTATGTGAAACTTTACCACAACTGTAGGCACAGTTTTTTTTTCATTTTGGATAGAGTAAGTGAGGGTTATAGCCCCTGTCATATTTTTTTGGTAAACAGGACAAATATAGAGAGGGTTAATCTCCTTAATGGGGCACAGACAGCAATAAAAACCTGACAGATGTTCTAATCCACCTCCACTCTATCTTTATCCACCTCAATACTGGGCACCTTCACCCCCTTCCTACTCAGGCCAATTTTCTGCTTTCAGTGCTGTCACATTTTAAATGAAAATTACGCAGTCATGCAGTTCTGTTCCCAAAATAAAAAATAATGGCCCAGATTCACAGAGCAATTACGCCTGTCTAACTGGTGTTAGACAGGAGTAATTTCAAATTTTGCGCGCCGTATCACTAGTTTGAATCCTCAAACCATGATACGGCGGCTTCGGGCTTCGATCCGAGAGGCTTACGTCTTCGTAAGCCCTCGGATCTACGTTGCGATATTTTTGCGGCCGCTGGGAGGAGTTCGCGTCGTTTTGATGCGTCGGGATATGCAAATGTGTTTTTACGGCGATCCACGAAGATACGAGCGGTCTTCGCAATCGCTTACGTCAGTTTTTTTTTACGTACTGTTAGACCAGCTTTTTGCTGGTCTAACGGTGCGTAGCCCATGTTAAGTATGGCCGTCGTTCCCGCGTCAAATTTACTTTTTTTTTTTTTTTACGTAACTCGTTCGGGAATAGGAATCTCCGTAAACGACGCTACTCAAGAAAAAATGACGTAACGACGTGATTTCGCGCAATGCACGGCGGGAAATTTGCGAACGGAGCATGCGCAGTTCGATCGCTGCGGGAACGCGCCTATTTTAAATGCTTCACGCCCCCTTTTTGCGCAGATGGATTGCGACGGGAGAAATACACTACGCCGCCGTCGTTTACTGGACAAAATCTACCTGGATTCCACGTAGAGCCAGGTAAAAAACGGTGGCGTAGTGTATTTCTGATACTCTACGATAGTCTAATTCTATCTGAATCTGGCCCAATATTTTTTTCACACAAATGGAGCTTTATTTTGATGGTATTCAATCACCACTGGGATTTTTATTTTTTGTGCTGCCAATTAAAAAAATAAACAAAAATTCTGAAAACAAACACATTTTTCTTAGTTTCTGTTATAAAATTTTGCAAATAAGTAATTTTTCTTCATAAATGTTGACCAAAACTTATACTGCTACATTTCTTTGGTAAAGATAACCCAATTCAGTGTATATTATTTGGCTTGGGTGAAAGTTATAGTCTACAGACTCTACAAGCTATGGTACCAATTATTGAAAATTGATCACACCTGATGTACTGACGGCCTCTGTCATTTCCTGAGGCTCTAACATGTCAAGAAAAATTCCCTGCAAATTACCTTTTTTTTTAAGAAAGTAAACAGTCCAGGGTATTTAGTAAGAGGCATGACAAGTTTTTTGAAGTTATACATTTTTTCCCACACTTTTAAGAAAAATATTTTTTTTAACAAGTTTTTTCACACACGTGACATAGGCATACTTGCAACTACACCCCAAAACACATTCTGCTACTTGTCCTAAATATGGTGATAGCACATGTGTGAGACTTTTTCACAGCCTGGCCACATGGAGTAGCACAACATCCAAGGGATACTTCAGTCATTATCTACTTTAAGACCATACCTTGTTCTGACACTTTTTATTTACAAGTAAAAATCTGTATTTTTGCTAGAAAATTACTTAGAACTCCAAAACATTATATACTTTTGTAGAAGATGCCCTAGAAAATAAAATGGTGGGTTTTGCTCATTTTTATATCATATGGTATTTGCGCAGCAGTTTTTCTTTTTGCACACTAACGCATAAATAAATGTTAATGCATTTCAGTGCACACAGAGACAATATAATACCCACATTTTTGGTAAAATATAAAATATTGTGTTGCACTGGGTAAATAGATACCGAACATGTCATGCTTTAAAATTGGTCATTAAAAAGCTCCATAGGCAACACTTTATAAGCCTTTATTGGTTACCAGTTTAGAGTTACACAGTAGGTCTGGTGCTAGAATTTTTGCTCTCGTTCTGGTACACTAACAGATATTTTTGTGCACTTGTACACTATGGCAGATGTTAATTGTCCACCGGCGGACACTGACAGATGTTGATGTCAAAATGGAACACAATTGCACTATTCCAGATGTGTTTTTCACTGATACAGATATTCATGGAAACTATGTGCCAGATGTTTTGTGCACTTTTACAGATGTGATGGGACACTGCCAGATGTTTTGTGCACTAATACAGATGTGATGGGAAAATGACAGATGTTTTGTACACTGTACATATGTGATGGGGCACTGTGAAAAATGTTTTGTGCACTGGTACAGATGTTTATGGGGGCACTGTGACAGATGTTTATAGGGACAGGGACAGTGGTGACTGATGTAAAATCATCACATAAATCTGTCACAGATGTTGCAGAACCCTCTCCCCCCCACACTGAGCTCTAACTGATTGAAGCAGGGAGAACTGACACAGAGACACGTGTCGATGTTTACACTGTGAAGACTGACTGGACACATCCATCACACGATCGAGAGGGCCAATCACAGCGCTCATATGCCGATTGCATCTTGGCTGTGTCCTGTGATCACAGCCATTACAGGATCGGGTATGTCCACTCAGAAAAGTGAAGCTCCCACCTGGCCGTTTATGTACATTTGCCAGGTGAGAAGTAAATCAACCGCGATTATTTCCATATTTAGGTATCTATGCATTACTGTTGAGAGAACTGATCCAAAAAGGCAGAGACTACTCAAAATTGGATATTTTTACATTCCTTAATAACCACATGCCTGGACTACTAATTAATTACCACATTCATTAATTATTTATTTCCATTCCATGTGAATTGACTTTAACCACTTTTGATGCAGTATTTACTGACAGTTTTGAACATTCTTCGGTAAATACCACAAAACGGTATAGTGAATGACAGTTGCAGGATCGCATGCGATATTTAGGAAAAATGTGTCCAGACATCGATGTACCGCATACGATCTGGTTTTGTGAATGAGACCCATTGTATACAAAACTGAACACAGCTTCCCTGGGTTTACTAAGCTAAGTTAGCATTTATGTTGCTGGGCAAACAACATCTAAAACTTTAGTAAACGAACCCCTCCTGAGCACTTTCTGGATTCTGGTAGTAGTGTAATATGACATGTACCAGACAGCTCACACATTGCCAAGTTATTTTTTTTCTAATTTAACAAACAAAAAAATACAAATGTTTTTCTTCTAAAAATATAAGCCTATGTGTTACAAGAAGCAACCTACTTTTACCTTTTTGCGTTTTATTTTTGTTTTAGAACCCATTAGTATTTTTCCATATTTGTTTACAGATATTGTGGTTAAACAGAAATCAAATAGTTTCTATGGACCTTATTAATATTTTAGGAATATCTAAGGAAAACAACTACATATCATGTAATATTATAAATTTCTTGAGGTATATCCGGCACTAAACTGTAAACAAATGACAAAACAATAGTCAACAAATCGGCTCTTTAATGAGCAAAGTCATCTTTTCAGCATTGGAATAATATTGGTTATCCAGATTATTTTTATTTCACTCAATGACCAGTATGCTAGTCAAGAAGTACAAAGTAATTTTCATTAAGTAATTACAATTGCTGTGTGTAATAAGCTTTTATTCTTGAAAAAGAGTAACTGAAAAGAAAGTTACTGCAGTTAGTTTGTCAGAGAAACGTATTTGCATTATCTTACAAACTATCAAAATTACTAATAATTTTGAAAAATGTAAAAAAAAAAAAAAAAGGAAAAAAAATAATAAGGGAAAAAAGAAAAAGCGCATTAACTGTTTTCTATTAGAAATATACAGGTAAGAGAGAAAAGTATTTCTTAGTGATGTGCTCTTAACTCCACCTTTATCATTTTCCATATAAATGTACATCTGTTACATATACAAACACCTTGAAAAGACTGTGATAAATATTTTCCTGATAAACAATAGGGAAATTAATACTTTTGTGACTGGATAGTATTAGTATAAAATTACAGACCCAGAACTGGGTTTATAAATCCTGTTGGCACCCTTCATTATAGTGTATTCTTTGTATCTACATATGTATACATTTTACCGATAATACTGCTGTGAGGTAACATCAATATATAAATAAATTTACAGTGATGTAGAATAAAATTCATTTTGAACACTTGTGGACATGCATCATGAGAAAAAAATATTAAAAAAATTTCAGTAGTGGGAAAATAACTCAAATTTTTCTTTGGACACATTGTTACTTACCAACATCATATGTCAACTATACTAAATGAAACTGAACCTGTTTTCTAGAAATTATTTAGAATTAGCACAATCTATAGTAAAAATTTAAATACACATATCCTTTGGGAATTTGCACCAGTTTTTCACATCCATTTTTAACTTGCAATGTACCTTTCAGTTCTAGCTCAATGCCGAGGACAATACATTGAATTACTGAGTTTCAATTACTTATCCTTCCCCTCTAAAAATCATCCTGAGGTTTGCCAATCGATGTAGTTATCTGGTATAAAAACTTTAATGTGATGAGAACAACTTTAATTGTGGCTTAATCAGCAGCGCAGCCACCAAGCATACAAATTATCATGCACTTCGTGCTAAAAATATCGTTTCCTTTATTCCCACATTTGATAGTGACAGCACTTAAGTGATAATATTGTACCTGCCAGGACTTAAAACTCTTTGCTCAATTGGCAGTTAATAGAATGGGGCCAAATTAAGGCCTTAACAGCATCGGTGCTTTGTGCACTTATATATGATCTACACAGTAAAACAGTTTTAAAATAAAAAAGGTGAAAAAGATCAGACATTCCATGAGTGAGTCCCTTGTGCATATAAATACATTTAAAGTCTTTGTCCTCTCTTTTTGTGAAGCACATGCCTAAAGCCAATTTGTAACATAAATCCTAAAAAAAGAAAAAAAAAGTTGAACATGAATTAAAAAACAGGAAATATTGACAACAATTGTTTCAATTGTTGCTTTTGTCCACTTTGAATATTTACAATTTTTTTTCAAAAATCCAAAAAGTTTGATATGTATATGCAGTATGCACATTGTAATTTTCAACGTTTAAATAGCAGAAGTCTTGCAAGTTTGAAAATCCAAGAAATTCCCAGTAAGGTCAACTACTGTAATACATCAAAAATAGAGTCTGTTTTCCATCTAGTCTGGCTATACTCTGGTTGTAGAATGTGAATGTGGATGCGGATGTGGATGTGGATGGGGATGGGGAAGTGTGTTATTTTGTCCCGTAGTAAAAGTATTAAAGGCATGTATAGGTTGAATCCCTGGTATGGTATTAGGGATCATTGTTATAGTATTGGGGGTCATTAATGGAATATCATCTGGGGACCTTCTCATTGCTAAAGTGTAGTCCGGAGGGCAGGCATTTCTGAGGACAACCTCATGAGGATGGATAGATTCACATTCATGGTCCAAGTCTGTGTGCTTCATTTGAAGAGACATGATTTCCTCTTCTTGTGCATGGGCTATGTCATTCGTAGTATTACGTTGAGGGCTACATCTCCTATGCACATCGTGTCTCCTTTTGTCCTTTTTGTAATATAGTGCTGCAAAAGCTAAGATGTTGAGAAACAGCAGAGATGCCCCAACAGCAATAGTGACACTCAATTCAGTAGAATAGTCTCTTTCCAATGAAAATGGACTAGGCTGTTGCTTAAATGTATCTTCATTTATTGTTGGAATAGCAGAGGTTACAGGCAAAGGAGGTTTTCTTGTTTGTGTAGAAGTGATGTCTGTAGATGGCCCTTTTGTTGTAGTGAGGTCATTAATAACATGAAGATGTGGAACCAGCTCTAGCCAAAGATTAACTTTATTAGCCCTATAATGCTCTTTAACTCTGGGTTTTAATCCAATGTGGAGGTATAATTGGTCCTTTTGTGAATATCTAGTCCATGCAACTTCTTCAAAGCGATTTGGCTTTGTGTGGATAAATTTTGTGTCTTGTGGTACAGGCTGATTTGGATCTCTAAAACAGAAACAACATGTAGCATATCAATATGGGATAAATATTTATTTACATACAACTGTTCAACATCCACTGTTTAACATGTTTAAAGCCAACATTTAGCTTTCTTGAAAATCCAGTAGCACAACTGAGGCTAATGGAAGAAGAAACATTCTAAACATTTGTACTGTAGCTGTTTGTCTAGATTTCCTAACCAAGAATTATTTTGATATATAAAGGCAGCATGGCAAAAATTAAAACTCTTTAAGAATTTCGGAATAATGAATCTGTTTTTAGCATTTTGGCTACAAGCATGATCATCAAACCGGAAATGAGCTGCTGATGTGTGTCATATAGGAATTTTCTTCAGCAGGCAATGATATCAACAGTTGAGGGCCTGTTAATAAAGTCAACTGAAGAGTCTAACTAAGTCTCTGTGACACCTAAGATACTATGAAAGAATGTTATGATAGTCCAGGTACTAAACGAATGCGCTAACAATCTCCTGTAGTATAAAAAAGAAAAAAAAAAAGTTCAAAATTGTAAACTAATGCAACCACCACATCTAAGAACTGGTAAACTTCAATATACAGTATTAGATTTTGTTTGGGGTATACCTACTCTTTAGGCATTGTTGCTAAATTTAGTACAGAATAAAACACACAGTTAAAGTATGTGAACCCTTACCTTACAAAACAACCCAATCAGTTTAAAATAGAAATGAAAGGCAAACAATGTATTTTTATTTTTAAAGAGTAATCACATAACCTGTTCTCAGTTGTATAAAGGGCTTGGCTTGGAGAGGTGGGGTAAAGAAACAGCAGTACACTAATCTTTCCAGAGATTAGCTGTGCAGGGGGGAGTGAGCATAAGTCTTGGCTATTGAAGGACAGGCAGGCTGTTCTGCCACCACAGACAAAAAACTGACCCTGCTGTAATGAATGTGCTCTCATGTCTAGGGTGGTCAGTTTGAAATAGGAAAGCAGGTAGACTGGCAGGAACACCAGGTAGCAATACAAAGAGAACATGCTACTTTAACACAAGTACAGGGTAAAACAGACACATATCAGGAATATGAAATGTTGGGATAAGATATACCTTACCACAAGTTAAAATGCTAAATTATTACTATATTTTTTAAATGTATCCTTTCTGATAAAACATACCAAAGATTAAAAGTTGGACAATGATTGTAAATTATTATATATTTGTATATGCTTCACAGCTCAAACCACACCTACTGTAAAATCAGTAGAAACTCTGCTGTTTAACAGCTGAAAGAGAGGGGTGTGACTTATGGTAAGGATGGGGCTAGTCTTACTTTTGATTTGGGTAGAAGTTGAGCTTCTATGTAAAGTCTTGGCCTAGGATTCAAAGGGTTACCTTAGAAATACTGGGTTTAATTAGACTAACACAGGTTATTGAACATCAGCACCTTTGCCACCTTAAAAACATTTTAGGTCAGGTTCTTTTTAAATAATTAGAAGCCACTTAATTTTTTCCAGATTAGCACACTAACAATAATTAGATCATAGTGCAGTGATGGCGAACCTTGGAACCCCAGAAGTTTTGGAATTACATTTCCCATGATGCTCATGCACTTTGCAGTGTAGTTGAGCATCATGGAAAATGTAGTTCCAAAACATCTGGGGTGCAAAAGTTCACGTTGTATGGAAAGGAGAGAACATACTACTTTGAGTGGGAAATTTGATGGTTTTTGTATACATTGTCAAGCAAAAAATGAATCAGAAAGACCCCAGAAAAGGATGGTAAAAATTATGTATGAAACTACTTTGTTTTTAATTAATTATTGCAGCAGACAGGAACTTCCAATAATAATTTGATCAAGTGCCTAAGAATACCAAATTATCACATACATTGCCTGAAGTTGTTACACCACGTAATACCCCATTTATATAAGAATGTAACACGACATAATAGTTTCCATTTAATTATTAAGTGATCAAGCTAATTAAAGTAACTGCAGCCAAGATAAACCCAGCCTAGTCTTTGCTGTAAATTGTAGTGCAGTGGTTTTATTGGTTTATGTGACCAAAGGGCATTGATGCTTAGATGTCCAGACCATGTTTAGCAGTGTCACTATGCATCGGGTTACTTGGAATAACTGTATGACAAATCAGCCTACCTGTTTTTAAAGGACATAAAATGTTTTTTTTTAGCACTGTCTCCTTTTAAATGCATTTTTTGTTGTGTACAGAGAATCAGTGACAGCTGTTTACAAAGAAAGCCATTAGTAACTAACACTAACTGGTAAACACATGATTGTAAAATATGCTGATTAGTTTCAATCATCAGTGGGGACCAGATCATCAGCGAACACCCAGTTGGAAAGCTGGCAGCCAGGTACAAGCTGTTAAAGTGAAAATGTAAATTAATGTAACCCCTACATGGGGCATTGTGCAAAGGCACATTAATCTACAGATTGCAGTTGGGAAGGAGGTAATACCCAACATTGAATTGAAAGTATTTAAAAAGTAACTGCTCTGCAAAAATGTGATGGATGGTCAGGTCAGGCTATTTAAAACAATGTTATGTTTATTTTTTAATGTTTTTAAATAGGGCATAAACTTTCTGAACAGTAATACACAATTTAGTTCAACAGAATAAGTAATACAGTTTCAAAAAATGACACTAGCGTAATGTTGTCAAATGTATAGTTTTTGGTCAAAACTTGTACAAAGAAGTGACAGTACCCTGCCCTAATTGGCTTTGATAATGGATGCAAAAGGAAGTGTCTGATTATTAATTTTGGAGTCCATGTGCACACCTACAATCATGATTGGCTGATGCCAAGTTGCTGCTTCTACTGTAGTCAACTTTCTGTTATATAACAAAACATCAATGAAATATACTATACATTGTTTATATTTATATGTGCATGTGTGTGTGAGTTATTATGAAGTAGTAGTTAAAGGGTTTGTTAACCCATCTATAAAAAACAATGCCAACCCCTCTACTAGAGGCTGGCATTGCACAATGTGTCTGTAGTTTTAAAAAATTAGCATCCTAAATACCTAATTTGAGCTGTCTTCAGGCCAGTCACATCATTTGTGGCCGCTTTACAGCTCCGATGGATTGTTCTGCGAGAGTGGCCCTGATCTCCATCTGACATCAGGCAGGGAGATTACGTGTCCGCTCATCTCCTCCGCAGAAGCCATGTATCGGAGCAGGAAAGTGTCCGAAAATCATGTGACTGGCCTGAAGACAGCTCAAATTAGGTATTTAGACTGCTCGTTTTTTAAAACTACTGACACAGTATGCTTTGCCACCTCTAATAGAAAGGCTGGCACTGGCAGTGAAGATTTTTGCATTTTATTTACAAGAATAGCGGCAGGTGCAGGGCCAGAGACAGGCAGGAAGGAGAGGGGACATATATGTATGATGCAGGGACGCAATCAAACCATGATGATCAGAGCAGAACAGCCCTGATTTTCGTGGTCGATTTAGAGAAGGCATGCAGGAAGTGGCGAGTTCATTTTTTTTTACAGTTTAGAGGGGGCAGATTACACAGCACAGGCACTGTGCTGTGTAATCTGCTTTAATGGAGCAGGATCTGCATTTTTTGTGGGGGGGTTAACAAAAACTTAAAAAAAAAAGCTTAACCTGAATTTGCATGCATGTTGACAGTGGTTTTTCAGTTTGAATTTGAGCTCATCCACTAAATTCAAAGTTACAGAATTGGCTAATGGCAAAGTGTTCAGATATTAATAATAAACTAACACAAACTATAAAGAGTAAATTTGCAAAAAGAATGTTACTTACCCAGTTTTTGCAAAGTTTGTCCAATATGTCATTACTACTGCACTGAGCATAACATCATTTTTGGAGAAATTGCAAGGAAATAACTCTGTAGGTCCAATCATTGGAATCCCAAAAACATAAGGAACCTCATCTCCGTGAGCTGTATCTGCCCAAGCAGGCACTTGATCAGATTGGCAATGATGGAAAAAGGCATAGAAGTATGTAGGAGAACCAAAGTTGGAGTGCAAATCCGCAGTTGCTACTGCTGGTGCAACCCATTGGTGGTCAGTGAACAATGCCAACAATGTTTTTCGTCTTGTTTCAGGGTTATGTCGATCTGCCCAATCTGTATACATAAATTTTATAGTTTCCCTCATTATATCTTTTCCTTCTGTATATCCATACAAGTTATCCACAAAATTTGAAACTGCAAAGTCAAAATCACTTGCAGAAATTCCATCCTCATGATCCACAATGCTTTCTACAAATTTAAATCCTTCTCCTTGATTGACACCCAACATTATGTCATAGTTTAGGAATTCACCTTGCTCCATCAGTATCTGAGGATCATCAGGAATAACATCCCCATCAATTACCGGACCAAAAGCTATGTGATACCTTGCTGGCTGTATGTCTTGGTCAACAAGTTCTCGGTAAGGCCTTTTCTGCAAACATTCCACTAATTCTACTGTATCAGTCATGTTGCATCCAACTTTTGTTGCTAATATCCGGGTATATTTGGCAGGCTGAAAACTTACAGCCCAACTAGAAAGAGCGGTTCCACTTTGTGCAATTGCCCTTTGAAAAAGTCCTGTATAAAATAAAAACAGAAAATTATATTTATTGTAATTGTACAAGATCAATAATCATCATGAACTAACATTTAAGGAAGAAAATGTTCTAAACACATTAAAGTCTATTACATGCATACATTTTATTAAATTAAATAGAGAAGGTTCACCCATAGACACTGCTTAATAATTGCCTTTGCAGATGAATCAACTAAAGTGTACATAACATTAGTTACTGTATATTTTCTATTAATTTATATTAAAGCTGAACTCTAGTCCAAAAATAAGACACGCTACATTACATTGCCAAAAGTACTGGGATGCCTGCATTTACATGCACATGAACTTTCATTGCAGTCTTTCATTGCAGCTATAACAGCTTTAACTCTTCTGGGAAGGTTGACCCAAGGTTTAGGAGCATGTCTATTGAAATGTTTGACCATTCTTCCAGAATTACATTTGTGAGGTCAGGCACTGATGTGGATGAGAAGACCTGGCTTGCAGTCTTTGCTCGAATTTATCCCAAAGGTGTTATATCAGGTTTAGGTCAGGACTCTGTGCAGGCAAGTCAATTTCTCCCACCCCAAACTTGCTTATCTATGTCTTTATAGACCTTGTTTGTGCACTGGTGTGAAGTCATGTTGGAACAAGAAGGGGCCATCCCCAAACTGTTTCCACAAAGTTGGAAGCATGAAATTGTCCAAAATGTCCTAGCAAGCTGATGCCTTAAGAGTTCCCTTCACTGAAACTAAAGGGCCAAACCCAATCCATGGAAAACAACCCCATACCTTAATGCTCCCTTCCACCAAATTTTTTGGACTCGTCTTCCAAACAAGGTCCATAAAAACATGGATGAACAAGTTTGCAGTGGAAGGAACTTGACTGGCCTGCACCTGATGGGATTAACACCTTTGGGATTAATCAGAATGCATGCCAGGCCTTCTCATTTAACATCAGTCCCTGAACTCTCAAATACGATTCTGGAACCATAGACACACTCTTAAACCTCCTGACCTCAACCCAATAGAACAGCTTGATTTGAGTATGCATCCCAGTGATGGTCTACTGATGAGGTTTTCAGGTGCAGCCTCTGACACACCAAAGGGTTGTGCATATCATTTACTGCCAGACATGTTACAGGAGATGGTCGGAGACTGAAGACATACTACATGAGATGATCAGAGACTGCAGACATGATACAGGAGAGATACAGGAGATTGTCAAAGACTGGTAATGATTAAGCACATTTCTGTTGTGTGAAATGCAATCTACCTTGACCACTGCTGGTGGGCATATCAGTTACACCTGCAGCGTTGAGTTATTTTCAGTTGAGACTGCAGACGTACTAAAAGAGATGGTCAGAGACTGCAGACATTGTACAGGAGAGGGTTACAGACTGCAGACCAACCACAAGAGATGATCAGAGACCTGCGACATACTACAGAAGATGGTCAGAGACGTCAGACATACTACAGGAGATGGTAAAAGACGGCAGACATAAAACAGGAGATGATCAGAGACTGCAGACATGCTAAAGAAGATGATCAGAGACTGCAGACAAGATACAGGAGATGGTCAGAGACTGCAGACATACTACAGGTAACCCCTCAGCCCTCTGACCCTGCAGTCAGCACCACAATATGGCTAGACTGTCAGTAACAAGCAGTGGAAAATGATAACCCAGTGATTAGTGAATAACTTTGCCAGTTGCCACAGTCTCACTTATCTCTATGGCAGCACAGCAGTAGTAAGTGGTATATGATGACCATCTCTGAGGCAGCGAGCTGAAAGGGAAAGAGGGAGGTTCAGCTCCTCAGCAGCAGCAGCTACACTGCTACCAGCTGGCCCTTGCGTGTTCTCCACTCCAAGTCAAGCTCCTCCAAAGTCCAAGATGGGAAGTGACAGTACAGTGTGTAGAGGCAGTCGGTGGGTGAGACTTCAGGAGCTGCCCGGTCCTGCTGTGTCTGTAGCACAGCCTTGCCGTAACAGTGTGAGTGTCTGTGCCTATGTGCCCTAAACTGACCTGCTGCATTAGCCACTCTGCTCACCTTGCCGACTGATGTGCTGCCTGTTGTAGTGGTGCTGGCAACTTGTGAGACAGCAGAGCAGAGACGCTTTTTATTTTTGGCAGGATGCTCTAGGGTGGGTTTGAACAATCCCTGACCCCCCTTATCTACATTCCTGTCTTTTACTTTCTTTTATGACTGCTTAAGGTAATCATGACATCATGAGTGTAAAACTCCCTTTTGGGGGCACAAACAGCAATAAAACATCATAGAGCAGTGAAGGCCTCCTTCCACTATCTCAGTGCTGTGGGTTAATGACAGATTAGAAACTATGGTATTTTAAACAAACAGATCGCAATAATGTTTTGCTCCTTCAAAGTGGTCACCACCCTTTATGGCTAAGGAACATACCTAAGGGCCAAAAAATGCACGTAAAAAGGATTTGTTCAACGGTGGATGATTTTGTGCTCCAGTCTGAAGTATTGAAAGACAGGTTTGTAGAGAAGGTTTATAATCCTCAGAGATTGGATGCAATTGTAGAGGAGATAAAGACCATTCCACATGAGGATTGGCCTGTTAAGCAACAGTCAGGACTCATACAGACCAGGCTCATACAGACCAGGCTTTATCTCGTCATTTTATTCCCAGTATGGGGAAATAGAATCTATTTTTAAGACCCACTGGCATATCTTATGTTTTTGACAAGACCCTTAAAAAAGGAATTGCCCCCCGCAACCCAAATGTATTTATTGAAAGGCCCCTAGTGTGAGTGATAGGGTAATTAAAACGTTTTTGGGCCCTCCCACTAGACCATACTTGTTTTGTTACAGGGATGGCTTCTTTGTGTGCCGATAAGAGGCCTAGACATTTTCACATCAACCTCCAATAACAAAGAATTCACAAATAAAGAATTCATCACATTTAATACAACACATGTAGAGTATGTTTTGGAGTGTTCTAATTGCAGAACACATACAAAACATAAAATTGGGGTTTAAAGACAATAATGTGTCTCTGCATTTTAAAACATCATCCATAATCGGGATCCCTCAGGTCTGAAATTTTGGGGTGTAGACTGTGTAAAACCAGTGTGGAGAGGCTCCAATATGGTTAGGGAACTCTCCAAACGTGAAACTCACTGGATTTTTTTAATTGATACACTCACCCCTAAAGGGTTAAACATTGAGTTAGAGATAAATTGCTTCTTTAGCGACTACTGTAATTGTCACTTTATGGTTGATTTTACTTTAAATTGTCAGACGTTTTATTTTTTTAGTTGTTGAGTTTGAATTTCAAATGTTTTCAAATTATGTAATATTTAAATGTGTAAGGTTGTATATCCCTGACTAAGGTGTACCTTTTATTCTTATTTCTACTTTTATTTCTTCCCTTTTTTGTACACATTTTTATATATGTGCATACCCATATATGTATATATATATATTTTTAATTGTTAATTTATTCACAACAGGATATGGGTCCACATGAACCACAGCAACAATACAATTATGTCAACATTCACCGGTATATACATTCAAGGTTAAACATATGCATCACCGTATCAGACCTCACACCAGCTACCCAAATGGGTCCCAGATGATATATCTATATTCTATGACCCAGTCAGAACACCTCCTTCCCGGGTCCAACTTAGAGCCGTGATAGGTGGCCTGTCGCTGCGGACCTGCGGCCCCACCTCCCACATTTTTTTACTTTTTAACCTCCCTGGCGGTATGATTCTGTCTGGAATTACGTACCAAAAGCGGTACAATTATTTGCATGGAAATTTGGCGTTTTATACTGTAGGCCTGCAATTCTTAGGAATAACTTGCTTAAATCTGTCCAAACAAGACATCCCGGGTATGATAAAGTTTGAAAAACAAAATCATATGTTTTTATATAATAAAAAACTATAAATAATTATAACAAATTATAATGTAATTATAATAAAATTCAATAATGTAATCAACTCAAAAACACTGAAATTTGCTCAGTTGCAGAATTGTCGCTGTCATTCCTTTTTTTTTTTATGACGAATTTCCCCACAAATCGCTATCGCTCAATTCTGCAAGTGATTAAAATGTATTATCGCTGTTTTCTAGCTGATCTAAAACCATTTTTGACATAAAGGGACACTTTTGGTTGCTATGGGCAATCTACAGTTTCCAGGCAGAAAGAACACTTTTTATTTTATAAAAGAACATGCAGGGCACTGGACAGACCACTAGGGACAAGGGGGGTGTGTATTTTTTACATACAGTTCTGTAATCTATAAGATTACATTGTACTGTATGTAAAGTGTTTGTTTACATTTTTGAATTTGGCGCGGTTCTCCGCTTCCGTGCGTCGTAACGTCGCAGGAAACGGAGATCGGCGGCACACGGGGACGCTGTGTGAATCGAGCGAGCACCCGCTCGCTCACACAGCGGGGATGCATCGCTGGATCCAGGAAGAAGGTAAGCCAGCGCGCGCTGCAGGCTCTGCATGGCTACCCCGTGCGTGACTCGGGGATACCGTTCTTAGCAGAAAAAACCCACCCCGAGTCACACACGAGGATACCGCCAGGGAGGTTAAAACAGTAAAAATAAGAGCAAAGAAAGAGAGGACAGACAAGACTGTGAACATTGTCCACGAGCAGCACAGAAGAAAAAGAAAGAGGAAAGTAAGGGGGGTTTTGGGGAAGCCTGCTAGAATGGACATCCACTCCTTCCAAGTGGTATCTATAGCTTCCCAGCACAATAGGTCATTCCAGGCATCTCTGGGGGTCGGTCTCCATCGGGAGACACTCCTGAGAGCCTGTCTCTCCTCCGAGTACTTAAATAGATTCCAGAGATGCCAGGTCTGGGAGTACGACTCACTTCTGTCCTGGCTTGTCAGGATTAGATCCTCCATCTTGATTTTGTCTACTTTCCGCAGCCACATAGCGACTGTCGGTGGGTTTGGAGATTTCCAACAGAGTGGAATGCACGTCTTGGCTGCGTCCAGTAGGTGGTGAATGACTGATTTCTTAACATATGCGTGCGGGGGTGCCCGTTGCATGTAAAAGAAAGTACGCCGGATCATCAGGGATTATGCAATCGGTAAATTTCTGTGAAATTCGTCTGACCTCTTCCCAGAACGTCCTAATGCGTGGGCATGACCAGAAGAGATGTAGCAACGTGCCTCTGTCAGTCTGACATCTCCAGCAGAGATCAGACGCTGTTGGGAAAATTTTACTCAGTAGGGCCGGGATTCTGTACCATCCCGTCAAAATTTTATAGTTTGTTTCTTCGATTTTAGTGCATAATGATGACTTGTATGTGAACGTAAGAATATGTTGTTTTTTATTGGTGGGGAATGTGCAAACTAGGTGTCTCTCCCACTTGATGAAGCTTGGAATCTGGTACCCCTCCGCCGGTGTGATCAACATGCCATGTACCAGGGACAGGGCATGTGGAAGCGTGCCCGACTCCGAGCACAACTCCTCCAGAGTCATGAGAGGCTGGTCTGCACTAGCAGGAGGCGGAATGGTGCCTCGGAAATGGCTGAGCTGACCGGCTCTCAAAAAATCAAGCTGGTACTGGCCCGACGGGTCCATTAGCTCCGCCATCGTTTTCCAGCGTCCTGCCCCACCGAAGTGGAAGGCCTAGAAAAGTCCAGAGTCTTTCAAAGTGCAGAATTTCCCATTCCTCATACCCGGTTCAAAGTGAGGGTTGCCTAGGATCGGATGCAGTGGTGAGTTACCCGAGGATAAATGAACCTGTGCCATTACTTGTGCGCAGATCTTGATGGTGGTGCCTATAAGCGGGTGATGATGGGCACCCCCTTGAATCTCCGGGTAGCACCAGGGAGCTCATCGTAATAAAATCTTGCATTGCGCCTGTTTCAGCTGTGGCCAGAGTTTGGTCTTCTCGTGTCGGCACCAGTTAATGAGTCGTTTGAAGTGCGCCGCGTGGTAGTATTTACATATGTCTGGCATTGCCAATCCTCCATATTGCTTGGGGAGGGAGAGGATGGTCTTATGAAGTCTAGGGTGTTTCCCTGCCCACAAGAATTTCCCGAACGCCAATTGGACCTGTTTGAAGTAGTCTACCAGAATATGTACGGGGAGGGCCTGCAGAAATTTAGGCAGAATGGTCATTTTGAAAATATTGCATCTGCCGAACCAGGAATGGAGGCCAGTGGTCCACAGGTCCAAGAACTTTTGGACCGTTTTGAGCAAGGGGGGAAAATTAAGTTTGTAGACGTGGGATATCTTCGGGGGTATGCGTGTGCCTACATACGTCAGCACGGTATCTGTCTACTTTAGGTGAAAGCTGTTTTGGAGGTGGGATAGTTGTGGTTGGGAAATTCCCACACCCATCGCCTCAGATTTGTTCAGATTGATTTTCAGGTTGGACAATTTCCCGTATGTGTCAAATTCGCGCATAAGGTTGGGGAGCGATATTGACGTTTTATCCAGCGAGAATAGCATGTCGTCGGCATAGGCCGAGACTTCAGAACCTTGGCCGTATTGTCCCTAGCCTCCCTGGTCGGGACAAAACCGGGGTGCCCGTTGCATGTAAAAGAAAGTACGCCGGATCATCAGGGATTATGCAATCGGTAAATTTCTGTGAAATTTGTCTGACCTCTTCCCAGAACGTCCTAATGCGTGGGCATGACCAGAAGAGATGTAGCAACGTGCCTCTGTCAGTCTGACATCTCCAGCAGAGATCAGACGCTGTTGGGAAAATTTTACTCAGTAGGGCCGGGATTCTGTACCATCCCGTCAAAATTTTATAGTTTGTTTCTTCGATTTTAGTGCATAATGACGACTTGTATGTGAACGTAAGAATATGTTGTTTTTTATTGGTGGGGAATGTGCAAACTAGGTCTCTCTCCCACTTGCTGAAGCTTGGAATCTGGTACCCCTCCGCCGGTGTGATCAACATGCCATGTACCAGGGACAGGGCATGTGGAAGCGTGCCCGACTCCGAGCACAACTCCTCCAGAGTCATGAGAGGCTGGTCTGCACTAGCAGGAGGCGGAATGGTGCCTCGGAAATGGCTAAGCTGACCGGCTCTCAAAAAATCAAGCCGGTACTGGCCCGACGGGTCCATTAGCTCCGCCATAGTTTTCCAGCGTCCTGCCCCACCGAAGTGGAAGGCCTAGAAAAGTCCAGAGTCTTTCAAAGTGCAGAATTTCCCATTCCTCATACCCGGTTCAAAGTGAGGGTTGCCTAGGATCGGATGCAGTGGTGAGTTACCCGAGGATAAATGAACCTGTGCCATTACTCGTGCGCAGATCTTGATGGTGGTGCCTATAAGCGGGTGATGATGGGCACCCCCTTGAATCGCCGGGTAGCACCAGGGAGCTCATCGTAATAAAATCTTGCATTGCGCCTGTTTCAGCTGTGGCCAGAGTTTGGTCTTCTCGTGTCGGCACCAGTTAATGAGTCGTTTGAAGTGCGCCGCGTGGTAGTATTTACATATGTCTGGCATTGCCAATCCTCCATATTGCTTGGGGAGGGAGAGGATGGTCTTATGAAGTCTAGGGTGTTTGCCTGCCCACAAGAATTTCCCGAACGCCAATTGGACCTGTTTGAAGTAGTCTACCAGAATATGTACGGGGAGGGCCTGCAGGAGATAAAGAAATTTAGGCAGAATGGTCATTTTGAAAATATTGCATCTGCCGAACCAGGAATGGAGGCCAGTGGTCCACAGATCCAAGAACTTTTGGACCGTTTTGAGCAAGGGGGGAAAATTAAGTTTGTAGACGTGGGATATCTTCGGGGGTATGCGTGTGCCTGCATACGTCAGCACGGTATCTGTCTACTTTAGGTGAAAGCTGTTTTGGAGGTGGGATAGTTGTGGTTGGGAAATTCCCACACCCATCGCCTCAGATTTGTTCAGATTGATTTTCAGGTTGGACAATTTCCCGTATGTGTCAAATTCGCGCATAAGGTTGGGGAGCGATATTGACGTTTTATCCAGCGAGAATAGCATGTCGTCGGCATAGGCCGAGACTTCAGAACCTTGGCCGTATTGTCCCTAGCCTCCCTGGTCGGGACAAAACCGACTTGGTCAAGGTGGATAAGGTTGGGCAGATGTCGTTGGATTCTGGATGCAATTATTTAGGTGAATAGTTTAAAGACGGTGTTTAGCAAAGATATCGGCCGATAACTATCGCATTGGCTTGGGTCCTTCCCGTCCTTGGGGATCAATGCTATTTGTGCCTGCAGGGTGGATACATGCAGTCGTGACCCCGAGCTCAGGCTGTTAAAAAGGTCCACCAAGTGGTCGCCCAGGGACGAAAGGAGAGTCTTATAGTAGGTGGTGGTAAGTCCGTCTGGGACCGGGGCTCTACCTGGTTTGGTGGTGCCCAATGCTGTTTGGAGTTCGGGCAGGGTAATCGGTTCGTCCAGTAGGTCTCTTGTGTGATCTGTCAGAGTTGGCATGTGTGAGGAGGTAAGGTACTCTGACGTCTGGTCTAAGTCAGGGCGGGGGGAAGAGGCAGGTAGATTGTACAGAGAGTGGTAGAGAGTTCTGAACTTTTGTGAGATGTGCTGCGGTGTAGATATCTTCCGACCCACGTACGAGATAATGTGTGGTATATAGGACGCCATATTTTGCGTACAAATCGTCTGAGCCAGCATTCTCCCCCATTTGTCACCTGACTCATAGACTTGGCCTTGGAATGCAGAATGTCCGTTACTTGTTTGCGGGTATTGTCGAGTTCGGAGCTCAACTGATCTGTCGGTGACTGTTTATGTTGTGTCTCCAAGACCTGTAGTTTGAGAAGTAAAGTATTGAGTTGCACAGTTCTTAGTCTCTTCAGTCTGGACCCGTGTTTAATAAGTATGCCCCGGACTACAGCCTTATGGGCCTCCCATACCACCCCTGGGTCACTGTCCTGGGTGCTATTAGTGTCGAAGAAATGTCAGATTTCTTTAATAACTTCCTTCATGGTGTCAGGATCCAGCAGGAGACTCTCGATCAGTCTCCAGGGGTGTCTCCGAGCATTCTGAGTGTCCGACAAAGCGTAAACCAGTGCTATCGGAGCATGGTCCGACCACATAATTGACCCAATTGAGGTGTTTTTGACTGCTGAAAGGTGTCTGTAAGGGATCAGGAAATAGTCGATAAGTGAGTATGACTGATGCGGTCTGGAGAAGAAGGTATAATCCCTCTCTCCTGGGTGAAATAGGCGATAAACATCTACAGTGGTTGACCGCGATATTGTGTCAATCTCGCTCCCTTTCTCGGCGAGATTGAGCACTTGCGAGCCCCATCGCGGGAGCCAGCGCCGAGCTGGCTTGCCGCGATGGAGACAAAGCCGTCATAGAAGCGACGGGGATCCCGGAGAGTGGGAGAAGACCCCGGAGAGTGGGAGAAGACCCCCCTGCTGCCGAAGATGTCGAAGGAAGCCCGCCGGGTGGTGGGCGCTTTTATCAAAGCGCCCCCCCTCGGCGGCGGAAGAGAACCAGACGGCGGCGAAGAACAGCGGCACCCACCCCCCCGCAGAAGCCCGCCGGAGGGGGCGCTTTTATAAAAGTGATCATACACACCCCCCCCGGCGGCCAACTAATAAAATATTTCAATACCCTGTGTGGTTTATTTGTGTTTACACTTTGCCTCCAGGTGAATGGGTAGGGGTACAATGTACCCCATACTCATTCACTTAGGGTGGGGGGTCGGTATTTGGGGGCCCCCTTAATAAAGGGGCTTCCAGATTCCGATAAGCCTCCCGCCCGCATACCCCGACAACCAATGGCTAGGGTTGTCGGGAAGGGGCCCTGTCTTCATAAACATGGGGACAGGGTGCTCTGGGGTGGGGGGCCGCAGTGCGCCCCCTGCCCCAGAGCACCTGACCCCCCCATGTTGAGGGCATGCTGCCCGGTACGGCTCAGGAGGGGGGGGGGGCGCTCGCTCGCCCCCACTCCCTTCCTGACCGGCCAGCCGGCGTACTTTGGATACGGGTCTGGTATGGATTGTGGGGGAACCCCCACGCCGTTCGGCGTAGGGGGGTCTCCTTACAACCCATACCAGACCTAAGGGCCCTTTATGCTCCTGAGGGGGGAACCCATGCCGGATTTTTATTTAAAATCCGGCGGGGACTTCCTTCTCAGGATTCATAACAAACTCCGCCCACGTGTAGAATTGGCGGGAATCCGCATCGGATCCCCGTCGCTTCTATGACGCACTCGCTGGAATGTGCTTTTACTATTCCAGCGAGTGCGAGATGTCGGCAGCCTGTCACCGCGATGCTGTCGTGCTAAAAACACATTCTCTGCGGCAGGCACTGTATTAGTTGAGCGGAATGGAGCGTCACATGTATACGTTTACGTAAGTCTCCCAAAGTAGAAGACAGACCAGTGGAAGTGTCTTCTGCCAGCCTCAGGGGGATATTATAATCCCCCCTACAATGAGCTGACCTTCCGCGAAACGCATCAGTTGCTCTAGTTGTCTCGCTAGGATGTTTATATACAATTTGTGTGTAAGGTTTACAGCATAAATATTATGAATTGTGTTGTTTATATTATGGTAGTCTTGATACACTATTGAGAAGCAAATTTAAATGTTTGTTTATGAATTGTATAATAGGATAGATGTATTATGATTTAGGACATTTAGAGCAATATAACAGTTTGAGTATCTATATGTCCTGTGCTGGATTAGATGTATATGCTGTATAAAGACTGACTGCAGATTTTTTTTAACATCTGGGTGGAGTGTTGTTAACCGCCTAGGAAATTGGAGTGCCTTACCACTTTGGGGGTTCATGTGCTGCAGTCATTTAATATAAATGTTGGGATGGCGTGTCATGAGGCCACGCCCTCAGAGAAAGTCATGATGATGAAATGCATCAGGCGTGACCTTACAGCGAACGTAAGTGACGTTTGCATTCCATGGCCAGGAAGAGACAACCGGAAGTAATCAATGGATGCTGTCTTCCGTATGTTTGTAAGCCTAGTGTCTATCTTGTGCTGTGAAATACGCTGCTGGTTTTTGATGACATAAGAACTACCTCATTGTCGCATTTTATTGAGTGTGCCATCAAGTTCAATAAAGGATAAAAATGTGATTACACTATTTGGAGCTTTTTTCTTTATCCAAGTACCTATGGGAGATGCTGTACAATTCTGACACCCTCCAGGATGTGGATGACAGTTACCTGAAATATATTGAGGCTTGATATGTTTTGCCTTCTGGTGAGTGAGAACCCCTAAGGGGAGTGTAACACATGGCTTGAGGATTTTTGTGTGAGGTGGCAGTACAATATCGCAATAGGATTACCACCTGTGTCTTTCTGGACTCTTTTATCACCATCTGTCATTCTTTTTTCTCATATGCCATTTTTCATATGAAAGCTAGTCATAATGAAGTAATGATGGTAGCACTGCTTTAGTATTCAGAAGTACTTATTGAAGTGCCTGTGGACATTTTACTAAGATTTGGATATGGCAATAAAACATGACAGGGGTTCTAGTCTCTCCCCGCTTTATCCAAAACCAAAGTTTTACCTGTAGTTATACTTCAATGCCCAGTTTTCGAACTTTAAACATTAATATTTGGGCTTCTTTCTAAAAGTGTTTTACAACTCTCAAGTATGTTCAGCTGTCACTGTGATAAAAGTGAGGGAAATTTTATTTCTGATGATATCTAAGGCCGCGTACACATGATCGAATTTATCTGCTGAAACCGGTCTGACGGACCGTTTCAGCAGACAAATCCGATCGTGTGTACGGGCGAGCAGACAGGTTTGTCCATCGGACAAATTTCAAAGCATGCTTTGAAATTTGTCCGCTACAAACCTGTCCGTCGGATCTGTCCGCTGGTTAGTACACTAACCAGCGGACAGAACTGTCCGCGCATGCGTCGAATGGATTTGACACATGCGCGGAAGCATTTTATTTCCGGGTCTGGTGACGTGGCAGCGTCAACGTCACCGCCACGTCACCGCGTTCCCTGGCCGAGGGGATTTTCATCCGATGGTGTGTACACACCGTCGGACGAAAATCCGGAGGAGAGACATGTCCGCTGGAAACAGTCCGTCGGACGTGTTTTAGCGGACATGTCCCTCCGTGTGTACGTGGCCTCAGAGGAAATCTACCTCACTTTGGATAGATTTCCTCCTCTAACTTTCTGTTGTGTCTACAGGACAGGAAGTGGAGGGAAACAAAAGAGAAACAGGTGTTAAAGAAATCTAACTTTATTATATTTTATAGTTTGATTATTTTTTAGGCACATGTTATTATATGTCTTACTAATAGTTTCCTGTAGCGGGGGCATTTTTGCCTCTAAATCTTGTGTTAATGTTGTGTAATGATATTTCGTGACTAATGCTATAAATTGGTATTTGGCACCATCTTAGGTCTCTTGTTCCTGGGACACATGGCTTGCCAGCAGAGCTCTGTATGTGTTTCACAGAGCTCTGGCCTACATTGTGCTGAACAAACCAGCGACCCTTGGGTAGGTAACTGAGAACTCCCGGTCATCTGTGAAACATTACAACGTGATAGTGTGGTTGCAGCAAACAGACTGAGATCCTGTGGAGCGGAGGCATCCATCTGCCTGGACATCGTATGGTGAGAGGGCTGATGCCCAGAACTTTGTAGTGCTTTTCACACACCTAGAACTGATTGAGTAGTTTTGCTGGGACCGGTAGTTCCACGGAACAGTTTAGTCAATAGAGTCACCTGTGCATAGGCCTCAAGCCTGATTTGATTGTTTGGTGACTGCCACTGGAAGTATATTTCTAGGAAGGAGTGTGCAGGTACTTCTCACAATTTAAGCTGCTGACCAGTGTTGTTCTACATTGCTTTATTGATCGGGGAACCTTTTGGATTACAATCTTTGTTTCACTATAGCTAGCAGAAGAAAGAAGACCAGAGACTGTGCTGTGTTCTTGCCGCAAGGCCTTACAGAGTTGTTACCACTAACTAGAGACTGTAGGGGGGGATGTTGAGTTAATTATATTGTGTTACCTAAATTCTTGCTAAATACAGTGTGCCGCACAGTGGATTTCATAGTGTCTACATGGTGTGCTGGAAGTGGGAAGGTGTCCAGTGCTGAGGTCTGTTGCCTGAGCATTAGTCCCACTTGGAGACACCCCTGCTGAAGCAATACAGGTGGCTCTCAGGCGATTGCCACTTATAACCTCTTGTCTCATTACTATATACCAATTGTGAATCCATGTTTAACTATAAAACCTGTTCTAGTAAAGTTACCTTTTTGCTTTAACACAATCTGTTGTGAGGCTTGTTAATTCTCCAAGCAGGTGTAAGGCCGCGTACACACGGCTAAATAAATTCGATCAAGTCAGTCTGACAGACCGATTTGATCGGATTTGTCTGCTGGGCTATTTTTGGTTTGATCGCTGTACACACGATCAAACCAAAATCCCCGCCGGCAGACAGCGCGGTGACGTGGCGGTGACGTTGACGCCGCCACGTCACCGCACCAGGGAGTAAAAAACTTCCACGCATGCGTCAAATCCATTCGACGCATGTGCGGGCAGATATGTCCACTGGTTAGTGTACTAACCAGCAGACATGTCGGACGGACGGGTTCCCAGCAGACAGATTTTAAACCATGCTTTAAAATTTGTCTGCTGGAAAAACCTGTCTGTCCGCCCGTACACACAATCAACTTTGTCTGCTGAAACGGTATATAATATAATCTGTATCTATTTACCTATTTTTTATTGTTGACCTTCACACCAGCATTTGCACCACAGCTGTGTCAAGGGGAGTGAGACCAAACTATTGGGGGTGTTAAAGCAGATACAGGCCCAATCAATTACTAGCTCCGGAGGGTGTAGCGCTACATTCCTTTTGGTAATTTGGTAATATAAAAAAAAAGAAGGCCAAAAAAAAAAAGATTTCTAGGTTTAAAATTCCAAAGTCACTTTAGATTTTAAAAGACCTGTAAAGAGCTTAATTTGTACTGTGAAGGTACTTTGCCAAAAAGCTCTCTATGATGCAGGTGTATCTAAATTAAGGGATGTTCTAAAGCACACCCATAAATCACAGAACTTAGGGTACATTTGTAATTTTCAAAGATAAGTTATTTTGCCATGACCACTGAGACTGATGGATTAAAGGGAAAATGATTAAAAGACCATGTCGCATAATTAAACCTTTACTGAAAAACACATACCTGTAGAGAATAAATAAAATACTTAACTTTCGTCCTGCCTGTGCCACCAAACATTCCTCTACTACAGAGAACTGGTTGCCCAAAATCTGTCGGGGACACTGACACTTCCAAAAGGAGTCCAAGTTTCTTCAACAGCTCTGATTTTCTTCTACTGACCTCCACATCAGTGTATAAGAGAGTAATGACATGGAGGTCAGCAGAAGGAATCAGTGAGAGCTGAAGTTGACAATGGAGATCAACACTCCCTGAAGTGTCAGATTACCAGTAGACTAGCAAAACAGTTCTATGTAACCATGCAGCATTGAGTATCGTTAGCAGTAAAAGAGATAAGTATTTATTGTTGATCCCTGGGTTTGAGATAGCTTTGCTTCCAAACCTCCATTTCCACTCTGCTGCATTTCCCAGCAAGACTGTTTAATTATTGTTTTGATCTTCTGTGACATCATCATCTGCCTGCGAGAGGATCTGCTACCCGTGGTAGGATCTGCTTGTACATCATATAGAGAGGGTAACCTTTGGAATTACCTGTCCCAAGTATCCTCAGCCTTCATGCATATAGTGCGTGGGTAGGAACAGGACAGTCTAAGAAGTGGTGGCCAGGTGTGCGGGGGCAGTAACAGGGAGAGGAGGATTCCCATCATTGTTCTCATGAAGCTACTTGCAGAATGTATAGGTTAGGCAGAAGAAGACATTGATAGGCATGTGGGAAGTGACATAGAACAGAGTATGCATATCATTGTTCTCATATACTGAAAAAACAGAAAAAAACATGGATGGCTGTGACAGGGGAGCAGGGAGCTTTTTTTTGTCATTACTCTCATCTGTCTGCAAAAAGCATTGCTGTGGAGGGAGAGGAACTTGTATCTGTGTGGATTGTAATTATTTTACAAATAAATATCTGAAAAGTGTGGGATGCATTTGTATTCAGCCCCCTTTACTCTGATACCCTTAAGTAAAATCTGGTGTAACCAATTCCTTCAGAAGTCACCTAATTAGCAAATATAGTCCACTTTTGTATATTTTTATCTAAATATAGATGCTTGTGCTGTCTAACCTGCCCCTCTCTAAGCGCTAAAGAACCTGTCCGATCCTGCCTGTTTCTGTCCTCCCCATGTAAACTGACAACGGTTTTTCATGGCTGCTGAGCCCTGACACTGTGGTCTGTTTATGTGCCTCCATTATCCACATTTCTCCTCTGTTACCAATACTTTTGGTAATATAGCGTATGTCTGCATTATGTGTTCTTTGTACCCATAGTAGGGCCATGAAACAATAGTATGCATTTTATTTTCCCTTTTTTAACTTACTGACACCAACACTCACTGACACTAAATATAAAACCTTTTTTTCTTTTTTACCTAAAACACACTCACCCCTAACACTGCCACTAACTGCCACTAACACTGATACTAGCTAGCACTAAAATTGACAAATTCACTGACACTTACACTGATACAAATGCTGACACTAAGTGCCATTCCATGAAACTGCCACTAACTGCTATTGACACCAACAATAACTGCCACTACCACTAGCACTGGCACCTACTGTCAGGGATCCAGGCCTGTCTTCCGATCCTCGCACATGCGCAATAGAGCGGCACTCCGGCGTGTACCCGTGCGGGAAAGGCGCGCACACGCGCGCATGCGCGGTCTGGCGACGCAGCGTGCACATGGGCGCGCGCACGGGCGCGCACCTTCCGGGAACCAATCAGAGGCCTGACCAGGCTATTTAAACCAGCCCCTGTCTTATGGCAGGTTGCTGGTTTGTCTTCAGCTTGTGCTTGGACTCTCTGCCGATTACCTGAACCTTGACCCGGATTTCCATACGACTCTCCTCTCGCCAGGAAGTTGTCCTTCCGTACGACTCTCCTCTCGCCCTGAAGTTGACCTTGGCTCTTGTTCCTGGATACGCTGTCTTCTATAATCCCTGACTTCTGGCTTGACTCTGGACTTGTTGACCTCTCCAACCCCTGAACCTCGGCTAGCTCTCTGGACCTGTTCTCAGTCTGATCCACTTGCACCTGCCCGGTACCCCTCCAGTTACCTGCTCCACAGTTCTTCAGTACAGCTTCTGCTACCTGCCTTGCACCTGTCTTGTGGCTCCTCCGCTGCCTGCTCTGCTCACCACCATCAGAAGGAGCTTCAGTTCCAGTCTGCACCAGGATCCCGGCTACCAACCCGGACCTCACTGGCGCTGGTGCCTCCCGGGGCTCACCTCCCCTGTCCCAACTCCAGGGGACGGTCGGCGCCGGGTCGCAACGGTGGGCCACCCTCGGCATCTCGGCTTCGGTGAGTACACAGCCTGATAGTACAAACCAGCCAGATGTCCGAAGCCGACAGGGTGCGCTCTCCCTTCGAGACCCTGTGCCAGCAGGTCTCCGCCCTCACCGAGGCTGTCCAAAAGCTTCAGGAAGGATACGTGCAAATTGATGGTCGCATCCAACAATTAGGCAACCTGCCTGGGGCCGTACCTCCATCCGTGGCTCCATCCCCTGGGGTCGCTACGTCTCAAGCCTCTCCCGCTCCGACTGTGGTTATGACTCAACCCGAACCCCGGGTCCCCATCCCGGAGCGATTTGCGGGCGACCGAAGAAGATATCGGGCCTTCAAGAACGCCTGCTCCTTGTATTTGGCTCTTCAACCTAGGACTTTTTGTTCTGAACCCGTAAAAGTAGGGTTTGTGATCTCCCTTTTGGCCGAAGAGCCGCAAGCCTGGGCGCACAGTTTGATGGAGCAAAGGAGCCCCATCCTGGACTCAATCGATTCCCTCTTTGAGCACATGGCTAAATTATACGACGACCCACAGCGCACAGCCACGGCTGAAGCCGTTCTCCATAACCTGGCTCAAGGAAGAAGACCCGTGGAGGACTACACGGCCGAGTTCCGTAAATGGTCGGCCGACACGGGCTGGAATGAAGCCGCCCTGAAGTACCAGTT
The DNA here is from genome assembly GCA_029574335.1 of Rana kukunoris. NCBI lineage: Eukaryota > Metazoa > Chordata > Amphibia > Anura > Ranidae > Rana > Rana kukunoris. Next base: position 197,560,393 of record CM056052.1, on the reverse strand, counting down.
CCGCCTGGGGCTCGCTGAAAGCCTCAAGGATGAGCTGGCAAGGACTGAAACCCCGGCCACGCTGGAAGATCTGATCCAAGCTGCTACCCAGTTAGACCGGCGCCTACGAGAACGGCACTCTGAGCGCTTTCAAAACGCACGTCCCACCTGGACACCCCCAAGGCCCTCTCCAGCTCTTCCGCCTCCAGCGGCTTCTCCAGTCTCCACGTTTCCTGACCCTGAGCCGATGCAGCTTGGACTTGTCCGGGCGCCTCTCACCTCCGAGGAAAGACAGCGTAGGCGCCAAGCCAATCTATGCCTGTACTGCGGAGCGGCTGGCCACTTCCTCCGCGGTTGCCCCATAAGACCTAGTAAGTCGAAGCCTCCACCTGCCTACAATCTTCACGTTGCTAACTTCCCTCAGACTCATGTTGTGCTTTTTATTTCTCTACAGCTACCAGCAGGGGCAACCCGGCTCCCAGCCATTGTTGATTCAGGGGCATGCAGCTGCTTCCTAGATTCCACCTTGGCTCAGAAACTTCATGTGCCACTTCGCATTAAAGATCATCAGTTACAGATCCACCTGGCCGACGGCTCGCTGCCCCGATCCGGACTTATTACTCACGAGACTCAACCCATCTGTGCCACCACGGACTCAGGCCACCGAGAGTTCCTATGTCTGGATCTTATTCCGTCTCCTCTATTCCCCATCATCTTGGGCCTCCCTTGGTTACAGGCGCATCAACCCTGCATTGATTGGCTAAAGAAAGAAGTCAGTTTCACATCTTCATACTGCACCCAGAGTTGCTTTCCACCTTCAGTCACCGTCTGTTCCGCTATCACAACCCCACCAGAAAACCTTCTGCACGTCCCCTCCGTCTATCTTGAATTTAGGGATGTATTTGATAAACAGCAAGCCGACTCTCTCCCACCTCATCGGCCATACGATTGCCCTATTGACTTGCTACCTGGATCCGAGGTCCCTTTCGGGCGTATATTCCCATTATCCGAGACCGAATTAAAGGCCCTCAAGGCCTACATTGATGAAAATTTAAAAAAAAACTTCATCCGCCGGTCTTCCTCTCCAGCCGGGGCAGGTATCTTCTTTGTGGAGAAGAAAGACGGCTCATTGAGGCCTTGCATTGACTACCGCGAACTCAACAAAATTACCGTCAAAAACAGGTACCCGCTGCCTCTGATTCCAGAACTTTTTCAGCGCTTCCGTTTTTTCCAAGCTAGATTTGAGGGGCGCCTATAACCTCATTCGGATCAGGTCCGGAGACGAATGGAAAACGGCCTTTAGGTCTCGATTTGGACATTTCGAGTACTTGGTGATGCCCTTTGGGCTTTGCAATGCCCCAGCCACCTTCCAACATCTTGTCAATGACATCTTTCGTGATGATCTAGATGATTTTTTGGTGGTCTACTTGGATGATATTCTCATCTTTTCAGCCTCCCTTGAATTACACCGGTGCCATGTCAAAGTGGTTCTTGCCATACTAAGAAAGCATAAACATTACCTAAAAGCAGAAAAATGTGAATTTGAGAAGGCCTCAGTACAATTTCTAGGATTTATTATCTCCACCAGTGGGGTCGCCATGGACCCGCAAAAAGTAGAGGCCATCCAAGCGTGGCCAGCTCCGGTCGACAAGAAGGCGGTGCAGCGGTTTGTTGGTTTTGCCAATTTCTATAGACGATTTATCGTTGGATTCTCCTCCATCGTGGCACCCATTACTAAACCTACCCGACAAGGCGGTCGCTTCCACTGGTCACCAGAAGCTCAGGAAGCCTTTGAAAAGCTTAAATCCGCCTTTTCCTCTGCTCCGGTCCTACGACATCCGGATCCAACTCTACCCTTTACCCTGGAGGTAGACGCTTCTGAGACGGCCACCGGGGCCATCCTATCACAGAGACAAGGGGTGAAGGCTCTGCTACATCCTGTGGCCTACGCCTCTCGGAAGCTAACTGCCCCCGAGAGAAACTACGATGTAGGGGACAGAGAGCTGCTTGCCATTAAGGTGGCCCTAGAAGAATGGAGATACCTACTGGAGGGGGCGGCTCATCCCATCATGATCTTCACAGATCACAAGAATCTCGAATACTTACGTTCAGCAAAACGCTTAAGACCCAGGCAAGCTCGGTGGGCGCTTTTCTTTTCAAGGTTCAATTTCCATATTTCTTATCGACCCGGCTCAAAGAATGGAAAAGCGGATGCCCTTTCCAGGATGTTCCTCGAAACCCCTTGCACTGCAGAACCCAGTACCATCCTGTCACCTCGGAATTTTCTTTTACTTTCCCAAGTGGACTTGTTAAACTCTCTCAAAACGGCTTCCAGACAGTGTTCCGATCCGGAAATTGAGGCACTGGATAAACACGACGACTTACTATGGTCAAGGGGGAACATTTTTGTACCAACGGAAGCCAGACGATTGATCTTGAGTACCTTCCATGACCACAAGTTAGCAGGACATTTTGGGGCACGGAAAACGGGTGAACTGATTTCTCGGTCTTTCTGGTGGCCCAGGTGGAGACAGGACTGTAAAATCTATGTTGCTTCATGCATTCGTTGCCAACGAAACAAGGGTCCCAATACTAAATCCTGGGGATTGCTCAAGCCCTTACCTATTCCGGAATGTCCATGGGCAGAAATTTCCATGGACTTCATTGTGGACTTACCTCCATCTGGAGGCTTTACTTCAATCCTGGTCGTGGTGGACCGACTCTCTAAAATGTCCCATTTTGTGCCCATGGTAGGAACTCCCTCTGCGGCAGAAACAGCCAGGACTTTTTTCAAGGAAGTTGTTAGGCTCCATGGGGTTCCCAGAAGTATCGTCTCTGACAGGGGAAGCCAATTTACATCCAGATTCTGGAAAGAACTTTGTAAGGCCTTGGAAATCAAGATCTGCCTCTCCTCGGCCTATCACCCCCAGAGCAACGGCCAAACAGAGAGAACGAACCAAACTTTGGAGCAATACCTGCGATGCTTTTGTTCCTCCTCTCAAGACGATTGGTCGTCCCTGCTACCATCCGCAGAGTTCTCCTACAACAACTCGGTACATTCCACCACCAATCAGACCCCCTTCTGGTCCAACTTTGGGTTTCACCCATCCTTCCTCCCGGATGATCTACCAGAAATACCTGTCCCAGCTGTTCAGGAACATCTAACAGCCGTCCAGTCAAATTTTCTAAAGCTTCAGGGGATGATGCGACAGGCCCAAGAGGATTATAAAAAATTTTATGATAGAGGAAGAAAAGAGTGCCCAGCCTTTAAAATCGGGGAGGAAGTCTGGCTTTCCGCCACTAACCTAAAATTACCTGTGCCTTCTCGGAAACTTGGCCCGAGGTTCATTGGTCCCTTCAAGATCAGACGGAAAATCAATGCCGTGGCCTTTGAACTTGCCCTACCGGACTCTTACAGGATCCACCCTGTTTTTCACTCCTCCCTCCTTAAACCCGTTGTGCCAGACCCATTTGGCGGAAGAGGGGAACCCCCACCTCCACCAGTGGAGATTGAGGGTGAACTTGAATTCGAAGTGGAGGCCATCGTGAGTTGTAGGAAGAGGGGTAGGCAACTTGAGTACCTGGTCAAATGGAAGGGGTACCCACCAGAGGACAATTCCTGGGAACCTTCTAAGAATCTACATGCCCCACGCCTAATCCGTGCCTTTCACCAGGAACATCCGGAGCTGATGGACAGTTTGGGCGTCCGGAGTCCGCCCCTTGGGGGGGGGGCACTGTCAGGGATCCAGGCCTGTCTTCCGATCCTCGCACATGCGCAATAGAGCGGCGCTCCGGCGTGTACCCGTGCGGGAAAGGCGCGCACACGCGCGCATGCGCGGTCTGGCGACGCAGCGTGCACATGGGCGCGCGCACAGGCGCGCACCTTCCGGGAACCAATCAGAGGCCTGACCAGGCTATTTAAACCAGCCCCTGTCTTATGGCAGGTTGCTGGTTTGTCTTCAGCTTGTGCTTGGACTCTCTGCCGATTACCTGAACCTTGACCCGGATTTCCATACGACTCTCCTCTCGCCAGGAAGTTGTCCTTCCGTACGACTCTCCTCTCGCCCTGAAGTTGACCATGGCTCTTGTTCCTGGATACGCTGTCTTCTATAATCCCTGACTTCTGGCTTGACTCTGGACTTGTTGACCTCTCCAACCCCTGAACCTCGGCTAGCTCTCTGGACCTGTTCTCAGTCTGATCCACTTGCACCTGCCCGGTACCCCTCCAGTTACCTGCTCCACAGTTCTTCAGTACAGCTTCTGCTACCTGCCTTGCACCTGTCTTGTGGCTCCTCCGCTGCCTGCTCTGCTCACCACCATCAGGAGGAGCTTCAGTTCCAGTCTGCACCAGGATCCCGGCTACCAACCCGGACCTCACTGGCGCTGGTGCCTCCCGGGGCTCACCTCCCCTGTCCCAACTCCAGGGGACGGTCGGCGCCGGGTCGCAACGGTGGGCCACCCTCGGCATCTCGGCTTCGGTGAGTACACAGCCTGATACCTACACTGACATCGACACTGACACTTACAATAACACTTACTATACTATATCAAGTCCTGGTCTAGTTAATCTTTTTTTTTTTTTTAACCTCTTAGCATTGACAGTATGCAAATATACAGCCTCTTAGTGGTGGACCTTGATGCTAAAAGGTCCCATATTTGTGTACCAAAATGTAAACAAACCCGTGCTCCCAGAATAGTTACTGGTGCCTAAGGGAAAGCAAGTAGCAGTGGTCACATGATCATAAACTCTGTCCCACCTCCCAGCATCAGAAACCCCTTAAAGGGACGGGAGGCGTCGGCTTTAAAGGGTTAAAGACTTTCCCTCTAGCAAGGAGGATACATTTTATATTTTCCTCCTTATTAGAGGAGAAGTCTTTTGTTTCTTCTTTTTACTGAGGAGATACAACACAAGGTTGCGCTACAGAGTGATTGATCACTGTGAAAGCTAATCACCTTGGTCTCAGTGCCGGCAGCATGTCAGCAAAAACAGAGGAACAAATATATGCAGTGCCAAAGATTAAAGTCCCCTTCTTGGACACTTTAATACATGTGTTATGTGGTAATGAAGGGGTTAATATTTCCTTTCTTTTATTTTTACTTTATCAATAATGTATTTCAATAACAACATTATTATCTGATTAAGATCATTTATGAACATAATGCTTGCATTTATAAAACATGATCTGAATAAAATGTGTTGCAATTATTTTTTTACACATTTTTATACATTTATCAAATATATAAAACCAATGTTTCATGCTTTATTCACACTTAACAGAGCTTTGACCATTTTAAAAATTGCCTATCTGTTTCCCTATTTTACATAAATGCAGGAAAACAATTTTACTATTTTCATTGGGTGGAACTGAAAAGGACAAGGAAAAAATAACTAAAAGTAAAATAAAATATGACTCAGAGTTGAAGGCTTTGACAATTTGGAATCATGCATGCAAAACATTTAAACCTACTTCTCAGAGACAGTAATAAATTCAACTCATGAATTTTCAGTGAGTGTGTGTTATCGTGAAACTCCTCTTTTAACCTAGATAATGTTTCTTGAGCATCAACCATTAAAATAAAATTGTATTTTGCTTTTACAAGGCAGGGTTTCATGTGAGAAGCTAAACTTGCCAATAAGGAATGACAGAATACAATTGACCTCATTTAGTACAGTTCACTGGATCTTTTCCAAAAAACACCTTTATGGAAAAACATGATTTTTGTAAATGTGCTCACAATGTACAAGTATTCTTAAGGCGTCCTTGGAAGTTTACACAGTAAATATAAACATGTCATTCACCAGCACTTATTCATGCATAGGAATGTCAAAACAAAAAAAAAGTGATGCTGCTCTGTACACATTTGTGAAAGCCAAGCACAGTTACAGCAGTGTGGCAACATGCAAGACAAGCCAATAGTGATAAAAATAAAACCTGTATTATACCTTTGGTGGAATTGCTCCAACGGTTGCCTTCTGAATAATGGGACAGAGTCAACAGATTCACACATGATGCACCTGCACCAGATCCGAATACTGTTATTCTTAAAGGATCACCCCCAAAAAACCCAATGTTTTCACTAGTCCATCTTAAGGCTTGGATAAGATCAAGGAGTCCATAGTTTCCCTTTGCAGCTTGGTCACCAGTGCTTAAGAAACCTGCAAAGAAACAAACAAAAAAATAATTAAAATGGATGATAACGGGGACCAAGAATTGTTAAAATTAATAGTTTACACTAACATTACATTTCTACAGCTAGAAACATTATTACACACTTTCAGGGGAATTCAATACAGCATTAACACCATTTTCCAGCAGTATGGTCCTGACACCAGTTTTGGTAGCTTTACAAAAATCTGCAGCAGGTTGAGTTAGTTCTTAAAAGCACTGCTTTTACTTCACCAAATTCATAAATAATTACCTTCAGCTTGTAGATCACAAAGTTGGAGGTAATAACTGTTAGTTGGCATACAAACAAGTCTCTCTCTCTCTCTCTCTCTCTCTCTCTCTCTCTCTCTCTCTCTCTCTCTCTGTACGCTGTATAGTAGAGTTTCATATTTGCTACCACTACCTCCTCTCCTCCCCAGCAGTCCCTGCAGCCTAGTTGTCCATTAGGTGTGCTCGCTCCTTGTGAACAGAAGCAGGCAGTGGGTGGATATTAAAGCCAAAAGCAGTTCAATAAAAGGCCAATAGCCTTATGGGGTCCTTACTGGGCCCCAGCTGTTCAAACAACTTAGGAACAACCTTTATGCTACTTTTTGCCTCCAATTTTTTCAAGAGACCCTAGAGAATAAAATGGCCACCACTGTTTTTTTTTTTACAGCACATCGTATTTTCGCAGCAGTTTTTCAAATGCAATTTTTTGAGAAAAACTAAAATGTAATGAATTAAAAAAAAAAAAAAACATAATCTATACCTCGATTATAGATACCTAACATGTCATGCTTTAAAATTGTGTGCTCATGGAATGGCGCCAAACTACGGTATTTAAAAACCTCCATAGGCAACATTTTAAAAATGTCTACAGGTTACCAGTTTAGAGTTACACAGGAGGCCTAGAGCTAGAATTATTGCTATTGCTCTGATGTTCATGGCGATACCTCACATGTGTAGTGCAAACACTATTTATATATGTGGGCCTGACCTACATGTGCGCTCACTAGTGTGTGCGAGGACGCTTTAAAATGTGATTAATTTTTTATTTAATTATTTTGTCAAATTTTGACACTGTCCCTTTAAAACTTTTGTAATCACTTTTATTGCTATTGCAAGGACTCTTCACATTCCTTGTGATAACAATACAGCATGACAAGTGCTCATTATGGAGATACCTGGGGTCTAAAAGCAAAATATCAAAAACAAAAATGTATCTTTAATTTTAAGAAAAAAAAACATGTTTACATGGCCTAAGAACCAGAAGTGATGTCGATGTTGCGCCAGTCCTCCAAGGACATAGAGATTATCTTTATGCAAAAACCCTACCAACGCCGGATGGTTTCCGGGCTTAGCGATCAGTAAGGTTGGCCCAAAAATCACTGGGAAGCAGCAGGAAGGGGGGCATCTGATCAAGGCAAGTGATCCCGCTGTGAATCCACCATTGGGATCATTTTATCGGAAAGCCAGCCGCTTAAGGGAAAAAATAATAGTCAGTAAGTGGCTAGTAGGACACAGAAAGCAATAAAAACCTGACCGGATATATGCCTATCAAAACTAAAATAATTGCCTTTACATACTGTTTTACCACTTCAATACCTGGCCATAGGGGAATGACGTTATGGTCATCCCCTTGCCGATGAGACTGGAGGTTGCACAACGTCCTGTCTTCACGGAGTTCTAGGGCGCGCGCGCCGCTGGCATGCCCCTCGAGCGCGCCTGCGGCACCACTCGCGATCCCGCGCGCGTGCCCGACGGCTGCGATTGCCGCCGGGCACCCGTGATTTCCGGCAATCACATCAGGAGTGTGGATCTGTGTGTGTAAACACACAGATCCACCTCCTGTCAGCGCTGAGGAGACTGATGTGTGTTCCCAGTACAGAGGAACACACATCGATCTCCTCCCCCTGTGAGTCCCCATCCCCCTACAGTTAGAACATACTTTAGGACACATTTTAACCCCTTCAGCGCCCCTTAATGTTAACCCCTTCCCTGCCAGTCACATTTACACAGTAATCAGTGCAGTTTTATAGCAATAATCGCTGTGTAGATGTGAATGGTCCCAAAAACGTGTCAAAAGTGTCCGATATGTCCGCCGCAATGTCACGGTCACAAAAAAAACGCAGATCGCCGCCATTACTAGTAAAAAAAAAAAAAAAAAAAATGCCATAAATCTATCACCTATTTTGTAGACGCTATAACTTTTGCGCAAACCAATCAATATAGGATTATTGCGGTTTTTTTACCAAAAATACGTAGAAGAATACGTATCGGTCTAAACTGAGGGGAAAAAAAGTTTTTTTAAAAAAAATATTGTGATATGTATTAAATAAAAAGAAAAAAATATTGTGTTTTTTTTAAATTGTCGCTCTTCTTTTGTTTATAGCGCAAAAAATAAAAACCGCAGAGATGATCAAATACCACTAAAAGAAATCTCTATTTGTGTGGGGAAAAAAACATAACGATTTATTTGGGTACAGTGTTGCCTGACCGCGCAATTGTCATTCAAAGTGCAACAGCGCTGAAAACTAAAAATTGGTCTGGGCAGGAAGGGGGTGAAAATGCCCTGTATGGAAGGGGTTAAATGGATGTTTGTCTCAAGGTTTATGTTCTCATAGGTGTTGATATGCTAACGGCAAATAGACACTTTTTCAGATGCAGTTGCTCCAGAGCTTTTTTTTTTGCGCGCATGTGATTGGGTGTTCTTTATAAAGTTAACCACTTAAGGACCGCCTACTGCACATTTACGTCGGCAGAATGGCACGGCTGGGCACATCAACGTATATATACGTTGATTTTAGTACCCAGCCGTGGGTCGCGGGCGAGCGCCCGCGGGCGCGCGCCCGTGACCCGGTCAGAAGCTCCAGGACCGGGACCGTGGGATTCGTGGACCCGATCACCGCTGCAGTGTGGCGATCCGTCCCTGGAGCGGAAGAACGGGGAGAACCGTGTGTAAACACGGCTTCCCCGTGCTTCTCTGTGGCCGTATAATCGATCGCGTCATCCCTGTAATAGGGGGACGCGATCGATGACGTCACACCTACAGCCACACCCCCCTACAGTTGTAAACACAACACATAGGTCACACATCCCCTACAGCGCCACCTGTGGTTAACTCCCAAACTGCAACTGTCATTTCCACAGTAAACAATGCAATTTAAATGCATTTTTTTGCTGTGAAAATGACAATTGTCCCAAAAATGTGTCAAAATTGTCTGAAGTGTCCGCCATAATGTCGCAGTCACGAAAAAAATTGCTGATCGCCGCTATTAGTAGTAAAAAAAAAAAAATCATAAAAATGCAATAAAACTATCCCTTATTTTGTAAACGCTATAAATTTTGCGAAAACCAACCGATAAACGCTTATTGCGATTTTTTTTTACCAAAAATAGGTAGAAGAATACGTATCGGCCTAAACTGAGGAAAAAAAATGTTTTTTTATATATTTTTGGGGGATATTTATTATAGCAAAAAGTAAAAAATATTGCATTTTTTTTAAATTGTCGCTCTATTTTTGTTTATAGCGCAAAAAATAAAAACCGCAGAGGTGATCAAATACCACCAAAAGAAAAAAAGGACCCCAATTTTGTTTGGGAGCCATGTCGCACGACCGCGCAATTGTCAGTTAAAACGACGCAGTGCCAAATCGCAAAAAGGGGCAAGGTCCTTTACCTGCATTTTGGTCCGGGTCTTAAGTGGTTAAGCATTAACTCATTTACTAGGCTCTATGGCAACTGCATTTGCAAATGTGCACAGTTTATTTGCCTTTAGTAAACCCCATAGTGTACAGTAGTAGCCACATTAGAGGGGCCCATTAACATTATGTATTTTTGTTTGTAAATGTATGCAATGGAGGCATATGCTTTTATTATTGCTTTATGAGCAGGTTTTACAGTAGACACCTTAGGTACTTTTTTTTGTGCACCTGAAGTGAACATTCTCTCCCACACAAAACTTTAGTTTTAAAATGATTTATACATTTTTCAGTTTTTGCTCTATGCACAATTAGCCAGCCACAATGAGAGGAGGTGACCTTTTTAGGACTGGTTGGTTTAGGCTGGAATTCTACTTTAAAGTGGTTGTATAGGCAACTTAATACATACTATGCATTAATATAACAAAAAACTTCTATATGCAGCAGTACCCCAGCCCCCCTAATACTTACCTGATGTCCATCTAGATCCAGCGATGTTACAGGAGTGTCTTAGCTGCCTGGGACTCCCTTCCTCATTGACAAACAGAAGTGTAGTGGCATTGGCTACTGCTCCTGGAAATCAAAGTCAGTCAGCCAATAAGGCAAGAAAGGGGTGGGGTTGGGTCACGGCTCCATGTCTGAATGGACAAAGGGATCTGTGGCTCGGGTGCCCCCATAGCAAGCTGCTTTCTGTGGAGGCACTAAACAGGATGGAGGGGCTAGGAGCACCGGCGAGGGACCCGAGAAGAGGAGAATCTGGGCTGCTTTGTGCAAAACCAACTGCACAGAGCAGGAAAGTATAACATGTTTGGTATTTTTAAATGAAAAAAAAATGAGACTTTACAATCACTTTAAGTATAGAGAAAGAAAAGAACAGTAGCACAGTTAATGATAGCTATGCTTACAAAATTCTGACAACATTAAATTGCTAAGGCTAAACCGTGTTTGTTTCTGTACTGTAAGCACTTACAGTATGTATTGTTTGCTCTTAAATAATTAAAATAATGTGTTACTTTCATGATAGGCAATAAGGAAACTAACTTACCACCAATGGCCCAGATTCAGGTACATTGGCGCATATTTTGACCGGAGTAGCGCACCTCCTTTACGTTATACCAGCGCAATGTAGAGGCGCAATCACCGTATCCTCGTAGTATTTGCGCAGAAATTTGCGACGGTGCAACGTAATTCCCGAGGCGTAAGGCGGAGTAATTCAAATTGAGAAGGACGTGGGCGTGTTACATTGAAATGAGCCGTGACCCCATGCAAATGAAGGGCCGGGCGGATCGCGCATGCGCACATGAAGCAGACCATGCTCACAACTCGGGAACGGCGCAATCAGTGAAATTGGAAGTGGACCCGGGCAACTTAGTGAGCTACGCAGAGAGCTTAAATAGACAGACACAAACGGCCTTCCTTTGCAAAAGTACATCCCTTTGTATCCCTTCCTATACAGCAAGGTGCTTTTGTTCTGTTGTTTATTAGTGTTTGTTTGTTTGTGACGTGTCTTTGAGATATTTGGTGACTGTTTTGCAGAGTGATTTTTGTCTTTTCTGTGTTTTCTTTGTTGTGTTTTTTTTTTATTATATTTTTGCTGGGCATTTTTATTTTTTGCTGGTAATTTTTTTAAATTTTGTTTTTGGTTCTGTTTGTGAATGATTTTAGAATGTGGGGGTGACATTCCTGCCGGAAAAGGGGTGTCACCCTCATTTGTGGTGGAGAAGTGATCCCCAGGACCAGGGAGAAGTGATCCCCAAGTCCGTGTGAATGGTGTATGAATGTACAGTGACATAATTGGAGCCGTGGCGTTGCTGCTCACAAGTCCTGCATGGTGGGCTTGTGCCAATCCAATTTGATGAGGATGTGGTGTGTGTGATCTATGGACCACAGTGGTGTGCATGCATGCATTCTCATTGTGCCATGATTAATGTGTGTGTCTAACGTGCAAAGATGCCTAATGTGGGCTGTCTCCTGGCTGCTCTTCCCTCAGAAGACGGGGTAGCCTCGGTTAGGGGGGATTGTCTGGTTCGGGGGTCAGGTCATCACGTATGTCAATCTCCAGGCCCTTTCTCACTGCGAAGTTGTGCAGCATGCAACATGCACCGATGATCTGGCATACAAAGTTTGGGGAATACAACAGGGTACCATGGGGGGTTCTGGATAGGAGTCATGAGATGAGGTCCCAGTGCATATGCAGAGTCACCCTGAAGGGATAAGACAGGAGGGTGTTAGTAGTGCATGTGCCCCTTGTGATTTCAGCATCATGGGGGGGACAGTCATGCCTGCCACCCATGTCACTCACCAACCAGCCAGCTGTCCCCATACACGTTCTGTTCGAATTCCATTGGGATGGGGCTAGGATTGTATATGTAGCTGTCATGGGTGTCATGGGTGGTGTCATGTGTTGGGCTGGTGATGTCCTCCTGCAGGGTTGTGGTTAATTCCAGGATGGCATGAGGGGTGAATCTGAAGATGCGAGACACCTCAGAATCACTCATGCCAAAGATGTCTATGCCTGTGTGATATATCAAGTGAAGAGTGAGGGGCTTGTATCAGATAAGAATATTGTATTAGATTAGATTATTATATCCATCAAGGTTTTAAAGGGCTATTTAAAGATAGTGAGACCGTGTTTGTAATTTGTATGTATGGTATGTATTGATGTATATATGTATGTATATTTTTTTTGTAATGTTTAAAAAGCAAATAAAAAGTTTTTGGAAAAAAAAATCCTCTCCCGTGCCCTCCTCCGTGCCCTCCTCCGTGCCCTCCTCCTTCTTTGCTCATCTAAAGTCAGTAGTATAGCTATGAGCAAGGATGCCCCTGGCATGTAAGCATACAGTTTGTTGTCCTGCAAGTGTGACTACTCAGCTCGTCCCTAACAGTGTTGCTTTAGCTGACATGTAGACGGATTGTCTAATTTTATACCACCTTTTATATGGACTAATTTTAGACAGGACGCGCAGCTGTTGCGCACAGCGCGTAGCCTGCGCTGCACCAACTTACTTTTGTGGATCCCCGTAACTCCCTCATTTGCATATTTGACTAGCAAATCAATGGTGTGTCTAGCGCAGTTTTGCGTGCACGGATGCGCCGGTCTATCGAAATTACACCGGTCGAAAAAAAAAATTGTGCGTATATCGTTTTGGGGATGCGGCGCATCGATACGCATGCGCAGATTTAGACTTACGCCGCGCATCTCCTGTAACGCCGGCGTAATGGCTCCCTGAATCTGGCCCAATGTTTTTAAAAGTTTCACAATTTTAACTTGCAAAAATAAATTTTTGCTCATGTAATAGCATTACATCTTATGCACAGTGGTTGGTACACGAATATGTGCTCATCTTGGAGTCTCTTTTTTTGCTACAGCTATATCAAAAGCCTCCTTATGTGGCTCAATGTTAAGCCGTAGAACATAAAACTGAAGCCCCCATTTAACTGTACCCTTTTAATCATGACACCGGCACCTGTCATAATGTGCAAAAAATACATGAGGCTATGCATGTAAAGAAGCTAAGGCAATACAAGAACAGATGATAAAACAAAACTAAGTCTAAATGACTACATGATAAAATAATAACATAATAATTAATTAACCCAAACTAATTACTGCACTGTTCAAGAACTTTGTGTATGCCATAATTCTGTGAAGCTCTGCTAAACAGAATAACATTTCAATTAGCAGTTCTAAACCAGAGATTTATGGGATCAAACTCGGGCCAATACCAACGTAATTTGATACATGTGAAAATTAATTTTCTTATACTTATGCATCTCTTTTGCTCATACACGCAATTATGTTGACATAGATAAATAGGGCATAAACTGCATATACTTGAGCTATAGTCAAATGTTAAGAAATGATAATGGTGATACAGTTGTGCTCATAAGTTTACACACCCTGGCGCAATTTTTAAAATGTCTTGGCCATTTTTCAGAGAATATGAATGATAACACAAAAACTTTCTTTCACTCAGGTTTGGTGTTTTGCTGAAGCCATTTGTTATCAATCAAATGTGTTTACATTTTTAAAATCATAATCAGAACAGAAACTACTCAAATTACCCTGATCAAAAGTTTACATACCCTGGTGATTTTGGCCTAATAACATGCACACAAGTTGATACAAACGGATTTGAATGGCTATTAAAGTTAACCATCCTCATCTGTGATCTGTTTTCTTGTAATTAGTGTGTGTGTGTGTATAAAAGGTCAATGAGTTTCTGGACTCCTGACAGACATTTGCATCTTTCATCCAGTGCTGCACTGACATTTCATTGGGAAAGCAAACGAATTGTCAAAGGATCTGTGGGAAAAGGCAGTTGAACTGTATAAAACAGGAAAGGAATATAAAAAGATATCCAAGAAATTGAGAATGCCAATCAGCAGTGTTCAAACTCTAATCAAGAAGTGGAAAATTAGGGGCTCTGTTGAAACCAACAAAAATTTCAGCCACAACTGCCAGGAAAACTTATTTTAAAGTGTTAATGCTTCTGAGTCCAACATTCACCCTCACTTCCTGCATAAGAGACAACTTTTTTTTTTATCAGACAGGAATTAAAGCACCCTCTCCCACTAGTACTTTTCTGCTGCGATGTGATCTCTTTGATTAAAAGCATTTGGACATCTTTTGCAGATCCTTAGTGTACTGGCAAACATGAAATATGTTTGTTGTTCTGTGATGTTACCAGTTTTAAGCTGGTTGTTGCTGCAGCACCCATATAGCTTTCAGCCTTTTCAAGGGACATGTGCAATGGGAATATCAAAATATCAATAGTCCTCTTCAACAGTAACACAGATAGTAGTAAAATGCTTTTCTTAGCTATTTGGTGCTAGAACCCCTGTCAGAACTTTGGTGTTGTCGGTTTTCCTGTTGCAGTTTTTTTCCTCACTTCCTGTCTGATAAAACATTGTGCTCACAACAGATATTGAGCCTAAATCTTTCTAACTGAGCCTCAGATAGCAAACCATAGTTATCTAAATAAACTTCTCCAGCAGGGATAAATGGAGTGGGGATCCATATGTTGGTTGTTGCAGAATGATCAATGAGAGCTGTGAGATGTTTGTGGAACTGTTCCCACTATACTGGCTAGGAGGACCCATAATGCTCAGCAGTTCCTTAGATGGTTCTGCTACATTAAAAGATAGATGATAGAAAGATATCACTAAACATAGAAAGAAAAATAAGTGCAGCGCTGGTGAGCATAAATTTGCGTGAAGCAATATAGACCAGTCCCATTTAAATGGGTAACATTGTAATGGTGTAGTCCAAAAACACAATAACAGGAAAATATATAAAGGGTGGTGAAACCCTATATGCAAACGGTGAAGGGTAAATTACAGAGCAAGTCCTTCAAGTCAAAGCAGGCAAGTCTTCATATGGAACACTCCTATCCACCGCTCCTGTGTTATTGGAGAATCTGATGGTGTACGTGATCCACTCGGATGGGCATACAGGACATCAAACAGATATATGAAAAAAGATGGGTACTCTTACCACAAATGTTGGACACATATGCCGGGAGCACTGTGTCAGATGCGCTTGTAAGAGCTCCTCGGATGGACGGCTCTATGAGGGGTAATGATTCAAAAGATTGTGGATCTTTCCCAGGAATCATACCCCTCATAGAGCCGTCCATCCGAGGAGCTCTTACAAGCGCATCTGACACAGTGCTCCCGGCATATGTGTCCAACATTTGTGGTAAGAGTACCCATCTTTTTTCATATATCTGTTTGATGTCCTGTATGCCCATCCGAGTGGATCACGTACACCATCAGATTCTCCAATAACACAGGAGCGGTGGATAGGAGTGTTCCATATGAAGACTTGCCTGCTTTGACTTAAAGGACTTGCTTTGTAATTTACCCTTCACCGTTTGCATATAGGGTTTCACCACCCTTTATATATTTTCCTGTTATTGTGTTTTTGGACTACACCATTACAATGTTACCCATTTAAATGGGACTGGTCTATATTGCTTCACGCAAATTTATGCTCACCAGCGCTGCACTTATTTTTCTTTCATTGTTTACTCACAGGGTGTTTCACTGTTAGTGCTGGCTGCTTCTTTTTTCTTCACATTTTCAGCAGCGCAACTTTATTTTGTTTTGTTCATCACTAAACATAAGCTATAAAGTCCAGGATTTTACATGTTTTAATATTGATAATTGTTTTTCTTTTACTAAGGTATATTTCGATGAGCTACAAGAATTGATAACATTTAGAGGACATTTACTGTGTTTTTCTTATTTTTCCAATTATAATGGACAATAAAAGTGTTTGCAGCTACTGCCAAGTGACTGCTAGAGCTATTTTTTTATAGCTATAATTATGTTATTTGGGGAAGCATGGTTCATAGATGTCTTGGCAATTGAAGTTGAGCTTTGACCTTTGAAGCAAATCAAAAAACAGCAGCACACATGAATGTCTTCATCCTGCACACTTGTCATTGTGCGCTCATAAAGACAGATCTACCATCTCATATTAATTCTCACTCGCAAACAGGTTGTGTCCTCGGGTCAGGAATGAAGTAATCAGCTCAGCGTGAACTGCAGGAAAACTGACAGTAAATTTGGCAGTCCTATATCGTACAGCGTTTATCCTATAGCTTTCTGCTTCCCTGGCTCATCTGTACCCTTTATAGTCACCTTTATTTGACATAATAAGAATGTGAAAAGGCATCTCATTGTTGTTTATTTATGCAATAAAATTGGGACTTGCTGATTAAACCATAGTAATTTGCACATTTCCACACCGCATATAGGTGAGTTAAATCCAGTGAAATGTTTTATACTCTTAAATAATGCATTAAGTACTTTGGTTAATTGTGTAGTTTAAAGCAATTGTTGTTACATTAACAGTATGCAGTGTTAAGTAGATTCTAAAATAAATAAGGACTAAGGAGTGTCTGATATATTTCTTCTCATACCAATTCATGTAAATAAGAAGACATAAAACCTATAAATGTGCTCTGAACTTGTGTATAAAAACTACTGTACATTTTGCTGAAGGCCAATATGTTCTGACCCTACTGTATATGAATGAAATTTAAAAAATCTGCCCTACCCGCAATTTTTGAATGTGTGTAAGTCAGGACAAGCTGGGCAAATTGTTCAAACCTATCTAATGCTAATAAATATATAATTCAGTTGTGTGAATATTGTACATTTATAGGTCCCCACAGAATCATTTAGTAAGGTAGCGCAGTGGCCAATCATGTGTAAGGAAATACTAAAAATAATAGAGTTTTTGCTAGCACATGATTGATTGATTCAGGTGAACACAATTTTACCTTATTTACTAAACTCAGGATAACAGCCCAAAAACGGCACCATTAATAAACAGCTTAACAATTGCCAGTTCTTTATTTCTGTGCTCAGTACATTAGTTTAACTACTTGAGATCCGCGCTACAGCCGAATGACGGCTCTAGCGCGAATCTAATTTGTCAACAAGCCGTCAATTGACGGCTTGTCACTAGCTGTTTCCCGGCGCGCGCTCCAGAGCGCGCTGCGGGGAAACACTGTGTTGGCCGTGTCCCTTGGACACAGCCAATCACAGATCGCCGCGAACGGCCAATCAGAGTGGCCGTTTGCGATGTGATCTGTGCGGCCAATGAGAGATGATCTCATAGATCATCTCTCATTGCCGTTTTACATAGAGACAGCGTTCTGTCTCTGGAGAGCAGGAGACGGATCTGTGTCTCTTGTACATAGAGACACAGATCGGTCACCTCCCCAGTCACCCCCCCTCCACCTACAGTTAGAACACTATGCAGGGAATACATTTAACCCCTTCCTCACCCCCTAGTGTTAACCCCTTCAATGCCAGTCACATTTATACTGTAATTAGTGCATATTTATAGCACCAATCGCAGTATAAATGTGAATGACGCCAAAAATGTGTCAAAAGTGTCCGATGTGTCCGCCATAACGTCGCAGTCACAATAAAAATCGCAGATCGCCGCCATTTCTAGTAAAAATAAAATAATAAAAAATAATAATTCTGTCCCCTATTTTGTAGGCACTATAAATTTTGCGCAAACCAGACGCTTATTGCGATTTTTTTTTTTTTTTTTACCAAAAATATGTAGAAGAATACGCATCGCCCTAAACTGAGAAAAAAAAAGTTTTTTTTTTTTTAATTGGGATATTTATTATAGCAACAAGTAAAAAATATTGTATTTTTTTCAAAATTGTCGCTCTTTTTTGTTTATAGCGCAAAAAATAAAAACCGCAGAGGTGATCAAATACCACCAAAAGAAAGCTCTACTTGTGGGGAAAAAAGGACGTCAATTTTGTTTGGGAGCCACGTCGCACGACCGCGCAATTGTCAGTTAAAGCGACGCAGTGCCGGAAGCTGAAATATCACCTGGGCAGGAGGGGGGTATAAGTGCCCAGTAAGCAAGTGGTTAAGGTTTTTTTTTTTTTTTTTTTTTTTTTTTTTTTAATACACAAAATTAAATGCTCACACTTGTAATAATATTGTAAATGTCTAAAATATAGATGTAACTTCCTGTTTAGGATCAGTACCTCATTAAAATGAGAAAGGTACAATCACTTGCAAGGTGGTCTTATCTTTAAGCGCAAAGTAATCTTATTAATAAACAGTCTTCAGATCAAATCCCCTTGACATTCACAGTTTACTAATCTTTTAATACAAGAGATTAATCACTTGTAAAGCTATGTGGGCAAACCTTCAGGCGATACTATTACTACAGGAACAGTCTTCCGCTTATGAACAGAAGCTTAGCGGTAAGGTACCAAAATGAAGTATTCATAGTACCATATCTAGACAGATATTTCTAGGTTTGTAGAAATTTTTCAAAGCTAAGAACCTGTCATAAGGAATAATACCCGCTTAGCAAGCAGCATTTCCACAACTACATGATGAGAATGGCAGACATCATGGGAAGATTGAGGTTATTTTTCAAACATCGATCTTCCCTCATAACAAAATCCTTTAAATTATATGTTTCAAGCACATACTGCATTACATAAACATGATACAGGACTACACGAAGATTAGTAGTAAGAAGAGCCGGAAAAACTGTAATCCTTGAAGTGTCGTTTATTGGTACATCAGAGTGACAATAAAACAATAATGCTATTCATACCTAATAAACAAACATATGTCAGGCCTAACATGCAGAGACCTCTTCGAAGGTACTCATGTGTTTTAGCCCTAAGCCATGTATTCAATACAAACAGGTGACTGTAATTGTAATGAATATATACAGCCTACTTTCACATTATAAATATTAATCAGACTAAAAATTTGAAGAAGAGATGAAAGTAGATAATAAATTACATGCAGATAGATGCATATACTTGCATAGCTAAATTGCATGTTACAAGTATTATCTTACAACTAAACTGTGTACTTGGAATCACTTAAAAAAAAAAAATATATATATGTAAAAATATTCTCTTAATGGATGTATTGTTGTGTAAATTTATTAGGTTGGTATTAGATATTGAACTGTGATTGGGGCCCTCTAAAAACATCTAAAGGAGAAGGAAAGTTATACAGCACTTATCTTTAACCTCCCTGGCGGTATGATTCTTTAAGATTTTAGGTGCTAAAAGCGGTACCATTATTTGCAAGGGAATTTGGCGTTTTATACTGTAGGCTTGTAATTCTTAGGAATAACTCACTTAAATCTATTCAAACAAGAGTCTAATAGGCATCCCGGGTATGATTTTTTTTTTTTTTTTTAATTAAAAATTATAATATAATAAATAATTATAAAAAATGATCACAAATGATAATATAATTATAGTAAAAATTATTCAATAATGTAATCAAATCAAAATCACTGAAATTTGCTCAGTTGCAGAATTTTTGCTGTCATTTTTTTTTTTTTTTTATGACGAATTTCCCCATAAATCGCTATCGCTAAATTCTGCAAGTGATTCTGATTTATTATCGCTGTTTTTTAGCTGCTCTAAAACAATTTTTGCCATAAAGGGACACTTTTGGTTGCTATGGGCAATCTACAGTTTGCAGGGAGAAAGAAAAGTTTTTATTATACAAAATGACATGTAGTGTACAGGGCAGACCACTAGGGACATGGGGGGTGTGTATTTTTTACATACAGTACTGTAATCTATAAGATTACAGTGTACTGTATGTATAGTGTTTGTTTACTTTTTTAAATTTGGCGCCGTTCCCCCCCCTACGTCGCGACGCTCGCAGGGAAGGGAATCGGCGGAACACACAGCATCAGGCGGACATCCGCCCGCCGTGTACTGCGGGGATTCATCGCTGGATCGCAGAGAAAAGGTAAGTAAACTTTTTCTGCATCCAGCGAGGTAAGCGCGTGTGTGGCACGGGGTTACCGATATTAGCTTAAAAATCTCACCCCGTGCCACACACGTGAAGACCGCCAGGGAGGCTAGTCTGACCGGCGATCCAGCGGGAAACCCCCGCCGGATCGCCAGGAATTTTTGGGGGAAAAAAAAATGCACCCCGAGCGTGACTCGGGGTTACCGCTTCTGGCACTGAATGTTAACCCCGAGTCACGCTCGGGAATACCGCCAGGGAGGTTAACAGGCATTCTGTTGTTTACAAGGCAGTTCCACCCAAACTTGTGGTGATAGCTTTTTTCATCTCCCAAGGGGGTTAATCTACTAAAAGTGTTGAGATGGTTCTCTTAGCAAATACTATGTTCACTTAGTAATGTGAACCATTTCTATTTAGTAAATCAATCCAAAAGACTCTTCATTTCTTTAAAAATCCTGCCAACCTCCAATGCTATAAGAAATATGTCTCCCTACCTCTGTACTATTTTGCAAAAATGTTATATTATGCCAAACACAGTGAAAAAAAGGGGACACCCATACTCTTGCGGGAGATATTATATCTCCTTATTAGTGACCCCAACGAGCTATAAGCTCACAAGGGATGATTCAATCAGCCAAAGTTCTTACTGAAATATCTGTTTTTTTGTTACATTCGTCCTTTATCAATAGCGGTATGTGCTCTAAACATTTAGAATTTGCATGAACAACAAATGCCTTGAGCAAAAACAACATGCTCACACTAAATATACTTAAATGTGTATTACATTTACTAAAGCACAATAAATGCGTCTGATAAATAAGGAAATGTCTTTTAGTCAGAATGGGTACTGAGAATTGTGTACAACACATCTGCAACTGAAAATAATGTTTAACACCCACAATTGTCACTAATTTCCTAGCAACTCTTTAAACAACTACAAGTTGTTAAGCAACAATCTTCACTCAAAGATTAAAAAAAGAAAGCCTCAATTCTACACAAGTTAATTGAGGCTAGAATCATTTCTGCTACATCTATGGCAATTTCACATTGGTGCACTTCAATTAAGAAATAATAAGACTGCAAAGTAATTTATACTCATAGATTAGATGTCGTCTGTGAAAAATTACTGATTAACTTCAACTGGTCCTCTGGTGCATTGCAAAGCTACTTAATGGTGGTCTCAATCCATCCCAGCCCCAACCCAACAGCCATTTCAGTACAAGAGAATAGCAATCTGCAATTTACAGGCACAGAAAGAAAAGAGCTTATTGTTAATGATCATATATTCATATGCAAAAACATAGACCCATTATTTTATAATCTTGTAAAAAACCCATTGCATGATAAATATAAAAATATACCATGGCTTAAAATTATAGATGTCTGGTATTTAAATAAATCATCAGTGTAGGCTATGTTTATTGCTAGAGACAACATGCTATATAATTAGGTAAAAATAAAATAAGGAAAAATTACATGGTACAACAGTTAATTAAAAAATAAAATAATAAAAAGCAAGTAAAATAGGTAAGGTTAACAGGTCAGAATCTGTATTTTTTTAAACTGATATTAATACAGATTGTGATTTTTGTTTTCTTTAAAAAATATTTTTATACTAGTTTTGTTTTGGGATTTTATTTAAAAAAAACTGAAGCCAGAAAGTAATGTTCTGACCTGGATCGGGCTAATTTTCATAGGCAGGCATTGGCAGACTGAGGTAATTTTCTGCATAGTTATGTGCCATTTTTACATTAGGGCAGTGTTTCTCAACTCCAGTCCTCAAGGCCACCCAACAGGTCAGGTTTTCAGGATTTCCATTATTTTGCACAGGTGATTTGATCAGTTTCACTGCCTTAGTAATTCCCACAGCCTTTTCATCTGAGGGAAATCCTGAAAACATGACCTGTTGGGGGAGCTTGAGGACTGGAGTTGAGAAACACTGCATTAAGGGGACATGCTCTTTATGTTTGCTTTAGAGCCTTGTCAGTCTGCCCTGTGTCTTTTGCTCCTTGTCCAACAGCTATCAACAAGAGGACATTATCAGACACAATGGGGATTATTTACCAAAGGCAAATCCATTTAGCACTACAAGTGCACTGCAAGTGCACTTGAAAGTGCACTTGGAAGTGCACTTGGAAGTGCAGTCACTGTAGATCTGAGGGGGGCATGCGCGGAAAATAATAAACAGCATTTTAGCATGCACATGATTTGATGATAAAATCAGCAGAGCTTCCCCCCTTGCAGTGCAAATTGGATTTGTCTTTTGTAAATAACCCCCAACGTTCCATTAAAAATTGTTCCAGGAGCATGTGTTTGTCAGTGCCTGAAAACCAACCTGTACATGTTACATTGTGTGACAGAGCCTTCACCACTAAACAAATGTATTTCTCCTCATTCTTACTATTATTAGAACTTCCTCCATTATTAGAACTTCCACTTCCATTGTATCATTCCAGTTCCCAGTTATAAAGCTGTTGCTGCTACTATTGTCCATGTTGACCAGTCCTAAATTAACTGTCCATCACCTGTTGATGTTATGTATAGTACATTTCACATCTAACGACAGCAAAGGAAGCGTTTTGTTTTTTCACCTCTTTTCCTTCCTACTAACTTTATTTTTACAGCAACGAGTCTCTGGGCATAAAACAAATGCACAGCCAGTCACAGACTTGATTGTTGGGCAAAGCTGCTGGTGGTAGACTCATTACTCAATTCCATTGCCTTTATGAAACCATGCTCTCTAAAATCTTGCTATGTGTCCAGATGCATGTAGCACTACCAGCACCTGAAAAAGGAGTCATTGACAGGGACACTATATATCAGTGGGTCAGTTTAGTAAGTGACATTGAAGCAATTACGGCAAAATATATTTAATGTTTGCTCATATGTACTGTATTACTATTATTATTATTATTACATATTATTGCATATCGAAACTAATTTATTAATGTTTTTGAAAGTGCTCACACAATAAAATTCTATTATCTAATCAGGTGAAATTAAAAATCATGTTTGAATATTTCATTTCGTTCACAGATGATTTTCTGAAGTGAACTTTATTGTGTGAACATTCTCATATGTATCAGTGCCATGTATATACTGTATACGGTACATCTACAATATATATCTGTGTGCCCGAGCCTGTGTGTGTGTGCATGTATTATATATTTTCTGGATTTCCTTTAATTTAATATTTCTGTGTAGGTTTATTCTGTTACGTGGAAGAGAATGCAGAAATGTGAAGGCTATATTTACACACATTTCTGTATTAATTAACAATACACGCATTACGCTTTGCTGGAGTTCTTCGGGATTCCTCTCCTAGTACAAAAGACAGCCATATTTTATAACTAATAGAGAAAAGTAATTTACCTTGTTAAGGGGAAGGAGCATGCTTATCAGTCAAACGTGATAACAATCTGTGTTACTTCAGGGGCATGTTTATCAATGCTCTCAAAATAACCACAAGTTCATAAATCAGCCCTGCGGGATATCATTCAATTTACAGAGTGTCTTTCCATCTTGGTCAGTGTTGTTGAGTAGAAACAGCTCAATCTATTTTCCATAGGATTCTAATTGTGCCTTCAGGGATTTGATTGTCCTACTAGATTTTTTAAATTAACGTTTATAATTTAAACAAGCAAGTCACACCTTAAATGTATTTTATTTTTTTTCAATATTTTCCCACTGCAAAAATTAAGTAAATGTACATTTACCAAAGTTTAATATAGGTATAGAATTAGTTTCCATATACACATCTACAATGCCTTTGTATAGTATTCATACCCCTTGACATTTTACACATTTTATCATGTTACATCCCAAAATGTAAATGTATTTTATCAGGATTTTATGTGATAGACCACCACAAAGTGGCACATAATTGTGAAGTGAAAGAAAAATTATAAATGTTTTTTAAATTTGTTTACAAATAATAATGTGAAAAGTGGGGCGTTGATTTGTATCCGACCCCCCCCCCCCTGAGTCAATACTTTGTAGAACCACCTTGTGCTGCAATTACATATGCAAGTCTTTTTGGTTATGTCTCTACCAGCTAGAGAGTGACATTTTTGCCCATCCTTCTTTGCAAAATAGCTCAGGCTCTGTCAGATTGCATGTAGAGTGTCTCTGAACAGCAATTTTCAAGTCTAGCCACAGATTCTCAATTAGATTTAGGTATGGACTTTGACTAGGTCATTCTAACACATGAATATGCTTTGATCCAAACCATTCCATTGTAGCTCTGGCTGTATGTTTAGGGATGTTGTCCTTCTGAAAGGTAAGCCTCTGCCCCAGCCTCGTTTTCTCCTAAGATTGTAATGCATTTGGCTCCATTAATATTCCCGTCAACTCTGACCAGCATCCCCTCAACATGATGCTGCCACCACAATGTTTCACAGTGGGTATGGTGTGTTCAGGGCGATGTGCATTGTTAGTTTTCTGGCACAAATAGCGTTTTTCTTTTTATGGCAAAAAGTTCAATTTTGGTCTCATCTGATCAGAGCACCTTCTTCCACATGTTTGCCCTCTGATCCTGCTCTCTATTTTCTCATCAAGATTCTTGTCGGTCTGTTTCCAGATGAGAAACCCGAGCGTCTGTATACTTACCTGTTGCTGTGGAAACCCACGCATGCTCAAAATTACTTTGACGCATGCGCGGTAGCTTCCACGGCATAGGTAGGGTGAAGCAAGATGGCGGCGACGGCATTGAATGTGACGAGCACATGCTCGTCGTATGCAATGATGTCACCGCGTTCTTGCCTTTTAAAAGAACCGCGGTTCTTTTGAATTGAGTCTGTGTGCGATTGGGCCGCAAGAGATTCTTGCCAAGAATCTCATCAGGAAAAAACGAAGTTTTACGAGGCTTATGTGTTGCTTTTGTGTTATATACACACACAATTATCATTAAGGGTTGTAACACTACTTAAAGAGGAACTGCAGTCTGCTCAAATAATTTGTACTAAAAACAACTTTGCAAATTCTGAAGCTTCCCTCAAACCACTTTGCATATTATTGTATATATACAGTGATTCTGTACTTGCCAAATATGCTGCAGAAATCTCTCTCCGCTGAGTCTGGCTACAACCATTTTAACTGTGGGTAGCTGAAGCTGCTGCCTGTTCACTTCCCTGAATTTACACAGACACACATCTAGCTCTTCAGCTCTTATTGGCCCTTTTATGACCCATCCTGGCAAACTCGCATGAGAGTGAGAGCTGTGAATGATGTCATAAGCCTAGGCTTTTTACCAGACAATAAACAGGAAGTTAACTTCAGAAAAAAAATGTTTTACTATCCAAAGTTAAAACAACAAAAGTTAAAACAACAAGGGCAGAGAATTTAATAGATGGAGAGTTGAAAAAATGACTGAAGGTCCACTTTAAGAATGTATTTTAAACATGCACTTCCCCAGGGATTTTCACTTTCTCCCCTCTATATTTTGTCAGTGCCCCTGAAAATGCTACTGCTGCCCACCAATCCCAAGTTCAGCAGGAGGATTTCTCTGTAAGTATTAATGTTACCATCCAGGCTTAGCTGTCTATGACTTTGTCAGTAGTATAAACCTACTTTAACATCTAAACTGAAGAGAATGGCTTCTAAATATGTCATTATGTCATCACAGACTATGACTAGGGCTGCACTTGTAAATAAATCTTTTTGGCTAATGAGAGACTTAACTGTTTGTTGGCATTAACAATATTTTCAGCACACTGAAATAAATGCTCTGCTATAATGATCGGCAATGGGTATATACATCTCTCAGTAGCAAAGAGTTTTAATTACCAGTGTAGTCCTAGCCTAATGTGTACTCACAACAACCAGAAACCATCTCTTACTTGGTTGGACTATAATAAAATACAATAGTGTTGGGCTGCTATGGGTTGCCACCATTTCTACATTTCTGTTTAGCTTTGCACTGTTTATTGAATAACTCTGACATTAATAATGTTTGATATGAAGGAACTGTCCAATAAATAGCTTTAACAAATATTGCAATGTTTATCAGTAATATGCATTGGCCACCTGAGGACCACCAAGATTCCCTGTTTAGTAGGAATGCATTGAAATAAAGCCATTGGTGAAGATTGACGAAAAATATCACAACATATTTGGTTGGGGGAATGCATTTTCCTTCCATGGAAAGGATCCAGTGCACAAAACTCAACTTTAGAACAAAAAGGAATAAATTATATAGAAATATGGATGCGCTAATATTAACTTATAAGTGAATAACGTACAACCTATTCAGGGAGAGACAATCTCCATAAACTGTGAAATAAATATGTTGCTGAACACACAAAAACATGTGATAGGTCCTTGAACATGTGCACAGTGATTAGTCCAAACAAAAAGTCCTAATGAGGAAAAAACATACGATGCCTTCCTTCACTATGATTGCAGATCCCAGCACTTCACCACTGCAGTCCGGTGAACAGGCACTCAGGCTTTGTTAAAGCTAAAACGCCGCTCAGTGTGCAGTCTCCTCAATTCGATCCGATGGTCTCGGATTCGATCGGAGCCTACGATCGAATCCGAGCCCATCGGATCGAATTGAGGAGACTGCACACTGAGCGGCGTTTCATGCTTTAACAAAGCGGGGATTCGTGAGTGTATTTGCTGATGTATTGGATCGTATTATCCACTTGATATTGATGTCTATGCAATGAGGCTTCTTTCTTTCTTTTATCCTTTCATTTACATATCTGCCTTTGAGTGCCTGTTCACCGGACTGCAGTGGTGAAGTGCTGGGATCTGCAATCATAGTGAAGGAAGGCATCGTATGTTTTTTCCTCATTAGGACTTTTTGTTTGGACTAATCACTGTGCACATGTTCAAGGACCTATCACATGTTTTTGTGTGTTCAGCAACATATTTATTTCACAGTTTATGGAGATTGTCTCTCCCTGAATAGGTTGTACGTTATTCACTTATAAGTTAATATTAGCGCATCCATATTTCTATATAATTTATCACTATTTCTATTTGTTTTTGGTAACACTCGGATAGCAGTTATATTATTTGTTTTTTTTATTAGGTGTTTCTGGGATTATTAATTTAATAGTGCTGTAGTATATTTCCACATA
The DNA here is from genome assembly GCA_029574335.1 of Rana kukunoris. Classification (NCBI taxonomy): domain Eukaryota; kingdom Metazoa; phylum Chordata; class Amphibia; order Anura; family Ranidae; genus Rana; species Rana kukunoris. The sequence goes on along the minus strand of CM056052.1, from coordinate 197,533,199 downwards.
GAACAAAAAGGAACTATTCAAAATTGATCATCCCTGCAATATACCCCATTCTCTACCACATACTTTTATGTTTAGTCTTATTTTATATATTTCAAAAAATATATATACATCTTTGAAGTATGAGATTCAACTTGTACATTGTACTGTATGTCAAAACAATATAACAATATACACATTCCATGTATTATGATCTACATTATGGCATATATCAGTGTAACAGAGATATGTGATAACATTGTAATAAAGGCAATTATATCATCAGAATTGAGCTACCTATTTTTTCCTTCAATGGTTAAACAGATATATGCATAGTAGAAAACGTTTTCATGGGGTAATGTATATTTGAAGAAAAAAGTTAAAAAAGAGGGGGAAAGATATAACAACAATTATGCCTACTATGCAATTACCCAGTTTTGAAATCTTGGGCTTGCAATCATACATTTGATAATCAAGTGATTTTAGATTAGTAGACCTAAGCAGAAAAAGAAAAAAAGATAAAGTAATAGGGTAAAGAATGAAAGTAAGATAGGACAATAAATAAAAAGTGGGGGGTTAGAATTAGAGAACGTAGTACGTTTCCCACATGGTCAGAGGAGAATTGACCATTTGACGACATTAAAAGTGTCTTGTCTCAATATCAGTATCAGTATGATAAAGTCTGAAAAGTGTCTATACTGACCAAATGATCTTACAGGCATCTCATTTGTCATACTTCCAGGAGATCATTATGTTCATATGACATAGAGAGTCAATTTCGTCCATTGGCCAATCCGTTATCGATGTGGTGTGGTACCAGATACTTTTAGATGGCGTAATCAGTCTCAAACAAAGCAATGATTATTCACACTAACAAAGTTTGAAGGTGCTGCCCACCCACGTCCATTCACATGTCCTGAATGATGGATTGGTACCCTTATTTTATAAACAATTATTGCCTATATCTAAGCGATATGAATAGTTTTACTGTTCAATCACTGCTAAACTTCCTTGCCATCAGCAAGTGTGTTAAAACCAACAGCACAGAGCAGATCATTTCAAAAGACCCCTCTGCAGTGATGACAACACAATGCCTGTTTTTGTGTCTGTGGCTGTAGCAACTCATAAATCATGGGATGTTTGCTTTAGGAATTATATAAAATACATATATCTGCTTAGCTATCAATCTATCTATCTATAGAAATATTTAAAATGTAAAATTGCTACATGATGTCTTGCAATTTTCTAATTATATTTACAAAATCAATGAGTTCATTAATCGTTCTGACATCTACAAATCATTTAATAGGTTTCATGCTGTTCTTTCATCTCGTTTACGCTATATCACTAAAACACTTAAATCCTGCAGTTTTTTTAGTTGCCAGAGATGATTAATTGATGTAGGAAAATCATTTTCCTATGAAATAACAAATGATTGCTTTATAGATCACTTAATGCATTTGTTGCACACATAATGTAATTCTTTTATTGATTTATTTACAAATGCAGTCCACCAGGATTTCGAAAAATAGCTAGAAATATATATGCACTGATAAACTGTATAATCTCATAGTGCAGTTGGTAAATTAATTATCCTGCAGTATTGTTTATTTGTTCTTCTTTTTTTTCCCCTCTAGTCAGCAGTGTATTAGGAAATTATTTGGCCTTGAGTATCCACTGTCTGATGTAGCCATCTATAAGGGTGTTTTTTTTTCTTCAAAGCATCCATCCCACATTTAATTTTCATGAATCCATCACTAGAAAGGTGCAATCTGAATAGTAACTAGACCCCTTTTCTAGTAGCAGACAGCAGGTAGAAACTTACCCATGGTCCTACTTTATCTGTTGCAATGGTGGTGTGGAAACCCCTCTATATTTTCCAAACAATAATAGGAATAGGGAGGGGCTCAATTTTTATCTTTCTAAAGGGAACACAGGTTCACTTTAAGCTATGTATTTATTGGCTTGCTCACTAATCTTTTTGGCAGCATAAAAGGAACCTTCTAGGTGAAAAGGTGACTGAATTTTTTTTAATTAAATATTGAACAGACAGAGGGCTGAAAAAATCCCTATGGTGAACAGCATTGTTGTTGTCATCAGTCTCCATCACTTTGTAATTAAACTATTGTGCAGTACACTAAAGGTAACTGGTAAAAAGTACATTACTCAATTACATAGTTGCCATTTTTTTTAATTGTATACATACTTTATTTCATGTGTTTTCTGGTTGGTCATTTAACATGCCCTGTTTAGTTGTTCTCTGGTGGTGGATGGCTCTAAATGGGGCAGACAACAAGCTCGCATAGTGACTTTGCTTCCACTCTTTGCATTAATATCCTGTTAGCCTAGGCCCACATGAGGGTGCAGCCCCCAGTAGTGGTCATCCTGGACCCACAAGATAAGGTTTGAATGATGTTAAATGCAATTCAAACCTTAAGAAAACTGGCATCACTGGGCATGAAAGTTAAGATTGTGGGGGAATATCACTGGCGACAAGGTGAGTATTGAATCGGGAACTGCATCCTTATTTTTGAAGTGGAGGTCCAGTCATTGTTGTGTTTATTAAAAGTCAGCAGCTTCAAAAAGTGTAGTTGCTGACTTTTAATAAACAGCCACTCACCTGTCCCACGATCCAGCGGTGTACTCACCCCATCTGTTTTCACCTTGTGTCCTCCCTCAGTGGTGCGGGCCTCTTTACTATGGGCACCTGGCTGTGACAGTTTGCGGATTCGCCGCTGGCTGCCCATTGCACATGTGCAAGCAGTGCTGCGCTCTGTGACTGCAGTTGCTGTAGATCGCTGTAGATCTGAGGGGAAGCTCTGAAATGAGGGGAATCTCTGATGGTTTTATTATCCAATCATGTGCAAGCAGAAATGCTGTTTTTTATTTTCCTTGCATGTCCCCCTCAGATCTACAGCGACTGCACTTCCAAGTGCACTTGTAGTGCAAAGTGGATTTGCCTTTCGTAAATAAACCCTTCTGTATGTACAAAGTGACAGATAGCCAAACATCACTGAATTCTAGCAGGTAAGGAGAATGTATTTTACTAGGCTTTTCTTGCAGTCTACATTATACATGATGGAAGCAACAGAAGAAAAACTGGCATCCCTATCATACAGTAAGTCACAAAATTCTGTATATTGTTTAAACATGGTTTGTGAGTAATAGAAAGGAAGGATTATTGCATTTTTAGGTACTGACTTGCCTAGGTACTCTGAGTGATCATAAATATTTATGTACACACACGGAATAATTATATTTGCTCACATCAAAAATTGAGTGCTACAAAACTTAAAAGAATAATGAAGATGAATAAGAAGACATCATTTAGAGAAACAGAAAATTGTCTCAATCTCCTTGATCATTTAAAAACTGCCTTATATTAATAAAACATGTGAAACACATTTGCCTAATGTTTACTTTCTCGCCTCCAGCACTTTTTTTACTAGAAACGGTACAACAAGCAAAAATGTCTTGCAGTGTTTGACAGTTGTTCTGTATATCACAAAGCTGCAAAAAGTTCTGTTCTTTACATCTGCTGTATTGTTGGGTCCCCATTTCATAGCTAAGATGGATTTGTTTTATTTTTAATGATAAAAAATATATACTGGTATATATTTATAATTTAGATCTGTCAGCCGTCTGATGTTCAGAATGGTTTTACTTCTTAAAGGATAGGGTAACACTCTCATTTCCAGGAAACTATTTGCAATATGAAAAAAAAGATGCACAACATGTTTAATATAACTTATTGGCAGGCCTGGAATTTCAGTATGGCTGCTTAAGCATTCGTCAAAAAGGCAAGTCTAAAAGCTGATGGGGGACGTGTGGGAGTCCATGGGAACTGCTCAACATGATCTAGGGCCCCATTTATAAAGCAGTGGTATTGCCTTTCCATGACTATACTGCTGCTTGAATAAAATCAAAAAAATTTAAGAAGCACAGTAGTGTGCACTACAAATGTACATCAGGCTCTGCTTGCCTTGAAAATGAAGGCTTCACACCACAGCCTGAATTTTGTCAATAGATAACAAACTGCATGCAACTGTGTGGAGTACAATTGGGGTGTCCAGGGTGCGACATTAGTGTCAATATGTCCCTTAGCGTTAATAAAATAGCAACATGGTTCCAACACTATACTATATAAAGTCGTGTGTCAATAATTTAAAGCAACATCTCTGACATTTTAGGTTGCGAAGGGTTAAAACTTAGATCAGATTCTGTATCTGTAAGATTTTAAAAGCTGTCTGTATTGCTAAAAATTAAATTTCTTTATTAGGCCCCTTTCACATTGAGGCGTGGAGCCGCGGTGACGGTATAGCCGTGCTATTTGTAGCGCCGCTATACCGTCGTGTTAACCGCGATATTCGGGCGCTAGCGGTGAGGTTTTAACCCCCGCTAGCGGCCGAAAAAGGGTTAATACCGCCCGCGTTGCGGGCGGTATTACCGCGCTATTACCGCGGTTTCCCATTGATTCCAATGGGAAGGCGCGCTATAGGAGCGGTGAACACACCGCTCCTATACCGCGGTAAAGATGCGGCTAGCAGGACTTTTGGAGCGTTCCTGCTAGCGCACCGCTTCAGTGTGAAAGCCTTCGGGCTTTCACATTGAACACTACAGGGCATGATTTTTCATGCGGTATAGCAGCGCTATTTTTAGCGCTGTACCGCATGAAAAACGCCTCAATGTGAAAGGGGCCTTAGTGTAATTTAACAGGAAAATATGTTAAATCTCCATTATTGGGGCACAAACAGCAATTTAGTTCTAAAAGATAGTCTAAGGGCTTTTGTTTATGGACCTTTGTTCACTTCAAATGAGTTTTGCATTTCCATATAAGTATATGAGTCTGCAAAACTAACTTGAAGCAGGTGAAATGTAGTTCAGAATGATGTCAACTGCAGGTCAAATGCAATGTCGAATGAATTCTGAATAATCTCAGAAGCATCTCAAATTAATTTAAAACTGATGTCATTGACACAAGCCCAAAGCCTGTTAATGCAGACCCCTAAACCTTCCTCATATCACTAGAAAATATGTTTTTTATTGCAGCTTGTATCTCACTAGGGGGGGGGGGGGATTTCCTTTTACTTCCTGTATGGAACCAATTAGAGAGGAAGTGTAAATTTGACCAAAAACATACTGTTCTGTTTGACGTCCAGCAGACAGAAAGATTTTAAAAGCTGTCTATGTTCGCAATGAAAGGACCTGGCCAGTTTTTGCAATTCGCCACTGCGTCGCTTTAACTGACAATTGCGCGGTCGTGCGATGTGGCTCCCAAACAAAATTGGCGTCCTTTTTTTCCCACAAATACAGCTTTCTTTTTGTGGTATTTGATCACCTCTGCGGTTTTTATTTTTCGCAATAAGCGCTTATCGATTGGTTTGCGCAAAATTTATAGCATTTACAAAATAGGAGATAGTTTTATTGCATTTTTATTAATTATTATTTTTTACTACTAAGGGCGAAGATCAGCGATTTTTTTCGTGACTGTGATATTATGGCACATCGGACAATTTTGACACATTTTTGTGACCATTGTCATTTTCACAGCAAAAAATGCTATAAAAATGCATTGTTTACTGTGAAAATGACAGTGCAGTTTAGGAGTTAACCACTAGGGGGCGCTGTAGGGGTTATGTGTGACCTCATATTTTTTTCTAACTGTAGGGGGGCGGGGCTGGACGTGTGATGTCTTTGATCGTGTTTCCCTATATTAGTGAACACACGATGAATGAAGCTACCACTGTGAAGAACGGGGAAGCTGTGTTTACACACAGCTCTCCCCGTTCTTCAGCTCCGGGGACTGATTGCAGGACTCTGGCCGCGATCGGGTCCACGGGTCCCACGGCCGAGGTCACAGAGCTTCGGACCGGGTCATGGGCGCGCCTGCGACCCACGGCTGGGCATTTAAAGAGGACGTACAGGTACGTGCTTGCGCCCAGCCATACCATTCTGCCGACGTATATCTGCAGGAGGTGATCCTTAAGTGGTTAATAAATGTCTCGGGACACAGATCTTTAAAAAGTTATTTACCTAATGCTAGCCAAAATGTGTTAAGTTGAAGTAATATTTATATATCTTTTGGATTTTTAACTTCTGTATTTGTGTTATTGCATTAAATATAGGCTTTCAGCCCCTTCACTGTACACAAAGCTGCCAGGCAGGTACACAATGAAATAAAGACAGATCTTCACACTTGTGGGAAAAAACATGCACTTTAGGGGGCAGTTCTCAATGGTTATTTGACAGTGATAGATGGTCTTTAAAAAATTCTTTATCACAAAATTACAAAACCATGTCACAAATCACAAAAAGTGACATAAAATCTGTATTAGTTAGAAGCCATGCTAATATGTAGAAGAAATATCATACACATATTAGTTATGATGGACATGCCACCATGGCAACAGGAGTCCTATTTGAGCAGATTTAAAAAAAAAAAAACTAGAAGAGACATTTTGCGTTTTCATAAACATTTTGGCTTTATAGCTAGTGAATGATTTTGTAAAGGTTAGAAATACATTTGGGAAAAATGGTTGCAAATGTCTTTTGAAGTACTATTGTTGAACAACAAATTCCATAAAAATGTCAGAAGAATCATCAAACTGACCTATTGAATCCTTCCAATGACTTGCTTTACCCCTGAAACATCAATCAACTAAAAAGAAGAACTTTTAAATTGAACAAATACGGATACATATTTAAAGTGCTTGTAAAGGCTTTTATTTTATTTGGAAAATAACAAACATGTTAGACTTACCTACTCTATTCAAAGTATTGGATGGAGCAGCCTAAAACCTCCTCTCTGGGGTTTCTTGCCGGCTTTCCAGGCTTCTCAGTGCATCACCATAGGAAGCTGCTTTCTATGGGGGTACACCTGCACAATCAATCCTGAGCCAGACTGTGTGCATCTATTGACACACACAGCATGGCTTAGCCCTGCTCCCACTGTCTGCTCACAGGGTTTGATTTAGAGCAGCAGGAGCCAATGGTTCCCACTGCTGTCTCTGTGAACAAAGAGAGAGGCAAGAGCCACTAAAGACAGACACAGCGTGGATTTTTTTCTTTTTAATAATACATTGAGAAGGCTTAGTTTTTCTAACATTATGAAGATTTTCAGTTTGCGTTCAGATCAGGAAAGAGTTGTTTGGTGGTTTGCACAACATACATTGTATAGATGCTTACTGCTTATGAGTTAAAGAACATCAGGGCCCTCTGATTCCTACTGTATTAACCACTTCCTTACTGGGCACATATACCCCTTCCTGACCAGGTGAAATTTCAGCTTGTGGCACTGCATCACTTTAACTGACAATTGCGCGGTCGTGCGACGTGGCTTCCAAACACAATTGGTGTCCTTTTTTCCCCACAAATAGAGCTTTCTTTTGGTGGTATTTGATTGCCTCTGCGTTTTTTATTGTTTGTGCTATAAACAAAAATAGAACGACAATTTTGAAAAAAAATAGCCCAATTTTTTTTAAAAAACCTTTTTTTTTTCTCAGTCTAGGCGATACGTATTCTTCTACATATTTTTGGTAAAAAAAAATAAAAAATCGCAATAAGCGTCTGGTTTGCGCAAAAGTTATTACGCTTACAAAATAGGCGACAGAATTATTATTATTTGTTATTATTTTTTTTTTTTACTACTAATGGCGGTGATCAGCATTTTTTTTTGTGACTGCGATATTATGGCGGAGACATCGGACACTTTTGACACATTTTTGCCGCCATTCACATTCACATTTGTACTGTCTACCCTCAGTTGGTGCTATATAAATCCTGTATAATAATAATAATGCAGCAAGTGTGTTACCTCAAATTTGGACTGGAAATTGCTGCAAGTGATACAGCTGTAGCTTAAACATGTACAACATGCCAAGAAAGCAGACGTATTAGCCTCTGTTTAATCTGCAGTTGCCATGGTGCTCTGCATGTGATCAGCTATGACGCCAGCTATTTGATTTCATGATAGTTCCAGTTGAAAGCTAATGCAAGCACAACAGCAACTGTGACAGTTATCATTCATGGCATTCAGTAAATGTGACTGCCTTGGAAAACAGTTCCATGGGTGGGTTAAAGGGGTTGTGAAGGAACATGTTTTTTTTTCATAATAAGCATCCTTTACCTGCAGACATGCCTCTTTTCACTTCCTTATTGTTTGTTTTTGCTCAGAAGTTGCTCTATTTCTTCTCTGTTCTGTTCACTTCCTGCTTGTCTGATTTTACTGACCACCGTGAAGGGAGACTTTACTGCGGTGGTCAGTGATGTGCTCGCCCCCTCCTGGGAACTACATCTGTGTGGCAGGACGCTCTCTACGTGTTAGAGACTTTAAGGAGGTGTGAAATACTGCGTGTGCCACAATTCATACTGGGAAATGTAGTTCTTACATGAACAAGTGATGCAAACCAGGAAGTGAATGAGAGAACATAAACTAGAACACCAGCGGTGATATAGATGAAGGAATTTTATAGGTATTTACTCGTTTGTTAACAGAATTATTACACTATTCTGTCTGTCTACCTTGCAGACATTAGTTTTAGACAACATTTTTTTTTCCTTTACAACTAAATTCTAAGTTCCACTTTAAGGTTTGGGTAAGGCTCAGGTTTTAAAGTTAAGTTAGAAGGTTTTGTTTGGTTTCCAAACTGCTATTTGAAAGTAAGCACAAGGATAACCACCTGGTTTACAATACTATATTTACATCTGTTGGATGATCTCAAGCAAAGGAATGCACAAGGATGAATGTGGGTATATACTAACCAAATGTTGGCCAGTTCAGCAGAAACTGGATGACTTTTGGTATATGTATTTCATACATGCACGCCTTGTTTGTGTTGATGTAGGGATCTGTCAGCAGGTTGAATGAAAAAACTCAATGTGTATACTCTGCTTTACACAACAACCTAATCTATTATAGTATGAGTTCAGAAAAGTGAACTCTGTTTACTTCAAACTCCAAATCATAAAAAATAATAAAGCTTAGCCTTCACGTCACATGATATTTCAGGTTTCCGACCTGGATGCGGGACCGAGACAGCCCTAGTCAATGTCTAGGACGATATAATTCGTACCCTGGACAACAGTGAAACTGTAGCTCTGATACCTCTGGACTTGTCAGCTCCCTTCAATACCATTGATCATACACGGCTAGTGCATAGACTTAAAAATACGGCTAAGATCGAGGTGATGGCATTGGCATGGATGGTTTAGTTCCTCCAAGATAGGGCACAATGGGTGAGGCTGGGAGCCTATCACTCTAATTACAGCTCCCTGTCCTGTGGGGTACCACACGGTTTGCCGTTGTCGCGTTGTCGCCAATCTTGTTTAACATCTATATGAGACCACTGACCAACCTAATCAGATGCCATGGTCTGCAGTTCCATGTGTATGCAGATGACACCCAGATCTATCTGAGTCCAGTCTCCACTAGCAGCCTGTTTAGAAGAGATCAATCTGTGGATGAGTGCCAACTTTCTTAAGTTAAATGGCACAAAAACTAAAATTCTCATTTTCAGCGACATGGAGGACAACACTCCTATTCCCGTGTGGCCTTCCTCGTTTGATGCTCTGCCTGAGGTAGCCAACCAGGTGAGGGACTTGGGGGTCATCTTTGATTCCAGATTGACTCTGGACCCTCAGGTGAGTGGAGTAGTGAGTTCATGCAACCTCCACCTAAAGCTCTTGGGGGCCCTTTTCTGCTATCTGGATGATGACTCGGATAAGATCACTCTGATCAATGCAACCATTACCAGTCGGTTGGACTACTGTAATGCTTTGTACCTTGGCCTATCTAAAAAGATCATGCATTGAACGCTGCAGCAAGGTTACTTATGGGTGCTGGTAGGAGAGAACCATCATCCCAATTTTGAATACCTTGCATTGGTTGCCTATCCGTGAGCGGGTTCTGTTTAAGATTGGCTGTTTTATACATAGGATAGTCCATGGAGGTGGACCAGAGTACCTCCGGAAAAAATTCACACAATATGCTCCTAGTAGACAAACGAATGTTGTTGTCCCTAGGGTGAGGAAGCAGAGACGAAGAGGACATGCTTTCTAGGTGCAGGAGGGTAAGGTATGGAATGATTTACCGTTGGTCCTAAAAAACACCACCAATTTGCTTAGCTTCAAGAAGAGTTTGAAGAACTTGCTCTTCCAGAAGTGTTATGGGGGCTTATAGGTCACTGCATCATGGCCAGCACGGGAGCTAGATTAAGAAGATAAGAATCTCCCTGCTCATTATAGTCATACGCATCGAGGCCCATGGGTAAGACTGCGTTTATAAGCATTTTTATAATAATAATAATAAAAAGTTACCCTTAATGTGGGTTCACTGTATTTCACAATTTACTACGTCAGGCCTCTTGTCTTGCGTCATCAAGTGGAAGAAAATGAATAAAAACGTGAAATAGGTTTTGTATAGTAAAAAAAGGTCCCTTATGGTTCAATATATAGGTTGTGCAAAATCTTAAAAAGCCAGTTAAGACATGGCGCCAGTATGTAACAATACCAGTAGTTTTAAACATTTGACAAAAAAAAGATGCTATCTTTTATGATATCACTTTTACAATACATAATCTCAATGGTGCATAACATCAGCAAAAAGAGTGTGCATAAGACATTTTTCACTGAATACAGGTCTCTTTGAACATCTGACTTATGCAGTAAGAAGGTGGGAATGCAACTGTGTAGTGTAAAAAGGCCTAGTCTCCAAAGAAAAGATTAATGGATGTGGAAGTTATATTATGTGACACACGTTCAGGCACTGACATTAGCACTAATACTTTAGAGGTCATGTCATTTAAAACTGCTTTCAAGGAAGCTGTTAATCCTTGGAAAGCATTATACAGGCTAGCAAAATGTATTTATTTTAATATTAAACCTTTAGGAGATTCCTACAGCTCATTGCTCTTGGAAACATCTAGTTCTGAAGAAATAGTAAAGTGCCGTACACAAGCCCCCAGGCTTCAAATCAATAATGGGACATGACAAAAGGTGGAAGACAAATGAACTGTAAATTCTGCACATTTTATACTGCTATTTTTTCTAAGCAAGGAAGAAAGTACTATGGTTTATGTGATTTGTTTTATCATTAAAGCAGGGTAGATAGATAGATAGATAGATAGATAGATAGATAGATAGATAGATAGATAGATAGACAGACAGACAGACAGACAGACAGACAGACAGACAGACAGACAGACAGACAGACAGACAGATAGATAGATAGATAGATAGATAGATAGATAGATAGATAGATAGATAGATAGATAGATAGAAAATGCAGGCCACTGTATGGAGTACAAGTGGGGTGTTCAGGGAAGAGATTAGTGTTAATAAGCCCTTTAGCATTAATAAAATAGTAAAATGGCTCCAACACATACTACATCAGGTCTGGTGTCAACAATTTAAGGTAATATGTATATTCAGTATTTTTTATAAACTTGCAAAACAGATTAACTTTTTATTAATAATGTCATTTATGTGATTAAATACCTAAAAAATTTGATTGTTTCTTTGCATAGTTATTAAGCACAGTGGCCAAGTGGTTAGCAACCACAGCACTACCTGCCTAGAGCTTACAAGTTCTCCCTGTGCCTGCGGGTTTTCTTTGGGTACTCTGGTTTCCTCCCACACTCTAAACACATGCTGGTAGATTAATTTGCTCCTGTGTAAATTAGCCCAAGTAGGTGTATGTATTAATGCGAGATCGCAAACATTGTACACACACCTTCTGCACAGCCTGCCATCATTCTTCTTCTCTTGTACATACCACTATATTCTCCATACTACACTCCTATAAATACTGCTCACTGTCATACACCACTCATTCCTCTTGTGTCCATGTGTTATACCCTCCACATTGTTCCTGCATTTATTGCCCAGTATACTTCACACAGCTTCCTTACACATACTGCCCCCTGTCATACCCACCACACTCCTCTCCTGTACATACTGCTGACCGTCATACCCCCCACACTGCTCTCCTGTGCATACCACCCATTATAATACCCTCCACACTCTTCTCCTGTACATATCGCTCACTGTCATACTCTCCGCACTTCTCTCCTGTGCATACTGTCCACAGTCATATCCTCCACACTCCTCTTCTGTATATACCGTACATATTGCTAAATGTCATACCCTTCACAATCCTCTTCTATATATACCGTACATATTTCTTACTGTCATACTCTCCACACTCTTCTCCTGTACATATAACCCACTATCATACTCTCCACACTCCTCTCCTGTACATACCATCCATTTTCATACCCTCCCAACTCCTCTTCTGTATATACCACCCAGTGTCATAACCTTCACACTCCTCTCCTGTATATACCACACACTGTTATACCCTTCACACTCTTCTTCTGTACATATCGCTCACTGTTGTACTTTCCACACTCCTCTTCTGTACATACCGTCCACTTTAATACCCTCCCCACTTCTCTCCTGTAAATACCACCCACTGTCATAACCTCCACACTACTCTTCTGTACATACGGCTCACAGTACTACTCTCTACACTCCTCTTCTGTATATACCACCTACTGTTATATCCTCCACACTCTTCTTTTGTACATATTGCCCACTGTTATACGCTCCACACTCCTCTCCTGTGCATACCGCTTACTAGCATACCCTTGACACACCTCTCCTGTACATACTGCCCACTATCATTCCCTCCATACTCCTCTCCTGTGCATACCACTCACTGTCATACCCTCCACACTCTTCTCCTATATATACTGCCCACTGTCATACCCTCTACACTCCACACTCCTCTCTTGTGCATACCGCTCACTGTCATACCCTCCACACTCCTCTCCTATATATATTGCCCAATGTCATACCCTCCACACTCCACACTCCACACTCCTCTCCTGTGCATACCGCTCACTGTCATACCCTCCACACTCCTCTCCTGTGAATACTGCCCAGGATTAATGTATGTGTTTACTGTTACCAGTGTACCAGTGTTTTTCGTTTTGTTTACTTGACAACAGCTCTCGTATATATGGTAATTAAAGGATGTTATATACCTTCCATATTAAATGAATGTCCCTAATTAAAAGACAGTCTCAGCCTATAATGTCTTGCTGAACGCATAGCAATAATATGGAATTTTGGCAACTCTATTTCTCATACAGTCCATGCTGTAAGTAAACAAATGATACCAAAGTTAGCATGCTGCCATGTTTCCGACTCCTTACATTTTACTGACCAAATGCCCAACTCCACACCAGCTATTAGACCTCTACTAGTGAATGAACTAATAGATGTCACTTGATTTTTGTCTATACTGACTGATGACAATACAATTGAAGAACGTGTCTCTGAGAGGTGACAGAGGATGCACTTGGAGGCATGCTGTACTGGAATATTGTTTAATGTTTCTAGTCAAAAGAAAGCAGCTAGTTAGAGACTGAACTGGGACATAACTTTATAGACTTTTATACAGCAGTGTGAACACAACCTACTTTTTCTTCCAATAAGTACATATACACATCCAATAAGAATCATGCTGTGTCACTGGGGAATGGTATACAACAATTGGGCCCAAAGTGTCAATATTTTGTGTGGCCACCATTATTTCGAGCACTGCCTTAATGCTCTTGGGCATGGTGTTCACCAGATCTTCCCAGGTTGCCACAGAGCTGGTGGATGTTATAAACCTTCTGCTCCTCCATCTTCCATTTGAGGATACCTCACAATAGGGTTTAGGTCTAGACCTTCTTTGCCAGACCATTACCTTTACCCTCAGGCTCTTTAGCAAGGCAATGGTCATCTTGGAGATGTGTTTGGGGTTGTTATCATGTTGGAATACTGCCCTGCGGCACAGTCTCCGAAGGGAGGGGATCATGCTCTGCTTCAGTATGTCACAGTACATGTTGGCATTCATGGTTCCTTCATTGAACTGTAGCTCCCCAGTGGTAGCAGCACTCATGCAGCCCCAGACGATGACACTCCCACCAACATGCTTGACTGTAGGCAAGACACGCTTGTCTTTGTACTCCTCACCTGGTTGCCACCACACATGCTTGACACCATCTGGACCAAATAAGTTTATCTTGGTCTGATCAGACCACAGGACATGGTTCCAGTAATCCATGTCCTTAGTCTGCTTGTCTTCAGCAAACTGTTTGCAGGTTTTCTTGTACATCATCTTTAGAAGAAGCTTCCTTCTGGGCCAATTTGATGCAGCGTGCAATGTATGGTCTAAACATTGACAGGCTGACCCCCCACCACTACAACCTCTGCAGCAATGCTGGCAGCACTTATACATCTACTGTATTTCTCACACACAACCTTTGAATATGACACTGAACACATACACTCAACATCTTTGGTTGACCATGGCGAGGTCTGTTCCTGTTACACCACTGTATAATCTTGGCCACCATGCTGCAGCTCCGTTTCAGGGTCTTGGCAGTCTTCTTATAGCCAAGGCTATCTTTATGTAGGGCAAGAATTATTTTTTTCAGATCCTCATAGAGTTCTTTGCCATGTGGTGCCATGTTGAACTTTCAGTGACCAGTATGAGAGACTGAGAGCGATAACACCAACCTTAACACACCTGCTCCCCATTCACAGCTGAGACCTTGTTACACTTATGCGTCACATCACACCGGGAAAGGAAAATAGCATTTTCACTTAGGGGTGTACTCACTTTTGTTGCCAGAGGTTTAGATATTAATGGCTGTGTGTTGAGTTTTTTTGAGGGGACAGCAAATTGACACTGTTATACAAGCTGTACACTCACTACTTTACATTGAAAAGATACAATAACATATTTATACAAGTGTGAGGGGTGAGATACTATATATATATTTATATATATATGTACATACTGTATATATATATATATATATATCTTCAGTCTATATACTTTTTGTTGTCCGAATCATGTTTACCCATTGTAGTGCTCACTCTAACATTTTCCCACAGATTTGTTTCTCAAACAAAACAGAATCTTTCATCTAAGCAATCCCTTCCCGACCTTTAATCAATCTTTGAGGAAAATGTCAGAGCTCTACTCTAGAGGACAGACACGCATGTAGCATATTTTTTGCTATACAGTATACAGAACACAATTCTTTCTCAGACGGCGGTGCTTTACTGTAGGTTTCCAGGCAGACTACACATATTAAATATACCATCATGTATTCCTTGTATGATTAGAATTGTTTCTTTACTTTTTTCATACAAAGCCAAAATAACATGCATTCTGGTTGCAGTGCAATGCAATTTGAAAACACGAATGCCTTACTTTATTCTGGCATAAATACAGCACAGGTAAAAACATAATCATCCTATAGGATAAATATTATATATATATATATACAGTATATAAATATATATACATACTGTACACACTGCTTTAAAGCAATATTCGCTATCCCTAGAAGATGCTCACAGCATCTTGCTGGGATGCTAAAACAAATTATTAGAACTCTCTTAAGAACAGTTTAACCACTTAAGGACCCCTACACGCCGAAAATACGTTGGCAGAATGGCACACTGGGCACAATTATGTACCTGTACGTGTCTCTTTAAGGCCCAGCCGTGGGGTCCCCACCCCTACACGCCGAAAATACGTTGGCAGAATGGCACACTGGGCACAATCATGTACCTGTACGTGTCTCTTTAAGGCCCAGCCGTGGGGTCCCCACCTGGTCTGAAGCTCCGTGACCGCACCCGCGGGACCCGGTGTCCCACGTCGGTCACTGGAGCTGAAGAACACACCTTCCCTGTTCATCATTGTGGCAATGCCAGTGATCGTCTGTTCCCTGATATAGGGAAAGACGATCACTGACGTCACACGTCAAGCACCACCCCCCTACAGTTAGAAACACATATGAGGTCACACGTAACCCCTACAGTGCCCCCTAGTGGTTAACTCCTAAACTGCAATTGCCATTTTCACAGTAACCAGTGCATTTTTATAGCACTTTTTGCTGTGAAAATGACAATGGTCCCAAAAATGGGCCAAAATTGTCCGATTAGTAGTCAAAAAAAATAAAATAATAAAAATGCCATAAAATTATCCCCTATTTTGTAAACGCTATAAATTTTGCGCAAACCAATCAATAAATGCTAATTGCATTTTTTTTTTACCACAAATAGGTAGAAAAATACGTATCGGCCTAAACTGAGGAAAATTTTTTTTTTTTTTAAATCTTTTTGGGGGATATTTATTATAGCCAAATGTAAAAAATATTGAATTATTTTCAAAATTGTCGCTCTATTTTTGTTTACAGCGCAAAAAATAAAAACCGCAAAGGTAATCGAATACCACCAAAAAAAGCTCTATTTGTGAAAAAAAAAGGATGCCAATTTTGTTTGGGAGCCATGTCGCACGACCGCGCAATTGTCAGTTAAAGGCATGCAGTGCTGAATCGCAAAAAGGGGCAAGGCCCTTAACCTGCATAATGGTCCGTGCCTTAAGTGGTTAATGTACTGTGAATCTGAATAAGCAATGGAGGAGTTTTACACTGGTATGGCCATTTGTTATAGTGCTTAAGCCGAAAACACTATTCACACTGCCTGCCCACCGCTGACGGGTCAGAAAATATTACAGGAACTTTAACATACAAATTTATGAATACATGCCATACGTTGTTTTCTAGCAAGGACAATGGCTATGTGAAACTTACACTTGTAAGTAAAGCTTATATTATAAATGTTCCACTGAGGAAAAAATATATGGAAAAGGCTGTTTCAGATTATATATGATTAAATATTTCAGTCTAAATCCAGATTCACAAAGCAAGGAACATTTCAACAAGCTGGGGATGTCTCTTGAGAGATTATTTCAAACTTGTCTAGAAATGCAAAAGCAGCTTTTACCCTGGAGTATGCAACCACTAAGCTTTACAGAGGATCTCAGTGTGCTATGCCGTTAAGGTTTAGAAATCAGAATTTGAAAGCACTTGTATGTTTCTGCCGAAATGTTAAAAATGTTTCTGGCCTATGATTATATTAGTGGGAGCTACAGACAGCAATATTTTTATTACATTGCAATTATATTTTATACCTGCAAATAAAAGTATAGTCCGTAGGATAAAACAGCGATTGTGGGCCAAGTTTCCTTTATCTTACATTGCAAATGCTATCCTAAAGCCTTTCCAAAGTCTTAATATATAGTACATCCAGTATCAATAACTTACTGACAGGAGGCACAATTAATAAGGACAGCTCTGTAGTGATACCTGACCCCGCTGGTCAGAGTAAAGATTAGTGTTTAGGCTATAGTGGGTGATGGAGCTGAACCCAAATCAATCTTGCCTTGCCACTTTGTCACATGGGCCTGAAAACAGTAACATTTGGATATTCTTTAAGAATACTGGCAATGCTGATGATCTGTCAGAAATGTATAGTCAGATTATGATAGAATGGGCCATACTACAGTAAAGGGCTAACATATGTTCACACTTAGATCTTCAGTCCAAGAAAAAAGTAAACCATGCACTCGTAATTGCACTCGTAATTAGTTGGATACACAAAAATCACTGGTGAGACTATGGAGTTAGGCCTGGTTCACATCTATGTGGTTTCCAGTGACTGCATTTGTTCGAGAACAGCAGACCGTTCAAATGAATGAATAAATGAATGTACCTCCTGAAAATGCAGAAAGTGTCCTTGCACCTTTTCCAAAAACTAAAATGACAAAAATGCAGTGCGCATTATGTTTGCAGTTCCTGACAGTCTCTTGTGTTATCCATTGGCAGTAGTCTTTAACAGTCACTTGTCATATTTATGATGTCTATCCAGCAGTTACTTGGAATATGAGAGCAGTCTCTTGTCACATGCCAGTAAAAGAAGCAAGTTGTCAGTAGGGTTATCAAAAGCATCTTATCAACATCTATTGTTAAAAAAATTCCCAACATAGTGCTATGTCATCATCATTTTATGATTCACCCCTGTTAAACAATGCCTATACCCCAACCAATGATGTGGGCACAAATAAGACACATAAATCATAATTACAGCACATGTGATCACTTCCTATGTTTCCCCTCCTATGATGTCATGTTTTTCCATTATCCACTAATAAAACAGTAACCAGGAAGATAGCAATAAATCATCTTGATTATTATGCATTTGAACCAAATTTTCTGTAAACAACTTAATCGGCATCCTTTTGTTTCCCTGTTGCAAATGTTAATGCTCATCAGAATGAACTGACAGATTCAGCTGCATGTAAAAGTTGGCTCGTCTGAATATTTAGAAAGATTAATTAAATAGCCATCACACAAGATTTCCCCTGTCTGCTAACCAAATATATCACTATGCAATGATTTTAGGATATAAACAACTAACAGCTAGAAATAGAATGCAACACAACACAATTTTATAAAAATGTAAAGCCCAACTTGAGCCATTATTTACTTTTAGATGTGTAGACACTTAGAACCTCTGTTCCAACTACTACTAATATTTTTAGTATGCACAAAAAAACTGTTTACATTTACTCTTTAGACAATCATCTAGCCTGCAACAGTTATGTACCCTTTTATAGGATGTCATTGCTTTCCGTGGCAGTGGTAATGATAGCATGGCCCATGCCAGGGGCGGACTGACCATTGAGTCACTTGGGCACTGCCCGAGGGCCTCATGCCACTAGGGGGCCCCATCAGAGTTGCCAGGCTTAGTAAAACCAGGGACAGTGTGTAAAAATCTGTGTTTTTTTTACATCTGTCCCTGATATGTCCGAAACCGACATGCTTTTGATGTGAAAATCCCGAGATTTTAGCTGCCCTGCCTATGCACTGCCTCCTGGCATTGTGGCCATCTGTAAGCCCAGAGGCCCCATAATCTTCTATTGCCCAGGGGCCCCATGAGTTGTCAGTTCACCCCTGGCCCATGCTGACTTCCACTGATCCTAAAGAAAAATTCTTACTTCATTTTTTTCAGCTTACATTTTAGTAGTACTTTGTCTCCTGTTCCTACATGCTTTGTAATACTAGTTATGAGGTTGCATAGTGTGCTCACGCCCCATCCCCCCATTGCTGTTTATCATCATAGATAGCAAGGAGACAGCTGCTTGATATCTGTGTTGATATCAAGATCATTAGGAGAAAATAAAGAAAACAAACCTTTACCACCCGCTACTGAAATGCAGTAGCATGAATGGGTCCTAATAGTTTAAAGCCTATTTCCAACTGAATGCTGTGCACCATATTAGGCAGCCAATTTTAAATGCATGTGATGGAACACACTTCAATGCATGAAAATGTATGTCCTTCTGCAATTGTATTTGTTTGCAGTGCAGTGCTACCTGCAGGGCATTTTAACAAGGGATGAGCTCAAAGTTCAGTCCATGCACAAGCTCAGATCAAACTTTACGTGTATTATTTGGTATGACATCACTGACCAAATATGGCCATATGGCCATACTGTAGAGTTAATCAATCATACAATTATTGCCTTTAGACTCACTACTGGAAGTGGAGCCATTGTCAACTGGTGCAATGATCCAACCCATCAGATACTGTAATGTCACTTGTGATGGGGGAACCTGGAGCATTGAGGGACAGTAAGCAATACATAGACACAACTTTTTGTCTTCTAAAGATTCTCTGCATGCCCAAAATATAGTCATTTGCAGAATCAAGAGATATTTTCTACAAACACAATTTAGACAAATATGTTTTTAGTGTTTTTCAAAAAGAAAAGACATGAGAAAACAGAGATACTTTGCATACCTCTGCAGAAGGGTGGTCTAGTTACATATTTCAGAAAGAGTATACCAATATAAAAGAAAAAAGAAATGACAGTATCATTGTTGGAATACAGAATTACATGTGTAACAACTACTGTACATCAGTATTTAGTAGCAATATATTCTTCAATCAATAGTTGGAAGTGTTTAAAAGTTTTTAGCTGCTCCATGGTTAAACAATATAGCCCCATACACACATCAGTTTTCCTGACGGTTTTCTCATCAGGTTTACCAAAACCATGTAGTGCAAGGGCCTGCCTGATTGCATACAAATTGAAACTCTTGGAAACTCTATTAGATGATTTTGGTAAACCTGAAGAGAAAACCGTCATTTTTTCCTGTCTGCAGATAAGCAGCAAAGCCCATGTGGACTGTGCACTGTCTGTCCTGTAGTGCTATATACAACATTTCTAACAATCATCAATGAGACAGCTTGTGTGATTGAAAACATGAGAACAAGATGAAGGGATGGAAGGAAACAAATGTCTCATGTAACTCTGCATAGAGAACTGTGATATGCCTAAGGGGTTAGGGTCAAATAAGAAGAAATAGAATGAAGGGGGAATAAGGGGAAAGAGGAAAGGGATCAAAGATCCACAGAAAGGAGTTGGCAGTGGAGCTTGCATCCTAGTAAGGGAGGCAGGGAAACCCCTCTTCCCTGTGGCTGCATGAAGTGCTAAAATGTGGATGTGCGAATAGCAAACAGGTGAATAAGACCACAACAGTGGACTTCAGCAAAGATCATTCCAAAAAAATGATCTAAGGAGAGTTATTAAACATTATTTAGGCCAGCCAGACCTGTTTAAACTTGTAAGTATTGTTATTTTTGGCTAGCAATTTTGGCTATGTGTATAATGTCATTGAGACTCTCAAGCCATTCAGGGAATGAAGAGGTGGTAGAAGATGTTCAGTGTCTAAGGATCAAGGGTATAAATGCAAAAAATTAAAAACAGAGAAGAACGTTTTTTTTGCCTGAAAAAGTGATTGAGGTAAAAGGGTGAGTTCAGGAGTAATTGCAGAGACAGACAGAAAAAAACTGTCCCAAAGCTTGTGGATGGGGGGACAGCTCAATCAGATACAAAGAAGAGTGCCCGGGGAAGCCTGGCAACGCACACATTCAAATGTATACCAAGAAAACAAAAGGAACATATAGTTGGTACATTTTAATTGGGAATGCTAAATTAAGTTTTTTTGGAGAGTTCACATCCGCTTTTGTGGGGTTTTTTTCATGGCAGTCAGTTACTTTGAGTTTATTTACAGTATGTGGGTTAATCTTACTACCTTTCAAACACACTACCATTGACACTTCACTAAAGTATTATAAAAATCAAAACCTAAATGATAAGACTGTAAGGAAAAGACGTATGTTGGCACTGCATAATCCATTGTGACAAAGACTAGAATATTCACAATGCCGCAGTCCCCACACTACAGAAACAAGGATTTTAAATAGCACTTACTAACCAACAGAAGGCAAAAGACAAAGAGAGACATCGTTTTGGATGATAGCAGTTTGGTTCACAGCAATCTGAACGCACACCAAATTTATCTTTTCAATATTTTCCAGATGAATGTTTGCTGAGATATGCTGGAGGAATTCCATGCTTTCTAAGCAAGATCAGTCGAGTTCCTTATTCTGTGCACGGCGTCAGCAAAGATTAAAACACTACTTATGCACATTTATACTAAGTGAATCCAATACACTTTACAGGCCTTGCAGAACTACTTTGCATTTTGTATCTGATTCAAAGGCTGTTTTATGTATGTCAGGTATTTCAACAGGATAGCAACACCCATGAGATCTGCACTGAAATGCTGGCTACAATATAAGCATGAACAGGAAAACAACAGATATTCTCATCATGCAGATTTATTTCACAGCTCACTCCACAAATTGCAGCAATAAATTAGATATGCAATTTGCAAAATGTACAAAACATAAAACACTGTATCACCAGTGTTCTTTTAAAATACATTTTCTGGCATATAAAAGGCTAGCCTGTACACCAAATATATGGTGGTAATTATTGCATTTAAAGAAAATGTGTAATGTTTAGTAAAACCTAACAATCAATCAAAAATCATTCTTTACCTTTTCACTACACTAGTAGTGCTCAAACTTAAAGGATAAGTTCACCTTTGGCAACATGTTCCACCCGAATGTAGCTGTCATTGTTTGAAAACAGTGCAGCCATGCGGGGCTCCGCCCACACGCCTGCGTCATTCAGTGAATGAGCTACAAGCTCTAACATCCTTAGCGAGTATCAGCCTGTAGTTCTCCATGAATAGAGCATGTTGGTAGTTCATTGAGTCTTTCTGTCAGGGAGTATCGGCTTACCCGTACAGGATGTATGGGTAAGCTGATATACTGACAGTGTGCAGGAGACCTGCATGGCATCAGCAAATAATGCTTTCCAGGATCCTACTACAAAAGGATAATAAATGCAATATTTTTTACCTACAAAAAAAAAGGGCATTTATTATTATTTTTTTAAAAGTGAATGTATCCTTTAGTTTTTCATTGGATGCCCTGGATTACCACACACTTTGGTTGTTTTACAAAAGAAATAGAGGCTGTTTAAGTTGCAAATTCATTGTTTACCTAGCTAAGTGAATAAGGGAAAGCTCATTTAAATTAAAACATCCAATCACATTCAAGCACTCACTTAAGGCCTCAGATCAAGCTGTGGTTTATCACATTGTGTTTTAGGGATCAGCCTCTTAAAGTTGTGGTTCCATAAGTAACAGCCAAGGGCAAGGCAAGCAAATAGGGGAAGAGATTGGAGTGATGATTTCATCAGTTAATTGCTACTTCTTTAATATTCCATCACAGGCTGGGCAGATCTGGGCTATATTGCTCAACCGTAGTAAGGTCTGGAAAATGACCTTATGGAGTGCAGAACTAGGTCGTGCTATCTCATAGTGGTGTCTGGATCATAAAACTGGTACAGAACTGCAAATGTTTTGGAAAGTAGAACAGTTCATGTACATGTGTTTTAAACTGAAGCCAAGCTAAATGTATTTGTTTTATTTGTTGCCCTTTTTTTTGCATGCAAGCCTTATATGGCTCAGGACTATTTACTGCTTTGTTGACCCTGCAAGAAGGAAAACAAATGACATATTTTTCTTATAATCTTAGACACATTTTTGTATAAAACTGTATATTTTCTATAGCAAATAAAGGAAAAAAAAAAGGTTTAGGACCCTTTTACACAGAAGTTCAGATCTGGGCCACCTGTCAGTTTTTCAGGTGGACCTGATCAGAATCTCCATTCTTCTCTACGAATCGGCAGATGTCAGCTGACACATGCCGGCATCCCCATCCACCGGTCACATGGGGAACAAACAGAATTGCAGGGTGTCAAAGGACAAGGTACAATTATGCAGACCTAATGTGAAAGTCCTTGGTCACTGTCTAGGCCCTGGAACCAAACACATTGACACTGAAAAGCGCAAAGGTCAAAACATTTGTCATTAGCGAGACTGAGCAAGGAAGAAATAATCCTGCCCGAATCAGTAGAAATTGAAGTGAATAGATGTACTATAATCAATCCTGACAGCTTTCTCCCAGAGAGGACCTCAAAGAGGAAGGAGGGTGACCACAACTGCTTAAAACTTATAGAAGAAGAAATTCAGCAAATCTCCCCAGTAAAGGACACTCCTCTTGAAAATCCTGATCTGATCCTGTTTGTAGATGGTTTGTAGTGCCATGTGCAGCATTTGCGTTGACAACATTGGAGGAACTGATTGAGACCCAACTACTCCCTTCATCACTTTCAGCGCAGGTTGCAAAAGTGGTAGCACCAGGGCCTGTGAGGTCACAAAGGATCAAAGAGGCAAAATCTACAGTGATGGCAGGTATGCTTTTAGAGTAGTCCATGATTATGGACCCATATGGAAGAACAGAAGATTTACAACTGCTGCAGGCAATTCAAAACTGGAAATATGTTCAAGAAATATTTGAAGCAGTCACCCTCCTTAGCCATCCTGATGGTCAAGGCACATACTGGAGGACAAATCATGGAAGAAAATGGAAATCCGTTGGCTGACCATACTGCCAGGAAGACTGCTGAAACATCGATGGAAGCAATCATGGCCCTACTAATTACTGATTTTGCAAAGGAAGAAGAAGAATCCTGTAAAAGATTGGAGGAAAGAAGATAACATATACAGAAAGCAAAATAACCGATTGCATGAATTGCATGAATCTGCACCTGGCGATTGGAATGAAATCATAGAAAGGGAAGGCGCAAAGAAAGACCAAAATGGGCTCTTGTAGAAGGAAAATGCAATATGTGTCCCACCTCAAATGGAGAAGATGATCATGCAACTAGCCCATGGCACAGGTCAAGTAGGCCCTAAGGCAATGGAGAGAAACATTAAAAAGTCTGGTTGGTTTATTCAATACTTTAGAAATGCATGTCAAGACTTTGTTGAGAGACGCATAATTTGTGCTAAAAATAAGTCGGGAAAACAGACCAGAGTAACGCAAAGACATTTGGCCAAGCCACTTTTCCCCTTTCAAAGACTTTAGATTGATTACGTACAATTTCCCAAATTAGGCCAATACCAACATGTTTTGGTGTGCATAGACATGTTTTCGGGCTGAATTGAAGCATGGGTGCGACTAAAGCAAATGCCAAGACAACAGCAAGTAAGCTACTTTCTGAAATAATATGTAGTTTTGGAGTCCCTGAAACCATAGAGAGTGACAAAGGAACACATTTCACTGAACAGTTAATGCAAATTATATGCAAGGACTTGGGAATTGAGCAGGCCTTCCATACACCTATCATCATTAGAGTTCAGGGAAGGTAGAAAAATATTATGGAATCATTAAAGACAGGATAGCTAAAATATTGAAGAAAAGAGGACGGGTCAATTAAGAATCCATGGCCAGAACTGTTGCCTCTGTTCTTTACAGCATCACTACCCCTAATTATAAGTCAGAGAACTTGAACCCTTATAAAATTTTGTTCGGGGCCCACCTAGACAGGGTTGTATTTTCCACATCAGACTGCTGTAATGTATAATGATTTTGTATTTATTTTTTTGTAATTGTCTAATACAAGCAACTAACTGTAATGCACAAGCTTGTTTTTGATTCAATTCCAAATCCAGATCAAGTAACTGAAACACATGATTTACAACCGGACGATGGAGTCCAAGCAAAATAACATGTGAATGTACTTTTGGGACAAAAGTTTGATAGACCCTTCCAAGCGCTCCTGACAACTGCCACAATTGTAATGTTGGAAGGAAAGCAGACATGGATACATGCCAGCCATTGCAATAAAGTACAGCCAATTTCAAAAGATGAGTAAACTGCTCTTATGTCTTTGCTTGATCTCAGCAGTCAAGGCTATAGAGGAAAATCACCTGTACAAATTACACATGATGGCAGGCATAAGGGGTAATTTGAGTAATTGCTGGATCTGTTTACATAGGCCAGACAGTTCAAAAAGGCACACATCTGATATCCTTTCGCAATAATTTAACACCTGGAAAACTGTATCCTTATGGGCCAAGCCACAAATTGGCCTTAACAAGGCCCCAGACATTAAATCCATTTACCTTCATTCTGATTTTAAGCAATACAGAACTGCCCAAATACCGGTATGTCTAGAAATAGCACAAATGTTGTATTATTGTGAAAATACATTTTATGCTAAATATAGGCCTTTGGGATATACCCTTATTTAGTAAGGGAAACAAAGTATACAATGTGGCAAATATAAAAGAGAATATGACAAACCCAGATTACACTTTGTTTAGAGATGGTACCTTGTCATGGATTCAACAAATTATTTTTGTCCTCATAGGAATCATTGTCATAGGATTGCTTGCTTATTTGTTTTTCGGTGTGCTAAATGTGGAATACAAAAGATTACTACAATGGCAGTTATAACTGAGGAAGATGACCCCAAGGAAGAAATATAGGATTATCAGATTCACATGATGCCAAGATGGGAGATGCGAATAAGTAAAGATATGTATCCACATACATCCTAAGAAGAGCTATACTCCACTTAGCAGTGAAGTAGTACTGTGGACCCTCTGGTGTCACACTAGGCAGGGAATATATGACAGTGACCCCTCCATACTGGTCAAGAGGATGGAAATTAGTAGAATTATAGGAGTCTGATAATATTCATATCTATCTATCTATATATACACACATATATATATATATATATATATATATATATATATATATATATATATATATATATATAGATATATATATATATCTATATATATACAGTATATATATATATATATATATATATATATATATATCTATATATATATATATATATATATATATATATATATATATATATATATATATATATATATATATATACAGTGTATATATATATATATATATATATATATATAGACTGTCAATTTAAGAATTTATAATTTGCTTTTTTTTCTTGCTTGCCTTCTTAGATGTTTTGTTTCTATTCCTGAGAAAACTAAACTGTTGGCTGTGTGATGACATGAACTGTTGATAAGATCTCAAAAGGCTGCCCAAAAAAAGGCTTTTGTATCAAACCAGTCTAAGCAGACCAAATACTGCTGAAAGTTCATTTTTTGTTTTTATCGATTTGGATTCACTGTCTCATCTGAAAGGTCTTGTTTTAAGACTCCCTAACCTGATTTAACAATATATATATATATATATATATATATATATATATATATATATATATATATATATATTTAAGTATTATAACACAACAGGTTCATACATTTTAACCACTTGCCAATCAGTCGCCGTCATTATACTGCGACAGGACGGCACAATCCCACAAATCGGCATACGTGTACGTCGGCACCTTTAAGGGCAATAGCAGGCCCGCACATTGCTGGCGACTGCAAAGGCTGCCGGCTACCCACAATTGCGGGCACTAGGACCAGAACGGGGATGTGTGTGAATGTAAACACACACATCCCCGTTTTGATAGGAGAAAAGAGACAGATCTGCTGTTTCTCGTAGTAGTCAGGAACAGCGATCTGTCTCCTCCTCCATTCAGTCCCATCCCCTCACAGATATAAACACACATAAGGGAACACATTTAACCTCTTGATCATCCCTAGTTTAAACCGTTTCCCTACCAGTGACATTTACACAGTAATCAGTGCATTTTTAAAGCACTGATCACTGTATAAATGTCAATTGTCCCAAAAAAGTATCAAAAGTGTCCGATCTGTCTGCCGCAATGTCGCAGTCCTGATAAATATCACAAATCATCGCTATTACTAGTAATAATAAAGAAAAACTTATAAAAATGCCATAAAAATATCCCCTATTTTGTAGATACTATGGGCCAGATCCATAGAGAGAGTACGCCGACGTATCTACTGATACGCCGGCGTACTTCGCAAATTACCCGCGTCGTATCTTTAGTTTGAATCCTCAAACCAAGATATGACGGCATCTGGGTTCGATCCGACAGGCGTACGCCTTCAGATCGTAGATGCAATACTTTGGCGTCCGCTGGGTGGAGTTCTCGACGTTTTCCGCGTCGAGTATGCAAAATAGCTATTTCCGACGATCCACGAATGTACGCTCAGCTGTTGCATTCTCTTAAGTCGTCTCTAGTCGGATTTTTCCGGCGTATAGTTACAGCTGGTGTTTTGCGGCGTATAGTTAGACTTGCCATCTTAAATATGGCCGTCATTCCCACGTCGAAATTTGAATTTTTCTTTTTTTATGCATAAGTCGTTCGTGAATAGGGATGGACGTTATTCACGTTTACGTTAAAAAAATGACATCCCTCCTCCACCACGCCACGTCACTCCCGCGAGGCTACTGTAGGTCCTTAGCCATGCACATGGTGAATCCTGGATGTGCATTCCCCTTGCCTGGCTTTCACCTCAACCGCCAACTATAGTTGATTGGTTTAACCGCCTTCAGAAGATAATGGAGATGGAAGACCTACTGTAATACATCAAACGAACGACACACCCGCTAGGTTTGTGGGGACTTGGGCCTGTTGGATACACTTTACTTCGACTGACGAATATAAAAACATCAGACTCAGACGACACTGAGTGAGGATCCTCATTCCTCGTTCCCTCACCGGGCTGTGGCGGACTGACCCCCCCCCCCCCTAGAACCTCCCCCCCTCCCGGCGACGAGACCCCCCCCCCTCCCTCTTGGCCCGACCCCTCATCCCGCCCCTAGACTAGGAAATGTAATGCCTAGCTTATGACTACTGCCAAACTTTGCTTCCTAGCGCAATGGCCTGATATTAGAGAGACCTACTTAAGGACGAGGACTGAGCTGTAGATGGCCACCTACACCAGGAGACCGAACAGTCTCAAATGCCCAGTCAGTACTCCCCCCGTGTCTTGTTGCTTTACAGGCAGGCGTCACAGACATTAGCCAACAATGACTTGATCAGGGAGTTTTGCCCATAAGACTTACTGCCTAACACTCTTAGCGGTT
The DNA here is from genome assembly GCA_029574335.1 of Rana kukunoris. Classification (NCBI taxonomy): domain Eukaryota; kingdom Metazoa; phylum Chordata; class Amphibia; order Anura; family Ranidae; genus Rana; species Rana kukunoris. The sequence goes on along the minus strand of CM056052.1, from coordinate 197,505,036 downwards.
ACTGTTTATTGTTTATGGTTGATGTTACTACCCACTACACCACACGCAGCTCCTGAACAATTGACTCGATTCCCTGCTCTATGAGGCGGCTGCGCCCACCTATTTGTTCTTTCTGTATGTTTGTAACCATTGCTATTATGACTGTTATTGCTCTACCAAAATTAATAAAAACTTTTTTGAAAGAAAAATGACGTCATTGCGACGTCATTTAGTGCAATGCACGGCGGGAAATTTCGGAACGGAGCATGCGCAGTTCGATCGGTGCAGGGACGCGCTTCATTTAAATGAAACATGCCCCCTACTCGCCGATTTGAATTACGCGCCGAGAGATACACTACGCCGCCTTAACTTACGGCGCAAATTCTTTGAGGATTGACAGATTTAAAAAGTAAGTTACATCGGCGTAGCGTATCTCACATACGCTGCACCCATCTATTTCTATGTGGATCTGGCCCTATAGCTTTTGCGCAAACCAATCAATATACACTTATTGCAATTTTTTACCAAAAATATGTAGAAGAATATATATCAGCCTAAACTGGTGAAGAAGTTTATTTTTTTTTTACATTTTTTGGGGGGGATATTTATTATAGCAAAAAGTATAAAATATTGTTATTTTTTTTAAAAATGTTCGATATTTTTTTGTTTATAGCACAAAAAATAAAAACTGCAGAGATAATCAAATACCACCAAAAGAAAGCTCTATCTGTCTTAAAGATGTTAGTTTTGTTTGGGTGCAGCATCGCATAACCACGCAATTGTCAGTTAAATCAAAGTAGTGCCGTATTGCAAAAATGGCCTGGTCATTAAGGGGGAAAATCTTCCGTGGTTAATAAACGTTAAACAGAAATGAAAATGAACAATGCTTTAATACAATGTGTGCAGGGTATTTTTATTTTATTTTCAAATATGCCATACATTTAGATGAGTCCAGAATAAAGAGGTCTGCGTGCTATAGTGGGCAGTAAAATTGATGAAAATTCAGCCTCTCTTTGCTTCTCACTGTTTTATGTGTGTACATTTGTGCTCTGATTGTTGCCCTAAATTGTATCAATAAAAGCACAGTCTGAATAGAGTAGTAAAATGCACAGCATCAAGATAGAACTATCTTCCTTCTGGATCACAGCTTTGTTACAATTAAAGGCTTTAACTTTACATATTTAAATGAACAGTTTGATAAAATATATATCAATGTACTTTCAAGTATAAATCAACTTAATATACATACAATAGCTACCTAGCAAGGTACTTATGCACCAAACACAGCAAAAAAAGCTAGGGAGATATCATAATATGCAACGTTAGTCTGCTTCACTAGAGGGCTCTCTTAACAATTTCTGTATAACAAAGAAAACAGGGAATGCAGACAAGACAGAAGCACAAATACATCTTGTTTTTCTACTACCATTAGCTATTTTAATGTTGTAATTTCTGATGAAAATAAATCTGATGCTGATACTGCAAAGTGATAAAGAGGTCTTGTGAAACTTATGACTTGGGTTTCACAATTGCATTTTCGTCCGAATTTCAGTGATTTTCATGTTCGAATTAACGATAACGAACGTGCAGAATTCAAAGTCCGAAAGATCAGAAATGCAACAATACTTTATTTTTGTATCCATTATATTTTCATATTGTTACAACAACAGTTCAATATAGACAGAAGATTCGACACGACGGTGACAATAGCGATCTGTGTCTAAGCAAGAATGGCAATTTCTCATCCACGGGATGCAGGGAACTCCTATGCATTCCTGTGTGGGTAAACATGGCCCTCATACGGGGTATGCATTCATACATCCCATGAGATGAAGCCTAAAAGTACAGCCAGTCACAGTGTTCCCGATCACCTCTGGCCACTAGCATCTCTAGTGCAGTGTTGACTCAAACCTTTGCCAGTTTATTGACCATGTCACTGCCTGTGCCTGAACTGACCCACCTGCATGTCCCAGTGACTATGATCATAAAAGACACCAGTCCCAGCTATACCCTGTGGACAACTGCACTCCTAGAACCACAGGAACTATTTTGTTCTTCCTGTCTTCAGCCTCCTGTACTTCCTGGCCATGACATTCCTGGGGGCAGCCATGTACCAGTAGGCTAGGCATGTTTAGCTTATAGGAACTGGGACAGCTTTAGGTGACCACTCATACAGAGGTGACCATTAATGCCGCACATTATTTTCTCTGCAGTGATAGATAATTATGCAAGATGTGATATGCAAGATGAAATGCCCGGTACATAACTAGTCCACTAATTGAAAAAGTCTCACATGTGTGTACTTGGAATACTCAGGAGAAGTAGCATTATGAGAAGTGGGCACAATAAGGAGCCAGCAACATGGGATTGTGATCGCCATAGGATATTAAAGTTTTGTTCTAAAATGTTGTTATTTATTTAAAAAAAAAAGAAAAAAGAAGAAGATAGAGTTATTGGCACGGGGTTTTGAGCGGGAACAACGTGAGTCACAGGTGGCTGAAGGTTATATAAGCCACCTGTGTGACAGGATCCCTCAAAGCAGCCCTGAGGCGGCGTACAGACGATCGGACATATCCGATGAAAACGGTCCGCGGACCATTTCCATCGGATATGTCCGATCGGGAGTTTGATCCGATGGCGTGTACACGCCATCGGATCAAATTCCCCGCCGCCGGACTGCGCGGTGACGTGGCGGTGACGTTGACGCCGCCACGTCACCGCCACGTCACCGCACCAGGAAGTAAAACACTTCCGCGCATGCGCCGAATCCATTCGGCAGCGGCGCGGCGGCGGTGGGGGCCGACATGTCTGCTGGTAAGTGTACTAACCAGCAGACATGTCGGGCGGACAGATTCCCACCGGATAGATTTCAAAGCTTGCTTTGAAATCTGTCGGGTGGAGAAATCTGTCCGCTAGCCCATACACACGAGCGGAGATGTCTGCTGAAACGGTCCATCGGACCATTTTCAGCGGACATATCCCCTCGTGTGTACGCCGCCTGAGGCATTTAGGATTCAGAGCTCCACCTTCCCCACCCTGTCGCTGACGCCATTATGTGGTTATGTCACCCTTGGATCAAGGGGGGACTTTGGTTATCAATTTATTCAGTATAGCTCGAGTCCTATGACAGAGCCAGTTTAGATTTTGTTTTAAAAGTTTTAATTATATATTTATTTATATTTTCAATGATTGATAACGATTTATTTATTTATTTATTATTTATTTAAAACCAATAAAGGTGCCGCGGGCCGTTTAAAACTCCAAAATGTTGTCTTGCCTGTTATTTACTGGGTCTCTGTAATATAGAGTTAAGTGCGATCTACAATCCCATGTGTTTTGGGGTGAAATTCTAAGTATGTGTGAAAAAAGATATCTTTTAAAACTAATAAATTTGTGTAGTGAAAATTAAGTCTTCAAAGGACACTCCATGCCTCTTAAAAACACGTTGCAATGTTTACTCTCCAAAATGTGGTGATTTTGTGGATGTTTCTACTGTCCTGGTGATCCAGGGTCTTTTAAAATTATACAGGTAGCCAGGAAATTAAATGCATAATTTATTACATAAGATGCCCTAAGAAAGCCTTAAAGCAATATTAAAACCAAAACCAAAATGTAATATATTGCAGCTTACCAATCATTAGGTGTAGTTTTGTTTTCTTTTCTTTTTTTCCCTCTCTGTTTACCCCTGGTGATCTTGCCAGTAATACACCTCCTGTATTATACAGACATCACCCAGGAGGAATGAGAACAGGGAGCAGATTTGGACAGCAGCTTAGTCAGTCTGGGGGAGGAGAGTTTTAGAACTACTAGCAGATTTAAATAGAGGAACAACTTGAAGTTATAATCAGTTACAGTAACAGTTTTTTTTTCTTTTGGGATAAACGTTTAGATAAATAATAAAAAGCTGATCATTTTAAGCACCCCTTGTAATTGGTAAATGGTCTGTCTCATCCCTGTAACTGAAGAAACCATAAAATAAGACAGTGCTTAAACATCCTACATCACAAATGTAAATCTTTCCTTAAATAAGTGAATATTAGATACAGTAAATCGTCCACTATAATAGTGCTCTTGAGCTCTTCCCATTTTTAGGGATCTCATACAGCAGATGCTCATTTCCACGCAGCATGTGCTCATTCTTATGCATGTGCAGGATCGTAATAGCCTAACAAGTCTGACAAGGACTATAATGCACACACAGATGAGCTTTGTGTTAAAAAATACATTTTCATCTTTTTTCCACATTTTCCAAAAACATCGCAAAAAATTACATCTTCAAAAGACTGATTATGCCCTTTAGAAAATAACTTGAGGTGTTTGCTTTCTAAAATATGGTTATTTAGTGGCTGCTTCCATTGTTATGGTGCTTCGGGGACTAACAAAAATGTGATAGGCAGTCAGGAAATAAAATTAAGTGATCTCCTGCACTCCCTCAGAAAAGATTATGTGTATAAAAGCAGCTGTCGTTAAATGCCTAAGCATTCAATTAGTAAAACCCGAGTGAATTGATAGCACTAATAACTGGTGTACACTAGATATTATATATAAGTAATCCACGGATAAAATTTACCACGTGATAAACCAATATATTGTGAAAAAACATTCACATCTTCTCACGAATTGCACATAAATGATCAGTCTCAAAATAATATATATAGTTTACATCCAATAGTGCTAGGTGCTTGTGGAAAAGTCCAAACAACGCAAAACTCTTCAGTGCAAACTCCACTGCAAACAAACAGATATGTATCACACTTGTGTGGGATTAACTTGCTCCCTGAGTGACCAGGATATGCTCGCACTAACCACATATTTTATGACCTCTTACATATTTAAGCATGTCAACTGCAGAAGTCCTTTATCCTAAATCCCTTTGGAATACTCAAATATAAAGACCATCATCATGCGAGAAGATACACGCCAGGAGGGAAAAAAAAATTTCAATAGCATTATTCTGTTTTTATTAAAGGAAAAATAAAAAAATATATATTTTTACATAAACTGTAGAGTAAAAAATCTGTTTTGCAATCAGGAAGCACAGCTACACCAGTACCATTATTCAGTGCAGCGTGTCCTCCAAAGAGCAGAAATAATGTCAACCAGAAGTCCCGCCAAATGCATTTTGTCATCAAAGTTCAATGTCTTCAGGTGCAGGCCTGAAGATGAAGAGCTTTATGACGAAACTGGATGGGACTTCTGGTTGACATAATGTCTGCTCTTTGTAGCACTAATGATACTGGTGTAGCAGTGATTTCTTATCTGCCACCTGATCTATCACCCACTGATCCAGCGAAGCCTGCAAGGATACATAACATATCACTGAATTATTCAGGGCTGCACAGAGTGTGTCAGGGTCCTCCTGCATCCTAGCAACACATGATACTGTGCAGTCCCATGGCTGAACTTCAAAACCAATGCCTTAAATTGGGTAGAAGGTTGTAGTATGTAACTTGCTCCAGATCCTCCCCCCTCACCCCCCACACCCTCTTTTACATTCAAAATTTGTGTAGCTGTGTGGGGCTCAGACTGCACAGCCTCATTAATCATTAACATTGATCTGCCATCTAATAAACTACAAGTTCCAAACAAGCCCAGGAGGCTTGCAGTTTGCATGGGCACTGATGAGAACCCTCCTGGTCCACTAAGGCCTCGTACACACGATCAGTCCATCTGATGAGAATGGTCTGAATGGTTTTCAGTGGTTAACCAATGAAGCTGACTGATGATCTGATGTGCCTACACACCATCGGTTAAAAAAACGATTGTGTTAGAATGTGGTGAAGTTTACATGTTTTAACACAATGACATGCTGAAAAAAACGAAGTTAAATGCTTCCAAGCATGCGTCGACAAGATTCTGAGCACGCACGGCCTTTTAACCAATGCTTTTGCATACTAACGATTGGTTTTGACCCATCGGTCAGGCGTCCATCAGTCAAATTTTAAAGCATTTGACCGAAGGATAACTGACCGATGGGGAATACAAAAGTGTAGCGCTGAAATGACTAGGTGAAAATCAATACCATACAATATATGTTACAACATGTAAACAGTGAAAAATAAATGTGCATATAAGTCCTTCTAATGAAAGAAACAGACGATGTGCTTTGACCACGAAACGCGTCGGGGGGACTCCACTGTCACCTAATTTTACTTGCAAGGACCTTTTCAATCCAGCCAAATGTGAGTTTGTTAGCTGTGAATAAATACCTAATTTTAGTTAAACGGAATTACGCTATGTGGCCACCCTCTTTTCTTTTCTACATGCACTCTTAACATATCGAGCCTACCAATGGTGATTTCAAAATAAGTACAGTTTCCAGCCTATCCTATCCCATTGCAAGACATCCTGACTGATCGGGCGCATGATTCCTGCTAAGGACTGTTCATGACATCCGTCATTCAAAGCCTTGTTTGACCTCTTGTGGCATATGTCACCATTGGTCAACACGTTCTGGTAAGCCTGCAATTCTTTAGGTGGTGGGATCGTCACGTTGAAGAAGTCACAAATTTTCACGTTCAGTTACTCACTCACTTGATTTAATCACCAGACAAACTTTTTTAGGACTTCCAGGATTTTCTGGTGTAATTGTCCACTTGCACTACGTGCCAGACAGGCACAATAGCTGTTTCTTTCATTAGAAGGACTTATATGCACATTTATTTTTCACTGTTTACATGTTGTAACATATATTGTATGGTATTGATTTTCACCTAGTCATTTCAGCGCTACACGTTTGTATTCCTTTGTTTTTTGCTTTTTTGAAAAAGTTGTGTTAGCTGCTATCATTCATACTTACTTATCTGGCAGCGCAGGGTATCCACTCTTCTAACTGACTGATGGGGCCCACACACGATCGGTTTGGACCGATGAAGCGGTCCTTCAGTCTGTTTTAATTGGTTTTGACCGATCGTGTGTACGCGACCTAAAACATCCTGCAACTTTCCAACAAAAAGCCTACATAGAGGTATGAGCAAGAACGCTTGAAGACGCGTCTGCAGGAGCATAACATTGCATGTGCGATCCATTGATGGTGGATTCAATGATTTGCAGGCTACTGGGGAAAAAATATGTATGCACACTTTTTTTCTGCAGAAATATGTGCATTTATTATTTTTCTAGGGCTGTTACTGATCAAAATTTTTGTGTTCGATTAATTGTTTTATTTTTTAATCGATTAATCAACTAATTTCGATTAATTATAACGCACATACAGATCCTACTTTGCAGGCCGATTCCCAGTGCAGCTACCAACAACTGGAAAAATGGATAGCAGGATACAAAAACACACAAAGGCAGCGCTCGATGGGAATAGCATTTAAACTTTTATAGTCTTCAAGTAGGTAACCAAATACATTTTGCAATGGAGATAAAATCAATGTAGCTACATAAACTGTTAAAATGGTGCGAATAATACCAAACGGTAGCAAAAGCAGTCATAAAAACATGTAGCTATGTATGATACTGGTATAAAAATGTGTACAACGATACCACTGCTGAATCCAGATGAGGAGGGGTTAACATCAGTCCATCGGCATGTAGATGTCCCATGAAGGGAACTATCACAACTCCCAGTGGATGGCTGTAGAATCCCAGGGTGATAGAGGGAAGTGATAGAGGGAAGTGTAACAACCCTTGTGCGTGGCGCATAGTAAGGTCCAGATGGCATGCAGATATGAAGGCACAGCAAAGGAGCCCCTCAGATAGACTCGGCAAGCCCCGCCGGTGTCCGTGATGTTACCGGATCTCCGACGGAACTCAAAATAATTTTAATCGATCAAAAAGATTTTGTTCGATCAAAAAAATTAAAGATTAATCGATTAATTAAAAGTTAATTTGCACAGCCCTATATTTTTCCCTACAGGTGAACATCTTTTACCACAAACAAACTTCAGGGCATCATTGGTTGTTTTGATGCAGGTCATCTGTCTGCATCCTAGAAATCAAGGACACCGCGCAGCAGCAGCTGTCTGCATCCTACTAACCATTAGAAACATAGGCCCAGATTCACAGAGCGATTACGCCTGCGCAACAGGAGATGCGCGTGCGTAAGTCTAAATGTGCGCGTGCGTTTCGTTGCGCGGCATCCCCAGAACGAGATACGCAAAAAATCGTCTTTTTTTGTCCCGCGTAATTTCGTTAGACTGGCGCATCCGTCCGCGCAAAAGTGCGATAGACACACCATTGATTTGCTAGTCAAATATGCTAATGAGGGACTTACGGGGATCCACAAAACAACGTTGGGGCAGCGCAGGCGACGCAGTGTGCGCAACAGCAAAATGTCCTGTCTAAAATTAGAGCTGATAAAAGCTGGTCTAAAAAAAGAAAAAAAGTCTACTTGTCAGATAAAGCAACACTGTTAGTGAGGAGCTCAGCAGTCACACGTGTTGCACAACAATCTGTATGCCAACATGCCAGGGGCATCGTCGCATATAGCTATACTACTGACTTTAGATGAACAAAGAAGGAGGAGGGCACGGAGGATGGCACTAAGGAGGGCACGGGAGATGTTTTTTTTATTTTTTTTTATTTGCTTATATAAAATTTACAATTTAATCTAATCTAATACAATATTCTTATCTGATACAAGCCCCTCACTCTTCACTTGATATATCACACACGCATAGACATCTTTGGCATGAGTGATTCTGAGGTGTCTCGCATCTTCAGATTCACCCCTCATGCCATCCTGGAATTACCACAACCTTGCAGGAGGACATCAGCAGCCCAACACATGGCACCACCCATGACACCCATGACAGCTACATATACAATCAGAGCCCCATCCCCACAGATTTCGAACAGAACATGTATGGGGACAGCTGGCTGGTTGGTGAGTGACATGGGTGGCAGGCATGACTATCCCCTCCCGTGATGCACACCTCACAAGTGGCACATGCATGACTAACATCCTCCTGTCTTTTCCCTTCAAGGTGACTCTGCATATGCACTGGTACCCCATCTCATGACCCCATCTCATGCCAGCTCACATTATGCATCTTTGCACGTTAAACACACACATTAATCATGGCACAATGAGAATGCATGCATGCACACCACTGTGGTCCCTAGCACACACACACCACATCGTCATCACATTGGATTGGTACCAGTCCACCATGCAGGACTTGTGAGCTGCAACGCCACACCAAGGCTCCAATTATGTCACTGTACATTCATACACCATTCACACAGACCTGGGGATCACTTCTCCACCACAAATAAGGGTGACACCCCTTTTCCCGCAGGAATATCACCCCCACATTCCAAAATCATACACAAACAGAACCAAAAAAATTAAATAAATGACGAGCAAAAAAAAAATGCCCAGCAAAAATATAATTTAAACAAAATAACAACAAAGAAAACACATAAAATACAAAAATAACTCTGCAAAACAGTCCCCAAATATCTCAAAGACACGTCACAAACAAACAAAAGCACCTTGCTGTAGAGGGAGGGATACAAAGGGATGTACTTTTGCAAAGGAAGTGCATTTGTGTCTGTCTATTTATGCTGTCTGCGTAGTTCACAAAGTTGCCCTAGTCCATTTCCAATTTCACTGATTGCGCCGCTCCCGAGTTGTGAGCATGCGCACAGCGGAGCTGACCATGGTCTCCTTCAAGCGCGCATGCGCGAGCCGGCCGGCCCTTCATTTGCATGGGGTCACGGCTCATTTCAATGTAACACGCCCACGTCCTTCCCAATTTGTATTACTCCTCCTTACGCCTCTGGAAAAACGTTACGTATGCGCAATTTCCTGCGCAAAAGCTACGAGAATAGGGTGATTACGCGGCAAAATTGCGCAAGTCTAACGTAAAGGCGGTGCGCTACGCCGGTCCAATAATGCGCAGATGTACGTGAATCTGGGCCAAAGAAGCTGGAATATGGAATTAATGCACCCCACCACCTGCACACCTAGCCACGATTGACAGCAACTGTTTGCTAAATGTGTGGTTTGAGAGTAGTGGAGATGTTTGGGTGCTGTTGACCATTGTATCTCAGCAATAAGACACGCTAGATGAACAGGACAAAGTGCTACATAAACTTTGCTGCATGGGGAACAGTGGCAAAAAAAATGTAGAGACTTTTGCTCACATTTTGGGATAGAATACACTTATGTTACATCAATTGGGAAGTACACCGACTGCACTATTTGTTAGACCATCAGATGTACAATCCAGTGGCTACATATAGTATATGAAATATTGTAACAATCACACAAAAAAACTGTAATGCCACATAAAAAAACTAATATAATATAACAATAAATGTCCCGATAACAGCAGAGAACTGGGCTTACAAATATATTTTAGCTGTACATTACAACAAACTATAAACCCATTGTGCACTGAGTCACTGAAAATGTAACTTTGCAACATCTAAAGACCATCTACACCTATTACCACTGTTGTGATGCATAGAATTCAAATTTAAGTTCCCTTTTCCTAAACAGCTTTGTTTTCTTTACTGTTTGAACATCATGCTAAGAACTATTATAGCTTTTATTTCATGGGAAATGTTTGCTGGATTTTACATTAGCCCAGCAAGCCTTTTATCCTCTTAAGCCCTACATGAGTGAGTCCTGCATTCTGTAAAATAATGTGATTCTGTGCTAAATGTTATCTATGCACAGCGGTTCCTGACATCAGCTGGCAGGACTTCTTGTATTAGAGAAAACAAAAGCACTTTAATCAACATGCAACGCTAAGGTGTCAACGCTAAGTTCCATCACAGATGTTTGTTTCAAGGCACCCCAAACAGAGCTGCTATTAGGCAACATGCTAGGAACAGTGAGAACACTAGTCTAAGAGGGTTTTTCCTTTACAATAATGCACATATAAATATGATAGGTCAAAGAATTTCCAAGATAGATATCCAGCAGGGACTACATTTAAGCTGGGAAAAGTCAGGCACTGATCAGCTGGAGTTCCCAATAATCAGTTTAAAGGACACCTGTCATCTAGATATACAGTAGTGCAGTCCAACATTTTCTAGGCTAAATGTATATTGTTGAAATGCAATTTGTCAACGGTCTTGAAAATAATCTGCCATGGGCCCTTAATGACTGGTATCTATTAAATACATAAAAAAAGAAAGAGATACGGCGCTAGTGATATGAGAACAAGATCGAGTGATCCGATCAATGCCCAAAAAAAGTTAATATAAACAACAAATAGTCACCAGTGATGATGATAATAAACAATGAGCACTATGAAAATCCCATAAATACACATATAAACACGTGTGAAATAATCCTTATAAATAATCCACAAAAGTAATGAAAAAGTCCCAGAGTGTGAGTCCAGTTATTCATCCATGGATAGCAAAAAGGGATAGAGTGAGCTTTATCCACCAAGAGGTACACCCAAGGGTAGTGTTGTAGTCTCCTTACCCTGTATACTGACCACTGTGTTGGTGGTCACTCTGAGCGTGGGGATTTTAGGTCTCCCTCCTGACCCTCTGTGGTGTCCCTGTGGTGCTCTCTAGTTATCTCAACATTAAAAGACAAGAGAAAAGAGAACCATATCGTAATACCAGAGGCGTAATTTATTAAACCAAAGTAAAGCTAATGCACTCACAATTGAGAAGATGTCAACAGCGAGAGTAATGTGTCCAAATACATTGGAAGGCCGGTGGCTGTGCGTCCTTTTCCTGCTCGTGATCGCTCGGTGCTTACTCGATAGGAACAGCGTGATGACGTCAAAAATGCAAGCCACGCCATTAAATACATTCTGTGAGTAAATTGACATATTTTCTATTGTCCACAAGAATCAAAATAGGATTCAATAAGCCATACCATGTTAGAGTATAGCAATGACTCTGAGGCCGCGTACACACGATCGGTTTTGACCGATGAAACTGGCCTTAAGGTTAGTTTCATCGTTCAAAACGGATCGTGTGTACGGCCCATCAGACCGTCGTCCATCGGACCAAAGTTTTAAAACTTGCTTTAAAATCAGACCGATGGATGCCTGACCATCGGACCAAACCGATGGTTAGTACGCAAAAGCATCGGACCAAAAACCCACGCATGCTCAGAATCAAGTCGACGCATGCTTGGAAGCATTGAACTTCGTTTTTTCAGCACGTTGTTGTGTTCTACGTCACCGCGTTCTGACCCGATCGGATTTTGGACTGATGGTGCGTACGCACATCGGGCCATCAGGCCACTTCAGCGGTGAACCGATGGGTTGGACCGATCGTGTGTATGCGGCCTAACAGCATAATTAAATAAATGTACAAATAAATCACGTTTATAAAACAACTTTTCATAAATGAACAGGACGTAGAGTATGCTTATAACAATTAAAATATAAAAGCACCTTAGAAAAACAAAAACATCTTTTGCACATTTTTTCTGTGGTCATGTGACTGCCTCTTAAGTTCTTCTATAAATGCATGCCAAGGGCAGTGGATGGAAATATCCTGCATCTGATCATTGCTCCCTGTCTGGTCTGGTGCAGAAGCCTTAATCACACTATCTCCACTGCTATAGGTGGAGGGTTGAAGGTGACTGACAGTCCCCTTGGTTTTCATTAGTAGGAAGTGCTGTAACAATGTGGAGACCACATGCTTACTATATGTCAGCCCACTAGATAAGTTTTCTTTAGTCTACATAATATGGATGGTGATATTGCCCTCATGGATCAGTGAACATATGTTCAGTGTCAGCTTGCCACAAAAGGGTCAATCTTAAACACTGTGAGGTAACTGAGGTTAAAGATCAGTTTTATCGGTGTTTACATGATAAGTCCATTACAACAAGCCACAAATCATAATAATTTGTTGTAAGGTATGGGTAGCTCATCCTTACATATCAGGTAGACATTTTGAAATTCATAGAACTTTAATAAAAGACACAAACTAAAAAAATGTAGACATGAATAATACTAATGCTATGGTTACAGTATAGAACATGACCTCCTTAATGTGCAGGTTCAACCAATCATTCACTGTATTCTCATTACAGCCTAGTGAGCCTTGTTAAAACGGATTCAACACTAACAGCATATAACATTCAAAAAGGATAGCCTCAAGCATGCCGAAAGCACAAGGTCAGATTAGTTCAGTGAATTTGAAAGTTAATTTTGAAACATGTTTATGATTTTAAAGATTTATTTTTAATTTGTACTAATAAGAATGAGCACTCATCCTTGACAGTAAAAGCTTTTAAAATTCATTATTTACTTATTAAATACCACCTGCTGTATTAAGATTGCTGTCAAACATTTTTTTTTTCTAAATGTCTCAACTCCAAGGATTCTTAATGTTCCTTGCAAAATAGCTGCATAAGCGGATACAATCGTGGAAATAGAAATTCATTTTCTGTATATTCATCATCTTTTTGTAGTTCATAAATTAAGCTTCTTATATCTAAGAACAACATATTTAAAATGTTAAAATATGCAAACAACATTATACACATTTATATATATTTTTATATATATATATATATATATATATATATATATATATATATATATATATATATATACATATATATATATATATATATATATACATATATATATACCATTGAAGCTGAAACCTATAACTTTGTGTGTATATGAGAGGATGTGATCAAGCAACACAATATTTTAAAATAGCCCTTAAACATCAGAACTTGATATTCCATAAACAGTTTAGAGTTTACTGCAGAAGCACAAAATATTCTTATAGTCAGCCTGATGAATAAATATCAGGAAATGTTTCACTTTCTATATTTTTTATTGAAAAACCTATGAAAAAGACAGTGCAAAGCACTCATGGAAGCTTTATTATATCCTTTATTACAGTTTACATTCTGAAATTCCATATCATAATGGCTAAGGATGTGATGGGACATAGGCAACCAAATAGGCAACCAAATAGTGTTTTTTCAGCTTTCTTCAGTCAAGGCACCCTTTAAAATTAAATTCTGCACAATCTCGAGGCACCCCATTCTAAAATGTAAAAAATTAACACAGGGTTTCCGAACCACGGTTCCGTGGAATCCTAGAATTTTCCAGAGGTTGCTAGGGGCAATTTCTGCCTCTCAGATAAGTTTCCATTGACACCATTGATCTTTTTAGCTATCTGTAAGGGGGTATTTCTACTCACTGACCTCCATACTAATGTATCATGAGGTGTAGATATAGTATTTTTTAACAGGGGTTCCCTGAGACCTGATAGTTATTTAAAGTGTACCACCGCGTTGAAAAATTTGAGAAAGGATGGATTAACATAACACAGCAACATCCACACATGTACTACATCAAACGTTAATGGTCATTTATTTTTCAAAACCAAATGCACCTTTGTACACTGGTATTGACTAGTATTACAATGTTTCTCTTCCCCCTCAGTTTCTCTTCCTCACGCAGCTAATGTGAACCCAGTGCTGATGGAGAGGGACAGGTAAGAGGCAAAATAGGATGCTGTGCAGATGCCTGATGTTTTCCTTATTAGCCAATGATTTCATTGCCTGTTGGTAGGTGGATGGGATTTTTTTGTGCGTAATTACAACCTTTCAGCTGGCCAGCTTATATAACATTTTGGTGCAAGTCTTAGGCATTTTTCCAAGGCATGCCTGGATACCCTGGTTGAAAAAGGCTGGCATAACTCCACAATCTCTAGAATGGCTTATGATTATGCACAATTACAAAAAAAAAAAAAAACCTTCTGTATTATTAATCATCTGTCAGAAAGGGGACTGCCAAGGGTGCATGGACATGGTATGCTGATCAATATGTGAGTTATCACTATCCAGCCTCATAAATTGACCAAATGCAAGTTATCACAAGAACTACAAGTTCCTAAATATAGACACAGGTAAAAACAAAACAGTGCACATACGCTAATCTCCAACCTCTGTCACCAGCTGGCAATTAATCACACCCACAGAGACTTGCTTACCGGAGAGGATCGTGTTTGGTGAAGGAATGAGGAGAGATTACTTTAGAAGGTAACACAGTTATCAAAGTCTGCAATACCACTTGCCCCCACTAAAGGGACTCATCCAAAATCTAGCTAACTGGGCACACAGACAGATATAATTTTTGTATGCAATCTAATGCAATGTAGGGGTTGTGAAGCAGCCATCGCCACAGACTTCTGAGATCATTCAAGCTATCCTGTGGGCTACAATCCTTTTGCTATCACTTTCTGTCTTTCCCACTGCCACACAACAGACACACAACTTAAGGTAGCTTGCCACCACCTACAGTTCAGCTGACTCATTTGCTAGGCAACCACATGCACACATATTTCTGTCCAGCAGATTTGTTAGTTTACACACTGACAATAATTTATATGCATTCCACATACTGTACACACAATGCAATTTCATACAGCTCAATAATGAACTTACCAATCATACAGACACTGGTAACATAATGCACCAATCTTTCTAGGGGTACATGCTCTTAACTTAGAACACAGAAAACACTTACTAATTTTATAGTTTAAAGTGAAAATAAAGCTTTGTTTTTTTCTTAATAACAAATATTGTTATACTTAGCTGCTCTGTGCAGTGGTTTTGCACAGACCAGCTCTGATCCTCTTCTTTTTGCATCCCCCGCTCCTGGCTCCTCCCCCTTGATCAGTGCCCCCAAATAAAGCAGCTTGCCCTGGGGACACCACTGCATGCTTACTCCCAAGACACATAGAGTCGTGGCTAGGCCCCACCCCTGCTCTTTTCTCATTGGCTCACTTTCTGGGCCCCACTGCTGTCTCAGCCAATGAGCAGGGAGAGTCCCAGGACAGCTGAGGCTATCGTGAATATTGCTGGATCAGAAGGAGCTCAGGTAATGAGGGGGGGGGGTCTAAGGGGCTTTGTGCATAGAATGCATGAGGGTATCTCATGAATCATTTGCTCATGGCTGCCATGCAGTGTAAGGGGACTTCTATTTATGTAACCTTTACCTTTGTACATATTTCCATACAATGGCTATCTATAGACATTAACATAGTTCTAAAGGCTGAAGGTTTTTTTACCCTCATGCATTCTATGCATAAAGGTAAAAAACCTTCTGTGTGCAGCAGCCCCCCAGCCCCATCATTACCTCAATACCTGAGCTCCTTCCAATCCAGCAATGTTCACGATAGCCTCAGCTGTCCTGGGACTCTCCCTCCTCATTGGCTGAGACAACAGTGTGAGCCCATTGGTCCCCACTGCTGTCAATCACAGCCAGAGAGCCAATGAGATTAGTTCATCCGGCAACAGTTCTAAATAAACTTGAAAACTCAGTCTACACTCACAAAATGATTACATTTTATCCCCCTGCAACTAATATTTTAAATTTTATTAGAGTTTAATCATTTGCTGGCTCCAAATTTACTGCTAAAGTTAGGAAAATGCCAAAGTCTTAGGTGAATTTTTTTGTGTGCGTATAATGTTATAAAAAGTACACTGTTACACTGTGGCAAAAATAAATACTATTTTAGCCCTACATTTATATTATTAAGCCCCAGATCCATCGCACTTAGATCAAGCCCACCCCTCCAAAATTGAACTTTTTAATATTATCCACTCATTTAATTATTTATTACTCAACTCTTGACTTTTTCACTGCCTTTTTCATTGTAGGCATCCAAGTAAACCACTTGCCGACCAGCCGCCGCAGTTATACGGCGGCAGGTTGGCACTCCTGCGCGAGAGCCCGTAGCTCTACGTCGAGACTTTCGCGGCCACTAGGGGGCGCGTGCGCGCCGCCGGCAGCCCGCGCGCGCGCCGCCGGCAGCCCCGCGCGCGCGCCCGCCGCTCGCCCCCGAGTCCCGCGCGCGTGCCTGGCGGGCGCGATCACCGCCGGGCACGCGCGCTCGTTCGTTACAGAGCGGGGAACGAGAGCTGTGCGTGTAAACACACAGCTCTCGTTCCTGTCAGTGGGGGAAACGCTATTCTTCCGTTCATACAATGTTTGAACGGAAGATCAATGATTCCCCCTAGTGAGTCCACCCCCCCACACAGTAAGAACACAAATAGGAACACACTTAACCCCTTCCCCGCCCCCTAGTGTTAACCCCTTCACTGCCAATGGCATTTTTATAGTAATCCAATGCATTTTATAGCATTGATCGCTCTAAAAATGCCAATGGTCCCAAAAATGTGTCAAAAGTGTCCGATGTGTCCGCCATAATATCGCAGTACCGAAAAAAAACGCTGATCGCCGCCATTACTAGTAAAAAAAAAATATTAATAAAAATGCCTTAAAACTACCCCCTTTTTTGTAAACGCTATAAATTTTGCGCAAACCAATCAATAAACGCTAATTGCGATTTTTTTTAACGAAAAATATGTAGAAGAATACGTATCGGCCTAAACTGAGGAAAAATAATGTTTTTTTAAATCTTTTTTGGGGATATTTATTATAGCAAAATGTAAAAAATATTGCATTTTTTTCAAAATAGTCGCTCTATTTTTGTTTATAGCGCAAAAAATAAAAACCGCAGAGATGATCAAATACCACCAAAAGAAAGCTCTATTTGTGGGAAAAAAGGACGCCAATTTTGTTTGGGAGCCACGTCGCATGACCGCGCAATTGTCAGTTAAAGCGACGCAGTGCCGAATCACAAAAAGTGCTCTGGTCTTTGGACAGCAATATGGTCCGGGGCTAAAGTGGTTAAGTCAGTGCAAGTTTGTGAAGGGTTTCATTAATGAGATATTAATCAGAAAATTAAAGTGATTTCAGAAGCAGAAAATTCTGAAACCTATGAAGTATGTCATTCCAGGGAGTGTATTCCAAGATGGTGTTATGTCAGGGTAGAATTTGTGTGACGTTTAGGATGCTAATTAATAACTAAACCTCCATACCTAACACATTGGTTCATAGGAATAAATGGGCCTCAGAGTGGACCACAAATGTCATAACATAAAATAAAAATAATAAATACATTAAAATGGAAACATTGTCTGAAGAAACAACAAATCCTACTTTGACTAATATATCTCCATAATTGTTTGTAAAGTTAATAAAACAGCATTTTGTTAAGTGGATGTTATTGTTGTCCATACTGAATTTAACTTCAGCTTTAAGCCAAAGGACATAAACTGAGTCCAGATATCTAAATTCACTTTTATCTAACATACTTATACTTAGTTGCGCTTCAATGGATATAGTTACTGCAAGTTTAGGAAGGAGACCAACTGTAAAATAAAATTGTTAGGTTTGTTGGAAAAATTCACAAACCATATAATGTCATGACTATTTCCAGTCTTAGACATGTTTTCTTAATAAAAAAGCAAGAAAAAACCCAATGTACATTAACAACTACCACTACTAATATATATATATATATATATATATATATATATATATATATATATATATATATATATATATATATATATATATATATATATATATATATATATATATTCCTTAAAACTTTATTTAAATGGCTAAATGGCTTCAAGCAGCTGATAGCTGTTGCAACAATACACACACACATACATATCCATAAACCGAAAAAAGGCAAGACTCTGGAAGCCACACTGAGTATTTTCTAGATTTACCACAAGTAAATATAGATGTGGTCATCTTACATTTAGATTAGGGGGTCTATTTAACCCTTTGATTGCCCCCTAGTGTTAACCCCTTCCCTGCCAGTGACATTTACTCAGTAACCAGTGCATTTTTATAGCACGGATCACTGTATAAATGTCAATGTCCCAGAAAGTGTCCAATCTGTCCGCCGCAATGTCGCAGTCCCACAGATCACCACCATTACTAGTGAAAATATAATAATAATAAAAATGCCATAAATCTATTCCCTATTTTGTAGACACAATAAATTTTGCGCAAACCAATCAATATATGCTTATTGCGATTTTTTTTTTTTACCAAAAATATGTTGAAGAATACATATTGACCAAAAGTGATGAATAAATATGTTTGTTTGTTTTTTTACTTTTTTGTGGGGGATATTTATTATGGCAAAAAGTAAAAAATATTGGGCCAGATTCAGATACACTTAATATTGCGCTGCGTAATCGAAATACTCTACGCTGCCGTATTTCACCTGGCTCTACACCGAATCCTGGTATTTCTCACCGCGTAATCGAAATACGCGATTGGGGGGCGTGAAGCATTTAAATTAAGCGCGTCCCCACGGCGAACAAACTGCGCATGCTCCGTTCAGAAATTTCCCGCCGTGCATTGCGCGAAATAACGTCGTTAAGTCATTCGTTGTTTGAGTAGCGTAGTTTACGAACATTCCTATTCCCGGACGACTTACGTAAAAAATAATAAAAGATGTCGGAAAACGTAGAAATTCGACGCGGGAACGACGGCCATACTTAACATGGGCTGTCTAATATTAGACAAGCAAAAAGCTGGTATAGTGTTACGCAAAAAAAAGATGACTAAAGGTGCCGTAAGAGATTGCGAATGAAGATCGTAATTTCGGGGATCGCCGGCAAAAGCTCATTAGCATACCCCCGACGCGGAAAACGACGGGAAGTCCACCCAGTGGCCGCAATTTTATTGCAGCGTAGATCCGAAGGCGTACGAACACGTAATCCAGTCGAATTGAAGCCCGCAGCCGTCTATTCATGGTTTGAGGTTTTCGACTAGCTAAAAAACGTGCGTAATTTGAAATTACTCCAGTCTAACACCAGTTAGACAGGCGTAATGGCTCTGTGAATCTGGCCCCTTGTTTTTATTTTTCAAAATGAATGATTTTTTTGTTTATAGCGCAAACAATATAAACCACAGAGATGAGAAAATACCACCTAAAGAAAGCTCTATTTGTGAGTAAAAGAAAGATGTCCATTTTGTTTGTGTACAGCATCGAATGATCACGCAATTGTCAGTTAAGCAATGCAGTGCCGTATCGCAAAAATGGCCTTGTCATTAAGGGGGCAAATCCTTCCGGGTGCTGAAGTGGTTAAAAAAGAAATGCTTGTCAAGGCATCTGAAAAATTGCAAAGTTGTGCACGAGCAATGTACTGACAATGAAGGTTTGAAAACTCTGCAAAAACACAAAGGACTTATAACACTCACAGGTATGAAAACGTCCACAATTTAAAAGCTGTTCCCAGCCCTTGAATATTGGTAGTGCCACTATAATCATCTGGCATTTTTCTTTATCAGTTACCGCAGAGGAATTGTTTTTAAGGCATCAGAGAATAAATCACTATTGTCAAATGCTATGCTAAAACAGCTATGCACCATGGAAAAGTACAAAATTACATATCTACTCAAAAACAGGAACAAAATCGAGAAGGAAATGTTTTCAGTACTTTTTTGCAACATATTTTATGAAAGAATCCCAAGACTTGGATCTCTAAAACATCTGTAATTATAACAACAGTTACATTTCATAAAATCAGTTTTAGTTAAATCCTATTATTTGGATAGCAATAAAACATGACAAAAAAACTCTTAAAGTTATTAATAGCTGTTTTACTGCTTCACAGCAAATACAAAATATTGAGATATTTTCTCAACTGCTGAGAGGGTTCTATAACACAGGTTTGTCAGATTGAAAACACATATCCCCTTTTAAGAAACCTCAATAATACAGCCATTTTCAACTACAGTGCCTGCCGCCGAGAATGTGTTTTCAGCACGCCAGCATCGCGCTGAATCTCGGCGACAGGCTGCCGATATCTCGCACTCGCTGGAATAGTAAAAGCACATTCCAGCGAGTGCGTCATAGAAGCGACGGGGATCCGACGCGGATTCCCGCCAATTCTACACCTGGGCGGAGTTTGTTATGAATCCTGAACGAGAAATCCCCGCCGGATTTTTAAAGAAAAATCCGGCATGGGTTCCCCCCTCAGGAGCATAACGGGCCCTTAGGTCGGTTATGGGTTGTAAGGAGACCCCCTACGCCGAAAAAACGGCGTGGGGGTCCCCCCACAATCCATAACAGACCCGTATCCAAAGCATGCCGGCCGGCCGGTCAGGAAGGGAGTGGGGGCGAGCGAGCGCCCCCCCCCCCCTCCTGAGCCGTACCGGGCAGCATGCCCTCAACATGGGGGGGTCAGGTGCTCTGGGGCAGGGGGCACACTGCGGCCCCCCACCCCAGAGCACCCTGTCCCCATGTTGATGAGGACAGGGCCCCTTCCCGACAACCCTGGCCGTTGGTTGTCGGGGTATGCGGGCGGGAGGCTTATCAGAATCTGGAAGCCCCCTTTAATAAGGGGGCCCCCAGATACCGGCCCCCCACCCTAAGTGAATGAGTATGGGGTACATTGTACCCCTACCCATTCACCTGCAAATACAAAGTGTAAACACAAATAAAACACACAGGGTATTGAAATATTTTATTAGTTGGCCGCCGGGGGGGGGGTGTGTATGATCGCTTTTATAAAAGCGCCCCCCTCCGGCGGGCTTCTGTGGGGGGTGGGTGCCGCCGTCTGGTTCTCTTCCGCCGCCGGGGGGCGCTTTGATAAAAGCGCCCACCACCCGGCGGGCTTCTTTCGACGTCTTCGGCGGCGGGGGGGTCTTCTCCCGCTCTCCGGGGTCTTCTCCCGCTCTCCGGGGGTCTTCTCCCACTCTCCGGGGTCTTCTCCCGCTCTCCGGGGGTCTTCTCCGCTCTCCGGGGGTCTTCTTCTTCTTCAGGACTCGCCGCCGCTATCTTCGTGTGTTAGCTCAATTACTAGCGGCGGCGGCCCCCTCTTCTGCGACGTCGGCGTCTTCTTCTTCTGCTGTCCAGATGTTGACGCGACGCATCCTTCCGCTGTTATGCCGGGCGCGCGGCTCGCAGCGAAATATATAGGCCTGTCTTGTGACGTCGCAGTCCCATCATGCTCCGGTAGGTACCACGTGCTACCTACCCACGTGATACCTACCGGAGCATGATGGGACTGCGACGTCACAAGACAGGCCTATATATTTCGCTGCGAGCCGCGCGCCCGGCATAACAGCGGAAGGATGCGTCGCGTCAACATCTGGACAGCAGAAGAAGAAGAAGAAGACGCCGACGTCGCAGAAGAAGAAGAAGAAGACCCCCGGAGAGCGGAGAAGACCCCCGGAGAGCGGGAGAAGACCCCGGAGAGTGGGAGAAGACCCCCGGAGAGCGGGAGAAGACCCCGGAGAGCGGGAGAAGACCCCCCGCCGCCGAAGACGTCGAAAGAAGCCCGCCGGGTGGTGGGCGCTTTTATCAAAGCGCCCCCCGGCGGCGGAAGAGAACCAGACGGCGGCACCCACCCCCCACAGAAGCCCGCCGGAGGGGGGCACTTTTATAAAAGCGATCATACACACCCCCCCCCCGGCGGCCAACTAATAAAATATTTCAATACCCTGTGTGTTTTATTTGTGTTTACACTTTGTATTTTCAGGTGAATGGGTAGGGGTACAATGTACCCCATACTCATTCACTTAGGGTGGGGGGCCGGTATCTGGGGGCCCCCTTATTAAAGGGGGCTTCCAGATTCCGATAAGCCTCCCGCCCGCATACCCCGACAACCAACGGCCAGGGTTGTCGGGAAGGGGCCCTGTCCTCATCAACATGGGGACAGGGTGCTCTGGGGTGGGGGGCCGCAGTGCGCCCCCTGCCCCAGAGCACCTGACCCCCCCATGTTGAGGGCATGCTGCCCGGTACAGCTCAGGAGGGGGGGGGGCGCTCGCTCGCCCCCACTCCCTTCCTGACCGGCCGGCCGGCGTGCTTTGGATACGGGTCTGTTATGGATTGTGGGGGGACCCCCACGCCGTTTTTTCGGCGTAGGGGGTATCCTTAAAACCCATAACCGACCTAAGGGCCCGTTATGCTCCTGAGGGGGGAACCCATGCCGGATTTTTCTTTAAAAATCCGGCGGGGATTTCTCGTTCAGGATTCATAACAAACTCCGCCCACGTGTAGAATTGGCGGGAATCCGCGTCGGATTCCCGTCGCTTCTATGACGGCTTTGTCTCCATCGCGGCAAGCCAGCTCGGCGCTGGCTCCCGCGATGGGGCTCGTAGGTGGTCAATCTCGCCGAGAAAGGGAGCGAGATTGACACAATATCCCAGTCACCTACTGTAAGGTTCCATGAAATCATAGGTTCTTTCAGAGACTTCTAGCATTTTTTAAGCAGTGAGCAATCGTAGATTGCGCCCTTGCTGGCAGTGTATGGCAGCAATGTTACTGTCAGCATCAAGGCCAGTGCTATGGGACCAGTGGAGATGTGCTTTTAAACTGTGATTTAAGTTATAATCATGCTCATAAATGCCCAAACTATTCTTGCCAAATGGTTATTATGAGAAACTGCCTTCTTGTGTCAATCAATGTACAGTAATATCTCATAAAATACCAATATTCCCTTCAGTGTTGTCCCCTTCTTAAAGCGAAGTTCCAGCCTTTTAATGTTTATTAAAAGTCAGCAGCTAGAACAAGTATAGCTGCTGACTTTTAATAAACAGACACTTACCTGTTCCACGGTCAAGCTATGTGGCTGCACGGAGCGTCGCTCCTCTCCCCGCTCCATTCACACTCTGGGCACCTGGCCGTGATAGCTTTCGGCTTTACGGCCGGCATGCGCGAGTCGTGCTGCACTTCCGGAGTGGACAGGCGATCTCCTGGGACCTGTCACGTGTCCCAGGAGATTGCCTAAAGGGAGGGGCTGCCTAGGGGCAGAGAAGGAGTCGCCTGAGTGATGCCTAGGTGGAACTAGGGAGTGGGACAGTAAATACCACTCCTAACAATTCCCCACTCCCCCCCCAAAAAATGACATGCCAAATGTGACATGTAAGGGGCGAGGAGTGTTTAAAGTGGAAGTTCCACTTTTGGGTGGAACTCTGCTTTAACCATTAGCCAACCAGCCACCACAGTTTTATGGCAGCAGGTCGGCTCAGCTGTGCAAAATCACGTAATATAACTTGATTTCGCATTTCAGCCACTATGGGCGCGTGCGCCCCCCGCTCGCCCCTCGTGCCGATGCACGTGCCCGACGGGCTTGATCAGCGCCAGGCACCCGCAAAATCTCGTTACAGAGCGAGAATCGGGAGCTGTGTGTAGCCACCTTTTGCTTTGATTACTGCTTTGCACACTCTTGGCATTCTCTTGATGAGCTTCAAGAGGTAGTCATCTGAAATGGTCTTCCAACAGTCTTAAAGAAGGAGTTCCCAGAGATGCTTAGCACTTGTTGGCCCTTTTGCCTTCACTCTGCGGTCCAGCTCACCCCAAACCATCTCGATTGGGTTCAGGTCCGGTGACTGTGGAGGCCAGGTCATCTGGCGCAGCACCCCATCACTCTCCTTCTTAGTCAAATAGCCCTTACACAGCCTGCAGGTGTGTTTGGGGTCATTGTCCTGGTGAAAAATAAATGATGGTCCAACTAAACGCAAACCGGATGGAATAGCATGCCACTGCAAGATGCTGTGGTAGCCATGCTGGTTCAGTATGCCTTCAATTTTGAATAAATCCCCAACAGTGTCACCAGTAAAGCACCCCCACACCATCACACCTCCTCCTCCATGCTTCACGGTGGGAACCAGGCATGTAGAGTCCATCCGTTCACCTTTTCTGCGTAGCACAAAGACACTGTGGTTGGAACCAAAGATCTCAAATTTGGACTCATCAGACCAAAGCACAGATTTCCACTGGTCTAATGTCCATTCCTTGTGTTCTTTAGCCCAAACAAGTCTCTTCTGCTTGTTGCCTTTCTTTAGCAGTGGTTTCCTAGCAGATATTCTACCATGAAGGCCTGATTCACACAGTCTCCTCTTAACAGTTGTTCTAGAGATGTGTCTGCTGCAAAAGGTGGCTACTTTGAAGAACCTAGAATATGACATATATTTTCAGTTGTTTCACACTTTTTTGTTATGTATATCATTCCACATGTGTTAATTCATAGTTTTGATGCCTTCAGTGTGACTCTACAATTTTCATAGTCATGAAAATTAAGAAAACTCTTGGAATGAGTGTCCAAACTTTTGGTCTGTACTGTATATATATATATATATATATATATATATTGACACCCCAAAACATATTTTAGCAACACGCACACAAGAGTGGGTTGCATTGAATAATAAATACCAGATATATCAAGCTTAGAAATTCTGCATGCCCATGAAACAGCAAAAAACAACAATACCCTAAAATAGGTTAAAGTCAACAGTTTAGCCATTCACTGCTATGCTGCTAATAAGTGATAAGTTGAACCCAACAACATTTTATTTTAAATTAGCCTTTAACCACTTAAGACTCGAACCTTTAGGCAGCTAAAGGACCCGGACAGGTTTTGAGATTCGGCACTGCGTTGCTTTAACAGACAATTGCGCGGTCGTGGTTTCAGCAGATAAATTTGATCGTGTGTACGCGGCCTAAGTGTATCCCACAAGAGCGCGTCCACAAGGTAACCTCCTCGGGAAAGTGTTTCCCAGAGGGGGTCATCTATTGTGGGGAGGAGCCGAGACAGTTACTGTGGGACCCCAGAACAGGAGGATGAGGGCTACTCTGTGCAAAACAAACTGCACAATGGAGGTAAGTATGACATGTTTGTTGTTTTAAAAAAAGAATATCAAATTTACAACCACTTTAATATTATTATCGGTAACTCCTTGTAAATCTGAATGATATGTAGATTTCTAAAATACAGTCCTTTCAGTAGATAATGTGCAATTCTGAATCACTGGGGCCTCAGGTATATATAAAAGTAGAGGTCCAAAAGAATCAGAATTAGATTACTTGAACCATAATTAGGGCATCTGTAAGAAGCTTGCTTAATTAATTTTGCACATACCAATAAAAAAAACAAAGTTGATATTAAAGGTCTTGTGGACATATGGGAGGTCTTTATAACACTCAGATGACAATGATCCTATAGTATTAAGGACACACGATCTAGGATACAGGCATTGTTCTTTTCTGTGAATACAGACAAACTGCTGTTTGGGCCAAGGTCACCCACTGAAAAGGTATGTTGCACCACTTATCGTTTTAACAATTAGACCCAGAAAAATGAGGCAAGGCCTCATGCACTCACAAACCCAAGCAGCTATTGCTGAAAAGGGTCCTAGGTGGCTGGAGGTGACCAAGCCACTGTACATAGAAGTGGAATTCGACAAGTTGATCCACAAAAAAACTTTAGAATCAGGAACAGCAATGGGAATGTGCTTGATCCAGGCTGATTGACAGTGCTCAGTTCCTTCAGCCTTAACTTTTACCACAGTAAAATGGCAGCAGTGTGAAGCTTTAAAATGGTGTCCTACCATACCAATTGTGGGGTAATTCCCAATGCTTCAGCCCAACCAGCCTTACTTACCATGTGAGTCCTCAGGCTGGTGAGTCTGTCTGGAAAAAGTTCCAGTGTAAAGCCCAGTGCCGGAAGGTCACATTCCAGGCTAGCTGCACAGTCTTCTAATCCAGCAGGATTCAAATATAGGCTCTAAAGCTGTTGATGAGGATGCACTGACTGGATAGCTGATGTGTAGCTATTAGCTTAAGCAGTGTTTTCAGCTTTAAATAAAAGTCATAAAAGAGAAAAATATCAACATTGTACCAAGTATCCTGATTGATTAAAGAAATAAATAAAGTTAAAAAATAAGATTAAAAGTGCTAGAAAAAACACAGTTAGAGCGCATCTATTGGTAAAGGTATTCAATCTCCCAAGACTCAAGTAAAATACTGAGGCATCAACGCTGGAGGTGGAGTTACACAGGGACTGATTTTACTTTTTTCTTTGCCAGTGTCCAAACCTCCTTTACCCCAAATGTTTAGGAATCACTTTATTTCTGTGTCCCTCAATGGATGGTATCAAAATACAAATTCGTATTGTAAAAAATATGAATGTCATAAAAAAATGTTTAACTATATATACATATGTAGCTTTCAAAGTCGTGATTTTTTTCACTGCTTGTTAGTGATATATGTAATCCACACATATATATATATATATATATATATATATATATATATATATATATATATTCTGGGAATAATAGTCAGTTATGGAACAAACACGAAATACTTTTAACAAAGATGTGTTCCCTCTAACCTCGATAACTCATATTATCTAATCAGAACTATCTCAAAAAGGCCACAAGAAATGAAAGGATATACTTCTACATTCAAAGCTGAGCAAATCCAAGAAATGTTCTAAAAGATGACATTTTACACTCAGCAGGCAAACTCTTCTTAACTCGAAGCCCAGCACTACACATTAACCAATAATATATTTTCTTTTTAAATCCAAGTGGAGCAATATAACAGGTTTCCATTTTTAGCTTGCAAAACAGATAGTCAAATGAGAACCAGCAGGGTTGTGGTAAATAGAGCAATATGAAAAATGTGCTAGTTAACTATTCAGTGGATGCAGCCATGATTTCCATGAGTTCTTACCCCAAAATAGATTTTAGGAGTGAAGGATCCTGGTGCTAAATGTATTTTGTATTAAATGTGATTTTTATTTTTTTTCACATTTTTATAGCTTTGCCATGTAATTATAATAATTAGTGTGGCACAATAAAATTATTTTCCTAATCTGTCCAAGTCATTACCAAATTAGTTATTTTTTTTATATATAAAAAAAATATATATAGCTTTAGTAGTGGTGCTTGAAACCTGAAAACCCTTAGGCCGCATACACAGGATCAGTCCATCTGATGAGAACGGTTTGATGGACCGTTTTCATCGGTTAACCGATGAAGCAGACTGATGGTCTGATGTGCCTACACACCATCAGTTAAAAAAACGATCGTGTTAGAACGCAGTGACGTTTATGTGTTTTAACACAACGACGTGCTGAAAAAAAAGAAGTTCAATGCTTCCAAGCATGCGTCGACTTGATTCTGAGCATGCACAGCCTTTTAACCAATGCTTTTGCATACTAACGATCGGTTTTGACCCATCGGTCAGGCGTCCATTGGTCAAATTTTAAAGCAAGTTCTCTTTTTTTGACTGAAGGATAACTGACCGATGGGGCCCACACACGATCGGTTTGGACCGATGAAACGGTCCTTCAGTCTGTTTTCATCGGTTTTGACCGATCGTGTGTACGCGGCCTCATTGTATTGTGACATCAAACATGAATTTCAATAAGCTTAACCACTTGCTTACTGGGCACATATACCCCCTTCCTGCCCAGGCGAAATTTCAGCTTTCAGCACTGCGTCGCTTTAAATTAAAATTGCGCGGTCGTGCGACATGCCTTACAAACAAAATTGACGTACTTTTTTTCCCCACAAATAGAGCTTTCTTTTGGTGGTATTTGATCACCTCTGCGTTTTTTTTTTTTGCGCTATAAACAAAAAAGAGCAACAATTTTGAAAAAAACACAGAATATTTTTTACTTTTTGCTATAATAAAAATCCAAT
The DNA here is from genome assembly GCA_029574335.1 of Rana kukunoris. NCBI lineage: Eukaryota > Metazoa > Chordata > Amphibia > Anura > Ranidae > Rana > Rana kukunoris. The sequence goes on along the minus strand of CM056052.1, from coordinate 197,476,831 downwards.
TTTTTAAAAAATATATATTTTTTTTCTCAGTTTAGGCTGATATGTATACTACATATTTTTGGTAAAAAAAAACAATCGCAATAAGCGTATAGTAATTGGTTTGCGCAAAGTTTATAGTGGCTAGGAAATAAGGGATAGAATTCTGACAATTTTTTTTTTTACTAGTAATACGGCGATCTGCAAATTTTGTCAGGACTGCGATATTGCGACGACACATCGGACACTTTTGACACATTTTTGGGACCATTCACATTTATACAGCGATCAGTGCTATAAAAATGCACTAATTACTGTATAAAGGTGACTGGCAGGGAAGGGGTTAAGACTAGGGGGTGAGGAAGGGGTTAAATGTGAGTCCTGTGTGTGTTCTAACTGTGTGGGGGGAGGGGGTGACTGGGGGAGGTGACCGATGCTGTCTCCCTATGTACAAGAGAAACAGCATCTGTCTCCTCTCACTGACAGGACGTGGAGCTCTGTGTTTACACACAGAGCTCCACGTCCCTGCTCCAAAACTGCCGATCAGCGCGTACCTTACTGGTAAGAGAAGCATTTTTTTACTTGCCTTGCTGGCAGCCAGTGTATTGAAAAGCCAATAAATCCTTTAAACTCCTTTAGCAGTACACAAGATGATGGAAGGAACCACAGCAGCCGGGGGGACTACCAAAAAGTATGCAAACACTTTTTTTTACAGGTGACCTTTTTTGTTAAAGTGCCCCTTGGAAGTAAGTGTAAGTTCTGACTGAATGATAATTTGTTTGTTGAAGCACTGTATATCATAAACAATGGGCAGTTATTAAACCAAATACTTTTTTACCCTTTGTTTATCCTTTGTTGCATCTTAGCGCTGTTGATCTCATGCAGCCTTTGTGTAACCACGTCATGCCTATATGAACATACGACAGCAATAGTTGTTTGAGATTTCCAAGGATTGGTTTCCTGGTGGTGAAAAAAGTGAGCCATGCCTAAGCAATGAACCTAAATGGACACATAGGCCCAGATTCATAAAGCAATTACGCCTGTCTAACTGGTGTTAGACAGGAGTAATTTCAAATTTCGCGCGCCGTATCACTAGTTTGAATCCTCAAACCATGATACGGCGGCTTCGGGCTTCGATCCGAGAGGCTTACGTCTTCGTAAGCCTTCGGATCTACGCTGCGATATTTTTGCGGCCGCTGGGAGGAGTTTGCGTCGTTTTCATGCGTCGGGATATGCAAATGTGTTTTTACGGCGATCCACGAAGATACGAGCGGTCTTCGCAATCGCTTACGTCTGTTTTTTTTTACGTACTGTTAGACCAGCTTTTTGCTGGTCTAATGGTGCGTAGCCCATGTTAAGTATGGCCGTCGTTCCCGCGTCGAATTTAAATTTTTTTTTTTTTTTTTGCGTAACTCGTTCGGGAATAGAAATGTCCGTAAACGACGCTACTCAAACAACGAATGACGTAACGACGTGATTTCGCGCAATGCACGGCGGGAAATTTGCGAACGGAGCATGCGCAGTTCGATCGCCGCGGGAACGCGCCTATTTTAAATCCTTCACGCCCCCTACTCGTCTATATGGATTGCGACGGGAGAAATACACTAAGCCGCCGTCGTTTACTGGACAAAATCTACCTGGATTCCACGTAGAGCCAGGTAAGAAACGGCGGCGTAGTGTATTTCTGATACGCTACGAGAATCCAATTCTCTCTGAATCTGGGCCATAGACTCTCCAAAGGAGGTCGGCATGACACGATTACAATACAGGAGCATAAAACTACTATCACACTGAGGCATTTTGCAGGTATTTTAGAGCTGGAAATATATAGATCAAAGCCATAATACAGATCACAAATCCATGCATTGCTTATTTACCCTCTTCACAATCTTTTTATTCTTTATAGTTGTAAGTATTACAATGTCAATGGAGTCTATATAGATACTAATGCTCAGTTGGATGGCTTCCTTTGTTGAGCCTTGACACTATAATCATAGTATGCAATATATGTATTCCTATTCATCTGTCCCTTTTCCTGACCCATTGTTGACATGGAAAATGAAAAAAATATAATTCACAGCCAGCAACAGTGCATTGGAAACTTTGGGAACTGTCACATCTGTAGAGATTGAAGGATCTTCCACAGCATATGGGATGCACTAAGAGCCGGTTCACACTGGAGCGGCACGACTTCGGGGGCAACTTGGCAAGTCGTCCTATAGACGACTTCAGAGGCGATTAGCAAAATGACTTCTGTATAGAAGTCAATGCAAATCGCCCCGAGTCTCCCCTTGCGGCGCTCCTATTAGAATGGTTCTGGTGAACAGAATGGGACGCGACTTGTCAGGCGGCTGAGTCGCCTGACGAGTCGCCCCAGTGTGAACCGGCTCTAAGTCATCAAAGTCTGATATATTTATTCAAGATATATTTATTCAAGCAGCTATAACATGACTGTATGTGTAAGTAAAAAAAAAAATAAAAAAAAATATTGTTTTAACAGCCTAGCTTATACTACTATCCACAGTTGGTAGTCCATCATAGACTCCCTTTGGTACCATATTGTAAGCCTTTATTGAAGGTTAGACAGTAAGGTTCAGGGTATCTCAACCTTTTGACATTATGACATGCATGCAAAACTGACACATTTCTACAGATGCTCTTTCAGACCATTGGCTCATCAAGTTGGCAGAATGAACTGAGAGGGCTAAAGAATATGGCCCAGACAGCACGGACATGTGGATGCCCCCGGGATAGATAGTCATTTATAAAATAAGAAAAAAAAAAAAAGAAGCCATGTCACTTTAAGAAATAGGTACAGTAAGTCAAGCGGCAAAATAGGGCAAGTTATAAGGGAAGGTCATTGATCCAATCGTGAAGGTCACATGTCTAGAGGGAAGATTCTGGAATTGGGGAAAGGCTATATAAAGGAGTCCCCTGAAGGTATCTCCTCACAGCTGGTCAGATTACAGCAGCAAGCCCCCCCCCCTCCCCGTTGAGGCACTTTATGTGGTTTTGTCACCCTTTCAAAGGTAAAGGGGGACTTGTTTTTTGATATACGGTATTGCTCGAGTCCTGAAAACTGAGCTGTTTATATTTATTATTTCCAAGTGAGAATTTTATGGATTAATAATATGATTGATTGAATTTAATTTATTTTCATTTGACACCAATAAAAGTGCCTCGGCCAATTTTACTCCAAGAATGTTGTGAGCGTAGTTATTTATTAAAGTAAAGTGGTTATTTAAAGAGGCATAGGTGTATCCTACATTTCCATGCAGATAAAGTAGTAATTTGCTACAATGTCAGACCTCTACTCTATTAATGAAGTACATTTTGATCAATGCAGAGGTGTATTCAGGTTTTGTGCTGCCCTAGGCCTGACTAAACTTGCGCACCCCCTAATTTAAATATGACCCACCCCTTTCTGTCAAAGCCACACCCCTGTCATATTCATGAGAAGAGGACAGAGGGATGCCCTGGGAGAAGGACAGAGGGTTGCCATGAGTGACGGACAGAGGGACGCCGTGGGAAGAGGACACAGGGATGCCATGGGAAGAGGACCGGCCGGCCGCCCCCCCGCAAAGTGCCGCCCTAGGCCTGGGCCTTGTTGGCCTAGGCCAGAATACATCCCTGGATCAATGTAATATCTATGACACTGCTGTTCCTGAAATATTTACTGTGTTGCCTGCACAACCCTCTAAGGTGTACTGGACCTATGTAGCAGAACCTCAATGCACTGCTGTGGGAAGTTAATCTCTCAGCCTGTTAAAGTGGTGAAAATGCTGGGGACTACTGTGTTGTAGGTATGTATAACGCATGCTAAAAATAGGCTGTTTAATACATGTTGGCTTTATTACTATACTGTAAAGTAAGGAGTTGCATATGTGAATACACTGTGTCTATGTTTAAATTTCTGGGAGAGGGGAGGAGACTAGAAAGTGCACTATTAAAAACTCCAAACACCTTGTACACTTATCTATGACATAAAGTGTATCACATTTTAATCTGCCATGGATATACATATTCAGCGGCAAAAAAAAAATCATAATTCATTCCAGGCATTCTTTTTATACTGATAAAAATGAGATTTCAGCATTTTTCACACTATAGGGCCAGATTCAGGTAGATGAGAGTATCTTTCCTCTGGAGTAACGCTTCTCATTTACGTTACTCTGAAGACCCTTTCAGCGCAAGTCCTGTAATTCACATAGCAGTTGCGCGTAAACTTGCGCCAGAGTAACGATAATGCGCTGGCGCAACCCGACGCAAGTGAAACTGGGTGTGATCATATGTAAATGATGGGCGGAGCCCAGCGCAGAGGCTTACGTTCAGCGCATCATCCACGGAGCATGCGCAGTGAGTGCGGCTCCACTCGCCCCCTTGTGCGCATGCTCACAACTTCCGTCGGCACCACTTCCTGGGAAACGTCAGCGCAATGCGTTCCGCTGGGCGCTTAAAAGCGCTGGCGGAAACGCCATTCCGGCGCAAAAGTAGTTCCATTTCCCCCCACCCCAGGGAAGATACTTTTGCCCTGTAATGGCTGCTCCCGCTGCCCCCAGAGAGAGGAGGAACCTAAATTATAATGCCCAGGAGGTCACAGTGATAATATCGGCTATGGAGGCATTTAATGATTTTCTCCATGGTAAAAAAAGCAGGAAGACCAGCCGGGAGAGAAAGCAGGCCATCCTGGACACCATAGCTGCCAGGGTCAATGTGCTGGGGTACTCCACCCGGAGTGCTTCAGACATTCGAAAAAAAATCAATGACCTGCGGCGCAAGGTGAGGGGCAAGGTGTCCACCATTAGGAGCCATGAGAGGGGCACAGGTGGTGGTCCCCCATGTCCTGTCACCCTGACCGCGGAGGAGGAGGTGGTCGCCCGCTGCCTGGACAGGGAGCAGTTGGAGGGGGTCCCAGGCTATGATTCCGTAGAGGAAGGCTCCAGGACAGGTAAGTGATTTTTACCCCCTTTTTGGTGTGTTGCATGTGGGGCGGGGGTGGGTACATGTGCCAAGTGTGTGGGACCACCAACATGTGTCTGCTTTGTGTCATCCACAGATGACGGTGCTGGGCCATCTCGTGCCGGCCAGTCCACCCCAACCCCCCAACGGGATGCTGAAGACGAGGCCCTGGGTGCTGGAGACACCGAGGTGGAGGAGGAGAGTGCCCACACCACTTCAGCAGAGGTGGTTGTGGAGGAGCCTGTCCCTGAACAGGAGTTCATTTTAATGTTGGAGGAGTCCTCCTCCTCTGCAGGGCCCTCTGTGATCCCCTCCCCCATCCTAGGTAGCCCCTCAAGGGCGACTCCATCCCCACGGGGACAACCTTCCTCTGCCCCCAGGAAGGCCACCCGGAAGACCAGGGGGGTGTGTGATTTGGTCGAAGACCAGGTGCTTTTGGACCACGCGAAACAGACCCAGCAAATGGGGGAGATGGCTGGCCACCTAGACAGGGTCGCAGACAGCCTGGGCTCTATGTCACAGCTGCCCAGTCGCGTGCAGGGCGTTGTGACCAGCCTGGGGGAGGTGCAGGCTGATATCCGGCACTTGACAGCAGCTGTTCGAGACAACACTGCTGCCATTCGGGAAGAGGGGAGGCAGCGGCAACGTGACCAGCGGCATCAGATCACCCGCCAGCTGAGGATGCAGGCCCAAACAAATTTGTATCTGAGCCGTATCGCTGTGGCATTGGAGGGCATGCAGCCAACAGCTCCCAGGAGTGGCCCACCCGGGGATCAGCCTCCTCCTGATGCCCCCCCACCACCACCACCACCCACTCCCTCCAGGCAGATGAGGAGCCCGAGAGTGCCCCCAAGGAGGAGCCCCCGTCATCCCAGATGAGGGTTTTTTGTTTTTTTGGTTGTTATATATTTTTGTTTATACTCAGGACATGAGTTTATTTATTTTATTTATTATTATTGTTTATACTCAGGACATGAGTTTTTGTTAATTTTTTTGGTTCTCAGGTTATGAGATTTTATTTTTATTTTTTGATACTGCACACGTTGCAGTGTGAATGGTGTGTGAATGTGAGAGGGTGGCACTCCTGAAAGTAAGGGGTGTCACCCTCGGCCGTGGTGGTGAAGTTAACCCCACGGCTGAATGAATGACGTGTGAAAGGTGTGTGAATGGACAGTGACATCATTGGGGCCTTGACGCGGCGTTACTGCTCCCAACTCCTACATGCTGGACTTGGGCTAATCCAATGCGATGTGCATGTGATGTGTGTGATCTAGGGACATCAGTGGTGTACATGCGTGCACTGTCTGTGTTAGTAATGTTTTGGTTTAGTGTCCAAAGATGCCTACGGCGAGGACCCTCCTGACTGCTCTTCCATCAGCAGACTGGGTGTCCTCTGGCAGGTGGGGACTGTGTGGGTCGGGGGTCAGGTCATCACGTATGTCAATCTGCAGGCCTTTTTTCATAGCAAAGTTATGTAGTATGCAACATGCACCGATGATCTGACACACAAAGGTAGGGGAATACAATAGGGCCCCCCCAGACTTATCCAGGCATCGGAAACGGGACTTCAGGAGCCCAAATGTTTGCTCAACCACTGCACGGGTTTTGATGTGTGCTTCATTGTATTTTCTCTCTCCTCTGGTTTGGGGGTTCCGGAAAGGAGTCATTAGATGGGGTCCCAGTGCATATGCAGAGTCACCTGTAAGGTAAAAGACAGGAGAATGTTAGTCATGCATGTGCGACTTCTGTTGTGCATGACGGGAGGGGATAGTCATGCCTGACTCCCATGTCACTCACCAACCAGCCAGCTGTCCCCATACATGTTCTGTTCGAATTCTGCTGGGATGGGACTCTGACGGTATATGAAGCTGTCATGGCTGGACCCGGGGTGTTTGGCACGGACGTGCCATATGAGGCGTTGGGCATCGGCTATCACCTGTACGTTGATGGAATGCCAATGCTTCCGATTGCGGTATATGTGCTCTGTGGCACTGGGGGGCTGGAGTGCCACATGTGTGCAATCAATGGCCCCGATGGTGCGTGGGAATCTGGCAATGTTGTAGAAATCTGTCATTGCCTTCAGCCGCAGCTCCTCAGTGGTGGGTCTGATGAACTGGTTGGACATGCGTCTGAGGATTGCAGGGACAACCTGGTGCACACATCTGCTCATGGAGGACTGTGACATCCCAGCCACCACTCCACTTGTACGCTGGAATGATCCACTGGCAAGGAAATGAAGTGTTGCCAGGACCTTCACCAGTGGCTGCACTGCTTGTGATCGGTGTGTTGGGCTGGTGATGTCATCCTGCAGGGTTGTGGTTAGTTCAAGTATTACATCAGGGCTGAATCTGAAGAGGCGATACACCTCCTCATCCCCCATGCCAAAGAGGTTCATACGAGTGCGGTATATCCTCTCACGTGCCCGCCTCCTCCGTAGCGAGGGACCCAGTACTAGTCTTAGGACCACGAGTGCCCCTGGCATGTTGGCACACAGAGGTTTTGTTCTTGCTAGTGTTGTTGTTCAGCTTGCTAGTTTCGTCGGTAACGCTGCTGTAGCTGCTCTCCTGCTGACCTGTGACCGTCTGGAGTAAAGATAAAGCAGCCTTTTGTAGAAATAACTTTGCGCCGGACGGACCAGATACGCGCGGCGCATGTAGCCAGCGTATGGTGCTAATCCGATCGTGAATTGGGAAAAATCCCTCATTTGCATATTTGCAGGGGAAATCAATAGGCGCGACTGATGCGCCCAGCGAAAATAAGCGCTGACGATACTCTGGCGTCGGAACGTTCCGCCGGTCGCAAATGACCCGTTATTGGGCGCATCTAGTTTGGTGGGTACGGGCACATAGAAAAGACGGCGCATCATCACAGTTACGCGGCGCATATCCAAATACTCCAGCGCAAGTGTTCGTGAATCTGGCCCTATGAACGCAAATGAACATTACACTGAAGTAAGGCATCCAAACCCTCAATCTTGTCATCTCCCTTGTAAGACAAATATTAGGTTACATGACACCTGTGTTATTATATTTCAGTAACAGAATGATGTTTTATCTTTATCAGCCTTATCATTACATTATGGCTTATTTTTATATTAAAGACACACAATGACATAATAAAATTAGGTGGGTGACGGCAATTTCCTATTTCCATCATCTGCGCCTCGCGTCTGCTCATAATTAGGAACACTATAAACAGCAGGAGCTACCAATTGCTGTGCTGCATTTATTTTTCCATGCTTCATTATCTATGCAGCATGGTGGTTCAGACAAACTAGTGCAACTGGCATGAAGGAAATCATACACAGTGTAATGGACTGGCACACTTCCAAACTGCTAATCTACCATGTGATTGATATGACTCGCGTTCCCTATGAGAGCAAAGTTTTCACATCTTTTCCATTTCTCCAGAGTTATTAGGATTTCAGTCTAGATTGTCAAGATATAATGCTTGATAATATAAATCAGATTATACATGAATATATATTTCCATCAGGTTCAAAGGAAACTCAATATCAAGGCTAATTGAGTAAAAAGTGTATGATCCTTATGTCAGTTATGTTTTTAAATGACTTGTTTTCTGGAAACAAGAAAATATCATGCTGGCAGAGATATATCAGCAGCTGTACAGATGGAGCTCTATAAGATTTAAGTTCCCTTCCCTTTGACATCTCAGTCACACAATGGACCTCTTTCTACATCATACAAACCTTTGATAATGTCATTTTGGTAGTGAATAACAGGTATGAAATCTATTGCAGAATGCTTAAAGTCCAGCTCTAGCATTTTTATGCTTTTTTTTTTTATTTTTTATTCCTCTCTTGTGGTTTGCAAAAAGCCCTACTAACACTTCATCGATGCCCTCTGCATCTTCTTCTACTGCCTGTCCCTACACATCATTAAATCTCATCCAGCTACTTCCTTTAATCCTAGGACTTCAATTATTTACTACTGGGCTAGCTTCATCATGCAGCATAGGTCCACACTATAATGTGGCATAGGGCAGCAATCACACATCACATTGTAAGCAATGTTCTACTGAGCAGTGATGTCTGCCTGCCACAGAGACAATGAAGAGCAAAAGAACAGCGTGCATAAACATACTAGGACCAATTAACCTACCAGCATGTCTTTGAAATGTAAAAGAAAACCTACACAAGAACATGCAAATTCATTAAGGAAGTGTCCTGGTTTTGATTTGAACCAATGACCCTAGCCTTGTAAGGCAAAAGTGCACTGTGCTGGTCTCAGAGGGCTTTAAAACAAGCTTGATAAACACCAAGACAATATGTAGTCTGCCATTCCAGACCATTACTCCTGAAAATGTTACTTGATTGGCTGTTGTAAACACCATAGAAAAGTGTGCACAGCAGAGTTTTTTTGTTGCAGGTTAGTGGCCTAAATCGTACCAAAGGCAGAGTGAGTCATTGCATTAGTCCAGTTGTGATAGGTTCTCTTGAAGCCTATATAAAAATAAACAGTTACAAGCTTACGTAATATGCACAAACCCACCTACACTGACTATCATTAGCTATGTATACTAGTTGTTTTCCTTAATATATGATATAATTCAGGGATATGCCATTACCGGACCTCCAGCTGTTGCAAAACTACAATTCCCATCATGCCTCTGGGTATCATGCTTGTGGCTGTCTGAGCCTTGCAATACCTTATGGAACTTGCAGTTCTGCAACAGATGGAGGTCTGCTAATTGCATATCCCTGGTATAATTGGACCCCTGCATGGGTGACTCTTGTTTTGTACTTTTCTAAAAGCTTTAACAAACATTTTATTGTACCAGAAAATTCTTGCTGAAGAAAAATCAGCCTTGTTATGGACAGATCAGCAGCTAAAAGTGACTGCTACACTCAAATCAACCACAAAGTAACATAACATTTAAAAAAGATCTGGGTAATAATAAAACAACAATGAAGGGCAAAAACAAGGAAGATAAGAAGGTTCTTGTCAAACAGCTAATAACCAAATTTGTTACTGAGTTTGTAATACTAAATGGTTAACTAAAGATTTGTAGACATACTGTAATTGGTACATAAAAAAATTTACCCATCACTGCAATTCACAGATTTTTCACTAGGCTAGCCATCAAACCTCCCTGCCCTCTCACTAAAGCAGCACCAACATTCTGAACTATGGCTGCTCTCAGCCTCCCTTTTATAGTGATGAATTGGTTTATACAGTTTATGGGTCAATTAAAATATTTGTTGACTGTGAATTCAGCTAAGATTCATCGGTTTAGGGAAAATTCCAGAAATTCACCCCAAATGTATGTTTGTGTGAATTGAAATCTCATTACTAGTAATTAAAACACATGATTTAAAGCCCTAATGCAATCCCATATTTCTATAGCCACTCTACAGTGTGTATGACCTATCCTTTTCACCCATTAAATTGGCATTGCCCATGACAACTACAGCCAGTTTGGTTTTAAAAATGTATTGTGTCAGATTTTTTTAAGGTCTAAACTACCGTATTTATCGGGGTATAGTGCGCGCCGGCGTATATCGCGCACCCCGAGTTTAGACAGGTAGTTAAAAAAAAAAAAAAAGGTAGTTTAACCACTTCAATACAGGGCTTTAAAACCCACCTCCTTCCCGGGCCTATTCTGGCACTACTCTCCTACATGTACAAATCATTATTCTTTTGCTAGAAAATTACTCAGTACCCCCAAACAATATATATGTATTTTTTTTAGCAGACACCCTAGGGAATAAAATGGCGGTCATTGCAACTTTTTATCATGCACCGTATTTGCGCAATAATTTTTCAAACGGCTTTTTTTTGTAAAAAAAATTGTTTCATAAATAAAAAAAATAACAAAACAGTAACGTTAGCCCAATTTTTTGGTAAATTATGAAAGATGATGTTAAGCCGAGTAAATAGATAGGTACCTAACATGTCATGCTTTAAAATTGCGTACACTCATGGAATGGCGCCAAACATTGTTACTTAAAAATCTCCATAGGCAAAACTTTAACATTTTTACCAGTTTAGAGTTACAGAGGAGGTCTAGTCTTAGAATTGTTGCACACGCTCTAACGCACGCGGCGACACCTCACATGTGTGGTTTGAACAACGTTTACAGACGTGGGCGGGATTTACGTGTGCGTACACTTCTGAGCGCGAGCTACCGGGGACAGGGGCATTTTAATTTTTTTATTACTATTATTTATTTTTTATTTTACTTATTTATTTATTTTTTACACTTCAAATTCAAACGCTATTATTTCTATTAAAAGGAATGTAAACATCCCTTGTAAAAGGAATGTGTGTGACAGGTCTTCTTTAAGGAGAGATGCGGGGTCAATAAGACCTCACATCTCTCCTCCAGGCTGGAAAGAATGAGATTGTGAAAAAAATTCACAGATCTCATTCAAACTAGCCGCAATTGCGGTTTGTTTACTTACGGGGGCCGGGCGTGACATCATCACATCGCGCCCGGGTCCTCTGACGGTCATAGAGATGACTGGTGACCATCTGGTCACCAGTCATCTCTATGGCAAACATCCGGCGGACGGCGATCATCTCTCCGGGCTCCCGATGGGACGGGAGAGACCGGAGAAGCACTGGATGGCGGCGGGAGGGGGGGGTGTCCCCTCCCGCCGCCTGTAAGAACACTATAGCGGCGGAACCGCTGCTATGATCGTTCTTACAGTGCGCACGATCGCCGCCGCTAAAAAATGATATCTCAATGAAGCCTCTGGGTGCAGGCATCATTGAGATATCCCCCCGCAAAGTCAAGGCCGTCATATGATGTCCCCCTGGGAAAACAGGTCCCCGTTTTGGACGTCATTTGATGGCCTGCGGGTATCAAGTGGTTAAGGAAAAAAAAAAACGTACCTTTTGGATGCTCGTCCAGCATCTGTCCAGCCTTGTGGGTTTCCGTCTGCGGCTTCTTTGCGCAGGGTCCCTCTTGCCGTCCGGGTGTCCATCCGCGGTGTTTGGATTTGGTGCCTCTGCTGAACTGTGCAGAGCCGGATTTCCTGTTTGTTCGGCTTCTCTCTGGTTCTCTCGCGTGGCTGCGGGCAGAGCCGAGCGTAGCCAAGGGGAGCCGAGCGTGGCCGAGCCTAGCCGAGTGCACAGTACACTTTGCTTCGCTCGGCTCTAGACGCTAGGCGCTGAGACACAGCAGGGATCGGCATATAACGCGCACCCACAATTTCCCCCTGATTTTAAGGGGAAAAAAGTGCGCGTTATACGCCGATAAATATGGTAGTTACAGACAGTTTTGAATTTCAAACATTAAGAATCTGCCAATGTGAGCACAATTGTTTCTTTTCTCATTTATATAACAATTGTATAATTTTACATATACACTTATCTCATCAGGAATGGAAAATAACGGAAAATACAATAATGAAGCTCAGAAAGTTAAAGCTTAGAGAAGAAAAGCTTCCATCTACTTCCAAATTATATGTTTTACTGTATGCCAAAACCAATAAAATCAATTAAACAAGAGAACACAAATACCTATCTATCTACAATCAACCCGACATGCCGTTTAAAATGTGTCTAACAGGTCTGTTATCTTTCCGTGGTTTTGAAAGATTATTAAAACAAAGCTTTCCTTAAATCGGACAAGACCTAAGGTTAATTGGCAGGTATGTAGGAAGTGTTGAGGAAGATAATGGTAACATTAATTGACCTTTACATTTTCAGAGAAACACAGAGTGATACAACACATCTCAGACAGCTAACAAGGCTTAATCTGTCTCAGACAATTTATGAAGGTTCCTTTTCTCATAAGCAGGAACATTGCATATTCAAATTGTTTTATCAGTGCAATGCATGCTCTTAAAGAGCAAATGTTTGAGATGGATCATGGCAGCCAATGAATTTCACTGAGCATCAAGTTGCCCATTAACAGCAGTTCAAAAGGTCAGTATTTTTACACACATGTATTAGCGTTTACTGTCTCAGATGGCACATGTTATTTTACAATATACCTTTATTGTGGCTCATTTCATGAAGTCATTGCAGTAATTAAAGTTTTACAACCTTCAGCTGATTGGGTGTTTTCTTCAAACAACAAATCACTTTAGAACAACACGGTGTTGTCACATTTTGCCTTACTTCTAGAATGTTAAAATATTTCACTGTAGTGGTTAAAAGATAGCTAAACGCAACAATAAAAATGTGATACATTGCAGCTTATCCTGTTCTTAGTTGCAGTGGCTGCATTTATTTATTTATTTTAGGCTAAGAAATGTTTCATTAAAGAGGAAGTAACCCCCCCCCCGAAAAAAAAACGGGGAAAAAAAACCTGAAAGAGAAAGGCATATTGAGCTGGTATGCATACCATACTAGCTCATTATATTGCACTTACCTAAGATCAAAGCCCCCAAAGTCCTCCTCATTCGCAGCCGCCGCCATGTCCCCTTGCACATACTTCCTGTTTTTGCCACTCCGGCCGGAGCGGCTATGACGTCACTCCCGCGCATGCGTGCGGGAATGGGAGATCCCTGCACATGGGTGGGAATACGGCATTAACCCTGGTTATGCCATTAAGAAAAATGTCACTTTCAGTGCCCCTGCGCCGTTGTCTATGATGTGCATGCACCATAGACATTGGCGCCTGTAATTAGTGTAAATATCTCTTAAACTGTGAAGGTTTAGGAGAAATTTCTTGCACCTACAGGTAAGCCTTAAAGTGGATGTTAACCCAATTATTATTATTTCTTATGTCACAATGTACAGTTTCCGATTTCCTATCACCTGTGCCCAGTCTTGCCACATAGAGTTAATCCAGCTCTGAGCGATCATCTTTTTTGTTCAGTGAAGTAAAAAAGACTTACAGAGAAAAACCTTGGTCCATTCTGCCCCCTTGCTGTGAGTGACAGGTTATTTACATATCTCATGCACTAGCCTGGAGACAGGCATTATTTTTTAATTCCCAGCCCACTCCTTTTCTAAAGTCATGTGGTTACTTTTCTGGATTTTGACTGGATGTTAGTGATCATAGCAGAATTTAGTGTAAGGAATACATAGGAAAAATGCATGTTGACAAGGGGAGTGTAGAGGTGGGTGGGGAGTCTACTGACATCACAACTCCACCCACAGAGCTCCAGATAACAGAGTCACCCACAGAATCTGCAGTTCTTTAGTTCTTATAACAGACAGAGGGGAGACATTTGACAGTATATCATTACAAATAAATATATAAAGATTCTTGTGCAAAAATCCAATAAATTGACCCTAGTGCAAAATATCAACACAATAGTGTGTCAAAAATTACACTTGTGCCAAAGAAACAAATTACTGTGTACATTTTTATAATAATAAACATGAATTAATCAATTTCAGCTGCTGTTTCAACCCCCAAGTGAGAAATTAATATTATATATGCACAACGCAAACACTATGTGCAAACAGTGCTTGCTAACATTAAATGGTTATCAGAACATCAAATACTATGGATATGTGTAACTCCATGTGTAAATAAATAATTTTAAAGAATAATAAAAACATTTATAGTAAATAATCTTGAAAACAAAATAAATGTTCAAATAGCAAGTTTTAATTGAGCAGTAGGTCCCTCTTCACAGGAAAGTCCTCACTCAATTTTCATGTGTTAACCCAATGTTTCAACATCCAAAACCTTCCTAAAAAATTCCTCTATAAAAAAATAAAACAATTCCCCAAATAATGTCCTTTGTGTCATCCAGGAAAAAAACTTCCGCCTGCATAAACCATGCAATAACTCCAATGGCAAACCCTAAAGGAAGATAAATCATATAGAGCTTGTGGGTCTCCAGGACCTTCTGAAATCCTTCAGCCAATTCTTTAAAGATCCTCCTCCCAATATTGAATATAACTTCGAATCGAGATTCGAAGTTATAGGGCATTAGGGTGTGCACCCCAAAGCTCAAACACACTCTACCGATCAATCCTGATCTTCATTCAGAAAGAGAAGGGGCCGGTAAATGGCATATTTACTGGCCCCTTCCCCCAATCATCCTAAAACATCCACAGCAACAACTGGTGGGAGAAGAGGGAAGCCGGAAGTTCTGTGGGGGGAAAGAGGGGGAGCCAGATCAGTAGGGGGAATTTGTCCTGCACAAGGTAATTAGGGTGTGCCTGGGCACATCTGGCACACCTTGTGCGCACGTCTATGGGTAGTTTATTTAAAAGCTTTAGGGGCTGTACAATACAAAACAAAGAGCAAGGGGCCAGATTCACAGAGCGATTACGCCGGCGTTACAGGAGATGCGCGGCGTAAGTCTAAATTTGGGCATGCGTTTCGATGCGCCGCATCCCCAAAACGAGATACGCAAGAAATCTACTTTTTTTTGACCGTCGTAATTTCGATAGACAGGCGCATCTGTCCGTGCAAAACTGCGCTAGACACACCATTGATTTGCTATTCAAATATGCAAATGAGGGAGTTATGGGGAGACCCCCATCAGAGTCAGCGTGTGTTCCACATATACCTAACATAGCATAATGTGCATTCCAGCACCTGAGGCTTTTAACCACTTGCTCACCGGGCACTTAAACCCCCCTCCCCTGCCCAGACCAATTTTCAGCTTTCAGCACTCTCACTCTTTGAATGACAATTGCGCGGTCATACAACACTGTACCCAAATTTTATTTTTATATTTTTTTTCCCACAAATAGAGATTTCTTTTGGCGGTATTTGATCACCTCTGCAGTTTTTATTTTTTGTTAAAAAAAAAATCAAAATAGACCCAAATAAAATAAAATAAAAAAATACAAAACCGTTTTATATTTTGTTATAAAATTTTGCAAACAGGTACTTTTTCTCCTTCATTGATGTACGCTGATGAGGCTGCACTGATGGGCACCAATAGCCTGCACTGATGGGCAGCACGGATGGGCACATATGGGCGGCACTGGTGGGCACCGATAAGGTGGCACTGGTGGGTCCAGATAGGTGGCACTGGTGGGCCCTGATAGGCAGCACTGGTGGGCCCTGATAGGCAGCACTGGTGGACACTGAGAGGCAGTATTGGTGGCCATTGAGAGGTGACACAGAGGTGGCACTGATGGGTGGCACTGAAGGGCATTGATAGGTGGCACTGGTGAGCACTGAGAATTGGCAATAATAGGTGGCACTGATAGGTGGCAGTGATGGGCACTGATCAGCACTGGTAGGTAAGACTGATATGCAGCACTGCTAGGTGGCATTGATGATGCACTGACTGGCACCACTGGTGGGCATTGATTGGTGGCAGTGATGGGCACTGATAGGTGGTAATGATTGGCACTGACATGTGGCACTGGTGGTCACTGTGGGCACTGACAGAGGGCACTGGCGTGCACTAATGAGGCTGATGTGCCTCTTCCATTGGTCACCAATGTACCCTATGCTGCTTTTTTTTCTCCTCACGCTGTTAAGCGAGGAGAAAAAAAGATTACCGAGCATTGTTTACATCCTGTGATCAGCTGTCATTGGATGACAGCTGATCACATGGTAAGGGGCTGGGACCAGCCCCTGACTTGGATCTGTGATCACCCGAGTCTCAGTGACTCGGTGATCACAGCGAGTGCCACAAGGAGAATGTCTATTGACGTGCTCCCGGCAATTGGGATCCTCACTGTAGCCGTCATCCGGCTATAGTGCGGGCCTCTAGTGGTTAAATAAACTACCTCTACAGTTTTACACTATGAAGAGTCCATCCTCTTTATTCTTTCCTTGGTATGGCTGTTGACATCTCATATTAGAGTAATCGATTGAAAAGCAGTGTAGGTGTGGTGCTGTTCTGTGTGGGTGAAAGGTGCTAATATCTAATAAACTAGAAAAGTATTAAAGTGACAAGTGCTGAATGATTATTGAAAAAGTGCATGGAATTAATACTGTTGTGTTAGACCCTCAGCCAGGGTTAATCCTAAACCATATAAGGAACTTCTGTGCATATGGTGATGCAGCTTTAAATGTGTAAAGTGGCAAGTGCTAAATGTAACCTTAAAGAGCCTATTCAAATTAATGCTAGTGTGTTACACCCTCGGTCGGGATAATCCTAATCTATGTGAGGAACTCCTGTGCATGAAGGTGATGCAGCTTGATGCGTGTTTAGGCTAAGTGAATAGCCTATAATATTTATATGAACATTCCCTGATAGCACAATAAGTTAAATGAATAATATATACACAAGCAAACAATATAAAAAATCAAGGTTGTGACAAATTGTGAAAAATGCAAAGTGACTTGTGGTCATACAAAGAAAAAGTGTCCAGTGCTTATAGACATAAACATGCTTGATGATTTTTCTGTGCTCTTATTACAAATGCACTCACCAGAAATGTCATACCCCCAGGGGTATTTAGGCAGACATGTTATGTGCCACTGTGTAGCAATCTGGGAAACAATCTATCCAAGATGTTTACTGTTATCTCCGTTTAAAAGTTTATTTTATTTCAAATAAAAAAATCGAAATGTACTCAAAATGTTTAAAATTGTTTAAGACAAACAATGCAGACACAGGCACCGAGAGGAAATCCTGTCTACGGCCCTGACAGGAAGTGATGCAAAGACGTATTAAGCTCCGCCCTAAGTGGTTTGTTCACTCTGATGTCACCTGGAGCATGCCTTTGCAATATTACTCAGTATTGGAGTAATATTCGATATTGGGAGGAGGATTTTTAACCACTTAAGGACTGCCGCACAAACATTTACATCAGCAGAATGGCACAGACAGGCAGATGGGCATATAGGTGCATCCAGTTTTAAAGAAATTAATTGATGCATTATGGGGTATTGCACACACAGATCCCCATTCTTGTTCTGTCATGAGTGATCACAGGTGCACAGCGGACATCGCACCCATGTGCATTGGCTCCGGGAAAACATGGCGGCCTGCTATGTGGACTTAAAGGAGCGACGTATAGCCACGGCAATTTGCACAGCCACGCCAACCTGCCACAGTATAACTGCGGCGGCTGGTTGGCTAGCAGTTAAAGCACACTAAAGACGAATTGGATGACATTATGAGCCTTTGTTGCAGTTGAGAAGGAGGTCAACTGCAGCTCAAACACACCTGTCAATGAATTCTGATTGATTCTGTTTGATGTGTGGCAGAGTTATCACTTGTAGTCACAAAGTGAAAAAAAAATAAAAATAATAATAAAAGAGAAGTGCATGTGACTGAATGACAAGCACAATTAAAAGGCACTCGTCACTCTTGCCTTAACTATGACCTTCATAGTAGGATTGCCAAGGATTCTTCTAATAAAGGTCGCAGATTTGTAAAGATTAAAAAAATACAGCCTGCCTGCTAGTTAACAAAGTCTATGTGATGTTTTTTCTGTGTACTTGTATTCCTGGGCTGGAAACTAAAGTTATACATAGATTACAATGTGGCCAGTTTAGCAGGGATCAGACACATTTCTATCCATGGAAGGGCACTGTGGTTGTACAATGCAAGGTTCTGTAGTGAATAGATAGATTGTGCCAAAATGCAATAACAGGAAAACAAGATCTCATGTTTTATGCCCATAAAGGACAAGATTATGACTACAGCAAGGTGTGCTAGTGAAGATCCTTATTTGCCATAGAAGATGAGACTTTCATCAGGGTAAGATAGATTTTCACTCAAAGCAGGCACACAATTAAGACATGGTCAGGGGCAGGTTTTATTTGGTCCCAAAGCTATTGGGGAATGCACTAATTAATAAAGCTGCCTTTTGCCTATTTTAATTAATCAGTCTCAACAGCTGTTTCCCTGCTCCTGTTTAGCCTTGTCTTACTGTGCAATAGAATTAATATATGTCTCCCAATTTTTCACTGTAAAATGGTAAAAACATAGCATAGACAATCATAAACATATAGGAGATTGTTGCAGGTTTTGGCTTAAAGGAGTTATAAAGGTTAATTTTTTATTTTCTAAATAGGTTCCTTTAATCTAGTGCATTGTTGGTTCACTTACATCTTCCTTTGATTTCTCTTCTAAAAAAAAAAATCTTTGTTTTCTTTGTCTGAATTTCTCACTTCCTATTCCTCCTCAGTAAGCTGTTCTGGTTAACTAACCTACAGACAGATAATGGGGGCAAGCTTACTGAGGAGAAACAGGAAGTAAGAAATTCAGACAAAGAAAAAAACATTTAGAAGGGAAATTAAAAGAAAAGGTAAGTGAACCAACAATGCACTAGCATAAAGGGACCTATTTAGAAAATAAAACACAAACCTTTACAACCCCTTTAATAGCCAGTTAGTTGACTACCATTGTATTACTTGAGTAAAATACAATTTAATTGTTTAATCCCTTCTCACCCAGCCCCAGCATCAACTTACCTGGTTCTTCACCCCTGCGGGGCAATCCTATTGCCACTGTCAATGGCTGTCACACGATTAGGGGCAGTCCTGCCAGCCCCCTCAGCCACAGATTATTACTAGAGACCAGTTCAGTAGCTGACTATGGCAGCTCGATCACTGTGCTGGGAGCATGCAGTGAGCACACTTTCAGCACAGAAAACTTAAATGTGGGTGTTAAAGCCCACTCTCTTTGCTGCCGCACATATGCATTACATGTGTGACAACAGATTAAATAAGCATGATGTGGTGTACAGTACCTGTCACCGAGAATGTGTTTCCAGCACGACAGCATCGCGCTGATTCTCGACGACAGGGTGGCGACATCTTGCACTCGCTGGAATAGAAAAAGCACATTCCAGCGAGCGCGACATAGAAGCGACGGGGATCCGACTTGCATTCCCGCCAATTCTAGCCGCGGCATTTGGTATGAATCATGAGGGGGAACTCCACGCGCGTCTCGCACCTATTTATAAAGGCCTCCTACGACATCACAGTCCCATCATTCTCTGGTACCTACTCACGTGGATAGGTACCGGAGCATGATGGGATGTCGTAGGAGGCCTATATAAATCATTGCGAGCCACGCACATGGCATTACAGTGGGAAGAAGTGTTGCGTCAACATTGGAAGAAGAGAAGAAGATAGAAGTGTGGGCTGGCCGCCGCTAGAAATTGAGCTAACACGAAGATAGTGGCGGCCAGCCCTGAAGAAGAAGGCACCGGAGAGCGAGCGGGAGAAGAACCGGGGAGTGTCGAGACAACAGCGGTGAAGTGCAGAAGATGGAAGAAGACCCCCGGAGAGCGGAGAAGACCCCCAGAGAGCAGAGAAGACCCCCCAGAAGAAGTCGAAGAAGCAAGCCCCCCCTCGTAAAAGAGCTAAAAAAGAGAGGGGGGGCCCCGGAGCTGACTAATAAAATATTTTAAAACCCTGTGTTGTGTGTTTTTGTTATTAACACTTTTCCTCCAGGTGAATGGGTAGGGGTACGATGTGCCCCATATTCATTCACCTGGTGTGGGGGGGTCGGTATCTGGGGGCCCCTTATTAAAAGGGGCTCCCAGATTCTGATAAGCCCCCCTCCCGCAGACCCTGACAACCAATGGCCAGGGTTGTCGGGAAGAGGCCCTGTCCTTATCAGCATGGGGACAGGGTACTTTGTGGTGGGGGGGCCCCACAGGGTGCCCCCCTGCCCCAGAGTACCCAACCCCCCATGTTGAGGGCATGCAGCCTGGTACGGCTCAGGAGGGGGGAAGCTCGCCTGTCCCCACTCCTTCCCTGACCGGCCGGGCGGCATGCTTTGCATACGGGTCTGGTATGGATTGTGGGGGAACCCCCATGCCGTCTTTTTGGTGTAGGGGGGTTTTACTTACAATCCATAGCAGACCTAAGGGCCTGGTATGCCTCCTGGGGGAGAACCCATGGCGGATTTTTATTTAAAATTTTGGCGTGGCGTTTCCCCTCATGATTCATACCAAACGCCGTTGCTAGAATTGGCGGGAATCCAATGAATAAAAAGAAAAAAATCGAATGCGCTACTGTAACTAAACAAAATATGTAAAACAAAGTGAGTATAGGTACAGTCTGAGGCAGCTATATCTAAAAGTGTTCACAATACACGACTAAAATGGAAAATAAAATAAAATGTGATAAGTGCTCCAGACACTCATATATGGTGGGTAACCACAACAATACATGCGTAGAATAAATATATTAATAAATATATCCAAGTCGGATCCCCGTCGCTTCTATGACGGCATTGTCCCCATCGCGGCGCGCTGGCTCCAGCGATGGGCTCTTAGGTGGTCAATCTCGCCGAGAAAGGGAGCGAGATTGACACAAAATCGTGGTCACCTACTGTACCTTCCAATCCATAGTAATTAAAACTGTGGAACAAATATAGTATGTACACAAGTAACCTAATAATATTTGCTTATTCAATATTTTTCTAAGTGGTAAAATTAATGGGAACAAATAGATTGTTTTCTATGTGCAGTAAACAGATACCTTTAATTAGATAGCTAACGCAAAAAATAACCAAGGGGTGTATTTTAAGTCGTTGTTGGCTGATAAAGACCACATGGCAGAAAATAAATGTAAAAGGAAAAATGTAATTACAATTAGAACAATTTCAATTCGGCCTTTGGGAAGGCAATGTCTACTTTACTTACAGTACATGGTACATATAGCCCTGCTCACAGCTAGATCTGTTGCTGCAAGGTATGTAAGATCACCACTGAGAACCTACTGGTAATAAAAGTTGCATCACATTAGTAATGTTAACTGACCCCTTTAGGCTGAAAAGACAAAACTGCTTACGTAAATAAAACAATTATATTGGATTGCTTGTAGCTAAAAAGTAAAAAGAAATTCTACTTGTTGTTTTTGATATTTTCCACCTGGAGGGAAAAAGTATGGAAAATATCATCTTTATCTAGTGATTTGTTATTTTTATCTTAGCAAATTGTTTTTATTTCTGTAAAGAAGCAAGTTAATAAAGAGGTTTAATTGTCTGTCAGTGTGCCTTATGGTGCAGTTGCTTCATTTACTTCAGCCCTGAATCCTATTACTAGTTCAATTCTCTAGACTCCCCTCAATCTAAAAGTCGGGCTCTTAATTATTGCAGTACTGGCAATGCAAGCAAATAAAGCACACTCATTCTCTTTCTCTCTCTCTCATTCTCATTCTGTTTCTCTCTTTCTCTGTCTTCCTGACCAATCTAATAGACTATTGATTTTTCATCCTCCAAGAGATCAGGCTCCACTTTTACCATTCAATCATGATATTAGCTGTCCATTAACTTGAATTTCATGGCCTGACAACATGTTGACACTTCCAAGGCTGTTCACTCGTCCAATCAACACAAAGGTATTGCTTTCAATATTAAACTTCTGTCAAGAACGTTGCTCAGTGTTTTGTCACATTAGGCCAGGCAAATTCCACATTTGTCACAGTTTTCCTGTCATTGTACATGCACATTCTGTGTACTGTGCATAGCTGTAAGTCTATGGAATAGCAAGAAATTCCGGCAACTCAATTGCTTCTTCTTAAATCTTTATTGAGCATTAACAGCAGTGCGACATCTAAAGTGCTAACATGTTTCAACCAGAGCCTTCCTCATAGCATATATGCACATCAGCATCACATTAAAATTGTTGTAAACCCCATTCATGAAATTTGTCATGAAAAACATATATCTGTAGTGTTTACTTATCTCTCTTTAAATCTCTAAGTACCGATGCTCTCACATTCTTTCGTTCCTCTGTTATCAGCAGATTAACTTATGAGAAGTTCTCCAACACATGAGATAACAGCAGTTGAAAATTTGTGTCGGGAGGGAGCTTAGAGGGAGATAAGCATAGAGCTTGTCTATTCAGACTACAGCTCTGCAAGTTCCTTTTTTCCTCTGCCTATTTGCAGGGGCGGTGTGTGCCTTTCCTCCAATCAGCTCTACATGGTGTAAGCCTAGACTCCCCACCCACTGCTGAAAGAAGAAGAAAGATTTCTAACACAATCTGCACTTTCCAGAGAGTGTAGAAAGGGGAGGACAGCAGATATACAAGTAAAACTTATGTAGGAGGATTTGTTTAATCTCTGTGTATCATCTGAGGCTATTCACTTCACTGGGTATATGTAAGTGCTTACAACCACTTTACAACTGGGAACTGGCAGGGTGTGCTATCTCACCAAACTTGCAATATGCATATTTATGGCATACAGTATATTTAAACTCTTCCTATCTAATATGTTAAAATAAGCTCATCAAGATACAAGCACGTCAGGTCACTAATGTGTCTAGTAATCCTTGTGAAATAATGGTTATCATCTTCTAAGAACTACAGTTTACTTTCTTTTTAGACTCTTGGGTGATATAAGTTAGGGAAGGGCTGGAAATAAAGCGCAAAATAAGTATATTAAAAACAGAAGGCAACATTTGGGAACATGCTCATACACACAATAGTCCATGTGGAACTTATCAGAGATACCTGATTTGCAAACTACATCTGTCCTGAACTACGTTTGCTGATGACTTTTAAATGCTAAAAAATAGAACATGAAAGATAATCTTCATGTATATTCTCAAAAGTATGGCCAAGCCAAGTCTTAGCTGTCTGAATAATGGTCACATTTTAAAACTAAAAGGTTTCTAATGACAGAGCTTTTGCTTCTTACAGCTAGGGATAAACAATTATTTAAAAAATTAGCTCTGTCCCTAATTCAGAATGACGGAACTCAAACAATTAATTTTTAGGTAAAACAAAGACTGCCAATGTTAACTTTGACTTAGGTGATGATGTTCATGGTCATTTCTCCTTACTTACATCCAGCAACTATAAAAAAACATTAAGGCCACGTACACACAATCAGACCGGTCCGATGACAATGGTCTGACGAACCGTTTTCATTGGGTCACCGCTGAAGTGGCCTGATGGTCTGATGTGCGTACACACCATCAGTCCAAAATCCGATCGGGTCAGAACGCGGTGACGTAGAACACAACGGTGTGCTGAAAAAACAAAGTTCAATGCTTCCAAGCATGCATCGACTTGATTCTGAGCATGCGCGGGTTTTTGGTCCGATGCTTTTGCGTACTAACCATCGTTTTGGTCCGATGGTCAGGCGTACACACGATCGATTAAGGCCAGTTTCATCGGACTGGTCTGATCGTGTGTGCGCGGCCTAAGACATCCTGGAAGCTTGCTGATCAGGTGCGGTCCAATCTATCTACATGTGTGCATTCCTATAAGTGAGTCTGTAGAACCAGAGCTGCCAACATGCAAATGAGGTCAGCTTTAGGGATAGTTAACCTAATTTTGGTTCCAGAGCTGTGAAGAAGATCAAATTAAGCTCAACTGTCAGCGACTTAATAGCTTCAAAAGCTGTAAGATACCCATTTCTCCTAAATTTAGCCTTATTTGTATTCCTGCAACCTGGACTTAACAGCCCTGCTACTGTTCAGGGTGAGTAAATAGCTCACAAGATATACTTTAGAAGTTAGCGAGTTGACAAGTTCTTTATAATTTACTTCTATGAAATGCCATAAAGACATCCTGTTTACCCTCAAAAATTAAATGATTGCTATCAGATACAGTCAGATTTAAACACAATCATTTATTTAGGGGGTCACTATAAATTCTAAAGACACTTCCTAACCAATAATCTAAAAACATGAACTGATTGATCAGGATTCATTTTTTCAGATGATTTTTAAACATAAACAGTACATTCAGCATCTGACTGAAAATGTTAATGCCATGGTAGTTTAACAACTTCCCTATCACCGTACTTATATATGTGGCCTGGTAGTGATTATGCTGGGCTCCTGGTTGAGTCTATAATTTTTGTACTGCTGGTGATAATTTTTTGAGTAAAATGTGACATGTTTGGTATCTTTTTACTCAGCATAATCATCTTTTATTTTGTACCACACATGTGGTACTATATTGTTTTTGAATTCACTAAGATTAATTAAAGTGTATTTTTTTCAAAATGTATTTTTTTCATGTTTGAGAAATCGCTACGCAAATATGCATGACCTAAAAAATTGAAACACTTTTATTCTCAAGGGCCAATTTTATTCTCAAGGGCCTTTCCTAAAAAAAATATATATCATGTTAGGGGGTTCTAAGTAATTTTCTAGCAAAAAATAAATAATGTTTACATGTCAGAATTGTCCTGGTCTTCATGTCAAATTTTTATATTGAAGAGTACTTTTGTAGGCTATGTTTACATTTTAGTACTTTAGATGCATCTGTGATTGTTAAAATTTACAAAGACAAATGCATTCATGTAATGTCAGTTTATATACATTACTAAATTAAATTTTGTGCATGTTTTTAAGACAAACAAAGACAATTAATTTGTATTTGCACTTCTGAACAGCAAGCTGCTTTCTTGTGCATTATCAAAACCATTGCTGTAGATAGTATTATATGTACTAATAGCTAAATCAGGAAATTCCAAAATTGCACAATTCTCATGCAAAATACATTTAGTTATGTATTCCTTTAAAGCGGAACTCCAGCCACATTTCCCTGTACGTTTACCTGTTCGTACCCCCTCCCCTAACAATATACACTCCTCCATGAAGCCCATCTGCATATTTTTTAAGCAAAAACTCCCTATGCTTCCATGCAGTCATCTGGCGCATTTGTGGGGGGGATCTCTCCTCTTGAACTGAACAGAGCTCACATAGTCAAATGTGAGTGTAACTCAGTCAAGGTGTACTAATCCAGGAAAGGATCGATCCCACTGAATGGGTGAGCATGGAGAAGGAATGTAGAGCTTGGTCACATCTTGTCAACATTGTATGCATCTTTAACTTACGCCTACATAGATTAAAGCAGAGCTCCACCCTAAAGTGGAACTTCCGCTCATCGGAAACCCCCCCTCCGGTGTCACATACCTGTCTAAGGTATTTGCACCCACTTCTGGGAGTCCACTCTTCGGTGACCTGCAGGTAGTGCATCACTTCCCCCCCCCCGTCATGTTCTGGGAAACACGCGGCTCCCAGAACACAGCGGGGACCAGTGAACACAGTGCAGCGTGACTCGCGCATGCGCCATAGGGAATTGGGCAGTGAAGCCGCAATGCTTCACTTCCTGGTTCCCTCACCGAGGATGGCGGTGGGGGCAGCAGAGTGACAAGCGATTGCTCGTCTTCTGCTGCCGACGTCACTGGACTCCAGGACAGGTAAGTGTCCATGTATTAAAAGTCAGCAGCTGCAGTATTTGTAGCTGCTGGCTTTTAATATTTTTTTTTTACAGAGGAGCTCCGCTTTAATAAATATACTACATAAAGTGTGGACATCACATTGCCACTTGTTTATGTAAATGCAGAATGAAGTTAAGGAGTCTAAAGAGTATACAAATGTCCCAGAATGTCTGTAATTATCTGTGAACAATGGTCTAACTTTGCTGAAAACAGCAATATCTCTGCATGTGTATGCTGACTGGGTCTATAGCATATCTCGATCATATTTTCCAATTAATGATGTTGTTAAGTATGTGAGATTAGTTCTTCTACATATGTTTGTTACAGCCTAATTACAGAGTTGTAACCACTTGCTTACTGGTCACTTAAACCCCCCTCCTGCCCAGACCAATTTCAGCTTTCAGCACTGTCACTCTTTGAACGACAATTGCACGGTTACAACAATTTGTTCCCAAATTGCATTTTTATAATTTTTTTCCCCACAAATAGAACTTTCTTTTGGTGCTATTTGATCACCTCTGAGTTTTACATTTTTTGTTTAAAAAATGAAAAAAGACAGAACATTTTATAAAAAAAAAAATACAAAACTGTTATATTTTGTTATAACATTTTGCAAACAGGTAATTTTTCTCCTTCATTGATGTACCCTGATGAGGCTGCACTGATGGGAACCGATAGACTGCATTGATGGGCACTGATAAGGCAGCACTGATGGGTACTGATAAGGTGGCACTGGTGGGCACTGATAAGGTGGCACTGGTGTGCACTGAGAGGTGGCACTGGTGGGCACTGAAAGGTAACTCTGAAAGGTGACACTGATGGGTGTCACTGATGGGCGGCACTGAAGGGCATTGATAGGTGGCACTGAAGGGCATTAATAGGTGGCATTGATAGGAAGCACTGATAGCTGGCAATGATAGGTCGCAGTGATGGACGGGTGGCAGGGTGGACAGTGATGGGCACTGGTAGGTGGCACTGATAGGCAGCACTCCTAGGTGGCACTAATGAGGCATTGATTGGCACCATTGGTGGGCATTGATAGGTGACACTCATTGAAGTAGCTGTGCCTTTTTCTCTTCGGGACTGATCTCCCTTACACAGAAGCCAGTGATCTTCTGTTTACATCACTTGATCAGCTGTCATTGGCTGATGGATGATCATGTGGTAAGGGGCCGGGATCAGCAAAATGTTTACTTATTCTTCCTCATCTGTAACACAGTTTTCTAAACTTTCTGATCTGGATGCTATTTAAGCATAGAGTACAATGCTTAATGCTTAAAGCTGACAATTTGGGGAAGGAATATTTACCCTTGCTATGGGTACTCCTCCCCACTGCAAGGGTTACATTTTAGTGTTCCCTAGGAGATTATGAATTAGGTGTTATACTTATTGTATTCTTTGCTGCCACAGCAGGATTATTGGTGGCCCCCTTGGTGTCCCCCCCCCATACATTGCAAGCCTGCTGGTTCTTCATTGAGAAAGATGGTATCAGAGAGCTGTGATCAGAACATGAGTCACAAGAACAGCAGGAACCCTACAGGATCAGGAAATAAGGTAAGTGCATAACCTTTTTTCTTCATCCTCTGGGCAGGAGACCCCACTCTTAGGCAGGGGTTCACCTTTACTCAAGGGCATTTTACTCCCATCCTCTGTGTGACCATTTTCCCTAATTAGATTATAATGTCTTTCCTCATTTTTCCCTATAAACCTGTTACAATGTCCACAACAATAAAAATGTGTTCCTGCCAACTGCCAGGTGTGAAGTGTTGCTGGGGTGTAGATAAGGGGAGAACAAGCCCAAAGTGCCTGCCGGCAGCTGCATTATGGGGCAGCAGCTGCACAGCATAAACATTAATGCTTGATTGAAAACATGGACAACCTGTTGTAACCCCATCCACGGAACACACAGTGCATGCTGCATAGTACAGTTAGCATTAGAAACTCTCACCTAAAAGTTGGGGATAAGGGCCATGACTATTACAATTGAGTTTTAAAACCATAATTAGTATAAAAGTGGTATATAAATTAGAGATAAAAAAAAAAACAATAACTACATCTTTAAATGGGATGGATGGACATGCTGCAATAATATATTGATTACAGAGAGTAACACCACTTGTATTTAGTGGAAAACAATACCAGTCCCCTTGGACGTCAACTCACACCTAAAAAATAGGGGTAAAGGCACACACCATTCAAAAAAAGTGGCCTGCATAAGCCATTGGATATAAAGTAATACTGTATGTAATTGCATGATCCATAATATAAACACATAAGTGTTCCACATTCACATAAGTACCTGTGTATGCACATCAGCCATTATGTCATCATCGCAAATGCCAAATAACGGGCTACAAAAAAGTCTATATATTATATAGATATATATATATATATATATGTATATACAGTGCCTGCCGCCGAGAATGTGTTTATAGCATGACAGCATCGCGCTGATTCTCGGCGACAGGCTGCCGACATCTCGCACTCGCTGGAATAGTAAAAGCACATTCCAGCGAGTGCGTCATAGAAGCGACGGGGATCCGACGCGGATTCCCGCCAATTCTACACGTGGGCGGAGTTTGTTATGAATCCTGAGAAGGAAGTCCCCGCCGGATTTTAAATAAAAATCCGGCATGGGTTCCCCCCTCAGGAGCATAACAGGCCCTTAGGTCTGGTATGGGTTGTAAGGAGACCCCCCTACGCCGAAAAAACGGCGTGGGGGTCCCCCCACAATCCATACCAGACCCGTATCCAAAGCACGCCGGCCGGCCGGTCAGGAGGGGAGTGGGGGGCGAGCGAGCGCCCCCCCCTGCTGAGCCGTACCGGGCAGCATGCCCTCAACATGGGGGGGTCAGGTGCTCTGGGGCAGGGGGCACACTGCAGCCCCCCACCCCAGAGCACCCTGTCCCCATGTTGATGAGGACAGGGCCCCTTCCCGACAACCCTGGCCGTTGGTTGTCGGGGTATGCGGGCGGGAGGCTTATCGGAATCTGGAAGCCCCCTTTAATAAGGGGGCCCCCAGATACCGGCCCCCCACCCTAAGTGAATGAGTATGGGGTACATTGTACCCCTACCCATTCACCTGCAAGAAAAGTTTAAACATAAATAAACCACACAGTGTATTGAAATATTTTATTAGTTGGCCGCCGGGGGGGGTGTGTATGATCGCTTTTATAAAAGCGCCCCCCTCCGGCGGGCTTCTGCGGGGGGGTGGGTGCCGCTGTTCTTCACCGCCGTCTGGTTCTCTTCTGCCGCCGGTGGGGGCGCTTTGATAAAAGCGCCCAGCACCCGGCGGGCTTCCTTCGACATCTTCGGCGGCGGGGGGGTCTTCTCCCACTCTCCGGGGTCTTCTCCCGCTCTCCGGGGTCTTCTCCCGCTCTCCGGGGTCTTCTCCGGCTCTCCGGGGGTCTTCTACGGCTCTCCGGGGGTCTTCTTCTTCTTCAGGACTCGCCGCCGCTATCTTCGTGTGTTAGCTCAATTACTGGCGGCGGCGAGTCCCCTCTTCTGTGACGCAGTCCCATCATGCTCCGGTAGGTAGCACGTGGTACCTACCGGAGCATGATGGGACTGCGAAGGTCACAAGACAGGCCTATATAACTCGCTGCGAGCCGCGCGCCAGCCATAACAGCGGAAGGAAGCGTCGCGTCAACATCTGGAGAAGATGAAGAAGATGACGTCACAGAAGAGGGACTCGCCGCCGCCAGTAATTGAGCTAACACACGAAGATAGCGGCGGCGAGTCCTGAAGAAGAAGAAGACCCCCGGAGAGCGGAGAAGACCCCCGGAGAGCCGTAGAAGACCCCCGGAGAGCCGGAGAAGACCCCGGAGAGCGGGAGAAGACCCCGGAGAGTGGGAGAAGACCCCCCCGCCGCCGAAGATGTCGAAGAAAGTCCGCCGGGTGGTGGGCGCTTTTATCAAAGCGCCCCCCCCCGGCGGCAGAAGAGAACCAGACGGCGGTGAAGAACAGCGGCACCCACCCCCCCCGCAGAAGCCCGCCGGAGGGGGGCGCTTTTATAAAAGAGATCATACACACCCCCCCCGCGGCGGCCAACTAATAAAATATTTCAATACACTGTGTGGTTTATTTGTGTTTAAACTTTTCTTGCAGGTGAATGGGTAGGGGTACAATGTACCCCATACTCATTCACTTAGGGTGGGGGGCCGGTATTTGGGGGCCCCCTTATTAAAGGGGGCTTCCAGATTCCGATAAGCCTCCCGCCCGCATACCCCGACAACCAACGGCCAGGGTTGTCAGGAAGGGGCCCTGTCCTCATCAACATGGGGACAGGGTGCTCTGGGGTGGGGGGCTGCAGTGCGCCCCCTGCCCCAGAGCACCTGACCCCCCCATGTTGAGGGCATGCTGCCCGGTACGGCTCAGGAGGGGGGGGGGGCGCTCGCTCGCCCCCCACTCCCCTCCTGACCGGCCGGCCGGCGTGCTTTGGATACGGGTCTGGTATGGATTGTGGGGGGACCCCCACGCCGTTTTTTTCGGCGTAGGGGGGTCTCCTTACAACCCATACCAGACCTAAGGGCCTGTTATGCTCCTGAGGGGGGAACCCACGCCGGATTTTTATTTAAAATCCGGCGGGGACTTCCTTTTCAGGATTCATAACAAACTCCGCCCACGTGTAGAATTGGCGGGAATCCGCGTCGGATCCCCGTCGCTTCTATGACGGCTTTGTCTCCATCGCGGCAAGCCAGCTCGGCGCTGGCTCCCGCGATGGGGCTCGCAAGTGCTCAATCTCGCCGAGAAAGGGAGCGAGATTGACACAATATCCCAGTCACCTACTGTATGTATATATGTATATATGTATATATCTATATAATATATAGTAGAACATTGGGTTATAAGTACACTTTAAAGTAATTGATAAGTTGCTTGCATAGCTTAGGGCTCATTTACACTTGCTTCGGCTTCAACACACATTAACGGCTAGTTTACACTTGCTGTAAAATAAGGCTTCTTGCTTCAAAACAAGGCAAAACAAGTGATGTTTACACCTTGCTTTTTCTTTGCTTTGCTTCGGCTTCACATCAAAAATGATACCCCATGTAGATTTAGTGGTGCTTCAAAGCATCTTCAAAGCCTCCATAGAAGTCTATGGCAAAGCTCACTTGAAGCCATTGGGGGAGATTTACTACAACCATTGCACATTAAATCTGGTGCAGCTGTGCATAGTAATCAATCCGATTATAACTTCATCTTGTTCAATAAGGCATTGACAATAAAACCTGGAAGCTGATTAGTTGCTATGCAAAGCTGCACCAGATCCTTTTTGCATTGGGTTTAAGTAAATCCTCCCCATTAATTCCTATTACAATACTAAAAATGGTTTGTGCAATAAATGTAAAGACAGGAATTTCCACTTTGCACTCATTTTAATTCTAGCAAGTGTACAGCAACGCCTTATCTCAGTAGTTACAGAACAAAATAAGGTAAGAAAGTCAAACACATTTCCTAAAAGCATTACAACATACTGTCTATAGTCGATCTTCAGGGAGTTGCTTTTTTTCTGAACAAAATAAATTTGACTTTAAAAGTAAATAGATTTTATTACAAAAATACAGTATTTTTGAGTATACAATACACTATGGATTAGTATATTGACTCTATACATAGCCACATTTTCATTTTTTCAACCATGGTCTATAATAGATGTTGTTGCTTGCATTTAGAATGGGAGCTTGTCCTTTATTAATCTTGTCACAGGCCCTGTCTTGGGCATTGAAAGTTATTGATTTTTTTTTTTACAGACATTCTTCCCATCTATAGCCTACTTGAGATCTATTTCAAGTTTTCTCATAAACAGCAACCTCAATTTATAGAACAAGTTAACCCCCACACATATAAGAGGCACTTTTATGAAGTGATTTAAACATAACCTACAAAGTACACCACTGGAATAAATAAGGCTTTCAGAGGTCACAGACACCAATGTCTGATGCCGAGTACAAAATCTAAAACCTCCTGTTGTTGAGTCAGTGAGGAGGCCTTTCACAAATCCTTCAAAGTTCCCCTGTACAATTACTGTGAGGACTTATCACTAAATCATATGTGAAAGCCTGCAGATATTCAAAAGTCTAAAGCGATTCAGGTAAAAAAAAAAATTGTGCATCCTACTACATTATCTACAGTATACTGGATACATGAAGCTACCATTCAACTTAATTAAGGTGAACTAAGAAATTATTATCCACTTTACGCACATATTCTACTATATATAACATATATATTGTTTTTATGTTATATATACTGTAACTGTATTGTTATAGCCTTAACTTGCAACTGAAAGTACAATGTGCCATTTCATAAGCAGATCAATGGCTCACAAATTCAGCTGTTTATTTTGATGATGTGTGCTCATGTTTCACATCTAAAAAGGATCACTTTATTTATTAGCATATTATTTTCAAAGCAAATACTCACTGTGTTCTGTAAATCACCTCTATTCCTCCATGTGTGCGCAGATATGTTGCAGATATTTCAGTCTATCTAAAAAGATGGCAGCATTGGGGGTGGGACTGAAGATCCTCTTTCAGAGACAATGTGCAAATGTGTACCCTATTGTGGACATGTGCACACACTCCTGGGACGTGCTCTCCTATCATTACTGGCTGACATTTTTTTTTTAAATATGTGAAAAAGTTTAATGCCAGCATCAATACAGAAGCTCCAACATAACAAAGTGCAAAAATAACAGGGAGAGGGATTAACAAAGACTGGCACAAGCTGAAAAATGCACATTTCTATATTTCTGCTTCAATAGGACTTGTTAAATGCGGCACATGCCAATTCATTCAATTGTTGCATGGTGATTGTAGTGTGCCAGATTCGAGCATTTTGTCACACATTTGTAGGTGATCTCCTTTCTTTGTTTCTGCAACTCACTGGCTGTCCTCGCAACTGTAATTATACCGTTCTGGCAAAGGTGTATATTTTTTAACTAGATGGACGAAGTGTTGGGGGTCGTGGCGCTGTTGTTGATAAATTGTATTGGTGAGCAAAAAGAAAAAGCTCTAATAGGGCAAGTTCCCTAAATGTAGAGGTGGCCACCCTGAGCAAGGTGGATCTAGGTGTACAGGAGTAATGGTATTACCCTCTAGGAGCCGCTGAAGGCGGTAGTGTTCCTATTATTGAGTGGTATAAGTACTTAATGATGTTCTATAATGTAACAGGTCCACTAGTCATATAGCTCATGCCACAGTGTACCAGTAAAAGGACTGGCCCTTAAACACCAACTAATAAAGTACATATAAAACAGCAGGTTGTTCAAAGCTAAGGGCTCAAATATGTATATACAAATTATATATAATAATTAATACAATAGATATAATAAATATGCAGGAGTCCATGTGATAAAATCCACAGAAAACACAACAAAAAACACAAGACACAAAACAGCAGGCTGGTAGGTGAAGGTGATGAGAAGATCAGGGTGCACCTAGCTAGGTGGTCTTTATACTGTACAACAGGTGTTGTTCGCTGTGATCCCGGTGCTCCCCCTTGTGGGTCCCCACTCACCAGAAGCAATCACCCCTGCAGGGGTAGAATGCGTGTCAAAGCCGACGACTGCTCCTTCGTGCCAAAGCCTTGTCTCCTAGTGTGTCTCCTGTAGTGTGTCCTGGATATTGGTGATTTGAAGTTCAATTCTTTATAAGTTCCTCCAATGCAAAGAAAAAAGCTCCCATAGAGTAGTACGTTTAAAATGTAAAAAAGTTTTATTAGCACTACCAATAGGTGTGCATCAAAGCAATAACAGAAATGCAAAAATAAAAATACAAATAAAAAATAAAAGTATAAAAATGACAGCAGACTGTGTTGTGTGTCTGGCACAGCTGACAGTCAGAAAAACCAAAAGATAGCAGTACCTAATAGGCAAAGTATAGGTCCTGCATAACCACTGCACTATGGGACCTGTAATATGTTCGTCCCAGCGTGGGAACGGCTTGCGTTCCAGCTGCAATCAGCTGGTGAACCGGATCCGGAAGTGCGTGTGGCTGTGCGTGTATCCGCTTTACGCACGTTTCGTAATAACACGTCTTCAGAAGACGTGTTATTACGAAACGTGCGTAAAGCGGATACACGCACAGCCACACGCACTTCCGGATCCGGTTCACCAGCTGATTGCAGCTGGAACGCAAGCCGTTCCCACGCTGGGACGAACATATTACAGGTCCCATAGTGCAGTGGTTATGCAGGACCTATACTTTGCCTATTAGGTACTGCTATCTTTTGGTTTTTCTGACTGTCAGCTGTGCCAGACACACAACACAGTCTGCTGTCATTTTTATACTTTTATTTTTTATTTGTATTTTTATTTTTGCATTTCTGTTATTGCTTTGATGCACACCTATTGGTAGTGCTAATAAAACTTTTTTACATTTTAAACGTACTACTCTATGGGAGCTTTTTTCTTTGCATTGGAGGAACTTATAAAGAATTGAACTTCAAATCACCAATATCCAGGACACACTACAGGAGACACACTAGGAGACAAGGCTTTGGCACGAAGGAGCAGTCGTCGGCTTTGACACGCATTCTACCCCTGCAGGGGTGATTGCTTCTGGTGAGTGGGGACCCACAAGGGGGAGCACCGGGATCACAGCGAACAACACCTGTTGTACAGTATAAAGACCACCTAGCTAGGTGCACCCTGATCTTCTCATCACCTTCACCTACCAGCCTGCTGTTTTGTGTCTTGTGTTTTTTATGTTGTGTTTTTTGTGGATTTTATCACATGGACTCCTGCATATTTATTATATCTATTGTATTAATTATTATATATAATTTGTATATACATATATGAGCCCTTAGCTTTGAACAACTTGCTGTTTTATATGTACTTCATTAGTTGGTGTTTAAGGGCCAGTCCTATACTGGTACACTGTGGCATGAGCTTTATGACTAGTGGACCTGTTACATTATAGAACATCACTTAGTACTTATACCACTC
The DNA here is from genome assembly GCA_029574335.1 of Rana kukunoris. Lineage (NCBI taxonomy): Eukaryota > Metazoa > Chordata > Amphibia > Anura > Ranidae > Rana > Rana kukunoris. Next base: position 197,441,946 of record CM056052.1, on the reverse strand, counting down.
AATAATAGGAACACTACCGCCTTCAGCGGCTCCTAGAGGGTAATACCATTACTCCTGTACACCTAGATCCACCCTGCTCAGGGTGGCCACCTCTACATTTAGGGAACTTGCCCTATTAGAGCTTTTTCTTTTTGCTCACCAATACAATTTATCAACAACAGCGCCACGACCCCCAACACTTCGTCCATCTATTTCACTATACTCCCCTAGGGGAGCTATATTTAGGGGGGGCTGCAGTTGTATATCCCCTACCCTATTTCCACCCTCCTAAGCGCAGTTATACCCTTTTATATTTTTTAACTGTTTTTTAATTAGAACAATGCACATGTGCTTTATTATTTTGTAGTACATGGCTAGACATTAATATAAACAGTTTAATAGCACTCTCATTATGATTTGGACTTGTCTTGTAACATTGTTAATTTGACACATCTGTCTATATGCCACCAAACTGACATCTTAGTTACCCCCAAAGTTTACATTTTTTTGCTTTAAAACTTTAAAAAGTTAAAACGTTTACCTGCAAGGAAAATAAAAAGCTAGAACACTTACGATCGCTTGGGCTTAGTCACCGGATACTGTTAAAGGGGCTTCTTATATTCAGATAAATAAAGCAGAATGTAAGTTTTCTGTTAATGTGAGGTAATTGTAACCAAAAAGTATTTTAAAACATAAATCATGTAAGATTTAAAAAAAATATTATATAGGATTTATACGGCTTCAACAGTTAGCACAGCGCTTTACAATGTAAACAGAAACAGCACAATTACAATACAGTTTAATACAAAAGGAATAGGAGGACCATAATCATAGAGCTCACAATCTAAATGAAGGGGGAGGTTGCACAAAAATGTATAGCTACCGGGAAGGGTCTGATGGAGGTTGCCAAAGTACAGTTTTTAGGTGGCAGTGTTTTATTAAAAAAGCACAATTTTGCTCACGTTTAAAAACAGTTAAGCAAGACATATAATCCATGATCAGCGAGCTTTTACTCCAAGTCACTTTTGGTCTGTCGCCCAATCTCGGCACGTATGGTCACTTATCACGTGACTTTCTCAGGGGTACCCTGAAAAAGCCATTTGAGAAACAATATCACACTACTGAATCAATTAATGAGTAACTTGTATAGCGCTACAAACGCAAACAAAATCACCATCTGTGTCTTCAGAAGAGATGGGTCTTAAGCTTCTTCCTGAAGGCCAGATGGTTCTATAGCCGGGGTCCTTGGACTGTGAATCTTCATTTGCCTTTTGATTTGTAGAGGGTCCTGGGACTGTGGATGAGGTTCTGGTTAGTTGACCGGAGGGGGTGACTTGGAGTGTAGTGCTTCATTTTTTCACAGAAGTATTGCAGGGCTTTTCTTTGTGTACATTTATGAGAGAGGCAAAGGGTCCTAAATGTAACCTGATCCTTCACAGCTAGCCAATGGTGGGTCCTCAGGGACAGGGTGATTGATTCCTATTTTTTTTTCCAGTTACCAGTCTGGCTGCTGTGTTCTGGACAACTTGTAGACATGAAATTTTGTATTTGGGAAGTTCTAGGTAGAGGGAGTTTGCGTAGTCAAGTCGGGAATTGATGATTGTTCCATCTACTGCTGCTGTGTCTCCATCTGGGATGAAGAGGATGAGTCTACGCAACAGGCGAAGAAGGTGGTGAGGTCCGCTGACTACTGATCCTATTTGTGCATCCATTGTCATGTCTGAGTCAAAGATGACTCCAAGGCTTTTGGCTGTAGTGCTGTGGGTGATGGTTTGTCCAAGTATTGTGTGTGGTGTGAACGTCATGCTAGGGTTTTGTGTTTTTGTTTGCATGGAGGAGTTATGTTTGAGGGCGCTCTCCGTCATCCAATCGTCGATCAATGATAGGCAGTTTTCCAGTGCTTGGTATTGGTCTTTTTTGTTGGTGATGCTTAGGTAAAGTTGGGTGTCATCAGCATAAGAGTGATAAAGCAGGTCCTAGTTGCTGATGATTTTGAGGAGTGGACGGAGGTAGATGCTGAAGAGCATGGATGACAGGAGTGATCCTTGAGGGACTTCGCATGTAATTGTATGTGCTTCTCAAGTGAAACCTCCTAGTTTCACTTTCTGGGATAGGTTCTCTAGAAAGGATGCGAACCAGAGTAGATCTGAGTCTGCAACTCTGGCTACTTCTGCGAGACGAGTGAGCAGGGTTTTGTTGTCTACTGTGTCAAAAGCTGCGCTGAGGTCCAGCAGCACCAGGAGACACTATTCTCCTTTCATCTGCTGCTTCAAGGGCATCATCCCAGATTTTGAGAAGTGCAGTTTCTGTCCTGTGGCCAGGGCGGAAACCAAATTGTAGTGGCTCCAAGAGTTTGTGGGTGTCCAAATGGGGTTGTAGCTGTTGTACTACTGCTTTCTCGATAATCTTGGAGATGGTGTTAAGGCTTGTGACAGGTCTGCAGTAGTTTGAGTCTTTGGGGTCAACGTTGGGCTTCTTTAGGAGGGGTTTGATTATGCCTTGCTTGAGTGAGATCGGAACGATTCCTTCTTTGAATGATTGGTTTATGAGATGTGTTATGGTGGGTGCCAAGATGTCGGTACATTCTTTCAGAAGTTTTGTAGGAATATTGTTGTTTGGCAATGTGCTGTCTTTAAGGTTTATGATGATGGTTGTGGTGGTGTCGATGGTGATTGGGACCAGAGTAAATCTTGGTGATTGTAGAATATTTGTATGGTCTTTGTCTTCTTGCTCAGGCTGTGTGGGGTTGCTTGCTATGTTCTGCTGAATTATTTCACAATTTTTTGTTATTTTGTCAATAATCAGATGGTTCATTGCAGAATTATTGTGTTTCGTTTGTTGGAGGCTCTAGACAGGTGGGGTTCATAGTCTGGGTGACTAGTTTAAAGAGTTTGTGGGGGCGGTTTATGGCTTTTGAGATGGTGTTGGAGAAGTGTTCTTGTTTTGCTATGAAGATGGCTTTGTGGTATTTTGTGGTGAGTGATTTATAGTTTGTGTGGTTTTGCGTTCTTGAATTCCTTCTCCATGCCCCTTCAGCTCTTCTGCCTTCTTGTTTCAGTAATGTAAGAGAATAGTTGAACCAGCCTGAATTGTTTTTGCGGGTGGGAGCTCTGTGTATTGGTGCAACTGTGTCTGCTGTCTGTAATAGTGCTGTGTTAAGAGAGTTGAGTGTGTCTTCAGTTGAGTAGTTTTGAGTTAGCATCGCTATTTTGTTGGATAGTGTGGTTTTGAAGAGTTGTGAGTGTAGTTTCTTCTGTGATCTTGTCCAGTGTATTGTTGTTAAGAGTGTTGGTTTTTGGCAAATGGTATTGCTGGTTATTTTGAATTTGATGGCGTGGTGGTCAGTCCATGGCAGTGGCATGTTGTCCAGTGTGTTAAGGTTTTGTTTGAAGATGAGGTCAAGGGTGTGGCCCGAAATGTGCATGAAAGCATTTATCAGTTGCTGCAGACTTAGTGCTTCCAATTGGTTGATGCAGGCAGTGGCAATGGGGTCCTGGGAGGAGTTAGCCCAGAGGTTGAAGTCCCAAATCAGCAGGAGGTTTTTGGTTTTCACGGTGTGTGTAGAGATACATTTGGTGAAACGTGTGAAGAGGTGTGTCTTTGGTCTCGGTGGTATGTAGCATAATAGTATGTGTATGGTGTCCTGGGGTGTTGTTTGAAATTAAAGTGTGAGTGTTCCAATGAATGGCAATGAGCTCTGTAGAGTTGGTTTGGTGAAAGTGAAGTGAGATTTGTAGATCGCTCCTAGGCTGCCTCCTCTTTGACTGACTCTGTGCTCAGTTAGAATGCAGTAGTTCTCAAGCACTAATTCTGCTAGGATAGTGTTACAGTCAGGTGTTAGCCAGCTGTTCATGATAAGAGTCGGTGCACACTGGGGCGACTCGTCAGGCGGCTCAGCCGCCTGACGAGTTGCCTCCCATTGAATGCAATGGGAGCGTTCTAATAGGAGCGACGCAAGTCGCTCCTACTTAGAAAATGCTCTCTGTACGACTTTGGGGGCGGCTCGGGGCGACCTCCATTGACTTCTATACAGAAGTCGTTTGGCAGGTTACCTCTGAAGTCATCCTCAGGATGACTTGCAGAGCCGCCCCCAAAGTCGGATCGCCTGTGTGTGAACCGACTCTTAAGAGACAGTCTGTGTTGTATTGAGTGATGAAGTCATGGATTTTGTGTTTGTGCTTGACTGCTGAACTGGTATTGATCAGGGCCCATAATAGGTGTTGTACTGGAAGTGATGCAGTGCTGTTTTGGGTGGTTAGTTGCAGCTTAGTTCTTAGAAGTTGTTGTTTTTGTAGTATTGCTTGGGTGGTGGTTGGTAGTATTGTGGCAGTATTCATTAGGCTGCAGAGGGTGTCAGCTCAGTATTTGATGGGGCACATGATGGGAGAGTGTTTTGGGGTGAGTGTTATAGCTCTCCTCATGCACCAGAGCTTCCAACTAACCTATTTTGCTTGGCAGACTTAGGCCCCTTTTACACTGGCTTTTTCATCCATTCATGTACGGATGAAAAAGGGACATACATTGGTCCCTATGAGATCGTGGGTGTCAGCGGATGAACATCCACTGACACCCGATCTCGCCCGGTTCCGCATTCCTCCAATTCTGCTGATGGAGGAAAACCCTATTTTTCCTTCCGTCTGCGGATCGGATCGGGTGAACACAGATGTGTTCATCTGATCCCCCCATAGAGGAGAGCGGAGAAAAAAAAAGGGTGGTCCCTGCACATTGTGCGGGGCTCGCCCTGTCATCTGCTGGCTCAGCAGGGATTAATGGAGCGATCCCCGCTGAGCAAGCGGAGGTTCACCGGGCGGATCATTAATGATCTGCCCCGTGTGAAAGGTCCCTTAGGTTTGAAGACTCTTGTCTTAACTCCTGTTTTCAACTCCTGGATATTAACTCTCTACTTTAGTTCAAAATTCCACTTATGTTCACAAAAGCCAACATGAGCAGTGAGCTAGCTCTTGGAGCCCCTTTATTTATATACCACCATCACGGAGGAGACTATATGGAAACCCCAGAATTACATTCAAGAAAGTATTGCCATGTATCCAGTTCCTAGGGCAGCATTTATCAGGAGGCACAAGGACCCCCCATGAACAAAATCTATGCATAATGCTGTTACCTTACAGCAGTAAGGTGAGAGGCATGTGAGCACTGAGATGTCACACACACCATAAGAAGGGACACCAATCACTGTTATTCACCGTTTGAAATGTGCAAGTAGAGAACTTTAAGATTAGTTGCCACTGTGGATTCACATTGTTACCACTGGGACTTTTTTACACATTTGTATTCACTTTATCAGTCACTTTATTGGCATTTATGGACATTTAGGAGTATTATTAATTAGAATTTGTTTTGCTCATGTATCTACTTATGTATTTATGCAGATCATGTTATATATTGTATAGTATCACACAGCATTGTTGACAGTTCAACATCATCATTATTCATAGGCGGCATACACATGACCGGTTTCCTCAGCAGAATTCAGCAAGAAACTCGATGGGAGACGTATTCTGCCGAGGAACCCGGTCGTGTTAACACTTTTCGACGAGAAACCCGTCGAGGAACTCGTCGAGCCAAAAAGAGAGCATGTTGGCGGCGTACACACGACCGAGAAACTCGTCGGGCGAAACACATCAATCAGTGCTGCCTATCAGTGCTCATCACGGCCACCTATCCGTTCCCCATATCAGTGCTGCCTATCAGTGCCCATTGTTGTGCTCTATCAGTGCCACCTATCCATGCACATCAGTGTCCATCAGTGTCATTTATCAGTGCTGCCTCATCAGTGCAGACTTTCAGTGCCCATCAGTGTTGCCTCATCAATGCCGCCTCATCAGTGCCCCCTTATCAGTGCAGACTTTCAGTGTCCATCAGTGTTGCCTCATCAATGCCACCTCATCAATGCTGCCTCATCAGTGCAGCCTATCAGTGCCCATTAGTGCAGCCTCATCAGAGCACATCAGTGAATGAGAAAAAATACCTGTTTGAAAAATGTTATATCAAACTAAGAAAAATATTTTTTTTATTTTCAAAATGTTAAGTTTTTTTTGTTTATTTATCAAAAAATAAAAACCCAGTGGTGATTAAATACCACCAAAAGAAAGCTCTACCTGTGTTAAAAAAAATCTAACAATTTTGTTCGAGTACATGTTGCATGACTGCATAATTGTCATTTAACCTCCCTGGCGTTTTTCCAGTGTCTGACACGGGGTAAAAATTTGCTGCTACTATTGTTGATCCCGTGTCAGACACGGGCTCGCCTCGCAGAATCCAGAGACAGTTTACTTACCTTCTCCGTGGATCCAGCGATGCATCCCCGCTGTGTGAGCGAGCGGGTGCTCGCTCGATTCACACAGCGTCCCCGTGTGCCGCCGAGCTCCGTTCCCTGCGACGTTACGACGCACGGGGACGGAGAACAGCGCCAAATTCAAAAATGTAAACAAACACTATACATACAGTACAATGTAATCTTATAGATTACAGTACTGTATGTAAAAAATACACACCCCCCATGCCCCTAGTGGTCTGCCCAGTGCCCTACATGTCCTTTTATATAATAAAAACTTTTCTTTCTCCCTGCAAACTGTAGATTGCCCATAGCAACCAAAAGTGTCCCTTTATGGCAAAAATTGTTTTAGAGCGGCTAAAAAACAGCGATAATAAATTATAATCACTTGCAGAATTTAGCGATAGCGATTTGTGGGGAAATTCGTCATAAAAAAAAATAAAATAATGACAGCAAAAATTCTGCAACTGAGCAAATTTCAGTGATTTTGATTTGATTACATTATTGAATAATTTTTACTATAATTATATTATTATTTGTTATAATTTTTTATAATTATTTATTATATTATAATTTTTAATAAAAAAAATCATACCCGGGATGCCTATTAGACTCTTGTTTAGATAGATTTAAGTAAGTACTTACTAAGAATTGCAGGCCTATAATACATAACACCACATTTCCTTGCAAAACAATTGCAACGCTTTTGGTACAAAATTCCAGACAGAATCATAACGCCAGGGAGGTTAAAGTGTGACAGTGCTTAAAGCTGAAAATTGGCCCAGGCAGGAAAAGGTTACAATTGCCCAGTAGGCAAGTGGTAACACCATTGATGTGCTTGCCCATGCAAATATGAAGGTTTAAATATTATTTTGCCAGAAAGATGGAAAATGATTGACCTCTGCTCAACCATACTTGCAAAGTGAACTCAGCATTAAAGTCATAAGGTTCAAAACTGGAGACACACAAACAATTTAGTTGCTGGTGGTGTCCCTGGTCAGAACTAATGATATGCCTCCAGCAAGGAAACTATATCAATCTAACAATAATATTTTCACTAATGATTGGTTGTTGGGTCAGATATTCCCTGACTGTCTGAAATCTAACAATGTCCAATTGGTTACACATTACAATAAATACATATACTCTCTGAAGTATCTGAAGCCATTTAGGAAAGAACAGAGTAAGTCTTGCTAATGGGGTAATAGAGGGTGCCGTGGGCTTAGGCCGCGTACACACGATCGGTCAAAACTGATGAAAACAGACTGAAGGACCGTTTCATCGGTCCAAACCGATCGTGTGTGCGCCCCTTGGTCAGTTATCCTTCGGTCAAAAAAAAGAGAACTTGCTTTAAAATTTGACCGATGGACGCCTGACTGATGGGTCAAAACCGATCTTTAGTATGCAAACGCATCGGTTAAAAGGCCGCGGATGCTCAGAATCAAGTCGACGCATGCTTGGAAGCATTGAACTTTGTTTTTTTCAGCACGTCGTTGTGTTAAAACATGTGATCTAACACAATAATTTTTTTAACCAATGCTGTGTAGGCACATTAGACCATCAGTCAGCTTCATTGGTTAACCGATGAAAACGGTCCTCCGGACCGTTCGATCGTGTGTACGTGGCCTTAGTGTATAGCCTATAAACAGTATTTTTTTTTATATTGATATAAATTTTACTGTAGACTCTGAACCTAGCATTTAAGTCCCTTCCACTTTTCAGTATTATTTGGCTACACCTAAAACTTTCAGTTGCTGCACTTACAGTGCCTGCCGCCGAGAATGTGTTTTTAGCACGACAGCATCGCGCTGATTCTCGGCGACAGGCTACCGACATCTCGCACTCGCTGGAATAGTAAAAGGCGGAACCAGACGGCGGCGAAGAACAGCGGCACCCCCCCCCCCGCAGAAGCCCGCCGGAGGGGGGCGCTTTTATAAAAGCGATCATACACACCCCCCCCGGCGGCCAACTAATAAAATATTTCAATACCCTGTGTGGTTTATTTGTGTTTGCACTTTTTATTGCAGGTGAATGGGTAGGGGTATTATTAAAGGGGGCTTCCAGATTCCGATAAGCCTCCCGCCCGCATACCCCGACAACCAACGGCCAGGGTTGTCGGGAAGGGGCCCTGTCCTCATCAACATGGGGACAGGGTGCTCTGGGGTGGGGGGCCGCAGTGCGCCCCCTGCCCCAGAGCACCTGACCCCCCCATGTTGAGGGCATGCTGCCCGGTACGGCTCAGGAGGGGGGGTGCTCGCTCGCCCCCACTCCCTTCCTGACCGGCCGGCGTGCTTTGGATACGGGTCTGGTATGGATTGTGGGGGGACCCCCACGCCGTTTTTTCGGCGTAGGGGGGTCTCCTTACAACCCATACCAGACCTAAGGGCCCGTTATGCTCCTGAGGGGGAAACCCATGCCGGATTTTTATTTAAAATCCGGCGGGGACTTCCTTCTCAGGATTCATAACAAACTCCGCCCATGTGTAGAATTGGCGGGAATCCGCGTCGGATCCCCGTCGCTTCTATGACGGCTTTGTCTCCATCGCGGCAAGCCAGCTCGGCGCTGGCTCCCGCGATGGGACTCGCAAGTGCTCAATCTCGCCGAGAAAGGGAGCGAGATTAACACAATATCGCGGTCAACCACTGTAGTAAATGATTGTTTGTTCTAAGACAAGGCTCTCTACCGATACTATGTGGCAGAATGGCAAATGACTTCACTTTGCATGGTCACTAAATGCCACAAGGTATTATTCTATCTTCTAGGTCAATGCTATACATTGTAGCTTACGGCAGAACTGCATCTAGGAAACCTCACCTATAAATCGGCAATGTGTTCCTAAACATCATGAAATTATAGAGATAATAAAAAATATGTTTATCAGTAAATTGTACATATTAATATCCTTTAAATCTAAAAGTGAAATTACAGGTTTAAACACCTCACCGACATTAACAAATACGCAGTAGTAAATAGATACAATATTTTTTTTTAAAGTGAACACTGTGTAAATCAATTATCAAGTGAATGACTGTCATTATACAGTACATGACGTTAGACATTTGGTAACAATTTCAATCTAATTATAATAATTATAAAAATACATACCTTTTATGCATGAGGAATACAGGAAAGCAATTTAATTTAGAATTTCTTCTGTTGTATATTCAAGCTAAACTGGTATTATGAGAGCAACTGTACATTATATTGTTAGACAGACAGATAAATGATTTAGAATAGCTATAGTGTATTATCATACAAAGTTCGCTAACAGAACAGAAAGCTGAAAATAAATTCTATTCTTTTGTTGCATGTCTCCTATAAAAAGGCTAGTGCATGAATCTTTACAAAGAAAGAAATAGGAAAGGAACCTTCACATTCAAGAAATGCCTGTTATATCATCAGATTTTCTAACAAGGTTGATATTCATGAACTCCCAGCACAACCATTACCTTTGTATTTCACAGACATTTAAAAAGTTTTCAATGCTGTTCTGAATTTCATTTTTATTGTGCATTGTTGCACAGTGTTACAAAGTCAGTTAACCCCATAACTGCTCATTTTAAATCTCTATTGACAATAATAAGATAGCTGTGGAATTTATGTGCACTTGTTCAGTTATGGATTAAAGGGGCGTCTACATTCTTTTTTTCCTTACATTCATAAAAAAAAAAGTGTATATAAAAGGAGAATAAAGTGGTTTTCCAAGACATATATAGCTCTCCTATTTGTCTATCGCTACCCAAAATGCTTATGTGAGCAACAGCTGACCCAGCTGGGAATGTTTTCCATAAAGCGTCACTGTATTGTATAGGTGCTCTGCAAAATCAGATTCTAGCTGCCTATAGGAATCAGTGGGTCCAGCTGCAGCTACAAAACATAGAAGGAGGCCATGTTTAGCAATGTACAAAAACTTAGGACACACAGGAAGGGTCTTAAAGCCTATCCTCAGGAATACTATGACTTTAAATAGTTTGTTTGGGCCTAGCCTAAATAAACTATTTATTTCACTAACTAATGCATCAGCTGTCAGCACAGCGCTGTGTTCTGATAATGGTATGAGGATTTCCCATCCCATTCCTGGAAAAAAAAATAAGTAGGATTGAGTGCTGCTGAACCACTCACAAGATCTAATGTATATTTATCGATATATACAAGGCTTCCTCTGATTGGCTGAGGTGCTCAGCTCTATTCTATTTTGTTCCTGAAACAAGACAGGAAGTCCCACACTGATGTTGTAAAACGGCACTGTAAACTGTATGTAGATGATGCAAGTTTACCCACTTGTACCCTACATGCAGCGTACCCAAATTCAACATTGGTTATTTGTTTCACAAAGATTGCCCAAAAGTAAGACTCCATGCACACTGGCTTAAAAAACGTTGCTTCTACAGGAGTTTTGTGTTCTGCCTGTAGAAACAACTCAATGTTACCCTTAGTGTCCATACACATTAGGACGTTTACAGGCATATTTTTAAGAACAACATTTAGAGGTAGGAAAAAAAAACCTTCTCATTCACGTTTCTGATTGGAGCTCACTGGCAGAAAAAACATAAAACTCTCCTAAACTCGTCTAAACTTTGTACAAAAAATGCTTTATATGGATGTTTTTTTACTCCAAAAAGAACAGACGTATCTTTAACCACTTAAGACCCGGACCAATACGCTGGTAAATGACCCAAGGTGTTTTTGCGATTCGGCACTGCGTCGCTTTAACAGACAATTGCGCGGTCGTGCAATGTGGCTCCCAAACAAAATTTGCGTCCTTTTCTTCCCACAAATAGAGCTTTCTTTCGGTGGTATTTGATCGCCTCTGCGATTTTTATTTTTTGCGCTATAAACTAAAATAGAGCCACAATTTTGAAAAAAAACAAATTTTTTTTACTTTTTGTTATAAAAAAAATCAAATAAACTAAATTTTAGTAAAACATTTAGGCCAAAATTAATTCAGCCACATGTCTTTAGTAAAAAAAAAATCGCAATAAAAAAAAAATAGCTACCTAGCGGGAACAGCGATACTAATACAGCGATCAGAAAAATGATCGCTTAGTGATGCTGGCAATAGGGAGTGAAAGGGTTAACTAGGGCGGTGATCAGGGGGTTAAAACTTTATTAGGGGGGGTGGGGGGGCTATCCTGAACCTAACACTAACTGTTTTTTACACTGCCTGTCACACTGACACTAAATGCAGTGATTAGATCACTGCATTCAGTGACACTGTGACAGTGGGGTGGGGGGCGATCACAAGGGGTTAATTTGCCTATGTGAGTGTGTGTCAGTGTTGTGTTGGTGCACACTTACTTGTGATGTCTTCTCTCATCAGCAGCGCTGGGAAACAGCGCTGCGATGAGAGATTACATCATTTCCTCCTTCCTGTGTAAACACAGGAGGAGGAACTGACACGATGGGAGCGCGCTCCCATTGGCTGGGAGCGATCGCGGGGGGGGCGGAAATCATGGACATCCGCCCGCTCGTCGGCGATCGCTCCCAGAGGCAGGGGGACCCCCGCACGCCGCGGAGGGGGTCCCGATGGGACCCCCGAACCGCACGAAGGCGGGGACGTAAATTTACGCCCTTGTGCCTGTACGAGCCATTCTGTGGCCGTATATGTGCGTGCGGGGGTCCTTAAGTGGTTAAGCCCAGTGTGTATGAAACCTAACTGTTATTTTTTTATTCTTTTATTACTGAATAAAATTAATTAACTAATTGTCGATTAAGAAACTGAAGACTGGAAATTTCCCAGGGTTCCATACTCCAGTATTATGATAGATCTACATGGCTTTAAGCCTCAGTGCTGTGCAGAGAATTGGCCACTATGGGGAAGTCATGATATGGTGCAAAAAATAATCGTTGATTAAATATTTTATTCTTTAGTTGGACAACTTATTTTGCTTTACATGCCTCAATATATACACTATATTGTCAAAAGTATTGTGCCTTTACTCGCACATGAACTTTAATGGCACCCTAGTCTTTGTCCAGAGGGTTCAGAATTTAGTTGGCCAACCCTTTGCAGCTATAACAGCTTCAACTCTTCTGAGAAGGCTGTCCACAAGGTTTAGGAGTGTGTCTATGGGAATGTTTGACCATTCTTCCAGAAGCAGGTTTTTGTGAGGTTAGGCACTGATGTTGGACGAGAAGGCCTGGCTCACAGTCTCCACTCTGATTTATCACAGAGGTGTTGTATTGGGTTGAGGTCAGGATTCTGTGCAAGCCAGTCGAGTTCCTCCACCTCAAACTGATTCATCCATGTCGTTATGGACCCTACAGACTAAGACTGGGATGACATTAAAGTTCATGTGCTTGTAAAGGCAGGTGTCCCAATACATTTGACAATACAGTGTATATAACATAGTTTGTGGACTAAATACAGGCATCCTACAGACTAAATACAGGCATACCCCTCTTTTAAGTACACAATGGGGTTTATTTACTAAAGCTGTAAAGCGCAAAATCAGGCTCAATTCTGCATAGAAACCAATGAACTTCTAACCCCAGCTTGTTCAATTAAGCCTGGTAATAAAACATGGAAGCTCATTGGTTTCTTTGCAGAAATGAGCCTGATTTTGCGCTTTCCAGCTTTAGTAAATAAATCCCATTGTGTGCTTAAAAGTGGGGTATGCCTGTAATAGACAATGATTTGGTTTTTTTTCACCAAAGGATTGTAGCAATATACATTTTGGTTTAAATTTAGGAAGATTACTTATTTGCAAACTTGTGTAACAGAGACTAAGGCCGCGTACACACGACCAAAAAAAATCCGATCAAATCCATCTGTCAGACCGATTTGATCGGATTTGTTTGCTGGGAGAAATTGGTTTGATCGCTGTACACATGATCAAATCAAAATCCCCGCCGGCAGACAGCGCGGTGACGTGGCGGTGACGTTAACGCCGCCACGTCACCACACCAGGAAGTAAAACACTTCTGCGCATGCGTCAAATTCATTCGACGCATGTGCGGGCAGATATGTCTGCTGGTTAGCGTAGCGGACGGACGGGTTCCCAGCAGACAGATTTTAAAGCATGAAAGCTGAAAATTTGCCTTGGCAGGAAGGGGGTGAAAGTGTCTGGTACATAAGTAGTTAAACACAATATACAAAACTCTTCTTTAACATGAGCTAAAAAAAAGCAGAATTTGTGTACAGGTACAAAAGCAGCAGTAATATCTTCCCACTGTTTACTTTAATCTCTTTAAGAAGATTTATATAATGCTGTTGTCTGCTACAAGGGCCATTTCGGCCATTCTGTGGTAGCCTCAGCATGAATGATAAATGCAGATGCATATTTTCTTTTGCACAATACAGCATCCTGCAAATACATTTATATTTCCAGCAGAATACCAATTCAGCATGAATACTTCATCCAGATTATCAAGTGGTCTCAGTCCCCTGCTATTACATTTTACACTTTAGAAAAGATGAATGTGCTTACATCGAGTATTGAGATTACAAGTTACTCAGCATCGGCAAGCAAAGTGGTTTAAATACAGCACGATGGATTTTATTTCTAAGTGTGAAAACCCGAGGCATGATTATATTACTTTGGGAGGAAACAGTTTTTTCTTGCATAGAAATGTTGAACACAGTAGGATTATATGTAAACGAGAGCATTAAATGTAGTCTTGAAGCATTAAATTGTCAGAGGCAGCATTTGATCCAAAGGCATATAAATGGGATGACATTTCCCTTGCTCTATTTTAGTTGTAGCCATCATTTTATGTTCTATGTGTTTATTTTTTGTGCTTGATTGCAATTCCAGTTTTAAATATGACGTTTAATTTGCTTCTGCACAAAATCTAATGTTTACAATTCATTTCACTGCTCTTTTACTGAGGATAGTTGAAAAGACACTAAGGGCCCTTTTACACGGGGCGGATCCATGATCATCCGCCCCGTAAACCTCCGCTTGCTCAGCGGGGATCGTGCCGCTGACCCCCGCTGAGCCGGCGGATGACAGGGTGATCCCCGCACACTGTGCAGGGACCGCCCTGTCAGATCTCCGATCTCCCCTATGGGGGATCGAAAGAACATAGGATTTTTCCTGCGTCTGCAGAATCGGAGGATTGCGGACACTGATGAGATCGGTGTTAGCAGATGTTCATCTGCTGACACCCGCTATCTCATACAGACCAATGTATGTCCCTTTTTCATCCGTAAACGGATGGATGAAAAAGCGGACATACGGTCCACATGTGTGAAAGAGGCATAATACCTCCACCTGTCATGGCCTAGATATAACTCATTGTGGACAGGAAAGAAACTCTAAAAAAAAAAAACAGTTGGATCATAGATGGCACGTTAAAGGCTAAGTTCACCTTTGTGAACACGTTACACCTATATTTGGCGTATAACATGTACCATGTTCAGTATCCTTCCCCCTTTCCCTGACCCCCCCTCCTTGTGACAGAAGGTGGGGGATCCTCTTATTGCACCCGCTGTCACAATTTGAAAGCAGCACAGCCGCGCTGGGCTCTGCCAACATGGCTGCATCATTTATTCACAGTCTCCTGTGAATGAATAGACTACAAGTACCGTCATCCATTGTGGCTGATGGTTTATAGTTCTTAATGAACTGCAATGTTCATTGATCTTCCTGCTCTCAAGTAACTGCCTGCCTGTATTGGAAGTATGGGCAAACAGCTATTCTTAAGCCCTGTACACACGATCGGTTTGTCTGATGAAAACAGACCGATGGACCATTTTCATCAGACAAACCGATCGTGTGTGGGCCCCATCAGTTTGTTTTCCATAGGTGAAAAAAATAGAACATGTTTTAAAATTGTCCTATGGATAAAAAAAATTATAGAAAAAAACGATCGTCTGTGTGGAAGTCCATCGGTCAAAAATCTACGCATGCTCAGAATCAAGTCGACGCATGCTCGGAAGCATTGAACTTCTTTTTTCTCAGTACGTCATAGTGTTTTACGTCACCGTGTTGGATTTTTGACCGATGGTGTGTAGACAAGACTGATGAAAGTTAGCTTCATCGGATATCCAACGAAAAAATCAGATTAGATTCCATCAGATATCCAATCGTGTCTACAGGGCTTTAGATTCTGCAGGAGCCTGACATTGCATTTGCGGTCTGCTGATTTACTTGCATTTTTTTTTTTTCAAAAGGTGAACGTATCCTTTATTGTGTATTCTTTTTTCTTTTTTTTTTTGTAAACAGCATAGACCTACTTATTTCATTAAAGTTTAAGTCTGTCACAAAAACTTTAATATAAATACAATTCTCCATTGCCACAAAAAAAAATCCACTTTGTGTGCACCAAATGCCTTTGTAAACTCAGATATACCTAAATATAGTGATGACATTACCACTGGGCTGCTGCATGTACAAAGATCAAACTTGTAGGAGAGACCCACGAGGCCCACTATAGGCAACCTGCAGAAAAATATAACAGGGGGCGTGTACAAAACCAGTTACCCCGCACAATGAGAGAGCATCAGTGACTGGTCTTAACTACAGAAAATTTCTACACAAGAGTAAAGAATTGTACCAAATATATCTTAAAGCGGATGGTTCACCCCAAAAAAATATTAAAAGCCAGCAGCAACAAATACTGCAGCTGCTGACTTTTAATATTAGGACACTTACCTGTCCTGGAGTCCAGCGGCGTCCGCAGCAGAGGACGAGCGATCGCTCGTCTCCCTGCTGCTCCCCCCTCCATCCACAGTGAGGGAACCAGGAAGTGAAGCGCTCCGGCTTCACTGCCCGGTTCCCTATGGCGCATGCGCGAGTCGCGCTGCGCCCGGCGATTGGCTCCCGCTGTGTGCTGGGAGCCGAGAGTTCCCAGCACACAACGGGAAAAGCCCGTCTTTTGCCCGAGACTGCGGGCCGGAAGTGGGTGCAGATACCTGTCTTTAGACAGGTATCTGCACCCCCCTCCCCCCTGTCAAATGTGACGCCGGAGGGGGGGAGGGTTCCGATCAGCGGATCTTCACTTTAGGGTGGAGATCCGCTTTAATCACAAAATATATATGTTGTTTTTAATGTGGTGTGTGAATGGATTTTTATAAGAAATGTCTTGAATAAAAATATGGTTTATGAAACAACAAAAAATAAAAAAAAATATGGATATACCCTGTATTTGTAAATATGTGGAATGCCTAAAAAGTCTCACGCAGACCAGTTTCTTTGTTTAACCACTTTAGCCCCGGACCATATTGCTGTCCAAAGACCAGAGCACTGCGTCGCTTTAACTGACAATTGCGCGGTCATGCGACGTGGCTCCCAAACAAAATTGGCGTCCTTTTTTTCCCACAAATAGAGCTTTCTTTTGGTGGTATTTGATCATCTCTGCGGTTTTTATTTTTTGCGCTATAAACAAAAATAGAGCGACTATTTTGAAAAAAATGCAATATTTTTTACATTTTGCTATAATAAAAATCCCAAAAAAGATATAAAAAAACATTATTTTTCCTCAGTTTAGGCCGATACGTATTCTTCTACATATTTTTCGTAAAAAAAAATCGCAATTAGCGTTTATTAATTGGTTTGCGCAAAATGTATAGCGTTTACAAAAAAGGGGGTCATTTTATGGCATTTTTATTATTATTATTTTTTACTAGTAATATCGGCGATCAGAGTTTTTTTTCGGTACTGCGATATTATGGCGGACACATCAGACACTTTTGACACATTTTTGGGACCATTGGCATTTTTATAGCGATCAATACTATAAAAATGCATTGTATTACTATAAAAATGCCATTGGCAGTGAAGGGGTTATCACTAGGGGGCAGGGAAGGGGTTAAGTGTGGTCCTGGTGTGTTCTAACTGTATGGGGGGGTGGCCTCACTAGGGGAAATCACTGATCTTCTGTCCATACATTCCCCCGCTGACAGAAACGAGAGGTATGTGTTTACACACATACCTCCCGTTCCCCGCTATGTAACGAGCAATCGCGGGTGCCCGGCGGCGATCGTACCCGCCGGGCACGTGCGCGGGACTCGGGGGACGCGCGCGCCCCACAAGCTGCTAAGGGGAGGACGTAGAGCTACGTGCTCCCGTGTAGCAGTGCCACCGCCCCGCAGTAATATGACGGCGGGCGGTCGGCAAATAGTTAAACTCATTTTTTTGGTGTTGTCATTCATATGGTGGGTGCAAAACACTCTGGATTTATGTTGTATGTCTCCCTAAAGATGTCACTTGCACTAGGATTTCACTTAGGGGGCTTATCAGCCACCTGTGATAGTCGTAAAGTAGCACCAAAGAGTTAAACTAGACAAACTACAGGGTAATGGGAACTTATTGACATAGCTTAGAACTTTTCTCTACATTATCCCTACTGTAGGTTTACATATTTGCCCTCTCTGATGATCTGTCAGCTCTCATCCTTTTCAAGGCTTTAAAGTATCAAACTGTATATATGTGTTAAGTAGTTTTTCCCTGAAAGATAGACATATTGATTTAAAACACACCATCACATACTATACTGTACCAACAACCTAATGCTTTCATCATGGTGGTGTTAGAGCTTCTAATTGATTATTAATGGATACATTCCTTTTCTACTGAGTATACATTACATTAGTGTGGTATTAAATACAGGTGACTCCTAATACCCTGATTGTAACGCCAATCCCTTATTTAAAAAATGCTGAATGCCTGGATGTCATGTTGATCCAGTGGCCTCACTAACCTGAATGCAGATCTGACTTCAGTCTGATTTTCTCATGTGCATGCTTGTTCCAGATCAGTAACTCAGAAGGTGAGATTTACAAAAAACGGTGCATTTAGAATCTGGTGCAGATTTGCATGGTAGCCAATCTGCTTCTAACTTCATCTTGTTCAATTAAGCTTTGGCAATAAAACCTGGAAGCTGGTTGGTTTCTATGCAGAGCTGCACCAGATTTTGTATGCTTCAAGCGGAGTTCCACCCAAAAACTGAACTTCCGCTTAATCCACTCCTTGCCCCCTTACATGCCACATTTGGCATGTAATTTTTTTTGGGGGGAGTGGGGGCTTCAGGAGAAGTGGGACTTCCTGTCCCACTTCCTCCTTCCGCTGAGGGGCTGGTAAGGCGACTATCTTAATCGCCTTTTTGCAGCCCCTCCCTGTAGGCAATCGCGCAGTGGGTGCCCGGCCGTGAAGCCGAAAGCTGTCACTACCGGGTGCCCACACTAGAAATGAAGACGCCGGCCAGCGAGGGGGGGCGAGGAGCGGAGCCCCGACCGGCGCAACACTGGAACCATGGAGCAGGTAAGTGTCTTTTTATTAAAAGCCAGCAGCTACACTTTTTATAGCTGCTGACTTTTAATAAACTTAAAAACAGGCTGGAACACCCCTTTAAGTTTTATTAAATTCCGTCTGAAAGGTACTGAAGGGAGAACAACCAGACAACTTACATTATCAAAAGTTTGTCAGCAATGGCATCTTTTATATTTTTATCATAAAAGGTTTCTTTTAGCCAAACCTTATGCCCTGTACACACGATCGGTTCATCCAATAAAAACAGTCTGATGGATTTTTTCATCAGATATCTGATGAAGCTGACTTTTATCAGTCGTGCCTACACACCATCAGTTAAAAAAACAATTGTGTCAACGCGGTGTTGTAAAACACAACGACATGCTGAGAAAAATTAAGTTTAATGCTTTCCGAGCATGCGGCGACTTGATTCTGAGCATGCGTTGATTTTTAACTGATGTATTTCCCCACGGACAATCGTTTTTTTTATTGTTTTTTTAACCATCAGATAATTTTAAAACAAGTTCCTAGTTTTTTCACCGATGGATAAAAAACTGATGGGGCCCACACACGATCGGTTCGTCTGATGAAAACGGTCCATCAGACTGTTTTCATAAGACAAACCGATCATTGTACGCAGCATTGCAGTTTTTCACCGGTGTCACCAATGTTATGTTAGGTGATGCTGCAGTATTTACTATGGCTACCACCAATGTATCACTTGCTGATGTTTTGTGAATTAAAAATACATCAACTGCTTTAATGGCAAACAAGCCTGATCAACAGTCTTTCTGATTATGTTTCTTCTAAATGCCCTCAATTTTACAAAATATAGTCAGATATTTTTATTTAATACATTATTGAGTATCAAATTGAGCAGCCAATTAGAAATAAAAATACAAATTTAATTGGTCAGGTAATTAAAGTCTAATTGAGTGACAGAGTGATAACAGAATAGTAAAGAATGCGTCTGGCACCTGAGGTCATATGCAATAGAGATTTAAATGCTATAAACCCATATTAATTTCAAACAAAGCAATATGAATTTATTTCATTAAAAATGCATAAACTATGCACATGCATGATTTAACATGGTAAAACATAATTTACCCATAAAACACAATAAAGCATTTCTGCACTGGCCAGGAATCTAAGATGCTTATAATTTTATTTAACAGACTGACAATGGAATTTTAAAGTTAATTGAATGAGTTCTTTTAAATGTTGTTAAAATCTATAATTGCAATAGTTTTTTTTTTTTGGAAGATGTGCACAGTTAAACAAACATCAATTACTTTCTAACCAGGTCCTTAACAAGAAAGGAAAGGTTTGCATATGATACGCATGTTGAAGCTTCCAGCAAATTTAAGAAACAATTTCGTTTTGCCATTTATTTTTAAACATTTTAATAACATGATTTCTGATATATTACCTGATAAAAATTACCACTTATGCCCTGTACACACGATCGGTTCATCTGATGAAAACGGTTCGATGGACCGCTTTCATCGGACAAACCAATCGTGTGTGGGCCCCATCGTTTTTTTTCCCATCGGTGAAAAAAATAGAACCTTTTTAAAAAATTTCTGATAGTTAAAAAACCGATAGAAAAAAAACATTGTCTGTGGGAAAATCCATCGGTAAAAAATCCACGCATGCTCAGAATCAAGTCAACACATGCTCGGAAGCATTGCACTTCATTTTTCTTAGCACGTTGTTGTGTTTTACATTACCGCGTTGGACACGATCGGATTTTTAACTGATTGTGTGTAGGCAAAACTGATGAATGTCAGCTTCATCGGATATCTGATGAAAAAATCTATCGGTCCGTTTTAATCGGATGAACCGATCAGGTGTACGTGGCATAAGGGGGGTATGTTAAAATCTATACATCAAAAACAATGGTAGATAAGGGCAGAGTTTTTAAGTGGTTAAAAAGTAATGTAACATGTAACTCTGGCACAGTTCGTTTGACATAAATTAAAAAATGATTAAAATCCCTATTGGTTTACTGCTATCTGAGGCTCCATGGCAGAGCTTTCTCATCACCTTCACAGTCACAATGGTTTTACCAAATAGAAAGTGAGGGAAAAATCTGCAACGGGGCACAGACTGCAGTAAACAATCGGCGAGTGTTCTAGCAGTCCCCTACTCTACTAGAAAACATATTTTTTTGTCTTTGTTACTGTAGAAGATTTCTCTCTAGTACAGCCCCTGGATAGCAATCACAATCCATATTGTGTTCAAATCCTTCCCCACTCTATTCAAAACTAAAAATGTTCTGGCAGGACATACAGTTTAAATGAAGCTGATTTATGTTATAAACAAATGACGTTGCTAAAATTATTTTCCAGCATAATAAATCTAAAATTGTCACCTTATCCAGTGATTACACCTGTGTTTAAGTATCATTAAATTGTGCACGTTTGATTGTAAATGACACTCATTGCTCAGCACATATGGTCCAAATTTAAATATCACCTACGGCTTATACTGAACTGTAGTCCTGAGCTTAGTATTGAAGGGCTGCCTAATCGCTTTTACAGTACCCGAAAAGTTAACATGATTCAGCTTACCCCCCTGTGATAGCAATTAAGATATATGTATAAAGAAAGAAATAATACAAAAAAAATTCAAGTAACCCTAACAGCTTGCACACACATTCAAATATAATAGTACACATAGTATGTGTCACACATATGGGGTATTAGGAGTGTATCTATGGGAATGTTTCACCGTACTAATCATTCTTCCAGAAGCGCATTTGTGAGGTCAGGCACTGATGTGGACAAGAAGGGGTTGGGCTTGGCCTCTTAGTTACAGTGAAAGGAACTCTTAAGGCGTCAGCACACCAAGACATTTTGGACAATTACATGCTCCCAACTTTAATACAGTACGTACTTTGGGGATGGCCCCTTTCTGTTCCAACATGACTGTGCACCAGTGCACAAAGCAAGGTTCATAAACACATGAATGAGCGAGTTTGGATGAGCATTTGTGAGGTCAGTGCCTGACCTCACAAATACGCTTCGGAGGAAAAGTGAAAAATTCCCGTAGACAAACTCCTAAACCTTGTTGACAGCCTTCCCAGAAGATTTGAAGTTTTTATAGCTGCAAAGGGTGGGCCAACTCAATATTGAACTCTACAGTTTAAGACTGGGGGCCATTAAAATGTGTGTGTGAAGGCAGAAACCATAATACTTTTGGCAATATAGTGTATATTATAATAGCATTTTTCCTCAACAACATAATGCACTGTACAGGACATGGTAATTCAAACAGTATCATATGTGCCAATGTTTAGTAATTCAGATGGGCTTGAATGTTTGTTCAAATATTTCCCTAAATTGAATGTTTAATTCAGAACATGATAGGCTCAATTATGCCCTCCCCCACCTATATCAACAAAGCTTAATGCCATATATATATATATATATATATATATATATATATATATATAGGTATATGGAATTGGCTGTTGGCTACACAGGATAAGAATGAACCTCTATATACCTGCAATATTGAGTCATTGGGGGTTATTTACGGAAGGCAAATCCACTTTGCACTACAAGTGCACTGCAAATGCACTTGAAAGTGCACTGAAAATGCACTTGGGAGTGCAGTCGCTGTAAATCTGAGCGGTAGATCCAGGGCCCCATTGTTTTCCAATGCACAGATTTGGCATCTCCCGTCTGTTGCCACCTAGTTTGCCATCATACTATGAAGCCCTTAATTTAGCCTTAAAAGCTCTCCTACAATAATTAATATTTCCAACCACAAGGATACTCACATGGTAATGCCAAGGAAAGTGTAGGATGTAGTAGCACTAACAGGGTCATGTAGTAATTCTGTATTGTTTCCCTGCATCAGTGGTCTTGCTATAGATGTGTCACTGGCTTAACAATGCAATGACTAAATTAAGGTTAGATAAGCAAATAAGAAGACTATCTCTTTCTGTACATTGAACATTGTACTGAACATACTGATTAGCACTAAGATACTGTATGTCTGCCCAAAAACTCATGCACGACACATAGTATTGCAGTACTGTTTTTTAATCCATCTTTATATTCCTTTATCGCTTGCAACTTGCTTATTTCATTGCTACAAGCTTCTCACCTCCTTTAGTTTATGAGACAGAGCTTTGTGAGGTCAATCAATATTGGTTTTATCTCAGCGCAATTGTATTGTGTGAGATTAACATTTTGGTACTAAACATTATAAAACAGGTGCTACCTAGTGCTATCATTAAACTTTGAAAGGTCTTTTGTTTTCTAATCATTTGAGTTGTTTATGTTACATGGGGGGATTTTTGCCACCAAAGACCTTTAATCAGCAGCAGAACCTGTCCTCGGTACACCTTTTTAATGAAAGTCAGTCAAGGTCGATCAGTTTGAATTACAAGTACAAGGTGTTTTTACAAGATCAAAAACCCATATGTCACTCTTTGGAGGTCTTATAAATTTAACAGCTGGATTTATTTACAAAATGAAATTGTAAAATGTTCACCATGGTTTCTATGTATTTTCCCAAATGTCTTCCAAAAACAAAAAAAATACTGATATTCTTATTATTATCAATTTTATATTTTTTTATTATTATTTCTTTATTCATTTCCCAACATATCAAATAGATAAAAAAAAGCTTGTGTTACAAACAGTTTTACAACATTCTAGCCACTGTTCCCTCACCCTACCCACTGTTCTCTTATCTTCTATGTTTGCAGTTTAAACCAAACAATTGTTATAGTTATGTTAATAAGTTCGATTTGTGATCATAGCAACATATTACTTTTTATAGAATTTATTAACAATTAATTAAAATTTGATGCCACTAGACTTGTGTTGTGACTATTTAGAGCAGGCAATGTAAACTCTGAACATACGGTACAGACAATTTTCACTATGGATAAAGTTAATACAGAGTAATAGTTTTAATGATAATCTAGACATGGATCAAAATTCAGCCAGTTCCGTAGGGACTAGCTGAATTGTTAACTGTGTGTTCCTTTCCAACAGAAGTCTACCATTAGATCAACTTCTGTAGAACGGACAAGATGGAAAATGTTTGGCATTTGTGCTCCACATGCTTTCCAACAAGCAAAATTGATGTACCCCAGAAGCCCCATGCAACACGTTTTGTCAATTACATGTGATATCATCAGGAGATTCCTGACATCATAATTGATTAAATGCTTAGGGTGGGGCTTCCTGGGACATGTCACTTCTGCTTGTTGGAATGCATATGGAGTGCAAACTGGCAATCCTGGTGTGTAATTGCCATGCTTGTGCGCTAAACGTTAATGTAAGTATATTTTCTATTGCTTTTCATTATTAAATACGTTTACTACACTATGAGAGCCTTCCCCATTTCTGTACATTTGTAATACTGGCTACACTATTGAGCTTCTTAAAGGCACAGAGATGTTTAAAGGTGCTGTCACGATCAGGCGTCGGGCTTGAAGGCCAGTATCAATAGCAGTTGCAGAGCAGGTATCAGGCAATAGAGTAGTCCAGGAACAGGCCGAGGGTCAAACACAGGCGGTTGCAGATTGGGATCAGGCAATAGAGTAGTCCAGGAACAGCCCGAGGGTCAAACACAGGTGGTTGCAGATACAGATAGCAGCAGAGCGGACCAATCGCAAGGCACTGGCTGGGAAGGCACAATAACCTGGCAATGGGGAAGTGCTGAGACAAGACTTTTATAGGAAGTTCATGGGAGGAGCTAGGGATCAACAACAATCAAGACACAAGGCATAGTATTCCAATGGATCAGGTAGGTTTGTCCAGCAGATCAGACAGGGAGCTGTCCAGCATCCCAGATAGCGCAATGGGGAGAGTCAATGCCAGACACAGAAGAGGTCCCAGGTTCAAGCCCAGGTCCTGACAGGTGCAGTAGTCACATATTTATCCATGTGTGCAAGGTGAATCAAGAGATGAATTGGAGAATGATTGGAGTCTATTAGCTGCAAATAGAGAAGATGCCATTTTGTGAATAAAGCACTTTTGGCTTCCTATTTTATTAAAAGGGGTTCAACAGTTTCTGGTGCAAATAGTTTGTGCAGTAGAGGAAGAGCACAGTTGCGGTGTTATGAAAAATGTAAGTGTTTTGGCACTGAGCATTTTCTGGTGTAATTATTAGTGCACTGTATTGCACTGCACGGACATTTCAAATTCATTTATTTACACTGCACAGCTATTGTTAATGTATTTGATGGTGCCAAATTCATTCTTTATTGTTTAAAAATATATATGAGTGCGGTCAGGAATCCAAAGGCAGGGCAGTCCAGGATAATGTGGTGACATTTGCTGGACTACTTAATTAATATTTATTCATCCAAACTGGACTTCAGCTTCAATTATAGAGACAGTTTTCAGCACCGAAAGCCCTGAGTCTAAAACAATAGAGCTGGGCTGATATTACTAAAATCAATAACATTGTATATGGAATACTATAATAAGATCTAATATTTAGAGGCTCAACTGAACTTCTTAAAAATTCTTAAAATTCCCCATAACTTGTTTACTTGTTTGAATACAGCCCACGTATCCTGAGCCTAAACAAAAATGTGCGCTTTAGTAAATCAGTCTGCCCATACCTTTGAAAAGCCCATGCATTTCTTATAGTGTAAAATCAAATGACAGTTTAAGACTCTTTTCTCTTTTTGAAGTGAGTCAGATTTGCAGCAGCAATTTAAAGACCTTACGCAGTAATAATGACAGTATTTTCAAACAACAGCATTTTGTGCGTTGAAAATAACAGATTCTTTACTCACTTTGTTGAAAAGTACAAACTAATTACTTGCCACACTGAGAAATGGAATAACATCTCAAATGATGACGAAAGCTTTGACCATTAACAGGTCCCACTAACACCAGTTGCAGGAAAACTAAAAAAACACTATCTGGTTTAACCACTTAAGCCGCAGACCATTTTGCTGGTCAAAGATCAGGGAACTTTTTGCGATTCGGCACTGCGTCACTTTAACTGACAATTGCGTGGTTGTGTGACATGGCTCCCAAACAAAATTGACGTCCTTTTTTCCCACAAATAGAGCTTTCTTTTGGTGGTAATTGATCACCTAGTAGAAATGGTGGTGATCAGAAATTTTTATCATGACTGCGACATTATGGTGGACACATCGGACACATTTGACACATTTTTGGGACCATTGTCATTTTTGCAGAGATCAGTGTTATAAAAATGCACTGATTACCGTGAAAATGATACTGGCAGTGAAGAGGTTAACCACTAGGTGGCGCTATAGGAGTTAAGTGTGCCCTAACTGTAGGCCGATGGGCTGTGTGTGACATAACAGTGATCAACGCTTCCGATTACAGGAAGCTGTGTTCACTGTCCTGTCATTAGGAAGACTGGACATAAGCTTTTCCCTCTTCTTCCTCACCGTGACATGATCGCAGGTATGCCCGCAGACATCGAGTCCGTGGGACTCACGGTCGGAGTCACGGGGCTCGCGGCGCATCCACAATGACACTTCTTAAAGGGGGCGTATATATACGTCCTTTTGCCTGCCCGTGCCATTCTGCCAACATATATCTGCGTGTGGCGGTCGGCATGTGGTTATGAATATGAGTATAGTAATGAGTATATGAACCAACAGTATATGTTTTTCAAAATGTTATTTTATTCTTGCCACATTGTTATAAATGATTTGAGATATCATATTTGTTTCTATATTTCTTTGAATAATTCTATTCACACCACTTGCGTATATTGTATATTTATCTTTGTCCCTTTTATCAAATAAAGGGATACAGTATCTCTTGTGCACCAGATATGCTTTGGTACACACATACAATACTGTATGTAGGTGTAGTAGTTTTAAAACTGACACACCAAGGGGACATTTTTACCAGTTTAAGGACCAGTCAATTGGCCTCATTAATGAAGATGTATCATATTATCCAAAAGACAATATATTTTAACCACTTTGCAACCGCCCTATAGACAAAGATGTCTACAGGGCGGTTGCTTAACTCTAAGTGGTCGTTAATTAACGGCTTCTTAGAATCGCGCTCCCGCACACCCCCTGAGGCGCGCACACGGGAGCATCCGTGACCGCCGGGTTTAAGGACCCGGCGCATCACGGATCACGGTAAATCGCCGCTGATAGCGGCACTTTACCGCGTGATCGCTCCGTCCAATGATGGAGCGTTCACTTGTAAACAAACCGGCGTCATTTGATGACACCGGTTCCTCTCTCCTCTCTCTGTACCGATCGGTACAGTGTGAGAGGAGAGGGGAGGGAGCGGATGTCAGCGGCAGTGCTGTGGGCTGGATCTGTGACAAATGTAGTCACAGATCCATCCATCCATCCCTCCCTGCTCAGCCATCCCTGCTGCAATACTCTGCAATATTGGGCAATACTCGGCTGGGCATACTCTGCAATACTCTGGCAATACTCTGGGCATACTCTGGCAATACTATGGGCATACTCTGGCAATAGTCTGGGCATACTCTGGCAATAGTCTGGGCATACTCTGCAATACTCTGGGCATACTCTGCAATACTCTGGGCATACTCTGCAATACTCTGGGCATACTCTGGCAATACTCTGGGCATACTCTGGGCATACTCTGCAATACTCTGGGAATACTCTGCAATACTCTGGGCATACTTTGGGCATACTCTGCAATACTCTGGGCATACTCTGCAATACTCTGGCAATACTCTGGGCAATACTCTGGCAATACTCTGGGCATACTCTGGCAATACTCTGGGCATACTCTGCAATACTCTGCAATACTCTGGGCATACTCCGCAATACTCTGGGCATACTCTGCAATACTCTGGGCATACTCTGGGCATACTTCGCAATACTCTGGGCATACAGCGCCCCTGTCCCCGTGAGCTCGCATGCAGAAGCGAACACATACGCAAGTCCCGCCCACATATGAAAACGGTTTTCAAACCACACATGTGAGGTATCTCTGCGAACGTTAGAGCATGAGCAATAATTTAGGCCCTGGACCTTCTCTGTAACTAAAAACATGTAACCAGTAAAAATATTTAAAGCGTCACCTATGGGAATTTTTAAGTACCGAAGTTTGACGCCATTCCACAAGCGTGAGCAATTTTGAAGGGTGACATGTTAGGTATCTATTTACTTGGCGTAACTTTATCTTTCATCTTATGCAAAAACATTGGGCTAACTTTAATGTTTTTTTAAAAAGCACAAAACTGTTTTATTTCCAAAAAAACGTGTTTGAAAAATTGCTGTGCAAATACCATGCGCGATAAAAAGTTGCAATGACCGCCATTGTATTCTCTAGGGTCTTTGCTAAAAAGCATATATAATGTTTTGGGGTTCTATGTA
The DNA here is from genome assembly GCA_029574335.1 of Rana kukunoris. Lineage (NCBI taxonomy): Eukaryota > Metazoa > Chordata > Amphibia > Anura > Ranidae > Rana > Rana kukunoris. The sequence goes on along the minus strand of CM056052.1, from coordinate 197,414,141 downwards.
ATTTTCTAGCAAATAAATGATGATTTTTACATGTAGGAGAGAAATGTCAGAATTGGCCTGTGTGCTCCCTGCATGTTGGGCCTCTGTATGTGGCCACACTGTGTAAAAGTCTCACACATGTGGTATCGCCATACTCGGGAGGAATAGCAGAATGTGTTTTGGGGTGTAATTTGTGGTATGCATATGCTGTGTGTGAGAAATAACGTGCTAATATGAAAATTTGATGAAAAAAAATCTTGATTTTACAAAGAATTGTGGGAAAAAATGTCAACTTTAAAAAAACTCACCAGGCCTCTTTCTAAATACCTTGGAATGTATTTTTTCCAAAAAGGGGTCATTTGGGGGGTATTTGTACTTTTCCTTCATGTTAGGGTCTCAAGAAATGAGAGAGGCTGTCAGTACATCAGGTGTGATGAAATTGATCAATTTTCAGTCATTGGTACCATAGCTTGTAGACCCCATAACTTTCACCCAGACCAAATAATATCCAAATTTTTTTTTTTTTTTTACCAAAGATATGTAGAAGTATACATTTTAGGCCATATTTATGAAGAAAAATTACTTTTTTTGAAAAATGTTATAATAGAAATGAAGAAAAAATATTATTTCTTGCAAAATGTTTTTTTTTTTTCATTTATAGCAAAAAAAATAAAAACCACAGAGGTGATCAAATACCACCAAAAGAAAGCTATATTTGTGGGGAAAAAAGGACAAAAATTTCATTTGGTTACAGTGTTGTATGACTGAGTTATTGTCATTCAAACAGTGAGAGCACCAAAAGCTAAACATTGGTCTGGTTATTAAGGGGGTTTAAGTGCCCAGTGGTCAAGTGGTTAAAATGGATAAATTCACCTAAAAATTTCATTGTGCACTCTAGAGAAGTGGTCTCCAAACTGTGGCCCAGGGGCCAGATGCATCCTTTTGCTTGCCTTTATCCGGCCCTTGGGGCTTTATTCCTCCCACTAACATTAATGCTGGGGCTCTATTCCTCCCACTGACACCAATGATGGGGCACTATTCCTCCCCCTAATACCAAAGATGCATTGTTTACTCCCACTGATGCCATGACAATTTCTAATCCTAATAGCCACAGTCCAGCCCCCCTTAAGTCTGGAGGACAGTAAACTGACCATTTGTTTAGAAGGTTTGGAGACCCCTGCTCTAGAGCACCAACCTTAATACACTGAGAAAAATTATCAATGCAACACTTTTGTGTTTGCCCCTATTTATCATAAGCTGAACACACAGATTTATAACTTTTTTTATGTACACAGAAGGCCTATTTCTCTCCAATATTGTTCACAGATCTGTTTAAATCTGTGTTAGTGAGCACTTCTCCTTTCCAGAGGTAATCTATCCACCTCACATGTGTGGCATATCAAGATGCTGATGATTATTGCTAGACATGTGCAGACTGGAATATTTTGTTTCGTTTTTTCGTTTTCGTTGGCAAAATAAATGTATTTAGTTACTCCCGAAAATCGTTTTGATTTATTTTGTTTTTCGTTGGGGAATAGCTTTCGTCCGAAAATCCAATAATACTTGGTTTCTGTCGAATGGTCAAAATAATATTCGACGGAACTTCGAATCTTTACGTCGAATCGTACATTTCCATTCGAATATTCCGCCTACAAGAATTCTAATGTTGAATGACTAGTAATAATGTCGAATCTATTTTCTCATAAATGGAAATCTATTCTCTGTAATGTCGAATCTATTATTTCTATAATGTTGAATCTTTTCTCTATGATGTCGAATCTTTTCCCTATAATGTCGAATTTTTTCTCTATAATGTCGAATCTTTTCCCTATAATGTCAAATCTTTTCTCTCTATAATGTCGAATCTTTTCCCTATAATGTCGAATCTTTTCTCTATAATGTCGAATCTTTTACCTATAATGTCAAATCTTTTCCCTATAATGTCGAATCTTTTCCCTATAATGTCGAATCTTTTTCCTATAATGTCGAATCTCTCTATATCGAAATTTTACCGCAACGAAAACGAAAATAAAGCATTTTTTATGACGGATCTTTCGGTTTTCGTTTCATGCACTTTCGTTATCGTTTGTTAAAACGAAAAAAACGGATTTTCGGACGAAAATGCATTCTAACGAAAACAAATGCACATGTCTAATTATTGCACAGGTGTGCCTTAGGCAGGCCACAATAAAAGTAAACATTATGTTTGTTTATGGATTTTTTGGGTATATCAAATAAAGTACTGCGAAAATGGCTATAACGTTATTTATAAAAATGGGTTCATATAGAAAGATAAGGCCCAGATTCACGTACATCGGCGCATTATCGGTCCGGCGTAGCGCACCGCCATTACGTTAGACTTGCGCCATCTAGCCGCGTAATCCCCCGATTCACGTAGCTTTTGCGCAGGAAATTGCGCAAGCGTAAGATTTTTTCCAGAGGCGTAAGGAGGAGTAATACAAATTGGGAGGGACGTGGGCGTGTTACATTGAAATGAGCCGTGACCCCATGCAAATGAAGGGCCGGCCGGCTCGCGCATGCGCGCTTGAAGGAGACCATGGTCAGCTCCGATGTGCGCATGCTCACAACTCGGGAGCGGCGCAATCAGTGAAATTGGAAATGGACTAGGGCAACTTTATGAACTACGCAGACAGCATAAATAGACACACACAAATGCACTTCCTTTGCAAAAATACATCCCTTTGTATCCCTCCCTCTACAGCAAGGTGCTTTTGTTTGTTTGTGACGTGTCTTTGAGATATTTGGGGACTGTTTTGCAGAGTGATTTTTGTCTTTTATGTGTTTTCTTTGTTGTTATTTTGTTTAAATTATATTTTTGCTGGGCTTTTTTTATTTTTGCTCGTCATTTATTTAATTTTTTTGGTTCTGTTTGTGTATGATTTTGGAATGTGGGGGTGATATTCCTGCGGGAAAAGGGGTGTCACCCTCATTTGTGGTGGAGAAGTGATCCCCAGGTCTGTGTGAATGGTGTATGAATGTACAGTGACATAATTGGAGCCGTGGCATGGCGTTGCAGCTCACAAGTCCTGCATGGTGGACTGGTGCCAATCCAATGTGATGAGGATGTGGGGTGTGTGTGCTAGGGACCACAGTGGTGTGCATGCATGCATTCTCATTGTGCCATGATTAATGTGTGTGTTTAACGTGCAAAGATGCATAATGTGAGCTGGCATGAGATGGGGTCATGAGATGGGGTACCAGTGCATATGCAGAGTCACCTTGAAGGGAAAAGACAGGAGGATGTTAGTCATGCATGTGCCACTTGTGAGGTGTGCATCACGGGAGGGGATAGTCATGCCTGACTCCCATGTCACTCACCAACCAGCCAGCTGTCCCCATACATGTTCTGTTCGAAATCTGTGGGGATGGGGCTCTGATTGTATATGTAGCTGTCATGGGTGTCATGGGTGGTGCCATGTGTTGGGCTGGTGATGTCCTCCTGCAAGGTTGTGGTAATTCCATGATGGCATGAGGGGTGAATCTGAAGATGCGAGACACCTCAGAATCACTCATGCCAAAGATGTCTATGCGTGTGTGATATATCAAGTGAAGAGTGAGGGGCTTGTATCAGATAAGAATATTGTATTAGATTAATTTAAATTGTAAATTTTATATAAGCAAATAAAAAAAAAAAAAAAACATCTCCCGTGCCCTCCTTAGTGCCATCCTCCGTGCCCTCCTCCTTCTTTGTTCATCTAAAGTCAGTAGTATAGCTATGCGCGACGATGCCCCTGGCATGTTGGCATACAGATTGTTGGGCAACACGTGTGACTGCTGAACTCCTCACTAACAGTGTTGCTTTATCTGACAAGTAGACTTTTTTTCAAAATTTAGACCAGCTTTTAGGTGCTCTAACTTTAGACAGGACATTTTGCTGTTGCGCACATCGCGTAGCCTGCGCAGCAACTGCTTTTTTTTGTGGATCCCCGCAACTCCCTCATTAGCATATTTGACTAGCACATCAATGGTGTGTCTAGCGCATTTTTGCGCGGACGGATGCGTCTGTCTAACGAAATTACGCCGGACAAAAAAAAGTAGATTTCTGGCGTAATTCGTTTTCTGAATCGCGCGCATCTAAACGCACGCGCACATTTAGACTTACGCACGCGCAACACCAGTTGCGCAGGCGTAATCGCTCTGTGAATCTGGGCCAAAGCTTTTAGCAGAGGAATGGACATTATGGAGGCCTATGAAGTGGGGGTGAGGGACCTATTTCTACAGGAATTTGCATAAAAATCAGCAGTTCTACAGATTGCTTTCGCATTAGGTTTTAACTAGAGGTAATCCTTAATTATGTATTTTTTTTTCATACTGCAATTGCCGTATTATGAGAGGTTTACTTTAAGGACTTTTTAAATAATAGCCTTGTGCCATAAACCTTGTATGAACAATTTAGCTTGTCTTGTACCATTCCATCTAAAACATATTTAACTGTCCTCGTTGCTTTCAATAGACTGTAATGACTTTCCTCGCACTCTGGTAAAATACATCCCCACAAATCAAAAGAAAGCAGACTTGGACTAAGTGGCAGACAAGATTTACATTCCATTGCAAGCCTCATTATTACTCTGCTGTATACCCTATAGCATCAATATAATGAATCCCTCAACCTCTCCACAAGCACAATTTTTCATCCCAACCTCATTGGCTCCTAACTTTTCACTTGGCCTTTCCTTATTCTGTGTGCATCACAACTTCATTACAACATTTTAATGATACAAAACACATACAAATAAAACCAAGGTCACTTCAAATCCCAACTTGAAACCATTCAAACTTTCCCTGAATAAACAATGTAAATACATGGGATAGAAAAAGCAGTGGCAGTACATGTCTTCAATAAGACAGTATATATTTTCTATGCCTTTCTTTGTAATTCAGAACTAACAAAATGGTTTATTTTAACTCCACTCTAGTAATCCGAAAATTGCTGTTAAAATATTTAAAAAGTAAACTTCAATTAAACCCAAACCTTTAGCATGGAACAAAATACTTAAGCAAGACATTGCTTGTATCATATAATTGCTAGAGAAGAACTGGTCACCCATCTGGTCAATCTCCTGGTTGCTGGTAAACCGTTGTTCTGGGTATTTCTAATACAAAGTATGTGATTTTGCATACTATGTAATCTCAGGAAGTAAACACGCAGCAGCTTCAGCTGCCCACAGTTCAATTGGTTGCAGCCAGACTCAGTGGAGGTAGATTTCTGCAGCATAATTGGCAGTACAGAATCACAGTATATATAAAATAATATGCAAAGTGGTTGAAGGGAGGCTTCAGAATGGCAATTATGTTTTTATTACAAATTATGTGAGCAGACTGCAGTTCCTCTGTAAGTTCTAATTGGACTACTCTTTAAGAAACCAACAATTAAATTTCTTTCAGCTCCCAAAGTTAGAGAATCATCACCAGCACATAAAGAAACCCTGTCACTCCAACCCCTGTTTCGCATATGACCATTTTATGCATATCAAATAAAGGGTTTCAGACTGCTGCTCTGCCTGTCAGAGTAATTCAGATTGTTTCTCATTGTTGTCCCACTGAATTTTTGTTGGTGGAATAGTATACTCTGTAATCAGGTTCTATGTGCACTGATGCAGAATGATTAGTCAGCTTATTTTAGCTTCTATACACCGGGCTTCATCGTGCCATGTGCGGCTACGATGTCTATCTTAAGGCTTGCCACTCAAATGAGGTACGAGTAGGAAAAGCAAGTGGGCCTAGGAGAGCAAAAAGTAAAAATGTGGACCTGCCTACAGTGAATCACAGTCCCAACCTGGGCTTTCTTCCATGCCTCCAACACATTCCGCTCTTCCCCTTAAAGCTTTAAGTGATTGTAAACTCTATTTTTTTTTCTTTTAAAATAACAAACATGTTATACTTACCTGCTTTGTGCAGCTGGTTTTGCACAGGGCAGCCTGGATCCTGTGCTTCTGGCCCCTCCCTCCTGAAGAGTGCCCACACAACAAGCAGCTTGCTATGGGGCACCCAAGCCGAATCCTAGCTCCCTGTGTCAATTTAGACACAGAGCCGCGACCCAGACTTGCTCCCTCTCTTTCCTAATTGGCCAACTGTCTTTGATTGAAAGCAGTGGAAGCCAATGGCACCACTGCTCTGTCTCAGTCAATTAGGAGGAAGAGTCTCGAACGACCAAGACACTCATGGACATTGCTGGATAGAGATGGGGTGCGGGTAAGTATTGGGGGGGATGAGGGGGGCTGCTGTACACAGAAGGCTTTTTATCTTAAGGCATAGAATGCCTTAAGATAAAAAACCTTCTGACTTTAAAACCCCTTTAACCATTGGGAATATAATTAGGTGGCTGTGGTATTGTAACAACATTAAAGTTATGTTGGCAGTTGTCACAGTGATGGATAAATGTTAGAGATGCTTAGGTAGTCTGCCTGCTATTGGTATATATGTTGAAAATGTATCATGTTATGTTTGAACTTAGTATGAAGTCATCAATTATAATTGCTCATGGTCATAACTATACATAGATCTACCCTATATCTCCTGACATTAAATTCTGTATAGAATTTAACAAACATTTTTTCAATAGACATTGTGATTGAATATTTGTAAACACTATCAACATATGGTTACAAAATCAATAAAGCTCTGTGATTTTGTTATATAGATGTTTTAACTAATTATTGCTATGTATGCTTGTCATTTTAATTTGTCAATGATGTTGTCTGCCCATTGAGTTTTCTGTAGTTAAAAAAGGTAGTTTGCATAAAATCATAAACATTTTCAGTACTATAACATGAAATGTGTTATCTAATGTAGAATTATGCATATAAAAGTAAGGCACGGCATACCATGTTTTCATTTGCATACACTAAGGCCTCGTACACACAATCAAATCTGTCTGCTGGAAACGGTCTGCTAGACCGTCCCAGCAGACAGATTCAATCGTGTGTACGGGCGAGCAGACGGATTTGGCCACCCGACAGATTGGAAAGCATGCTTACCAATCCGTCTGCTGGGAACCCGTCCGCCCGACATGTCTGCTGGTTAGTACGCTAACCAGCAGACATGTCTTCTCGACGCATGCGCAGAACTGTTTTACTTCCTGGTGCGGTGACGTGGCGGCGTCAACGTCACCGCCACGTCACCGACACGTCAGCGCGCTGTCTGCTGGCGGGGATTTTGGTTTGCTCATGTGTGCACGCGAGCAAACCAAAATCCAAACAGACAGATCTGTTCAAATCGGTCGGTCCGACCGATTTGAACAGATAGATTGCCTCGTGTGTACGAGGCCTTAGTTGCACAATGAAAACCTTTAATGGAAAAAATGTAGATCATAGAGATTCATGAACTAAACTATTAATTACTAGTTAATAATTAAGAACCTATTTATATACTGTATGTTTTTCTTACTCTGGAAAATAAAGCCATATTTTTTAATTAAAATTATTGTTTAGATGACTGCCCTTTCCTGAAAATATCAGGGAACAATCATTGAGTTATTGTCTTTTTGTCTTTTTCCAGATACAACTTTTATTGTTTTTTTTTTTTTTTTTTTTACTTATGTTTACCTACTTCAGTATTCAGAATATTAGAGAAACATTCTAAAAAACTTTAGCAAATTTTTTTTAGGAAGAATCTCTAATATGCAGTTCCTCTCCCCTTGGTGCTACTCCCCTGCTGCTATTGCCGGCTGTCAATTGTTATTTTTTTGTATCACACAGCAAGAGCAGTCTGCAATTGTCAATGAGTAAAGCTGGCCATACACAGCTCAGTTTTTTCGTTCAGCCAGCAGGTCTCATTCACACATTTGTGTTGGGTGCAGGAATCCTCCCAATGCACTATTGTATTCTGACAGTCAGGACTTCCTCGCTGTTAGAATACACTTGTCAACACTGCATTGATTAAGGCAAATTTTTCGAATGAGTCCCTTCAAGAACAGTCAGTCCTTAGTTTGACTTGATCTTGAACGGGAATGCCCACAGATTGATTGGAATTCAGCCAGTCCCTGCTGAACCAGCTGAATTTCAGTCCATATACAGTATGGCCAGCTTAAGTTCAATGAATCAATGTTTTGTTTCATTGTATATACTTCATTCATATGTACAACGTAGATCAAATGTGTGATCTTTCGTCTGCATATGACATCATTGTACAAGTGATTTTTTCTAAAGAAATGTATTTCTAGGTAACACATTATTAGCCCATAGTTAACACTAATCATCCCTAAGTAACTTATTTCTCCCCTTAGCTATTAGTTTTCTGTTTTTTTATTGCTCTTGTTTTAAATTTAAATTTTATTTTGTTTTCATTCTTTTTAATTGTTACTTTTCTTCAGTGTTGCATAACAAGAAAAAGCAATATTGAAAAAAATGCCTTGTTTCGTTTGCACATAGCTTTGGATATTCAATAACGTCTGCATGAATACATTTCTGACATGTTCCAACAAGAAGCAGCAGAATTGTATATTCTGCTTCTTATAAATATATAGTATATTTTGTTTAAAAAGGAATTCCAGGTATTGATACTTAATATGTGGCGAGATACTTTATAGCTGGCCAGAGTGGACCAATGTAACTATGTATATACCATACCTGCCCAATGTCCCTGGAAGCTGGAAATCACTGAAATGGACACCGCTACTCCAGTGATCTCCACTTGCTTACGAGTCCCACACCAAGCAGCTGCCCTCATTCTGAACACAGAAGGTCGGCTGCTCAGCATGGGTGCCATTTAGAGAATGATTTGCATTTTCTGAATTAATGCAAAACATTCTTTGATAGGACAAGGTGCAGGAAGTGACATCACCGCCTTGCCTCTCCACCTCATTCAACCAGGGAACACTTTGGATTCATTCAGAAAATGCAAAGCATTCTATTAAAGGTGCCCTTTTTGAGTGGCTGACCTCAATGATTATCAGTGAAGCCCAAACAGTGCCCAGCAGTGATGCCAGTCAGTGCCCAGCAGTGGTGCCAATTAGTGCCATAAGTCCTGTCTATTAGTACCCATCAGTGCCCCCTATCAGTGCTCATCAGTGCTGCATATTAGTGCCACCTCATCAGTGCCCCTCAGTGTCCATCAGTGCAGCCTCATCAGCGCACATCAGCCTTTTTTTGTATTATTTTAGCAAAAAATAAAAGACTCAGTTGTGATTGTATATCACCAAAGGAAAGCTCTATCTGTCTAAAAAAAAAAATGGGTACAATGTTGCATGGCTGCGTAACTGTCATTTAAAGTTGACAGCTCTAAAATCTGAAAATTGGCCTGGACAGGAAGGGGGTGACAGTGTCCAGTATTGAAGCAGTTAAGGCAGGAACTACATGAAGCTCCTCTTAAAAATGCATTATGCATTAATGCATTGCTGGAATAGTCCCAGTATGTAATCCAAAAAAAATACAATTGATGATGTGAGTTAAAATCACTTGAACATTTTTAGAAAACTAAAAGGCACACCTGTGGGACACAAAATATAAAGACTGTGCAGGCAACAGAGTATAACTCACTGTATAATCTATAGCCATGCATGCCAATGGAAAACAATGAAACCTGCACAAAGATAGGTCCTTCCTCCTGGAAGATAAGCAGATGATAAAATTGTCAGGGGTGTACTGTAATCTCTGTGAGAGATACTAAATGCCTCTAAACATAGCAACTACTGTATTTAGCCTCAGAAAATCATGCCCAAAACATTGCACTGCCATTGCAGTAAGCCATAGTCTGATATCTCCAGTTCTTTGGAGTGCTTCCTCTACTTTACAACCACATTTACAACAGCATCATGGTTCCCACTGAATTAATTGCTAATGAAATAATGTGATAATTTACATGACACAAGTTTAAATTTTGAAGGTTCTGCTTGTTTCACTGTAAAGCCTCCACATTCATAACTAACCTTCCGTTGGCTCTGATTGCAATTTAAGACCAATTTAAATCCAATTACATTTAGCAGATTTTTCTTTTATACCGCTGATAAAAGACACTAAATTACAGTATGAAAGAAGTAGTGGCTCATGAATTTGTTCAGACAATACTTTCTCCACAGCAAGTAGTCAGCATATTATAAAAGACAACAAAACATTCAGATGTAATTACGTGAAAAATAAAACAGCTTTGAATTGGTGTCTAATTCAACATGATGACAAAGGGTAGAAATAAAACAAATCACACCTAATATCACATTTTTATTGGAAAGGGCAAGAAAAACCTTTCATGCATTTATTTGGCACTCATGAAAGTAGCCTGGAGTGGAAGCAAAATTGTGTTTAAACAAAGCTAAAGCCATAGCGTAAGCTTTAGATTTCTTCTTTAAATATGCCCTTCAGTTTTAAGTATTAACTACTACTTAAAATATACCAACAACCAACAATCATATTAACACCTATCCTGGCACATGGAGTTTGGGATCTGAAAGATTAAATCGTACGTATACAGTCTTATACTAGACATTTTTTGTCCTGTTTGAGGCATATAAAGATAAACAATTTTCTAAGGCTGGGACTGTAGATATTTCACAGTTTGTAGCAGCAAAATGATCTACAGCAAAAACACTAACAAAAAGCCTGAAAACAGAATAACAAACTCTCAATGGGGCACTAGAATTGTACTAGTATTGATTTTGCATAAATCTGAACCTGGAACACTTTTGGATATAGGGATATTAACTAGTAGATGTCCTAATAAAAGTGATGAAAAACTGTTAACTGCTGATACATTGTCTTCACTCTGCCTAGGGAATATCAACTTAGAGGTACACTCTAGTCAAGCAAGAAAATGTTGCATTAAAACTGACTCAGGGGAGAGAGCCTATCTGCTGAGAGTTTATAATTCAGCTCCTGACATTTAGCTTTACCATCTGGCTACCCCACTAGCTAAATCCTTGTTTTAGCTACCACATTTTCAGCATAGACCAGAATCTGAGCAAGCAATTTTGTCCAATATGTTCAGTGGTTCATGCATCACCAGCTGCAGCCTCACCCACCGATTGGGGTATGACAGTGAGCTATAACAACAAAGAATCAATGTGATAAGAAAATGAAATCCCAAACAAAAACCTTCAGAGAAGTCTGCTAAATCTAGATCCATAGGACAATATTAAACTCAGATTTAGATTTCTATTTAAAGTAAACTCCCCTTGTTTGTGTGTACCTATAGGTATGCCTATAATAGGGCTTACCTGTAGGTACTGTAAATATCTTCTAAACTTGCACCAGAGGAGATATTTACTGTATACTGCACCGATAATGTCATTGGCGCATGCGCTCTGAAGGAACGGGCGCATGTTTCTTCAGGGCCTGCACCGTGACCGGTGGCTCCCGCATAGGCGGGAGTGACATCATCGTGGCTCAGGCGAATCGCAGCGCCGTAGCCCAAAAACCCATAAGAAATACTGGGGAAGATGTCGGCCATGTCAGAGGCATGCATACTAGCTCATTATGCCTTTGTGTTGCAGGGTTTTTCTTTTTCTTCACAGGGGTTTACAACATCTTTAACCACTTATGGACCGCCCACCGTTGGAATATGACGGTATTTTGAAGAGGAATACCATTGTTATGGTAGCAGTAAGCTACCATAACCCGGTATCCTCTTCTCTAGCGGGCGGTCCTCTTTCAGATAAAAGAGGTGTCTGCAGCAGATATGCCCCAGGATTACTTTTATCGGCGGCGAGAGAGGGCCCCCCCGCAGCTCTCCGGTGCCCTCCGCTGTTTACCGGAGCCGTTGACATCGGGTCTGTTCCCTGCTTGGGTATGGAGACGATTGAGGGGAATATGGCCTCCACCCATCTCCATATCATTGCATGGCGGAAGCAACGTCAAAGCATGACTTCCGCCCAATTCTCTTAAAGGGACATTTAAAAAAAATGTATTGCATTTTAGTCTAAATATGAGATCTGAGGTCTTTTTGACCTCAAGATCTCATTTTTAAGAGGACCTGTCATTCCTTTTTCTATTACAAGGGATGTTTACATTAGGAATAAAAGTGACCCAACTTTGTAAAAAAAAAAGTAAAATAAATAAGAGAAAATAAATACATTTTTAAAGCACCCCAATGCGACTAGCTGGCACACAGAAGAAAACGCATACGTGAGCAGCGCCCGCATATGAAAATGGAGTTCAAACCACACGTGTGAGATATCGTTAGAGCAAGAAAAACAATTCTAGCCCTAGACCTCCTCTGTAACTGAAAACATGCAACCTGTACAATTTTTTGAATGTCGCCTATGGAGATTTTTAAGGGTAAAAGTTTGCCGCCATTCCACAAGCGGGCGTAACTTTGAAGTGTCACAAGTTGGGTATCAATTTACTCAGCGTAACATTATCTTTCACATTATAAAAAAAGTTGGGCTAACTTTACTGCTGTCTTATTTTTTTAATTAAAATTTTTTTTTTTTTTTTCAAAACAAAGTACGCTTGTAAGACCGCTGCACAAATACGGTTTGATAAAAAGTATTGCAACAACCGCCATTTTATTCTTTAGGGTGTTAGAAAAAAAAATATAATGTTTGTGGTTCTAAATAATTTTTTAGCGAAAAAAAAAAAAAAATTTAACTTGTAAACACCAAATCTCAGAAAGAGGCTTGGTTCTTAAGTGGATAAACCACTGATGGTACTGTGGAAAATGAAGACTTGTTTTAAACGGCACATCCTACTAAATCTGTCACAAATGTTAAATATGAACTTCAGCAAAAACATTTTGTTGTGTGGGAGGCGGAGGTGGGAAAGATTATAAACTTTCGAAGTATAAGTCCCCATTGTGGAGTTATACTCGTATTTCCTTTCCAATGACAGTGGGCACCAGGACAGAAAGTGAGAAAAATCTGCCCAACAGCGTTACATACAATAATAAAAGCAGCAACATTTTCAACATTCCCATAAGATTTTGTGAGTTAGGAATAATCATATGATAATTATAATTACAGAATGAATATATGGCACGTTTGTACACTAAGAAAGAGGTGATCATTGCAGCTATTACATTAGTATGATCTCAGCAATAGTCCGCTGTTGTCCAGGAAAAAGTGAAATTTCTGAAATAACTGAGCACATATATTTGACTTTATTAAAGAAGACACCTGTTTAATTTACAGCAACTACCTTATAGATCATGTGCCCCTACACTTCATCATACTGATGACAGGCATCACAAAAAAAGGAAAGCTTCTACTGCATCAGAAGAACAAAATAGGAGCATGTCTACACACTTGTGACACATTTCAGATATCTCGACATGTTCTTTAAAGTGAAATACATAGATATGCTATGCTATAAGATGTACTTTTGATTAACTAAAAAATTGGTTAGGCTGCATGATTAATTTGGATATAAACATTGCTCAGCAGAAGTGTATCTCAGGTTCTTGCACAGATGTCTATACAAACCGCACCCCAAGGCCACCAAAAGTAGTACATAAACTTTAGGGAATCGGTGCAGCGCTGCAACATCGGTGTTACACCGATTCGGATGGAGCCATTGCCACAAATAATTGTCAATTTTGGCATGCATAATTGTCAATTGTCAAATTGCATGACAAATCGCATCAATGTGAACCTAGGCTGAATTTGCAAAATAAATATATAAACATTACACTTTCAACTGAATGCAAATGTACAAATAATACACATTAAACTGTGTGTAGGTATCAAAACGTCTCCTTGTGCCATGTACACATAAATACAACCCAATAAATTCAATAAAAGTCTTCACATGTAAAGTAAATAATATATAGATAAAATAATTAGATCACTCCAAACGTCTCTAATGAACAACTCCAGTGAAAAAAATCCCACAAATCCTCCAGTACTCCACCTTAAAACAATTATTCACATGTGCTCCGCCTCCAGTATTTTCAGCCTCCCACCTTTTGCTGTGGGCCTATGAAAACATATAGGTCTCAGTAGACTTTCACTCTATAAGGTTAAGCAACTTCCAGCTCTCGTTCAGTCTTTAGATCTCTTGTACCAATACAGGTGTATGCCTCTTAGATCAAAACCAATGATATAATGCTCAAAAAAAGAAAATCACTCCTATTGTGCACGAATCCTCGCTAAAAGTATTTTATTAAAACATTTACTGTATTTATGGACGTATAACACTCACTTGTTTACCCTGAAAATAAAGGGTAAACTGTGCCTATGTGTTATACGCGGGGGCTGTGGAAGTTTTTTTCCTGAAACTTCCCTCTGAACCACTCAACGACCGCCGCATGTAGATATATACGTCAGCAGAATGGCACGGACAGGCACATCAATGTACCTGTACATGCCTGCCTTGACGTGGGTTGAGGGTCCGATCGGGACCCCCCCGGTACATGCGGCGGTCCGGTTTGCTGTGGGATCCGGGATGAGGGGGTGGCTGTTTGTTTCTGGCCACCCCCTCTCGATCGCTCCCAGGGAATCATCTTCAGCCTCTGCCTGTGAAATGTAAACACAGGCAGAGGAAGTGATGTCATCTCTCCTCCTGCGGGTCTTTTCGTCCGGCAAGAGGAGAGAAGACATCACAAGTAAGTTGCACCAACAGCACACTGACACACAGTACACATAGGCACATTTAGCCACCCCCCGATCACCCCCCCAGCCCCCTGTCACAGTGTCACTGATTGCAGTGATCATTTATTTACTGATCACTGCATTTAGTGTCAGTTGTGACAGTTAAAAGTTGCAGGGCAGTTAGTCTTAGGCCCCTTTAGATTCAGGGTAGCCCCCTACCCCCCTATAAAGGTTTAACCCCTTGATCACCCCCCTAGTTAATTCTTTCACCCCCTATTGCCAGCGTCACTAAGCGATCGTTTTTCTGATCGCTGTATTAGTGTCGCTGGTGCCGCTAGGTAGCTAGTTATTTTTTGAGGTTCGCCGCCGGGTTTTTATAGCGTTAGGTACCCCCATACATTTTTTAAATAAAGGTTTTAACCCCTGATTGCCCCTAGATTTAACCCTTTCACCAGTGATCACCATATAAGTGTCACTGGTTACACTGGTTAGCCAGTTAGTTATTTTGTTATTTAGGTTCGCCGCAAGGTTTTTATAAAGCGTCAGGTACCCCCATATATTACCTAACAAAGGTTTTAACCCCCTGATTACCCCCTAGTTAACCCTTTCACCAGTGATCACCGCATGAGTGTTACGGTTGACACTGGTTAGTTATTTTGCTGTTTATAGCATCAGGGCACCCGCCGTATATAACCCAATAAAGGTTTAACCCCCCTGATTGCCCGGCGGGTGATATCAATTACATTTTAGCGTCAGTTAGGGTCTGCGTCGCCCCAGGTTAGTGCCAGTAAGGCTTGCCCGTGGAAAAGTCTGACTATGTGTACGCGGCATAACTTTTTTGCGGGAGGATGCCCTCATGCTTCGACATATATAAATGGTACATATGCCCATCATTAGAAGTGGGTGGATAAAGGGAGGTATTCTAATGGTGGGCATACCCACCGATCAATCTTTTTTTTCGTTCAGCCAACAGGCTGCATGAAAAAAAGATTACAATACATGTCCAACAAGAACCATCAATGTACTGGTATGTTGCTGGACTTTGAATGGTTATACCAGAATGATGCCTGCAGGTTTACATATCATCTTAGTATCATTCTTTTCAGCCAGCGGTTGGCTTTCATATAAAAGCAGTCCTAGTGGCAAATTAGCCTCTAGACTGCTTTTACATTCAGTGGTAGGGAATGTCCCCCCCCCAAATATAAACAGCGCCATTGGGAAATTGGGAAAGCATTTTATTACACCGATCTTAGTGTGGTCAGATACTTTGAGGGCAGAGGAAAGATCTAGGGTCTAATAGACCCAATTAAAAAAAAAAGAGTACCTGTCACTAACTATTGCTATCATAAGGAATATTTACATTCCTTGAGATAACAATAAAAATGGTAAAAAGATAAATACAATGGAAGGAACAGTTTACAAATAAATTAAAAAAAGTGAAATAAATATATATATAAAAAAAAAATCATCCCTGTCACCCCCTGCTCTTGCGCAAAGGTGAACGCAAGCGTCGGTCTGGAGTCATATTTAAACAGCAATTGTACCATGCATATAAGGTATTACCGCGAAGGGCAGATCAAGGGCAGTAATTTTAGCAGTAGACCTCCTCTGTAAATCTAATGTGGTAACCTGTAAAGGCTTTTAAAGGCTTTTAAAAATGTATGTAATTTGTCGCCACTGCGCGTTTGTGCACAGTTTTAAAGTATGTCGTGTTTGGTATCCATGTACTCGGCCTAAGATCATCTTTTTTATTTCATCAATAATTTGGGCAATATAGTGTGTTTTAGTGCTTTAACCACTTTAGCCCCGGGCCTGTTTTTCAGATTCGGTGTTTACGAGACTAAAACATTTTTTTTTGCTATAAAATTACTTAAAACCCCCAAACATTATATATATTTTTTTCCTAACACTCTAGAGAATAAAATGGCAGTCATTGCAATACTTTTTGTTACACCGTATTTGCGCAGCGGTCTTACAAGCGCACTTTTTTTGGAAAAAATTCACTTTTTTAAATAAAAAAATAAGACAACAATAAATTTGGCCCAATTTTTTTACATATTGTGAAAGATAATGTTACGCCGAGTAAAATGACACCCAACATGTCACGCTTAAAAATTGCGCCCGCTCGTGGCATGGCGTCAAACTTTTACCCTTAAAAATCTCGATAGGCGATGTTTAAAAAATTCTACAGGTTGCATTTTTTGAGATACAGAGGAGGTCTAGGGCTAGAATTATTGCTCTCGCTCTAACGATCGCGGCGATACCTCACTTGTGTGGTTTGAACACCGTTTTCATATGCGGGCGCTACTCGCGTATGCGTTCGCTTCTGCGCGCGAGCTCGTCGGGACGGGGCGATTTAAAAAAATTTTTTTTTTGTTTTCGGATTTATTTGTATTAATTTTACCAATTTTTAACACTAAAATAAAAAAATAAAAAAATTATCACTTTTATTCCTATTACAAGAAATGTAAACATCCCTTGTAATAGAAAAAAGCATGACAGGTCCTCTTAAATATGAGATCTGGGGTCAAAAAGACCTCAGATCTCATATTTAGGCTAAAATGCAAAAAAAAAAAAAAAAAATTTTAAATGTCATTTTTCAAATGACATTTAAAAAAAAATGTCTCTTTAAGACGCTGTTTGGAACTGACGTTTGACGTCACTTCCGCCCAGCAGAGCTACGGGGATGGACGAGGGAAATTTTTTCCCTCACTCGCATCCCCGCTGACCAGACGAGCGCACCCGATCGCCTCCGCCGCTACCGACGGCTCCGGTAAGCGGCGGAGAGCGCGGGAGCGCAGCGGGAGGGGGGGGACGCTTGTCCGCTACCGATAACGGCGATCTCGCGGCGATTCCGCCGCGGAGACCGCCATTATCATTTACCCGACCGCCCACAGAAGAGATGGATATCTCGGTTGTGGCAGCAGCTGCTGCCGTTACCGAGATATCCATCCTCAAAGTGCCGACGTATACCTGCGGTGGGCGGTCGGGAAGTGGTTAAAATAAAAAAGTGTATTTTTTTCCCCAAAAAAGTGTTTGAAAAATCGCTGCGCAAATGCTGTGTGGAAAAAAAAATGCAACACCCACCATTTTAATCTGTAGGGCCTTTGCTTTAAAAAATATATATAATGTTTGGGGGTTCAACTAATATGTTTTTTTATGTAAACGAACAGTGTCAGAAAGGGCTTTGTCTTCAAGTGGGTGATGTATGACATAAGCTTCTAGATGTTGTGCATAAAATGCCAGGACAATTCAAAACACCCCCAAATGACCCCATTTTGGAATGTAGACACCCCAAGCTATTTGCTGAGAGGCATGTCGAGTCGATGGAATATTTTATATTTTGACACAAGTTGCGGGAAAAATATATATATATTTTTTTTGCGCAAAGTTGTCACTAAATTATATATTGCTCAAACATGCCATGGGCATATGTGGTATTACACCCCAAAGTACGGGGATACCAAGGGTTTCTAAGGGTGTACATTTTTGATTTTACTCCTCACTACCTATCACAGTTTCGGAGGCCATGGAATGCTCAGATGCCACAAACCCCCCCCCCAAATGACCCCATTTTGGAAAGTAGACACCCCAAGCTATTTGCTGAGAGGTATGGTGAGTATTTTGCAGATCTCGCTTTTTGTCACAAAGTTTTGAAAATTTAAAAAAGAAAAAAAAAATCTTTCTTCATTTTTAAAAACAAATGAGTGCTGTAAAATACTCACTATGCCTATCAGCAAATAGCTTGGGGTGTCTACTTTCCAAAATGGGGTCATTTGGGGGGGGCTTATGCTATTTTGGCATTTTATGGGCTTCGAAACTGTGATAAGTAGTGAGGAGTGAAATCAAAAATGTATGCCCTTAGAAATCTTGAAGGTGGTGCTTGGTTTTCGGGGTCCCATATGCGGCTAGGCTCCCAAAAAGTCCCACACATGTGGTATCCCCGTTCTCAGGAGAAGCAGCAGAATGTATTTTGGGGTGCAATTCCACATATAACCATGGCATGTGTGAGCAATATATCATTTAGTGACAACTTGTGCAAAAATTTTAATTTTCCAGCAACTTGTGTCAAAATTTAAAATATTCCATGGACTCGACATGCCTCTCAGCAAATAGCTTGGGGTGTCTACTTTCCAAAATGAGGTCATTTAGGGGGGTTTTGTGCTATTTTGGCATTTTATGGCCTTCGAAACTGTGGTTTTTGGGGCTCCATACGCCCCCGTATGGAGAATGTATTTTGGGGTGCAATTCCACATATAACCATGGCATGTGTGAGTAATATATCATTTAGTAAAAACTTTTTGTAAACATTTTTTTTTTTTTGTCATTCAATCACTTGGGACAAAAAAATAAAATAGTCAATGGACTCATCATGCCTCTCAGCAGTTTCCTTGGGGTGTCTACTTTCCAAAATGGAGTCATTTGGGCGGGGTTTGTATTGCCCTGCCATTTTAGCACCTCAAGAAATGAGATCGGCAGTCATAAATTAAAAGCTGTGTAATTTCCAGAAAATGTACCCTAGTTTGTAGACGCTATAACTTTTGCGAAAACCAATAAATATATACGCTTATTGCGATTTTTTTTTACTAAAGACATGTGGCTGAATACATTTTGGCCTAAATGTTTGACTAAAATGTAGTTTATTCGATTCTTCTTATAACAAAAAGTAGAAAATATCATTTTTTTTCAAAATGTTCGGTCTTTTTCCGTTTATATCACAAAAAATAAAAATCAGAGGCAATCAAATACCATCAAAATGAAGCTCTATTTGTGGGAAGAAAAGGGCGCACATTTCGTTTTGGTACATCATTGCATGACCGAAATTACCAGTTAAAGCAGCGTAGTGCCAAATTGTAAAAACACCTTGGGTCCTTTAGCTGCATAAAGGTCCGGGTCCTAAGTGGTTAAAGTTAGGATGCGTGTTATACGCCGATAAATACTGTATATATTGCCCTTAGATTCATTTGTATACACACCAGCCCTTGAAATTATGTTCAGTACATGGGCGTCATTCCTGCACTGTAAACATATCTTTCCAAATGTGATGTCATCCGGCTCCACCATATCATCATTGATCATAAGGGGATCAAATTACATTTCAGCAAGTGCATCAAGGTGTTCAGCCAGGTTCAAAGTGTACAACTAACAAATCTCTCTTTTTTTTTTTGCTAATGAAAGTGGGAAAAGGTTGAAACCTTTGCAGGAAAAATTCACTATATCTATTTGTCCTGATGACTCTTGTGATGTGAAATCAAAAATCTTAAAGTTGTCACTACAACCGGGTACACCTTGAAACTAGGACACCTATTTTATTGAACTAGGAGGGAATTTTCCCTTTACTTGAGAGCTTTTGTCTCACTTTCTGTTGTTTTTCCATTACAAGACATGAGGCAAAATCTCCCCAATATGACACTGACTGCAAAAGAAAAGAAAAAAAAATTATGAGGGTTTTGATTGTACCCTACTCTGTGGAAAATTTGGGCCAATAAAAATGAATTATATAATTGAGCCTGTCACTAGCATTACCAGGGAAGTCTTTGTTTTTTTAAACCCCACATAACCTTTTTACTTCTTGAACCTGCAAGTAACAGGACAAGTTATCTAGAAAATGTTGCAATGGTTAAGCCAAACCATTGAACACTGATGGGACACCATCTTTTATTTATATAGTTAAAACCTTTATTATAAAATGAATAAATACGGTTGTGGTAACTGATTATTATTTTTTTATACATTTTTTTTGCAATAAGCCATTTAGGCTCGGTTCACATATGTCTGTGTCTCTATTAGGAAGTTGTTCACTCATGTGTTTCATTGGGATAACATATCCCTAAAGGGGACATAAGCAGCATTAACAATATTGTATGTAACTTTGGTGTTTTCAGTAAAAGAGAAAGAAAATAAAGTTAAGCATTCTGGTTTAATGTGCAATGTATGGTGACAGTCCCCACCTCACTGAAATACTTCCTATTTAATCAGTGAGACGGAACAAATGAATTAAACTACATTTCTCCTGAATGGTTTATGAAAATATTGATTGTCAGCCCAGTCTAAGAACTGGTGATCTTAAGGAAGTAAAGACCACTGACTAATAATATGAAGAAAAGGGGTGAGGTTGGAGGAGTAGAGCTCTCTCTAAGGGGGAGATTTACTAAAACTGGAGCATGCAGCATCCAGTGCAGCCGTGCATGGCAGCCAATCAGCTTCCAAGTTTTATTGTCAAAGCTTTACTGAACAAGCTGAATTTATAAGCTGATTGGTTGCTATGCACAGCTGCCCCAGATACTGTGTTAACCAGTTTTAGTAAATCTCACCCTAAGTGCTGCAAGTATAGGGATGCCAGTGCAGCAGACGTATAATGACCGGTTTGTGTATTGTTTCCAAGATTATACAAAGGAGGCAGGAAAGAAACAGGGTTTCCGCGTTACAAGTTAAACAATTGGAAACCATACTTCTATTGTGGGAATATTGGTGGAAAGAGGTTTCAGTTTATGTACACCCTTCAAAATCTGTAAAAACTGATACAACTCATAATGAGGTTTCCATGGCAGAAGCTGCACAGATAACCATTATAAAAAGCACACCCTTATGAAGGGAATTAGAAGTCTACGTGTGGGCAGCATCTCTTGACACCCTTCATTTTCTCAATATCATAAGTTTTGGTTTATTTAGAAAACAATCCTTTCATTGCTAATAATAATTTCTCTTAAATGCAAATAATTATTAATGCATTCAGAAGAATGTTAACTTTTTGTGAGAGGTAATCAAATTTTAAACAAGGGTGGTAAATCAGCTAGCAGGAACACTTTTTAGAATATTCTAAAGAAATGTGTAATTAGACAGAAAACCTAAGTACATTTAATAATGATGGGTCATTCTAAAAGTGTTGCATAGCACAAATAAAATAAAAAATGATACAACAAAAATAATTGATGGTAATATTGGGGACAATTGTAAGCACAGTATTACATCTGGATAAACCTTTTGATTGTCAGAACCAATACAACTCTGTTCAATGACCAAAAACAACAGCATTTATAAATCTTTTCTATCACAGGGATTTTGTTCTGATTTCTTCTGTGGCTGGTAGCATTAGCACCCTGCCCTGAAATGTTAAGTGGTAATTTTCTGAAGTTCATTCATACTGGCAAGGGTCAGTTTCCTTATTCTATTTTGATGCTTCAGGGAAAAAATGTTCCTGTAACACATCCTTTCCATCTGAGCTTAGTTATTTGTACATCCAATTCAACAAGGACTCATTTTTTTAACCATAACTCTTTTTTTATTTTATTTTTGTAGAATATCTTATTGTTCCATCACATCATACTATAATTAAGTATACATTTTAACTGGGTTTCATTTACAGGAGACAACTATTGTAGGTTGTTCACTCAGAAAGGCAATCTTAACTGATCTTGGTAAATGTGGTGAAAATTTAATTTGCAAAGAATACCCATTTGAATGCAAGGAAACAAAATGGATTTTTGCTTCTAAATGATTAGATTCTATAAGTAAACAGAACTTTGTCTAATTTATTAAGCAAAGGCAAAACTTTTTGCAGAATTAAAATTCCCATGCAAAGTGAACAGCGCCTTTGCTTTTAGTAAATCAACTCCATTATATCTAAATATTTTACATGTATTAAATTAAATAATGTTTTGGCAAAAGCTGTTTAGAGGTGGCCTGTTTTCAACTAAAGAGAACAAAACACTGTTTATTCTGCCTCAAGCAGATGTGTGGGGTCTCCCAATAGCTTTTTTTTTTAATTACACAAACCAAAAACACCATCTAGAACTCAATCCCAAACAGCAGGACTATGGTGGGCAATGATTTTAACTATGCATCCCTCCTTGGACTGGGTGGTCCTTCCAAACATTACAAAAATATACACAAAAAGGGCGCAAATGCCTAGTGCATTACCATAAAACTAATTTATTGAAAGCATGTAACAGTGTTGTACTCACAAAGTAGGAATAAAATCAAGCTTGTCATATACAATGCTCTAACTGGTGAGGCTGGTGAGTCTATGGCCACACAGAGGTGCTTTTTTTAATTCCTAGGTGCAGATGATAATTGAGAATTCTACATATAGGGACTTTTATTGATTACTGTTTTTGGACAGGATATAGGTGTATATATTCTAAATGTTTTAAAGCTCACTTACCATTGACTTTTTCACCAATCACTCTTTTCCCAATATGGGTAGGCTGAAGGTGTCTAGTGTTGTCTTTTGGTGCCAGTACATGATGGGAAACATTGATCTAATTTATTATATATATATATATATTTATGGAAATGGCCACCTTTTTTGCAACCTAAGCACACAGTATGTACAAACTATCATGGTTCGACAAGCATTATCATAAATATGTTTTTTGTTCTACTGCATCTCAAAGCTGACATTAACATTACTTTATAACGTATATGACACACTGACTAATAAAATATATACTGTTTTCTTGTCTTGAAAACAAGTGTTATTTTTTTCCAAGTACACTTTTCTTTACTTTGTAGCAGTTGATGCAACATTTATATTGTAACAAGCTTAGCACATTTCTTCAAAATGTCATAAGTAATAGATTTCTTTAAAAAGAAATACATAAAATTTCATTATTTAGAACAACAGCTCTGTAGGAGTGAGACCTAAATGTTGAAATAATTAATTGGGATTGTAGAACTTTCACAGCTATGTTCTAATGAGCTAATAAAAGTTAGACAATTTGAAAGTAAGCTAGAAAACAGTTCCAAATTAAGTTTTTAACCTTGGAAAAAGGACACTTGGTTTTTGTATAATAAAACAATAAATGATATTTACAACACTGATGTCATATTTCCCTTATGACAAAGGAACATTTATTAGCATAATTGCACATATAATTTGTTTAAAATTTTAACACAAATGTAAATTGACAGCACATACATTTTGCTTCCTCAAGCATTCCTTGGGCTGGAATCAATTAACGATGAAGTTAATTGAAAACAATAAAATTGCTAATTGAGCCAAATTATTTGTGGTAATTTTATAAGATGAATAAAATGTGACTTAAATGAATTTAAGTCCTTTGAACCTACAGTCAATTATTTAATTAAATATGATGAGCTGAGTTTAAACTAACATTCTCTCACATATTCTCTCACATATTCATTTTGTTTACATAAACTTTTAATCCACGTTAGGTGGAGATTTATATATTAACCATTTTCAGTTCTATACATGGGTATATTTCACAATTAAACTCCTTATCTGAAAATATAGTTTTGGGTAGTTGTGAGGCAAATTGTATACATAATGTGTGCAGTTAGAGCTACCTAAGAAAATGCCATTGTGAAGGTTACTCATTGATCTTCCTTCACGGTTCCTATCAAGGTATAAAAAGTGCATGCATCCTTTAGTGCAAGTAAAAGGGCTGGTATCTGCTGGTATGACATTTTAGCAACCAGCAAGATTCTAACTCATTGAATATAGAGGCTCCAAAGCAAAGGTGTCTTAACTTTGTGGGTTTTAGACTTACAGATATCAGTCTGAATTTCCTTTAACATTGGCCAGATGTTTCAAATATAATGGACCTCCAACCTTTCCCTAAAATTGGAAGTATGTCTCAAAACAACAGCCTAATGCTAACGAACACAGGGCTCTTCTGCAGTGACCTGGCACAGAGGAGATGGAAGGATGTTCTGTGGTTATATGTAATTGATGGTGCTGGGGTTAGGTGTAATTTACATTATACAAATAAGACATTTAATGAGGAAAGCAAATTACTTCTCTACTACAACTCGAGTAATGGGCTATGAATGAGTCTTTTGGGCATTCACTACAGTAGTGCAGATTGGGATGAAATAATTAATTGATTCACAGGAAATAATGCAATACGTCTTGTTGACTGGGGCAAGTAAATTGTCTCAGCATCTTTCTCAAATCTCTTTAGGCCCTGAAGCTGCAGGAGAGCCAGATGACTATCACTAAATAAGGGAAAGCCTGCTGAATTATTTTGAACATGCTAAAAAGGACCAAGGGAGTAGATCAGGTTAACTGCCAGTGGTATAAGCTTTCTGTCTTGTGTGAGGTCTTTTATTGTCTAGGTAGCAAAATCATTGATGATGATCAGTCTCCAGATCCAAAAAATATCTATGGGGAAGTCATACAGTGTCTTTTGCTGGCATTATATACTGATTAGGCTCACAATGTAGGATAGATAAGAAGTTTGTTCTGCAGTAAGTCATGTGGGTGTACTGAGACATCCTTTATATGATCTTGCACAAAGCTTCTTTTTGCTGATTTTAGCTAAATAAAAGTTATGTGATAAAGAAACTCTGTCAGAAATAGTCCATACA
This sequence comes from Rana kukunoris, assembly GCA_029574335.1. NCBI lineage: Eukaryota > Metazoa > Chordata > Amphibia > Anura > Ranidae > Rana > Rana kukunoris. The sequence continues at coordinate 197,389,354 of CM056052.1, read as the reverse complement.
GTACATTCATCACAAAACCTTTAATACAATTCATCTTTACCTTGGTAATACTGGCCTAAAATGGAAAAAGTAGACTTTGCATCATCTTGAAACAGCATCAGAAATACTGAGAAATATCAGTATCGCTCTATAACTATTATCGAATATCGTGGAACATTTACTTTTCTTAATGGTGTATTTTTTAGGGGGAAATTCTGTTTGCAATGACTAGGGATCAGCAGATAGTTTGGCCAGAACCTCTGGGAGCTGTCATTACTTTCAGGGTCAGATATGTGCACAGGTTCATCTGGTTTTTAATTGTATCTTAATTAATGATAGTTAAAGTGAAGTTCCACCCAAGAGTTTCCTCCCCTTCCTCTGGTGCCACATTTTGTCTTTGACAGGTATCCTGTCCCCACTTCCGGAAGTCTGGACCATGGCGCATTACGTCAGCTCCTCCTCCTCCCTCCTCCTTTCCCCGCCGATGGGCCAGTAAGAGAGTGCAGCAGTGCTTGTGCATGCACAGTAGGGACCCAAAAATGTTTTTGTTTAAGGATCCCAATTAAACACCATATCAGATTCAACATACCAGGTGTGCATTTTATTAGGGACTTTGCACATTTTTATCATTGTTGGTGTAGCATGTGTTACAGAAAATGTGACATTTACAAAAAAAACGGTTCCGTTTAAATTTCCAGCAACTTACAACATTACATTTAATTGCTTGCTTCTTTAACAAAAAAAAGAAAAACACCCACACTCCTCCACCTGATGGTTTCAAAACGGTATGGTGTTGCAAAGGTAAGGAGTATAAGAAGTGTCCTTCTGTGGGGCTGCATGAGTGCTGCTGGTGTTGGGGAGCTGCATTTCATTGATGGTATCATGAATTTACAGTTATACTGTATTCATATTGAAAGAGAAGATGCTACCAACACTCCATGCCTTTAAAGGGGTTGTAAAGGTTTGTCTTTTATTTTCTAAATTGGTTCCTTTAAGCTAGTGCATTGTTGGTTCTCTTACCTTTTCCTTTGATATCCCTTCTAAATGTTTTTTTCTTTGTCTGAATTTCTCACTTCCTGTTTCTCCTCGGTAAGCTTTCCACCTTCATCTGAGCGGTAGAAAGTAATTTAGAACAGCTTACTGAACACTTTACTGAGGAGGAACAGGAAGTGAGAAATTCAAACAAAGAAAACAAATACAAAAAACATTTAGGCCGTGTACACACGATCAGACTGGTCTGATGAGACTGGTCCGACGGACCATTTTCATCGGACCAGGCTGAAGTGGTCTGATGGTCTGATGTGTGTACACACCATCGGACCAAAAATCCAATCAGACCAGAACGCAGTGACGTAGAATACACCGACGTGCTGAAAAAAAGGAAGTTCAATGCTTCCAAGCATGCGTTGACATGATTCTGAGCATGCGCACGTTTTTGGTCCGAATCTAATCTGTACGTCGGACAGATTTTAAAGCAAGTTTTAAAACTTTCGTCTGACGGACAACTGTCCGATGGGCCGTACACACCATCGAATTAGTCCGATGAAACTGGTCTGCAGACCAGTTTCATCAGACCGGTCTGATGAAACTGGTCCGACGGACCGTTTTCATCGGACCAGGCTGAAGTGGTCTGATGGTCTGATGTGTGTACACACCATCGGACCAAAAATCCGATCAGACCAGAACACGGTAACGTAGAACACAACAACGTGCTGAAAAAACAAAGTTCAATGCTTCCAAGCATGTGTCGACTTGATTCTGAGCATGCACAGGTTTTTTGGTCCGATGCTTTTGCGTACTAACCATCGAACCTGTCCGACGGACAGGTGTCCGTCAGACAGATTTTAAAGCAGGTTTTAAAACTTTGGTCCGACAGACAACGGTCCGATGAGCCGTACACACCATCGAACTGGTCCTCCAGACCAGTTTCATCGGACCGGTCTGATCGTGTGTATGCGGCCCTAGAAGGGAAATGGAAGGTAAAGGTAAGTGAACCAACAATGCACTAGCTTAAAGAAACCAATTTAGAAAATAAAAAAACAAACCTTTACAACCTCTTTAATCATTGTGCACGTTTTGAACATGATAATGATCCAAAACACACATCTAATGCCACTGTTGCATTTATGAAGAAGAGTGAAAGAGTTAAAGTGATTCCGTGGCCAAGTATGTCTCCTGATCTGAACCTAATCGAACATCCATTGGGAAATCTGAAGAGACAAGTTTAGCATCACTCTCCATGCAGCATCCAGGCTCTAAAAGAGGTCGTTCTTGAAGAATGGAAAAAGAAAGATGTTGTAATATGTTTCCTACTTGTTCATTCCATGCCTAGAAGACTGCTTAGAAGACTTGGTGCTGTCCTTACAAATCATGGAGGTCATACAAAATACTAGATGTGGTAGTTTTTTTTGTGGGGTGTATTCATTTTTGCATCAACTAACTTTCAAAGGGGGGATATATTATCTTGAGCACAGTACCTGCTCTGTGCAATGGTTTTGTCCATTCACAGATCGCAGCTTGGCCCCACCACCACTCTCTCCTCATTGGCTCACTGTCTGTGATTGAGAGCAGCAGGAGCCAATGGCTCAATGTTTTGTAAACCTACCCCTGTGAGATGTGGAAAAAGCAAGTAAAGCACGTAAGGGAATGGTCTTATCAGAAAAAAACAGGTCAAGGAATATTGAAGTATTTTAACCAGAAGTATGTTGTGATCATCAAATTGCACAAGTAGCCAATGACATTTCCATATTGGTAAAAAAAAAAAAAAGTTTCCACTGTTATTTTTTATTTTTTAATTATTTTAATTTTGTTGAATTCACATCAGGTTAGAGCCACAGAGCATAGTATGAAATACACTTGACCAATTATAAGTACACAATCCACATACTTCTTTTGGGTACCTATACTTAATGTGCCAAATGTTATGATGAGTCAATCTGCTAAATCTGGGTTTGACTTGAACCGCATTAAAAATGAGGGTGAATTTTGATGGTTACCTTTGGTTGCAAGCTCTTGCAACAAAAGTAGCATGGGAAACCCCAACACTTCTCCCCAGTGTAGTTTAGTTTGTTTAAGGTGTAGTTTGTTGTTACTTGAGGTGTTTCAAACAATAGGTGTGAAAAAGGTGTGAAAATAACACATTGAAAACTGTACATAATATACTGTGGAGAGTTCCTACAGTAAATGGTAAATTTAATGCTTCTCGAATCAGTACCTCAGTGAAAGTGTTAACTTTTTCAAATGTAACCGCCTCTCTCTCCCCATGCTGGATGGAAATGGAAAAACCTCTAGGTTTTAGATAGATAATATGCGTACCTTTTTATGGCTTCCTTTATCATTGCTTCATCCTCATTTCAGACAGATTTGGGAGAGTATTAAGTATCCCATATCTAACAAGAAGATGATCCTGCACTGTGCTGCTCGGTATTCCCAGGGAACTGCAGGAGCAAGAAGTCACCGCCTACACCAGGGGTCTCCAAACTATTTCCCTCCAGTTGTTCAGAAACTACAATTTCCATCATGCCTAGACATGTCTGTGAATGTCAGAGTTTTACAATGTTTTATGGGATGTGTAGTTCTGCAACAGCTGGAGGGCCGTAGTTTGGAGATCCGTGGCCTACATTATGGTTGTCTGGAAAATTTCCTGCTCATAGGCTCAAGTCACTAAATCATCACACATATACAATTTGCCATAATAATTTTTTTCAGTCATTTGTACTACTATTTATAACTTTCATTGGCTGGCAAAGTTGAAAATAACTGTCTCCATTGCAAATAACAATGATTGCAGCTTCATATGATTATCTGCTTGATATCCTCATGTGTACCAAGCAGAAGATTCCCCCTAGAAGTCTAAGGGAGGTATTCTCACACACACATGCGAACAGCTAGAAGATATAGGGCTTCAAATAGTAGATCTTTTAATTGCTAACCCATAAAAACTAGACCATAAATGACTGAAATGTTTGTCTGAATTGAGCTCCACCACTGAAAATGGAACTCCTGTGATGCATACATGAATCATCATCCGTGCACCTGGCTGTATCTCAGGATCTGAGGTATATGGAAGAAGTTGTTTGGTGGAAAAGACTTTGCATGTCTCTTGCAAAAAAAAAAAACCTCTAATTTAAATATTACATTTTAGGGGTTTAGTTCAGCTTTTAAATGCACCCAATGTTTTCCCTTAAGCACCAGCCCACTAATACAAGTAGCACTACTTACAAAACTTTTAAGATTCTCATAGTTACACATAAACTCACAAATGTGATTATTATGGTTTTAAGAATTATCAACACATTAAGCATAAATGTACAAAGAGCAAATGCCTTTTATGGATATGTGTTGTAGTAGTTGTAACAAGTGCATTCTATTCTTGTATGTGCATTATAATTCTTTTATTCCCCTGAATATGCTTTCAAAATCTGTTTTGCTGATCTAAAACAAAAAAGGCAATTTAAAACATTAAAAAAATGCACAGTCAAAATGTAGTTTATTATAGTCATTCAGAAACTCCAAGTGTTAGGAGCACTCAGGAATAACTATCTTCTGCTTCATAAACATTTACGACAAAACAGACATTTACTTCTTCATACATTCAGCGGAAGCAGGTTATAACTAAAGTAAAAATATTGTACTGCAGGTAATATTATTTTGTTGGCAAGTGAGACCAAGCAACTGCAAAGAACAACCTTCAGATACTGAAGAAATAGCTGAACACTTTGTTTTCATTGATTCATATTCATCAATATATATAAAATCCATTATCCTATTGTGAGCAAGATTTAAAAAGCTTTAAAATTAAAGTGAGAAAGTACAGAAACTCCCTTGAAGGGCTATTTATAAAAACTTGAGAAGAAAGAAAGAAGGCTGATGCCTATAGTAACCAACCAGACATTTGATCCTTACTAAATTTAATAAAAGAAACCTAAGTGCTCACCAAGGGCAATATCTTTAGGTTCTATTTTCTTCAATCACTGTGTAATTTTTTATTTTACTATATCTCTCAGCTTAATTTTCATAGAATGCCAATAAGTTTGTGAGATGTACTGGTTGCTAACAATTTGAACATAGTCATATCTCATGAATGTGTTAAAGTGTGTATTTGTATTTGTTTTTTTAAAAGAGAAGACGCCTCTCATATACACATAATGTATATCGACAAAGATTTGAAAGTCTAGCTTCCTCCAAAATGTAGCTAAAAAAAATAAAATAAATGTATGTGTGTGTATTCTGTATAATTTTGTTTATACTGAGTCAAAAATGAAATATTACATTTTAATATATTGTATTTTTATTTTAAGCCAGCAGGTGGATCTTTATTTCATGTGTTTTCCTTTTTCTTTCTACCGCCTGTTGTAAAAAGATTTTTGATTACAGAATGCAATAGTTATATCTGACATTTACACACAAAAGTGAATGCACCAGAGCAGTAAAAGATCCCTCAGCAGGCATTCCCATCCAAGTTTTCAGTCAGGCAAATCAAGCCTTAAGGCAGGCGGATTATCTTGGGCTGTCTCTTTAGCTTATGGGTTCAATAAATCCTTTATTATGTATAAAATGTGTATGTGTAAAATAAAGATAAGTGGCCATACCGATGTCAAAGCCCACCATGAGCAACGACATACAGGTATTGAGTGCATGTAGCTAGTGAGTAGCTACCAAAAGGCTGCAGTATTTCAGCAGCACTAAAACAGGATGGCAATAGCTGAACCATACTTTTTAAAAGAAAAACAAAACTTTAAAGACAAAGTCTCACTACACATTTACAAATCATGCACATAGCAATGGGAAGGATATCTAATTAGCTAGATTGACAGCACCTGCTTCATGCACCATGGACTTCACTTGCTATGCAGCAGGCATAGTCTTTAAGTTCCAGTGTTCAATCCCCTTTGTTTCTTTATTGGTCACTATGATGCAGACAGTCAGGCTGTGCAGCATCATTGGTTGATAGGAATCAGGTGCCCAGGTTGCACAGTCTCTTATGGTTCCATGGTGCTGCTGGAGAGCAAATATGCACCATAACAACAACAAAGGATAATCCGGGGCCTGAAAGCCTGTGTCCTAGTAACCCAAGATTCTGGGCCACTTAGCAACCAAAGATGCTGGGCCACCTGTGTACTCATTCAGCAGGATACAAGTGTCCTCTTGCTGACATGCCCCCTTTCCCAAGTGTGCTCACTGAACAGGGGCAGTGACAGCAAAGCTCTGCATGAACTCAACATTAGTAACACCCACAAATTAGGCTTAAGTACAGGAGCAAAGAAGCTGTAAAGCAAGTAATAAAGAAGAGATGTTCACCACTTTTCAATATCCTTTCAGAATTTTACAGAGTATAAGAATGTATGGACCTGTGATTAAGTTTTTAATGCTCATGAGAATTTTTCTTAAAGTGCCGGTTCACACAGGGGCAGTATAAAATGTCGTCAGACTCTGAAGCTGCCCCTTAAAAGGACGACTTCAGCACGGCTTGCAAAATGACTTCTGTATAGAGTCAATGCCAGCCGCTCTGAAGTCGCCCAAAAGTATTATAGGAACCTTTTTCTAAGTCAGAGTGACTTGAGTCGCTCCTATTAGAATGGTTAAATTGCATGGCATGGAGCGCACCTTGTCAGGTGGCTAAGTTGCCTGACAGGTCACCCCTGTGTGAACCGACACTAAGAGTCAATATTCTATCAGAGATTTGGACACACTGTGAACAAACTTCTTATGCAGTAATATAACACAAACATATAATGTAATATTATATTTCATGGTTCAGTGTTCTGTTCTAACCTGTTCTTATACTTTATTTGTACTTTATGAATTTTAAGTATCAAAAGTAGCTTACTAAAATCTTAGGGTTTTAAAATAAAAGTAATTTAAACACTGACAGCATTCTCTTTTTAATCTTTCAATATATTGTTAACATAAAAAGTTGGGTTTTACAGCCTTAGCACAGCATTTTCAGTCATAACATTAGGAAATTGAACAAGTAATGCACATAAGGAAAATAACAGAGCCTCAGAGGAATTATTAATATGAGCTGTATACAGAGCTGTAAAGCCAGTTAACTTGTACATGGTAAGCTTGTGAGTGAGGCAAGTTATTGCAAACAATTATTATGTTATGAAGGACTTTTTTTTTTCATTTTGGATAAAGTAAGAAAGGATTACAACTGTGGTCAGGTTATTTTTTGCCATCTGTGTCTCATTTGTGAGATTTTCCTTCACTTCCTGCCTCATAAACTCAACATGAAGTGAGAGAATATATTTTCAATGAGAGAACTATCACCTCTTAGGCCCTGTACACACAAGGAGACATGTCCGATGAAATCAGTCCGCGGACCGTTTTCATCGGACATGTCTCCTGGGATATTTTGGTCTGATGTGTGTACACACCATCAGACCAAAATCCCCACGGACAGAGAACGCGGTGACGTAGACGACACCGACATGCTCAAACAAGGAAGTTCTATGCTTCCACGCATGCATCAAATCAATTCGACGCATGCACAGGATTTCTGTCCGATGGTTGGGCGTACTAACCGACGGACAGGTTTCCAGCGGACAAGTTTCTAAGCATGCTTAGAAACTTTTGTCCACTGGAAACCTGTCCGCTAGGCCGTACACACGATCGAACATCTCCACGGAAACTGGTCTGCGGACCAGTTTCAGCGGACATGTCTCCTCGTGTGTACGAGGCCTTAGACATGGCAACAAGTGTAGTCATAGGAACAAGTGTCCTCATTGAATGTCTTTTAATCTTTGAACCCCAGTCACAGTGACATCACCCACCTCCTCCAATCACAAAGCAGAGGCGGGTGACGTCATCAAACACCGTGACCGGAAGTGGAGGTTCCAACATTTTCTCTGTGCCTGATCCTGATCCATAAGCTGATACAATTTGTATATATGTCAACAAATTGTGGGTTTATTTTTTTAATACTACACTATGGGAGTGTGTTAATAATTTTAATTTGAGACATTGAATGTATACAGCAGACCACCGATCCCTTAAGGGTGCAAAGACCTAGTTTGGCGGAGAAACCATTGTGGAAGACAGGAGGAGATCTGGATAATCTGTGTTCTCAAGCGCTTTAGGCTAATGTGATGCAAGTTACAGATAGAAGGTGAGGGCACTGTTTGCAAGGCAGTGGTGGATCAAGTGTGAATTGGTGGTCAGTGGAGAATTTCTCACTGAGAAGAACTGATTATTATTGTTCACCAGTGTCCTGATTTATAGTGGAGGCATCACATAGACTTTATCATATGATATGTATTAATTATACAATTGTATGTGATTCAATATGCATTGAATTGGATACATGATTTTTTAAGTGGATTTTGGTTTAGATATCTTGGTAAGCATGACACTAACTACATTTATTAAATCTTTGATGTATGTGGAAACACATATTGGTGTCAGCAGTTACTAATTAGAGCTATAGGATTATTGTCACTTTTTTCAATACTTTGTAGTTTAAGGCCGCGTACACATGATCAGACATGTCCGATGAAACATGTCCGACGGACCGTTTTCATCGGACCAGGCTGAAGTTTCAGCGGACATGTTCGATCGTGTGTACGCGGCCTAATAGATTGGCTGCGCAGGATTACAAACATATTTGTTTGTATTCTTGATGACTGCCTGTGATAGGTTCATCAGCTGTATTATCTGCTGCATCACTGGATGATTATGGCTGTGAAGTGTGGAAGGAGGGCAGAGGACAGAGAATTTCAACTATGAAAGTCAGATTTAACACTAGAGACACTTTGGATACAAGGTACGGTAAATATCACCCTATTCTGGCATAAAAAATTAATAAAAGTTTTATCTAAACGCATTCTTTAACTATTGAAAAATGGTCATATGTGTTTTGAACTTAAGCCAACTTTAGCAAATTGTACCAAAATTTGCAATTGTCACCCAGAAGGGTTGACTAAGTAAGGCAAGAGGTAGCAATTTGTACACATGGTCTCCAAATAATAACGAAGAATAACGAATAGAGTACCATTTATTCTAAGTGGAACTTAATGCTGGGGGCTTAAAGCCCAGCTTCGGGCTCCTGGTCTATACCATCCTTTGTCTCCCCCCTTTTTTTACCCTTGAAGTAGTACAGCATTAAAAAAAGGTATACTTACCTTTTTTCAGATGTCTTTGGGTGGGTTCAAAGACATTACAGGTCCTCTTTACTGTCGTATCCCTCTGGTGGGGGGAAGATCCTAAATTCTGCAGCAAACATGTGGGGGACATCACTGGAGATTGAGTGGGTATAACAGTAGGAGCATTTTTATATATTTTATTGTTTAGAGATGTAGCATTGTTGGCGGAACATTTCACTGTAACACAAATCCATTGACAAGACACATGTGGGACAACACACATGGAATTAAGCACCATATCACAGAGCAATTGTGTGAATGCACAGATGTCTCCTAAATCGCGGCCGAAATCGAGACTGCCAGCGGGAGTGAAATCGTGCAAATTCAGCCGAACTCGCACTATTTCACTCCCGCAGCCCAGTGTGAACCAGGGCTCAAGCTAAGGTGTTTTTCTTCTGCATTAACAATGTTCTTTATGGAAAGTTACTTCTATGTTTTAAACATATTTATTCAGATAATAAGACATATACATGTATTTAAAGAACTGGATATACATTATTTAAAGATCCGCTAGAAAAGATCACTTTAATTTTTAATTTTTAATTTTCTGGCCGTATGTGGGCTGTTTAATTTCCCAAAGACAACCTCTGTATATGACGCTGAACATGTGCACTCAACTTCTTTGGTCGATCATGGCAAGGCCTATTCTGAGTGGAACCTGTCATGTTAAACCACTATATGTTCTTGGCCACAGTGCTGAAGCTCAGTTTCAGGGTCTTGGCAATCTTCTTATAACCCAGGCCATCTTTATGTAGAGCAACAATTCATTTTTTTCATATCCTCAGAGGGTTCTTTGCCATGAGGTACCATGTTGAACTTCCAGTGACCAGTATGAGAGAGAGAGTGTGTGAGAAAACAACATTTAACACACCTGTTTCCCATTCACACCTGAGACCTTGTAACACTAACGAGTCACATGGGGAAGGAAAATTACTTGGCCCCAATTTAGACATTTTCACTTAAGGGTGTACTCACTTTTGTTGCCAGTGGTTTAAACATTAATGGCTGTGTGTTGAGGTATTTTGAGGGGACAGCACATTTGCACGGTTATACAAGCTTTACACTCACTACTTTACATTGTAGCAAAGTGTCATTTCTTCAGTGTTGTCACATGAAAAAAATATAATAAAATATTTACAAAAATGTGAAGGGGTGAACTCACTTTTGTGAGATACTGTTCATTGAATAAATAATGTCAGCCTGACTTGAACTATATGTAATTTGCCTAATAAATGTCCCTATGTCTGTCTATCTCTTCTCCTATACTCATTTTGGATTATAAAATAAAAAAACACCAATCCAAGTTTGTGTTACCAAATTGCATATAGTAGGCATACACAGGAATTTATATGGTGCCCCAGTCCTGCCCACAATAACAAGAAGAAGCCTACCACCAACTACTTTTAGAATCTAATAGGCAATGCTCATAAAAGGACATATTTAGAGGTAGACAAGTTGCAGACACGCATAACCACATTCTTTCAGAGTGCACCTGTACAGTACAGTATGTATTACTTCTGGTGACACATCGGAATGCATAAGATTTGCAGGTTTTTTATTATGTAGTAAAACAAAAATTAAACAGGAGTTCAGATAATCTAACACATATTGACACACACACTGAGTTTTCTAATAAATGGAAGAATTGCCAGATTGTCAATCTGATCCTGCAGCCTCTTAGACATCATAAGTGTTCACTATTATAATGAATTATAAATGGTTTAATTTGAAATTAGTATTAAATGCAATTTATTCCTCATAATACAGGTGTATTGAAGAACATTATAACACGCAGAAAACCTACTTTATGCTAGTTAATTTGTGTTGGTAGTCAAGAGAATTACATGATATGAATACAGGAAAAGGTAGTATTAAAAAAATGTAATGAATATTAATTTCAACACAAATTAATTTTCACACTAGAAAAGCTGTGATCCGTTTACTAATTCCCATTTTAAATCATTATGACATTATCTCAACAAGACGCATATTGCTATAACTAGCATCACAAGTGAGGATTAATCCAAGTGCCAATAGTGTAACAACTGCAGTGATATTGGCTTTCAGGCTTCTTTCTATTGCTGATACAATCTTTTTTTTCCAGCGTCTCCTAGAGAATGAAGAAACACTATCTTCTACCAAATTAGTCTTACTAAAGCAAGAGGGCAAATCAACCAATAATTAATTCTCTAATGAGCTGTTTCACAGTACCATTTCTTATTGTATACACTTGATAATGTTTACTTTGCTTTAGCTGATTTATTTTTATTTTTTTATTGCTACTGTGTAAGCTGTAAAATCATCTGCAAACTTGAATACCTGGCAGCCCTATGAGTATCTGAACACCAGAATTTTATCATGCTGCTAGCACAGTTATTATATGTCATCTGTATCTCAGCCATACTCAGAACATTCCTATACAATAGACAATGCTTTAAAACATTTAACTACAACTAAAGGCTACTTAAAGACAATTTTAAATTGTACATTGCACCCTACCAGGGTTCTGCTTTAGCTAAGTTATGAATGCTAAGGGGCAGCTCTGCATAGAAACAAATCAGTGTCCTGTTTTTTTTGTCAAAGCTAAATTGAAAAGGGTAAAGTTAGAAGCTGATTGGCTGCCATGCACAGCTGCACCAGATTTTGCACTCTCCAGTTTTAGTAAATCAATCCCTATGTGTTATTACCTAAGTAAATCATTACTTATGTCCTTTCACACTGGGGCAGGAGGCGTGCTGATGGTATAGTGGTGCTATTTTTAGCGGTGCTTTACCGTCGGAATTGCGACAGTATTCAGCCGCTAGTGGTGTGGCTTTAGCCCCCGATAGCGGCCGGAAAAGGGTTAATACTGCCCGCAATGCGCCTCTGCAGAGTTGTTAGTGGAGCCTCCAGCCTCCATGTGATCATTATGTCAAAACTGAAAAAGTCAATAGGGGCCCTGCCTGTTTTTTTTTTTTTTAATAACAGACATGTTATACGTACCTGATCTTTGCAGTGGTTTTGCACAGAGCCGCCCGGATCCTCTTCTTCTTGGGTGCCTCATCAGTGCTCCTGGCCCCTCCTTCCTACCAAGTGTTCCCAGAACAAGCAGCTCGTCATGGGGCACCCAGGCAAGCTTGCTTCCAAGCCGTTGCTGTGTGTGTCCCTTCACACACATAGGCACGGCTCAGTCCCACCCCCTCTCTCTCCTCATTGGCTCACTGGGTGTAATCTCAACCAATAGTCCCCAAAGAGCCGAAACTTGTGCAATTCACTGGATTTAGATAGGGCTCAGGTAAGTATTGGGGGGGGGGGGCTGCTGCACAGAGAATGCATGAAGGTTAAAAAATGTTTGCCTTTACAATCACTTCTCTAGATATAGGTAGATGTATAATAGCATGAAAATAATTCACAAAAAATCGCATTAAATAGATAAATTGCCGCTCACATACAAGTGATAAAATCAATATAACAAAGAATTGCCGCACACTTTCAGCAATATAATCTTAGGTGATCACTTAGGTACAAAAATGTGTCTGCCATAATGTCGCAGTACCAATAAAAATTGCAGATCGCCACCATTATTAGTATAAAAAATAATAATAATAAAATTGCTATAAATCTATTCCCTATTTTGTAGAGGCTATAACGTTTGCTCAAACCTATCAATATACACTTATTGCAATTTGTATTACCAAAAATATATAGAAGAATACATATCGGGTTAAACTGATAAAAAATTCCCTTTTTTAAAAAAAAAATGGGATATGTATTATAGCAAAAAGTACAAAATATTGTGTTTTTTTCAAAATTGTTCTTTTTTTGTTTATAGCACAAAAAATGTAAAACACAGACATGATCAAATACCACCAAAAGAAAGCTCTATTTGTGGGAAAAAACAATGCCAATTTTGTTTGGGTACAGTGTCGCATGACCCCGCAATTGTCAGTTAAAGCAACGCAGTGCCGAATCGCAAAAAAATGGACCAATCATTGGGCAGCCAATTCTTCTGGGGCTAAAGTTGGTAAGTACTAAATTTTGGAAAAAACAATTAACATCAAGCAGAGTCCTTAAAATGTCAAAATGTTGCATAGGGGAAAAAGAAAGACCTTTTGAGAGGAGAGATAATTCTGAATCAGAGAATTGAACATGCTACAAGTTAACCACCTGTATAGTATTGGCACACTCCTGCTCAAATGTCACCTGTGTTAAGTTTTCCTGTTCCTCGCCTGGCATGGATAGCTTAATCTTGTAGTGGTCCAGTCGTCCTCACCGCGTTTTTTCTTTTTTCTTTTGTTTTGTTGCCCGATGTTCTTGGCAGTTTTTTGATGGAGGACCATGATTAGTGTCCCTATAAAAAACAGACGATGTGGAACTACGAGATGCAATGGATAATCCTCCATCTGTGGCATATGAGACTTCTGAATGTGTATTCAAATGTTCCGATGTTATGTATTCGACGTCTTCTGTTCCTGAGTATTGAATGGGATCTGTCCAGATATATATATATATATATATATAAACTTGGTTATTTTGGTAATTCTGAAAATCTCTCAAAAATATGTGTCTCTTGTTATACATTATATTTTGTTCCATATTGAGTTTTGCATATATTTCTGTGGTTTGATGCAATTTGAGAGACTCATGGGTCAATTTCTTCATTAACAGAGGCAAGCAACTTAACCTCTTCTATAATGATTAACCCTATTAAGTCCAGGGTACATTTGCTTAAAACATTATTCCTCTCCACCATGAAATCCTCAGAATAAGTTGTTGAAGGAAACGTCTTTATTCTTAAACCCCTTGGAATGATGGCCTCTCCAACATAATGCTTAAGACCCTCTGCATCCCACCATAACTTTGTTTCTTTAGCTAAAGCTGTCCTTAATTGTTTAAAGAGAGTAATACATATAGAATCATCTGTTATGGGGTCGGATCCTTAGTGTAAACTTGTGAAGCTTTCATGCGATGATCCATGTTACTATGTAACATATATATGTGAGCTTGAGCTTGATTGTAGTAACTGCAGTAAAAACAGACAAAGGCGGGTGCCATAACTAACCTCTGTAGAAACCGCTATCGTGGAGCGTGGTCCAATGAAGGCAATCCAAGGAAGCAACACAAAAAAAACACCACTTTGAACTTTGATATTCGGATAACAGGTAACTGGTATCCTCGGCACACCCAGAATCCAGGTGCTCTAGGGCTTAAGATGTCCTTCTTACATCCAAAGAGGCAAACAAGATTAGAAAATCTGCAGCCAATTTAAACAATTTGTATTGCAGCACTAAATCAAAAAAGAATTACCTTCTGCTTGTAGATAACAAAACTGAAGTTAATTAAGACTGATTCAAACCTGGCATACAGAGACAAGCATGGTACCTTTCTGCATGATGTGTAGCAGGATGACATGTTTTCTGCTGCCACCCCCTCCCCACCTGTTATTGATTGTCAAGGATGCTGTCTGTTTTACAGCCAACATGTTTCCAGCAACAGGTGGCACTAACAGTTGGCGGAGCCTGATGGGGAAGCTGAGGAACTAGATCCTCATCAGGTTCACTTTCCCTGTTTGATTGACAGCAGTCAGTGGGCAGATTCAATAACCGCTAATGTCTCTGAATTATCATCAGGTTCCACCCACCTGGTCTGGGTGACAGCTGCAACAGTGGGAAGGGAGAATATTATCTGCACCGAGGATGGAGTGTCTGCACTTGGTGCTTGATCAACGTTCATATACCTGTTTCCAGCAGGTATGTAAATCCAACACCCTCACTGACAATTGTCACATGGAGACACAACCGAATAGACCCTTTTTATGAATTCCCCAGAATATGTTATACTGGATGATGTTTTGTCTGATGCTAAGCTTTACTTTCTCTTGGCAAGTCTAGTCTGGAAACATTTTTATAAATATAAAATCACTAGACTTTATACAGAATGTCTTAAAGCAAATCTGTGAAGGTAAAACAAGTAGTGTCACACCATGATTCTGATTCCCCTTTAAACACCCTGGATTGCCCATAACCCGGGATCTTCTGTGTTTCAAAATGCCATCTGCCTGTCTGGTAGGCCACTCTGGCCTTCTTCTTTCATCATGTCTTTTGTAACAGACCCATCACTATGGTAGGACACCATCACAACCAATAGTAAGGCATGGGCCACTGACTTTGAAGATGGTTGGAACTTTGTATTTCAGGGTACCTGGTGTTTCTAGCATTCTGTGGTAAACTAAAAGCAACAATATGCAGGCACCCGGAGTTGCTTGTTTACCATAGTGACTGCAGCTTTATTTTCTGGTTTCCCCGATAGATGCACTTTTTTAGATACTGTATTATAAAATAGTATATTATTTAAACAGATGGTTTTTTTTCGTTTTTTTTTATGTAGTAAAGCTGGAATTAGGCTGTTCTAAAGACTTAAATTAGCTGGGCGACCAATGCATCATTTAATATGGTTTGATCTGCTTGACATTCTTAATGACCTTAGAATAATACATTGTTAGCAATTGCTTTCCACAGTTTCTGAAATAATTGGTACAGTTCTATGTGACTAACTGATGTGTGCATATGGCTTCTTAAAGGAAATAATCACCTCATCCTTCACACTTCTTTACCACAAATAAATCAGCCCGCTGTTTTTCATAGTAGGAGCCTCTGACATAGTTTGACTTGCTGGTATGAAAATCAACTCATTAATTGAAGAAGAGGAATCTTTGGTCATTAAAAAGGCAGATTTCATGTCCAAGCTCTGCTGGGATCGTGGATCAAGACAATTTGCACAATATAAGAATCAGTGTAAGAATTAGTATTTTAACTTAACAAAATAGGGCTTATACTATCTGTATCTGAAACATCAAATAAATAAGAAATATCAGTCAACACAACATAATGAAGGGGGGTGGGAAAATAATCTAAGTTTGTGAGGGTGTTTGGTACATAGCTGTTTTCTGAAAGCCAGAAAAGGTGTTAGATGGGTTTATATAGTGATTTGCACAGCTACTTTTAAAACATTATCATTTATATCTAGATTTAAGTTCTTTCTTAACCACTTAAGGACCGCCACACGGCAATATACGTCAACAGAATGGCACGGCTGGGCACAAGGGCAAACATGTACGTCCCCTTTAAGAACCCAGCCGTGGGTCGCGAGCGAGCCGCCAGGTCACTCGCAACCCGGTCCGAAGCTCAGTGACCCGATCGCCGCAGGTGTCCTGCGATCGGGTCACAGGAGCTGAAGAACGGGGAAAGGTGAGTGTAAACAAACCTTCCCCGTTCTTCTCTGTGGCAGTGTCACTAATTGTCTGTTCCCTGTCATTGCGAATGACGATCAGTGACATCACATGTCCAGTCACGCCCCCCTAGAGTAATAAACACACATGAGGTAACACTTAACCCCTACAGTGCCCCCTAGTGGTTAACCCCATTCACTGCCATTGTCATTTTCACAGAAATTAGTGCATTTTATAGCACTTTTTGCTGTGAAAATGGTCCCAAAAATGTGTCAAAAGTGTCCGATGTGTCCGCCATATGATCTCACAGTCACAAAAAAAATTGCTGATCGCCGCCATTACTAGTAAAAAAAAAATATTAATAAAAATGCCATAAAACTTTCCCCTATTTTGTAAACGCCATAACTTTTACGCAAAGCAATAAATAAACGCTTATTGTGATTTTTTTACCAAAAATATGTAAAAGAATATGTATCGGCCTAAACTGAGGAAAAAACTTTTTTTTATATATTTTAGGGGATATTTGTTATAGCAAAAAGTAGATATATATTTTTTTTTAAATTGTTGCTCTATTTATATTTATATCGCAAAAAATAAAAACCACAGAGGTGATCAAATACCACCAAAAGAAAGTTCTATTTGTGGGAAAAATAGGACGCCAATTTTGTTTGGGAGTCACGTTGTACGACTGCACAATTGTCAGTTAAAGCGATGCAGTGCCGAATCGCAAAAAAGGGGCCAGGTCATTAACCTGCATAATGGTCCGAGTCTTAACCGGTTAAAATCAGAGGGCCAGATTCAGCAAGAATTAGATTCCCGCAGAGTATCAGAGATACTCTACGCCGCCGTACTTTACCTGGCTCTAGGAGGTATTCAGAGAGATTTTGGCCCGTAAGGTACTGCGGCGTAGTGTATTTCTCCCGGCGGAATCAAAATACGCGAATAGGGGGCATGAGGCATTTAAATTAAGCGCGTCCCCGCCGCAATCGAACTGCGCATGCTCCGTTCAGAAATTTCCCGCCGTGCATTGCGCGAAATCACGTCGTTACGTCATTTTTTTTTTGAGTAGCGTCTTTTACGGACATTCCTATTCCCGGACGACTTACGCAAAAAAAAAAAAAATAATTGAAAGTCGACGCGGGAACGACGACCATACTTAACATGGGCCGCGTAACGTTAGACCAGCTAAAAGCTGATTTAACTTTACGTGGCGAAAAAATGACGTACGCGATTGCGAACGACGCTCGTAACTTCGTGGATCTCCGTAAAAAGCTCATTTGCATACCCCGACGCTGAAAACGACGCAAACTCCACCCAGTGGCCGCAAAAAGATCGCAGCGTAGATCCGAAGGCGTACGAAGACGTAAGCCTCTCGAATCGAAGCCCGAAGCCGCCGTATCATGGTTTGAGGATTCAAACTAGTGATACGGCGCGCAAAATTACTCCTGTTTAACACCAGTTAGACAGGCGTAATCGCTCTGTGAATCTGGGCCACTGTCTATAAAGAAGTGCTCAGAGGTCAGTAGGAGGCAAAATCAAAGGGGTGACTCAGTAGAGGGGGGTACCTGCGCCTATTCTCTGAGAAAACAAAGCCCATTAAAGGCACATATACATTACAAAGGGAATTAACATTTATTTATTTTTATTGAAAAGCTAATCAGTTCATGTTATTTCTTTTCGTATTACAATACAAATGTAATAGTGAATGATGTTGTAGTTGAAGTCATCTTTCTACAGTTTAGCCTCATTAAGATTGGGATTGTTGCTCCCACACTTCAATTTTCACATATTTTTAGTTAAACATCAATAAAAGTTTGATTTTAATTGGTCCTAAAGGCTTGACATACATAGTATGAAGTGTATTCATATCATTATATTTAAAAACATAATAAAACTCCTGTACTGTTCCTGACCTTTCCATTCTACATTTGTTAAGATACATTATTCATTTAATATCAGTAAGCAGAGTTCACAGGAACTGAGCAGGCAGCCTCCCACACCCATAAAAGATCAGGATCCCAAGGAAACATTATTTTCTCCAGAGACCTCAGCACACTTGTGGTCTCCACAACCTTTTTTTTCACCCAGCATAATTTCATAGTTAAAGTGGAGTTCCACCCTGAAATTTTTTTTTACTCCAAAAAAAAAAAAAATGACAAAAAAAATGATTATTTACCCGAAATAGCTGTTGCTATGCGAAAGTCCCGAATCTGCATCCTCCTTGGTGGATCCTTTTCCTCCTCAGTTTCTTCTTGTGAATGGGGCGCGCTGCATTCTGGGAACTGTGTGTATCCCAGAAAGCAGCCGGTACATTCACAAAGCGCCGCGCTGCTCGCGCATGTGCAGTAGGAAACGGGCAGTGAAACTAAAATTACCGGACCTCCACTTTAAGTAAAACTGATATAAAAATCTTAAAATCCTATTGTAATGGTAAATTGTAAAAGTGACCTTCCAGAGACAGACTATAGTGTCCCCTCTTACATTCTTAGCTCCCCAATTGGGTGTTTCTCAGGTCCCTCGTGCATTCATTGTTCTTACCTAAATAAAGGGGGGGGGTGTTTTTCTTCACTCATCCTTACAGTGTGCAGACATAAACATTTATGCCCTGTACAACCACATTAAAAGGAAAACAAATGCAGTTAATAATGCAGTTAAAAAGGAGCCAGGATTGGTAAACTGTAATTCCACGTACACACGATCGGTTCATCCAATGAAAGCGGACCGATGGATTTTTTCCTCAGATATCTGATGAAGCTGACTTTCATCAGTCTTGCCTACACACCATCAGTTAAAAATCTGTTTGTGTCAGAACGCGGTGACGTAAAACACAACGACGTGCTGAGAAAAAATGAAGTTCAATGCTTCCAAGCATGCGTCGACTTGATTCTGATCAACCGATGGATGTACCCACAGATGATCGTTTTTTTTCTATAGGTTTTTTAACCATCAGATAATTTTAAAACAAGTTCCTAGTTTTTTAACCGATGGATAATTAACCAATGGGGCCTACACACAATCGGTTTGTCTGATATCCATCAGACCGTTTTCATCAGACAAACCAATTGTGTGTACGCAGCATACGAGTTAATAATGCATGGAAAATCAGTTATTTCATTTAAATAATTGAGAACCCATGTGGGCTATGCTATGTAGGTACAACTATACAAAAAATAAAAGGAAAAAAATTGCAAAGCACAATTATTGAATACAAATTAAACAACAAGAACTACCAGTATCCAGTATTTTGTTAATGCAGATAAAGTATTGAAATTAAAATTCTGAGTAATTAATCATATTCCCAAATTACATGGTTGTAACAAGAAACTTCAGTCTAATTAAAAGCAAGTTGAATTGATTTACAGGCCCAATACAATTTATTCAAAATATCAAAATTTAGATTGTGCTATTTATTTTCTCTTTAAAATACTATTATTTTTTGTTATTGTGTTTGTTTTACTTAGAGGAGATACTTTTAAATGAACACACTTATTTTTATCAAATAAGGAATAAGAAATGATAATAATTTCCCATTTGCAGTTGCAGTTAGTCCAATGCAGTTAGTCTGAATTTAACAATGATGTGTTCATATAGTGTATTACAGAAGGTAACTAGGGGGCTCTATTTATAAAACATTCATTGGATGAATGTCACACACATTCGAGCAGGCTGCACACATTTTTGCTGTAATTACTGTAATAGATTGATCCAAGGTCTGCAGTGCCATCTATTGGCAAAAATGCACTATCGTTTTCTGAAATACCCTGAAATGAGAATATACAATATTTTGACCATTAGATGGCGCTGACAATCATGGGTATTCATTTATTATAGAAATTACAGCCAAAATGTGTGCAGCCTTCACAGATCTGTGTGACACTGATCCAATTAATGCTTTATAAATAGAATATTTTATAAATAAAACCCTAAGGCGGCGTACAGACGATCGGATATATCCGATGAAAACGGTCCGCGGACCATTTCCATCGGATATGTCCGATCGGGAGCTTGATCCGATGGCGTGTACACACCATCGGATCAAATTCCCCGCCGCCGGAAGGCGCGGTGACGTGGCGGTGACGCGGCGGTGACGTTGACGCCGCCGCGTCACCGCAACGTCACCGCACCAGGAAGTAAAACACTTCCGCGCTTGCGCCGAATCCATTCGGCAGCGGCGCGGCGGCGGTGGGGGCCGACATGTCTGCTGGTAAGTGTACTAACCAGCAGACATGTCGGGCGGACAGATCCCCACCGGATAGATTTCAAAGCATGCTTTGAAATCTGTCGGGTGGAGAAATCTGTCCGCTAGCCCATACACACGAGCGGAGATGTCTGCTGAAACGGTCCATCGGACCGTTTTCAGCGGACATATCCCCTCGTGTGTACGCGGCCTTAGAAAAGAGGAAGACATTCACAGTATGTCTAGGAGCCAGGTTTAAAAGTTTTTTTTTTTTATGTATCTATTTGTAAGAGATCTTTAATGGCTTAAAAAATGACAGCTCAAAACCATAGCTATTGCATTGCTAGTTTGATACTAGCTTCTAAGAGGAACATGTACCCAGGAGCACTCTCCATGGTGCTGCAATCTCTGTTTAGATCTCTTATATATCTGGGGCCATTGGGATGAACCTGCATTGACACACACCTGAGGCTTTATGGAAGAGTGCTTTATCTTCTCAACAAAGAAATATAGATGCTCAGGACTAACTGAGGATGTATACACTGACAGAATTCCTACTATAAATATTTTTTTTTTTGTTTTTACTCAAAATGTGTTTATTGTCTTATTGACACTACTTTGGACTGATTTTTTCAAGTCCAGTACTTTACTGCATTTATTTTATTATGCTAGCTCACTTTCATATACTGAAACAAAAGTACTACCAGTTCCTTTTACATTCATTTTTTTTTTATGTTTTAGACTTTTATGAACTAATTTTGTATATAATATAAAATAATAATACATTTTTACATTATTACATGTTAAAAATATTTTAAATAGAAAGCCCAACATTAGCAGTGCACTGCTCATTTGTAATTAAAACACAATGTTGCCCTATAGTGATTGTTTCTGTCCTTGACATCCATTTTTAACTGAAATTGCTCCTGCTGAAACTAATTACTTGCCATCAATTTTGCATTGTGGTAAGCATTGCTGCTCTTATTATCCACAGTAAGGCATCAAAGATGCCTTACGGTAATCATTGCTGCTTTTAACAGCCACCTTTAACTAAAACTAACGTCTTGCTATGGGGTTGGCATTATGGTAATCATTGCCGCTCTTAACACCCTTTTTTAATCAAAACTGACATTTTGCCTAAACTGGCTTCTTACTATTATTTTGCTTATGATAACCATTGCTGCTCTGAATATCCACCTTTAACTAAAACTGGCTCTTGCTGAAATTGACATATTGCTTTCAATTTTGCCTTATGGTGATAATGTTTTCACTTAAACATCTGTTAGAACTGTGAATATTATTGTGTTTTTTCTTTGCCTAAGGCTCTGTTCACACCTAGGCATTTTTTTTCTGTTCTAAGCCTCAGTTCTAAAAATGCCCAACAAGACAAATCCTAACCATCTCAATGGTCCCAGTTCACATCTGAGCATTCTGACGCCTAAAGCAATATGCCCATCACTCAAAAAAGTACATGAGCTTCTTTTCTGGCAGATTACAGGTGTTTTATAGTGTTGAGCGGAATACGCCATATTCGATTTCGCGATATTGCGCGAATATATAGAAGAATATTCGCGAATATTCGCTAATATCGAATATTCGTGATATTTTATCCCCAAAAAATTGCGAAATTTCGCTAATGCGAAAATTATTGCGAAATTCTCATAAACGGAGATCATTTCCTGTACTACTAAACTAATATGCACTAAACACTAACTCTACACTAACTCTACTTAAAAGAAAGGAGAATAAGGGGGCAAAATAAGGGCGGAGAAGATAATCGCGCAATATTCCTATTGCGCGATTATCTTCTCCGCCCTTCTTTTGCATCAGAGCCAATCAGAATAACTTGAATATTCGGCAAAAGGAATATCGCGCAATATTCCTTTTGCCGAATATTCAAGTTATTCTGATTGGCTCTGATGCAAAAGAAGGGCGGAGAAGATAATCTCGCAATATTCCGTTTGACGAATATTCGAGTTATTCTGATTGGCTCTGATGCAAAATAAGGGCGCATCAGAGCCAATCAGAATAACTCGAAGATTCGGCAAAAGGAATATTGCGCGATTATCTTCTCTGCCCTTCTTTTGCATCAGAGCCAATCAGAATAACTCGAATATTCGGCAAAAGGAATATCGCACAATATTCCTTTTGCCGAATATTCGAGTTATTCTGATTGGCTCTGATGCAAAAGAAGGGCGGAGAAGATAATCGCGCAATATTCCGTTTGTCAAATATTCGAGTTATTCTGATTGGCTCTGATGCAAAAGAAGGGCCGAGTAGCTGATGCGATTCTTTTATGTTGCCGAAAATGCGAATTTTCGGCAACATAAAAGAATCGCATCAGCTACTCGGCCCAGGGTCTCTCTCTAATCATACCAGCAATGCTTTTAGACATCGATGGAGATCACTAGGATGTGATCTGTTTTATAAATAAATTTGAAAAAATACGAATATTCGCCATAGCGAATATTCGCCGCAATATTCGAGTTATATTCGAGTTATTCGCGAAAAACACGGCAAAAACACCTGAATAAAAAGCCAGAAAAAGGCCTAAAAAATGCCCGAAAAACGCCTGTAAAATAGCAATGCCTAGATGTGAACAGAGCCTTAACTATGAACTGAACTTAATCTTCCCACTCCTGGCCTCCGTTGTAGCCTGTCTTTAGACCTGGTTCAAACTGGTACGATTTGAGATGCAATTTGAGATGTCAAATCGCATCTCAAATCGGCGGCATTTACTAGCAATTGTCGGCAATGGCACCATCCTAATCTGCGGCGCTGCACCGATTTCAAAAAGAAGTTCCTGTACTACTTTTTGCAATTTCGGGCCGTGATATACATTGACATCTGTGCAGAAACCTACACAGATGTCTCTGAAATCGTGGCCAAAATCGGGACTGCCAGCAGGAGTGAAATCGTGCGAGTTCAGCTGAACTCGCACGGCTTCACTCCCGCAGCCTTTTGTGAACCTGGGCTTAATGTTCAAGGTTTTCTCTGCTAGCTATGTGTCTTTTATGAGTTTTTGATTAAATAATTAAGTACTATTTCCCCCTTATCTCAGTAAAAGTTTGACCAGCACACGCATTTTTACGTCGGCAGAATGGCACGGGCAGGCAAATGGGCATACAAGTACGTCCCTTTAAATTTGCCACCTCGTGAGCGCGGAAGCTCCGTGACCATGCCCGCGGGACCCCTGGACTCGATGTCCGCTGGTGTCACACGATCGTGTCACAGAATGATGGATGCCTGTGTAAACAAGGCATCTCACTGTTCTGCCTAGTGACAGGACACTAATTGTCTGCTCCCTCTCATTGGGAGCAGCGATCAGTGTTGTGTCACAATAACCACCCCTACAGTTAAAATCACTCCCTAGGACACACTTAACCCCTTCCTAGACCCCTGGTGTTTAACCCCTTCCCTGCCAGTCACATTTTTACAGTAATCAGTGCATTTGTATAGCACTGATCGCTGTATAAATGTGAATGGTCCCAAAATAGCACCAAAAGTGTCCGATGTGTCCCCCATAATGTCACAGTCACAATAAAAATCGCTGATCACCATCATTACTAATAAAAAAACAATAAAAATGCCATAAAACTATCCCCTATTTTGTAGATGCTATAACTTTTGCGCAAACCAATCAAATGCTTATTGTGATTTTTTACCAAAAATATGTAGAAGAATACGTTTCTACATGAACTGAGGAAAAAAAAAATATACATTTTTTTGGGGGATATTTATTATAGCAAAAAGTAAAAAATATAGTTTTTTTTCAAAATTGTCACTCTTTTTAGTTTATAGCGCAAAAAAAAAAAAACTGCATAGGTGATCAAATACCACCAAAAGAAAGTTCTATTTGAGGGAAAAAAAGGACGTCAATTTTGTTTGGGAGCCACATCGCACGACCTCGCAATTGTCAGTTAAAGCGACACAGTGCCGAATCGCAAAAAGTGGCCGGGTCCTTTGGCAGCCAAATCCTCTGGGGCTGAAGTGGTTAAGGGGCAAAGCACAGGCTAAGATGGTGCAGGTTGGGGTTGGGTACTGGCATATCACATCTTGTCTAAATACCATCTTGAGCAAATTCCAGGGGCACTTTATTATACCTTTTGTATCACTTGAACCCTTTTTTGATTGTAGGCTCTCACCAGCAGGGCCCTCTGAATCCTATTGTATTGAGTTGTATTGTAATTGCACTGTATCCCTTTATTTTGTAAAGTGTTGTGCAAACTGCTGGTGCTATACAAATCCTAAATAATAATAATTGTAATACTTAGCATCCAAGGAAAGGGGTATCTTTCCCTCTGACTCAACGGTCTGCGTGTTTTCAGTAAATCAAAATAATTGGGGATCCTATTGCACTCTTTTATTTTGGACCTTTACAGCACAGCAACAATATACTGCAGAAAACCTTCACCACAGCAAGTTCTACTTGCTGGATGAAAGTGATAAATATAAGCTGATCATATGCATTATTTCATATGTGTCCACCAAAAAGATAAAAACATAAAACTGAATTGTATTTTTAAATATAAAAAAATGTATACAATAAAATATACTGTATAACCTTTTAAGATAGGACTACAAATAGAAAACCTTTTTTTAAAACAACAATTTAAGTGATGGAAATGTGGTCTGTGGATCAAACCTTCATGGCTACTGACAGCCAAATAATAACACTCAAAAACTGAAAAAAAAAAAATTCTTAAAAAAAAGTAAATCATCCTATTAAATATTTCTCATACCTTTGTCAAATATATCAGTACCTAAACTGACTGGATTTGTAAACCACTAAAGTAAAGACACCAGGCAATGGAATCCTAAGGCCGCGTACACACGAGGAGACATGTCCGATGAAACAGGTCCGACGGACCGTTTTAATCGGACATGTCTGAAGGGATATTTTGGTCTGATGTGTGTACACACCATCAGACCAAAATCCCCGCGGACAGAGAATGCGGTGACGTAGAAGACACCGATGTGCTCAAACATGGAATTTCAATGCTTCCACGCATGCGTCGAATCAATTTGACGCATGCGCGGGATTTCGGTCCTATGGTTGGGCGTACTAACCATCGGACATGTCCAACGGACAGGTTTCCAGCGGACAAGTTTTTAAGCATGTTTAGAAACTTGTGTCTGCTGGAAACCTGTCCTCTAGGCCGCACACACGATCGAACATGTCCGCGGACACCTGCTGACACCCGATCTCATCGGTCCCCGCTATGGTCCGATTTTGCAGATGGAGGAAAATAAAACATTTCCATCTGTCTGTGGATCGGATCAGATGAACACGGACAGATGTCCGGTGTTCATATGATCACCCCATGACATCAGTGGGGACCGCACTGTCATCTGCAAGCTCAGCGGGGATCAACGGAGAGATCCCCGCTGAGCAAGCGGATGAGACATGTATGGATCCTCATGGGATCCGTACATGTAAAAGGGGCCCAATTTGGAGCCTACTGTACATGGTATGTTTTAAAGGACTATTGATTTCCTTAAACATGATATACCAATCCATATTAGTGGAATAACAAAAAAAATATAGCAAAACACTTAAATCTCACTGCTGCACTGCCCAGATGTCTTCTGAATACGCCACCAGCTGTCGGGTATCAGAAGAATGTGATTTGTGAATTGATCATTAAAGTGAAGGGTAACTACAAAAACATAAAAATGCTGCAGAACTGCACATTAGCATGTAAGAATTTTAGGGCTTTATACATTCTCCAATGTTTCACATGCAAAGTTCTGCCTAAACCTAATGAACAACTCAAATGTACAGAAGATGGAACTTTTTCCATGGAATGGTGGCAAACGTAATGTCATACAGTGTGGGTTCCACGCAAAATCCTGGAACAGTTCACACATAATATTAACCAAAAATATAGATAACTGCTCAGCAAAGCTACAAAGCTACAAGAAAAGTTTGATGTGAGCTTTTAGTCGGAAATTCCAACCGTGTATAAGCCCCATCGGGCTTTTTCTGTTGGAATTTCCGACAGCAAAAATTTGAGAGCTGGTTCTCAAATTTTCAGACGGGAAAAGTTCATGTTGGAAAGTACAATCGTCTGTATGCAATTCCGATGAAAAAACATGCATGCTCGGAATCTTTGAACTTAATTTTTCTCGGCTCATTGTAGCTTTGTACGTCACCACATTCTTGACGGTCTGAATTTTGTGTGACCGTGTGTATGCAACACAAGTTTGAGCCAAAATTCCCTAGGAAAAAAATCCATGGTTTTCTTGTCGGAATTTCCAATTATGTGTACGTGGCATAACTTTCATAATCCTACAGCAGTGACCATGTTACCAATTCTACAATATTTATCCTTGCAACTAAGAGCAAAAAAGGTATAAGTACTTATTTTTACTTTTTTTTTATCTTTAGACAGTAGTAACTATCCCCGCCACAGTCTCCTGATCCTTTTAGATGAAATTGTATCTGTGAAACACTTCTAAAATTTATATTAATATGATAATCAGTGACAAATGTGTTTATTGATTGAGTAATACAAGCATTATGGTAAGTTTAAAAGGTATCACCTTTCAGTTCTGTATTATTACTGTCAAATGGGACCTGTTAGTGCAAACTCAACCAAGCAAAGCTACTTTTTCCTTGAAAAATTACTACATAGGGTTTCACAAACACATTTACCTGGATGTTATTGATCGACTCTATTGACCAGGCACAGTATGTACAGTAGTCTAGTATAGTAGTAGTAGTAGTATAAATAAAGGAAGTGCAAGCTATCTAAAAATACAACTACTGTGATGTTTTGAAAACTAAATATATGTTACTTCAAAACACATATTTCGTGCCAGCAAGGGCAAGTGCACTGCAGATGATAAAAATATATGTGAACTGTTTTATGCACCAACAATTTATAATTCCGTTTTGACAGTTTTGTGATTCACATCCTTGCAAAGCTGCATTAGGAAGTTATGGAAGGAAGATGGCTGTTTATTTCCTGTTTCAGCTTCACAGATTTCTATCCCACCTGTCTGATCCCTGCCCAAAGAATAAGCAGTCTATCACCTTACTGGCTGTATAGTGTGGCAGGCAATCACAAAACTAGCTGAACAAGATCACAAATCCTGTGCCAGGTAACACAATTTATGTAAATATTAAATATGTATTTACCTGTGTATTTAGCTGTTTTCCTGAAGTGTAAATTTAAATTTATGTCTGGAACCGTGTTTCACATCTTACATCCTTTTTGTGCTAATTACTGTATTTTTCGCCATATAAGACAAAACTGGGGGGGGAAAGTTGGTGCGTCTTATACAACGAATATACCTTTTTTTGACTCACCGATCTGACCGATCCGATCCGCGGAGCGAGCCACGCACCACAGTCTTACTGTAGGAAAGGCAGCGGCTTTGGCCTAGCTCTGGAGCGGTAGGCCATCTTGGTACACTCGGTGGTGGTGCGTGCTGAGCAGAGCAGAGGGCTCGTGGGATCTTCTATTCCTACCAGAGCAATCTGCAACAGTGAGTTGGGGGCAATGTTACTGGCTATTATGTGGGGGCACTGTTACTGGCTATTATTATGTGGGGGCAATGTTACTGGCTATTATTATGTGGGGGCACTGTTACTGGCTATTATTATGTCGGGGCAATGTTACTGGTTATTATTATGTGGGGGCAATGTTACTGGCTATTATTATGTGGGAGCAATGTAATGTGGGGGTGGTGTGATGGTGATGACGAGTGGGGGGCAAACATTTTACTACAGTATTTGGTTCAGAATCTTTTTTTCTAGATTTTCCTCCTTTAAAATTGGGTGCGTCTTATATGCCTGAGCGTCTTATACGGCAAAAAATACTGTACATTTTTTGCCCAAACTCTCACAACCAAAAGTATTTTTTGACTTATGCCCTGTACACACGATCAGATATCTAATCCGTTGGATTTTTTCATCGGATATCCGATGAAGCTGACTTTCATCAGTCTTGCCTACACACCATCAGTTAAAAATCTGATCGTGTCCGACGCGGTAACGTAAAACACAAGGACTTGCTGAGGAAAATGAAGTTCAATGCTTCCGAGTATGCATCGACTTGATTCTGAGCATGCGTGGATTTTTGACCGATGGATTTCCCCACAGACGATCGTTTTTTTATTGTTTTTTTAACCATAAGAAACATTTTAACATTCTATTTTTTTTCACAGATGGGAAAAAAATGATGGGGCCCACACACGATTGGTTCATCAAATGAAAACGGTCCATCGGTCCGTTTTCAACAGACGATCCGATCTTGTGTACATGGCATAAAAGTTGCATTTTAGCTAGAACCCATCAACATTTTACAGTGATTATTTTTGTAATTTCACAATTTAAAATATGTAAACAATCAATACATGTATACAGCTGTTATGGAGATCAATGCGGGATGACATTTGGTCTTCAACAAGATTTCAGAAAATCCCAAGGACTGATTGAAACCTGACCTTAAGCAGTTGCTGCACTAGAAATGGTCTCTTAGCAACATTTGCTAAAATGAAATTTAAACAGCACTTTAGCGCTCAGTAACACAGGGCTATATATAAACTGTGTGCTTAAGATCTATTTTCCAGTTGATTCTAAATAATACCATCCATGTAAAGTAATTAGTAAAAACAGGTTTTGATTCAAATGTTTTAATTAGCATAAACATAACCCTTGACTATCAATAATCTGCTTTTTCCTAAGTCTAGCTTTGTAATAGCACCAAAGTACAAAGTCTACTAACAAGAGGTCTGAATAGAACATGAAGATGAAAGCAAAGAAAAGGCAAAAGAGTTTATTTAATAAGGAACAATTTTCAATAAATATATTTACATATTGAGGAAAAATTTATATTCTGCCAGGTAAAAAAAAAAGTTTGGTATTTGGATAAGCCACTAGCTATAAATTGCCCTCATTATAAAAGCTTTGGGATATAAATTCTGGTAAGAGATTAAGGTGCTTAGACATTATGGAAATAAATCATACTAAAAGTATTTCTTATATTCTGTCCCGGTATAGTATAATTTAGTATAATTAAGAAAGTTTGTACCAGGCATATTTACAGATATGATAAGCAAACTGTAAGTCTAAGCAAAAAGATAGTAAATCATGTTATACAAAGATGAAAAGACAAGGGATTTATGGAATAAATGTGCATATAGGTAAAAATATAGTCAAAACTTTTTTTTTAGCTTTGGATATGGTAGGTAGGGAAAATGTTAAAACCCTTGAAGGGGTGCTGCATATATGCACACTGGCATTTGTGTTGGGAGCACAATCCATAGTGCACTCCTAGTATGGAGACTGGGCTATAACCAACAGCCCCAGGTCTCTTACCAATGATCTGGCTCCTGATCACATGATCACAGTAAGAGCCTGATAATGTCACTTCCTGAAAGATACAGCATATCATAATAATAATCAAAAGGATAAATCACAGCTTGATCTAGATTAATATCAGCATGTCAGGGTCAAGGCTGGGGTCGACGGTCGGGGTCAGTATTTATTAGGTTGGATTCAAAAAAGCTTTTATTTAGGGTAAGTGTGTTTTAGGTAGGATAAAAAAATAAACTTTTACTATTTTGCGCCAGTTTTTCTTTGAAAATAAAAAATATGAGGAGATGCCCTTTAACATTTACATCCAAAAAAGGCCAAATCTATAGTTTAGTAGTGTTGATGATACATATGTACAATTAACTGACACATACAAAAGTAGAAAAACTGCATTCAGGCATTAAGATTTGTTTTATCTTCAACATTAAGAGGTTAACCATACAAAGTAAAGGAAACAAAGATCACACCACACCTAGTGCTGAAATTCCCGGCCTTACAGAATGGGCATACTCATGCACTAGTCCACCCTTCTTAGCCCTTCTAACATAAGCTAGTTAATGGTTGAATGGGGATTAATTTACTAAAGGCAATTGTTCACTTTGAAAGAAAATTTTCCACTAGAAATTTACACAGAAACATTATATATATTTTTAGCCGGGATTCTAGAGAATAAAATGGCTGTCGTTGCAACTTTTAAAAACGCTTTAAAAGGAACTGTAAAGTTAGCCCAATTGTTTTGTATAATGTGAAAGATGATGTTACGCTTAGTTGATACCCAACATGTCACGTTTCAAAATTGTACACGCTCGTGGAATGGCACCACATTTCCCTACTTGAAAATCCCCATAGGCGACGCTTATATTTTTTTACAGGTTACATGTTTTGAGTTGTAGAGGAGGTCTAGTGCTATAATTATTGCTCTCAACATTTGTGGCGATACCTCACATGTATGGTTTGAACACCGTTTTAACTTACAACTTACTTTAGTATGTGCATTCACTTCTGCAAGTGAGCACACAGGGACAGGGGGGCTTTAAATTCCAAGAGGCCAAATTTAAAATAGAAGCCATTCCTATTTTATTTTTTATTTGTTAATTTTACTTACATTTTTTGTAGTTTGATACTTTCTTTTTACATTTTTATTTTCACTTTTATTCCTAATACAAGGAATGTAAACATCCCTTGTAACATGAATATGGCATGCCAGGTCCTCTTTACAGTGAGATCTGCAGTCAATGAGTCTCCAGATCTCACTTCTAGGCTGGGAAGCCTAAAATAAAAAAAAATAAAAAAAAAAAAAGATCTCAGCTTCCCAGCTGAGGTGGCGGCATTTTTTCAAATGCAGAGGCCGGGTGTGACGTCATAACATCACGTCCAGCCTCCAAACGACCATAGAGACTCCGGGGACCATCTGCCCCACCAGAAATCTCTATCATCAGCATCCGGTGCCAGCAGATCCCTTCTGTGGCTCAACAAATGCACAGGTGAGTCAGTAGAAGCAGCAGAGGGGCGGCAGGAGGGGAGACGTCCCCTCTCGCCGCCTAGAAGAATGATCACGCAGTTGAACAGTCGCTATGATCATTATTATAGTGCAGGAAATTATTGGCTCTAAAAGAAGATATCTGAATGATGCCTGTAGCTGCAGGCATCATTCAGATATCACAGCTCAAACCTGACAATGTCATATGACATTGGGCGGGCGGCAATCGGTTTTTCATCTTTCCATCTATTAAATCTTCTGCCCTTGTTGTTTTAACTTTGGATGGTAAAACATGTTTTTTTTTTCTGTCAGTAAACACCTTATACAGCCCACTTCCTTTTTCTTGTTTGGTAAAAAAGCCTAGGTGTATTACATCATGCACATCTATCTCTCTCACTCTTGTGAGAGTTTGCCAGGAAGGGAGGGGGGATGAGTCATAGGGCCAATGAGAGCTGCAGAGCTGGAGGTGTGCCTGTTTAAATCCAGTAAGTGAACAGGCAGCGGCTTGAGCTGCCACAGTTAAAATGTATGCAGCCAGACTCAGAAGGAGATTTATGCAGCATATTTGGCAAGTACAGAATCACAGTATATATAAAATAATATGCAAAGTGGTTGGTTGGAGGGAAGCTTAAGAATGGGTAAGATGTTTTTGTTACAAATCATGTGAGAAGACTGCAATTCCTCTTTAAGGCCCCTTTCACACTGGGCCGGGAGCAGCGTCAGTGGTAAAGCATCGCTATTTTTAGCGGTGCTTTACCGCCAATTTTGCAGCGCTATTCGTCCGCTAGCGGGGCGGTTTTATCCCCGCTAGCGGCCGAGAAAGGGTTAAAAACCACCTCAAAGTGCCTCAGCAGCGGCGCATTGCCTGCGGTATAGCCGTGGTGTCCTATTGATTTTAATGGGCAGGAGCGATGAAGGAGCGGTATACACACTGCTCCTTCACCACTACAAAGACTATCAGGACTTTTTTTTACCGCCCTGCTAGCGCACCGAGCAGCAGCTGTTTAGGGTCGGTTTACAGGCACTATTTTGGTGCAATAGCGCCTGCAAACTATTCAGTGTGAAAGTGGTCTTAGCGTTGTGTGTTGAGTTATTTCGAGGGGAAAGACAATTTACACTGTTATACAAGCTGTACACTCACTACTTTACATTGTAGCAAAGTGTAATTTCTTCAGTGTTGTCACATGAAACAATATAATAACATTTTTACAAAAAATGTGAAGGGTGTACTCACTTTTGTGAGATACTATATATGCTATTACTTGCTAGCATCCTGTATTCAGGAGCATCTTGTATTCACTATGTTTTGTATGATATATTTTAATTATTGGCATTTGTAATAAAATATTTAGAATTTTATGGTGGGTTTTTACTTGCCCTTTTCTCTGGATGCCATGTGACACCTGAAAGTCCATTTCTCTTTATTTCCTTTTTTTACCTGTTGGGCCGCGTACACACAATCGAACATGTCCGATGAAACTGGTCTGCAGACCAGTTTCATCGGACCAGTTTGATGGTGTGTACGGCCTATCGGACCATTGTCCGTCGGACAAAAGTTTTAAAACATGCTTTAAAACCTGTCCGATGGAAACCTGTCCGTCGGACAGGTTCGATGGTTAGTACACAAAAGCATCGGACCAAAAACACGTGCATGCTCAGAATCAAGTCGACGCATGCTTGGAAGCATTGAACTTCGTTTTTTTCAGCACGTCATTGTGTTCTACGTCACCGCGTTCTGGTCAGATCAGGTTTTGGTCCGATGGTGTATACGCACATCAGACCATCAGACAAGTTCAGAGTTGTCTGATGAAAACAGTCGGTCGGACAAGTCTCATCAGACATGTCTGATCATATGTACGTGGCCTAAGAGGAAGCATTGCTGGACCACAGAATGGGGACTAGGAGTGCGCACGCACACAGGAATGTACACTAGTGCGTGCACGAACATGGGCGAACACACGGGTGTGCCCTCAATGCATGTTGGCGCCAGATGGACTAATCAAAGAGGCTCTTGCTCATGCTCCAGTGCTGACTGGCCTTTCAGGAATTCAAGCACCAAAATCTCACTAAATAGGAAATGAAATGATTAAGTCTTTTAACATCTACCAAGAATGTATATAAAAATGTTGGGCTCATTAACCCTTTAATAAAATCCTGTAAATGTTTTAAGTCTACTGCAAAACATATGAATACATATCAAAGGGTTGTGTTAACAGAACTGTTAAATGAAATATACAAATGCTTTACAATAATAATGGCTTAACTTAATGAACACATACTGTACTTCTGATGCCTAATTTTATATAGATAAATGTAATGGTGTATAACAAATGTATAATAAGTGACCCTTATTTTAGCCTTTTTCTTACCATTTTAACATTTAATCAGCTCAGGATTTGTTGATCCCCAGTGTAATTATTTTAGCTCTGGCTAAAGGTCGTTTAAATCTGCAGTCACACTGTCCTGGCTCTAACGGTTTGAGTTCATTTAATAAAGACATGCTCCATAGATATTCACAGGTCACTTGTTTAAAGGCAAACAAAGGCTGTAGCTGCAACGAGTTTGTGACCCTATGTCATAGCACAAGCACTTATGTGGTCATGTCAGCAAAAGCAGACAGCTTTAATACAGATAATAAATTACTGCTCCTGAAATGATATCTTGTACAATATGCTTGTATTACAGAGGTAAGATATACATTTATTTTGATAATATAGTTTTATTTTTTCCTAAGAAAAAGTTATCAATACATACAGAAGATAGCATGACACATGAATAAATGTTGTTATATACTGTGTAATAAAATATAACCTTATAAAAAAAAAAGACTATAGATTTAAACTAGAGAACAACACACACTTACACAAGTTTAAACCAACCCTATTACAGCGCCATATAGAGACTCCAAAAGTAAAATTACCTGCAAAAGCAATTTAAAATGAAGCTGTTCCTAAAAAAAGAAACAAAAAATGTGCCCAGCTTATCCCAGGAAGGAGAAATGAAGCACAGTGACATCAACAGCACTTCTCAAATCTTGGCAGCTGTTTTCTGTACTGATATTGGGGACCAGGAGAAATACATGCATTGTATTGTACAATTTAATTTATTAGGATTAGAACCTCTATTGGTTTATACTGCTTTCTGTGCACCTATTTTGAGGAGGGGGGGGTCTACCCTCACAATACATGTGAATTATTGTCACCAGGAGAAAAGGTAAGGAGGGACCCTGAATGTTATGGATGTCATCAGAACAGAGCTAGGCATAAAGTAGAGGTCAAAACATCTAGTGGGGGCCCTTGGCCTTTGAGACAGCATCTCCTTTCTATGAATCAGTTATGAAAAAATGCAAAATTTCTCTGAAAGACGGCAATGTCTGGTATAGAAGAGGCAAGCTGCAAGAACATATTTTATATTTCTTAATTATTCTTTTTCAACCCTCTGAAGAGGCTGACACAGGGGGGTTGATTTATTAAAGGCAAATAGGTTATTCCGTTTGCAAGTGAATTTTCCCCAGAGCTTAGTGAGTGTGGTGGAGTTTCACTTAGCAAAGAATAAAAAAAAACAAAAAAAAAAAAACAACAACATTTTTGCCTGTTTCCATTGGACGATAGAAGTCAGCTCTTGGGAAAATTCTGAACAGCCTATTTGCCTTTAGTAAAACAACCCTAGTGCATTTATGAAACCAGGTATAGTAAGAATATTTTGCTTGTTGTTAAGGATTTGTAACCAAGGAAAATCTGTAACTCTAAACACTATTAACAAATAGACCTATTGGTGGCACACCATGGCCTGATTTTATAACAACTCCATTTATGGTGGAATAAGCCAATTGAAAGAAAAAAAGGGCCTAGGTTTAACGTATGACCAAATAGAGTGATACTGTGGATATATCGGTAACTAGTGTGCCACCCTCCCGATAGTACTGGAGTTGTCTAGGGGCTAATGGTTTTGGACTTTGAAGGCACACAGTACATATGGTAAGAAAACTAAATACATTTATTTTATAAGAATGTCATAAAAACAGTTACAAACATAAAATCAAAAAAGATCAAGTAGATAACTGGTCCACATAGGTTGTCACAATTATAATACAGTACTACCATAGATGGCTCAAATGTAGCGCATGATTTTAAAGTTGACTATATAGTGTGTAAAACCGAGTGGTGGTCCAGAGGAACAGAAGGGCTTGCTCTACATGTTACGCGCTGTGGAAAGCGCTTCCTCAGGAGAAAAGACAATTCAATATAGGGTTAACGGCGTTGAGGGTAGGCAACAGTTGGTAAGCCAATTGCCAAAGAGGACCCAACCCAAAGTTATAGTAAATTGGTTTTGACAAATCAAACTAAGCAAATGATGAAAAAAAATTAATAAGCAGAGGTCCCCTTCTGAGAAACAAAACCTGTAGGAATATAAGCAGCTACATTTAAATGTAAATTTTGATTTCTTCCTAAAAAAGAAGGCCTGGTCCTGCCCTTTCCACAGATGTCCTCAACAGTTGGCACTGCCATTCAATATACTGAAGTGCCAACAGGGGGCTTTGTGTAGCATAAATGGTAGGGGGCATAAGATAACAGGAAAACCTAAAATTTGCATATAATTTCACCTGTCTCTATAGCTTGATCTGCATTTTAAGTCAGTTTTCTTCTATGGATCCTTTTATTTTAGTCTCGTCTTTTACTTCAATATGTTGCTTATATCTAGCACGATCAATTGGTTATGAATAATACAGTTTAAGTACCTATTTTGCGTACTTCTCAGTTTTGTAAACTAAAACCAAGCTTCCTAAACGTATATATTTTGTACTTGTTATTTCGCACATAATCCTGCTTTTTTTTTTTTTTATATATATATTTAGACACTTAAGCTTTAATGGTACAGTGTGCAAAGCGCAATATTTATTTTAATAGATTTTAACTGTAACAACGTTTTTGAAGCATTTATACAAATAAAACCCCATCATCATTACAAGTACCCTAAATGTAAATTAAAGGATAAGTTCCCCTTTAGCAGCATGTTACATGTTATACCCAAATTTAGTGCGTAAAATGCTCCTATTCACCCACCTCCAACATTCATCTCCCCTCCACGCACCCACTGTCACACTTTAAAAACAGTGCAGCCATGCGGAGCTTCGCTAATGAGCGCTCTCTCGGTTCATTGATTGTTCTTGTCATTCAGTAAATGCTTTCCCATATTGGAGGTATGGGCAGACAGTGTACTCAGAATCGGCTGGGTCCAAGCAATACATCCACAATCTACTGATTGCCGGTTCAATGCTTTGCAGGGTGAAATGTATTTTTTTTTTTTTATAAATGAATATTTTTTACCTGCAAAAAAATGTGCATTATTTATTTATTTTTTGTTTGGAAAAGGTGATCTTAGCCTTTAGTTTACTTAAGTAAGGCTTTAGATCACACTGTATTAGAACTAAAACGGTACAATACTGCTTTTCATCACAGTGGTATGGTGGCTTTTTAAAGATGTCTAATCTCCATAGAAACATTTATTAAAACTTATGGATGCTGCCAATGTGTTTTTGTGTTAATAGAAGCAAAGGTCCAGGCTGTTACTATCACCCTCATTATCACTTATATTAGCTCACTATTGATGAACAAGCGTTTCAGCCAGCATAGGTGGAACTTTTGACCAGTATACTAGTAAAATGACAAACTATTAATAATGCAGAATCATAAATGTAATATGTAAACCTGAAAATGGTGTAAAATAGTTACTTTAACTGGCTAGCATCACTTCTTCCAGCATAGTGTAGGCCATATATGACCACTCTTGAAAGCTTAGAAATTGTAATCTATTCAGCTAGCCAGGTATCATTTAACTCAAACAATTCCCGGAACTATCAGTGATTAATATACAGTGCCTTGAAAATGTAGTCATACCCCTTGAAATTTTCCATATTTTGCCATGTTACAACCAAAACCATACAAGTATTTTATGTGATAGACCAAAAAAAAGTGTCACCCTGTGAAGTGGAAGGAAAATTATAAATGATTTAATTTGTTTCTCCACATAGATATCTGAAAAGTGTGGCATGCATTTGTATTCCCCCAGAGTCAATACTTTCTAGAACCACCTTTTGCTACATGTGCAGCTGCAAGTCTTTTTGGGGATGTCTCTACCAGCTTTGCCCATCTAGAGAATCCAAAAGAGAACAAAGATTTGCAGTCCAAGGACCCAGACTATGGAACGCTCTTCCAACCAACATTTGGTTGGAGGTAAACCACCTGGCCTTCAGGAGAAAGACCCATCTCTTCTGAGGGCCCAGGGAATGGATACCAAGCGCCCAGAGGGGATTCAGTTTGCATGTGTTGCACTATATAAGTTTCTCACTCACTTACTAGAGAGTGACATTTTTGCACATTCTTCTTTGCAAAATAGCTCAAGCTCTGTCAGATTGGATGCATTTGTGAACAACAATTTTCAAGTCTTGCCACAGATTCTCATTTGGATTTAGGTCTGCACTTTGACTGGGCCATTCCAACACATGAATATGCTTTGATCTAAACCATTCCATTGTAGCTATGGCTGTATGTTTAGGGTCGTTGTCCTGCTGGAAGGTGAACCTCCACCCCAGTCTCAATATTTCTGCAGACTGTAACAGGTTTTCTTCTAAGATTGCTAAGATTGGCTCCATTCATCTTCCCATCAACTTTGACCAGTTTCCCTGTCCCTGCTGAAGAAAAGCATCTCCAAAACATGATGCTGCCACCACCATGTTTCACAGTGGGGATGGTGTGATAAGGGTGATGTGCAGTGTTAGTTTCCCGACACAAATAGCATTTTGCTTTAAGGCCAAAAGGTTAAATTTTGGTCTCATCGGACCAGAACCCCTTCTTCCACATGTTTGCTGTGTCCACCACATGGCTTCTCGCAAACTGCAAATGGGACTTCTTATGGCTTTCTTTCAACAATAAATTTCTCCTTGCCACTTTTCCATAAAGGCCAGATTTGTGGAGTGCAGGACTAATAGTTGTCCTGTGGACAGATTCTCCCACCTGAGCCGTGGGAATCTCTGCAGCTCCTCCAGAGTTACCATGGGCCTCTTGCCTGCTTTTCTGATTAATGTTCTTTTCCCGGCATGTCAGTTTAGGTTTTTTATAACCTAACCCTGCTTTAAATTTCTCCACAACTTTATTCCTGACCTGTCTGGCGTGTTCCTTGGCCTTCATGATGATGTCTGTTCACTAAGGTTAAAAACAGTGGAAATTACTGCGCAGGTCTGATGTAAACCAAAAGATTAAATTGGTGGCAAGACCAAGCAATCTTAGGTAAAAATAAGCGTGAGTGCTGCTGCAGCACAAATGTCAGATAAACAAAATGTAAGCAATAAATATGGTATGCTGCGCTGCTAGAATTAATACATCAATAATATATATGATATAGATGATAAATATGCATTGAATACAAAAAGAAAGAACTAAAGAACCAACACCAAGTGCTCCAATGTATATCAAAATGACACAAAAAAACAAGCTGGTATGAATGACAATGTTGGCAAAGTTCATAGAGTGTTGGTATTCGATTCCAGGGAAAAATTCAAACTTCAGTGAGTTCAGAGAAATATCCCAATTAGGAAATTGTGATTCTACAGGACAGAAGAGAACCTCCACCTCCACCTCTTAATGCAGATCTGCTTACCAGATAGATATTAATTATGAGCGTCAACAGCACATCTGGCTAGGTTGCCTTAGCGAATATCCACGTGGATTCCTGTGTGAATCTCCAAAATCTGTCTCAAAGCGGCTGGGTCCCAAAAGCAATCACTCCCAAAGTGTAGCCCAGAAAAGAAAAGGGATGCCAACATAGAGTAGTAACGTTTTAGAAAAATGTAATAAAAGAAATTCGTTTGCACTTACAAATATCGAATCCTTTGGTGAGCATAAAAATAGTAAGCCGGCCGGCTCTCACAATCCGCCCGTCCTTCCGGATGGTCGTGAGGATAAAAACAATGGTGTCGTCAGCACGCCGTTCCTCCCTACGTCGTTTCGTCCAATAGCAGACTTCTTCCAGGGGCACTGGAAGAAGTCTGCTATTGGACGAAACGACGTAGGGAGGAACGGCGTGCTGACGACACCATTGTTTTTATCCTCACGACCATCCGGAAGGACGGGCGGATTGTGAGAGCCGGCCGGCTTACTATTTTTATGCTCACCAAAGGATTCGATATTTGTAAGTGCAAACTAATTTCTTTTATTAAATTTTTCTAAAACGTTACTACTCTATGTTGGCATCCCTTTTCTTTTCTAGGCTACACTTCGGGAGTGATTGCTTTTGGGACCCAGCCGCTTTGAGACAGATTTTGGAGATTCACACAGGAATCCACGTGGATATTCGCTAAGGCAACCTAGCCAGATGTGCTGTTGACGCTCATGATTAATATCTATCTGGTAAGCAGATCTGCATTAAGAGGTGGAGGTGGAGGTTCTCTTCTGTCCTGTAGAATCACAATTTCCTAATTGGGATATTTCTCTGAACTCACTGAAGTTTGAATTTTTCCCTGGAATCGAATACCAACACTCTATGAACTTTGCCAACATTGTCATTCATACCAGCTTGTTTTTTGTGTCATTTTGATATACATTGGAGCACTTGGTGTTGGTTCTTTAGTTCTTTCTTTTTGTATTCAATGCATATTTATCATCTATATCACATATATTATTGATGTATTAATTCTAGCAGCGCAGCATACCATATTTATTGTTCACTAAGGTTCTCTAACAAATCTCTGAGTGCTTCACAAAACAGCTGTATTTATACTGAGATTAAATTACACACATGGACTCTATTTACTAATAAGGTGACTTCTGAAAGCAATTGGTTCCACTAGATTTTAGTTAGGGTTATCAGAGTAAAGGGGGCTGAATACAAATGCACGCCACACTTTTCAGATATATATTTGCAAAACCATTTATTGTTTTCCTTTCACTTCGCAATTATGTGCAACTTTGTGTTGGTCTAGCACATACAATCCCAAGAAAATACATTTACATTGTTGGTTGTAACATGACAACATTTGGAAAATGTTAAGGGGTATGAATACTTTTTCAAGGCACTGTAATACAACAAACTATTACAAATAAGAACCCGGCAACTTGCAGCTTCTAAAAAAAGTTAGGAATTGTAAAACTCATATATCAAGATAGGTCCAAGTAATGCAGTCATTGTAATGTATATGAACCAGAATTATTCTTATTTCGATAGTCTTAATCTACCAACGGAAGTCATGGCTGATTCAAAGACTACATGAATTCATGTATTAATATTTCAAACTGAACTTCAGTTTAAAAAAAAAACATTTTCAAAAGCTTTAGCTTACTAAGAAGTTATAGATAACAGAATGTAGGTCATATAATTTCAACATTACATAAATAGAACAAATGCGTAAATGTATTTTTAAAAAATTGCCTGTTTTTTTAACAGTATAGGACTCATGAGATTACATGAAGATAGAAGAAGAAAATGTTTTATTCCACTAACTAGGACAGGGATAAATTAAAAGTAATGATATTGGTTGCTTAACATGTATTTTGTTCACTATCATTAAAATAACTCAGCAAAGTGGACGTCACTTATAACATTTTATAATATTACATTTTTGTATAAATTATAAATCAAAAGTCTTGAAAACATGCTATTTAAAAAATCTTTTGGATTGAAGGCATTTTCAAAGCAATAAGGGTTGCAAGGGAAAAATAGCAAGTGCTTAACCAATATTTGAATGAATTTCCAGGACTGTACATATTCTAGTATAGATACTGTATATGACAAGTAACAGTTTGGACTAAGACAGAACTGAAAGTGTTCCCTTGCTCCTTTTTATCCTAATTGCTCCTGTACTTTGGTAGTTAGCATTAGTCTTAAGGAAATCTGATTGGGTTCGATTTGCAGGCACATTTGATGAACTTTCACAAAAAAAACACAAATAGTGAATTGAAGTCAATCAGTTCTCTAAATGTTTAATGCTAATAGGCAAGGAATGTCAAATAAAGGACACATGGAGCTGGACACTGCCCTGGGAAACATTAACAAGAAAAAAAAAAAAAACATTCAGCAGGGAGAAAGTATTTTAATACGGCTTAACTGGCAACAATAGAAATATACAAATCCCTTACATAACATGCTTAGGGGATGCCTTAAACCTGCCTGTGAAGTGGCACACCTGTAGGATGTACAAAAGCAAATGTGACATTTACAAAGAAGAAAATACAGTTTACATTGCCATCAAATTACATTTCCTGGCCAATTTATTCTGTACACAAGGGGCCAAGATTCCCCTTAACATCTACACCAGACCCTTTTTTCCAGATTAGGTCTGTTATGTATTGTAAGGGGGGGGGGGCTTAAAAAAAAGGAAAAAGTGTCTAGGACAGGGATGTGGAGAAGAGCCTTTGTCCTCATCAGCATGTTAAGGTATCCTATCCATGTTGAGGGCAAGTAGCCTGTTATAGTTCACGAGCAATGAGTGTTTCCCCCCCCCCACCCCACCATACTGTTCAGCCATGCTATCCTCCTTAGAATCCATATCAGACCCTCATCAAGAATAAGGGTCTAGTATGTATTTACACCACAACAACCAATGCCTCTGTGGCCACTGACTAGAGACTCGTGGGGCCAGCCCACACTGTGCCTTGGTTGCAAGAATGCAGAAGGAAAAGTTGCTATTTAATACAGTAGTACTACACTCACTAAATTAATAACTTCTTGTTAGAGTAGTAGCTAGAGGTTCATGTGGATAAATAGGCGAAATATGGCAATTCAGTCTGCCTCTACTGTGAGTCACGAACATGCAGAGTTCAAAGTTGAACTTCATCCCTATTTAGCATATGGTGATGCCAATAAATAATGAAATGCCCACTGCTTATTCTTCGGCTCACTTCATGCACTTTCTTCAAAGTTAGACACTGCAGAGTTTCTACAGGTGTCACACAAAGATCAGTATGTATGTAAAGGATCATATATGGTTTATGGATTGTGTTATTTCACATTTTTTAGAGAGGACTTTCCTATTTTGGCTAGTTTTAAAACAGAGTTGGCTCATTATTCAGACTACAGCTAGAAATAAGCCTTTCACCTTGGACACTTCCCCAAATCATGAACTTTGCTTATGGATATTCAAGGAAATTAAGTGGGCTTAGATCAAATACATTATTTTACGATCTGGCCTACTACTTCCTGGTCACAATCCTGGTATTGATTGGTTCAATGTAACACAGATACTGCCCCCCAGGCTGTAACCAGGAAGCAGTAAGCCACATGACTCTTCTTTTTTTTGTTTCATAAAGATTTTATTGAAAAAGAAAAGTTTGTACAGGCATCTTCCACATCATCAACAGGTATAAATCAGAACATACCGACCAAGAGGCTTCAATTGCATGTAGAACATAGGTACATACAGTGCATTCCTAGAAAGTCTAGTCAGGACTTATAGTAAATAGCATGAACTGCAACAACATATATCACATAGGGGTTAGATACCCTACCCAGTAATAAGGTTTATGTGAGTCTAGACTAGCTCACTACTTTTCATCCCGTTATGGTGGACCACTGGATCCACCATATCCATTTTTAATTCCCTCTACATTATCGCTTCCCTCCCTGAAAACACCCAAACCCTTACGGGGATTGTAAGAAACCTCCCCTAAGGTAGATCCGTCCCCTCATTAAACCCTTCCATGAGGTCTCCCAAACCCCAAAGAAAGGAGGATATGAAATGGAGGGTCAGTAAGAAAGGAAAGAGAAAGGAAAAGAGAAAAAAAAAAAAACCCGGGGGAGGGGGGGGATCATTGCCAGGAATTCTTAGTGCCCGTATTCGGGAGAGGGGGTGGGAGGACCACCAGCTACCCTCTCCGGCTTTTACACTTGGGTATCAGAGCAGGTCAAACATACCATCAACTTATCCCCGGAATGTGCAACAAGGTCGCGTTTAGCCAACAGACTGTGTCAACTCACGGTAAGCCGTAGAATCCCGAAACTTAAGCCAATCTTCCCAGATATATGTAAATCTGGAAATTCTATCTTGTGCGCTGTATATCAGCTCCTCTATCGCTGCAATGTGGTTAATGCGTGCCATCCATTCCTTGATAGATGGTGGCATCACGGCTCTCCAGTGGACAGGTATGCAAAGCCTGGCTGTGTTAATCATATGCAACGCCACTGATCCACTGTATCGCTTCTTGGAAATTTTTGAAAGATGGAGGAGGTATTGTTCTGGGGAAAAATCCAGGGGTAGTGAGGATACCTCAATTGTCACTTTGTGAACCTCCCTGTCACGTACCTGGTGCTGAGCAGAGCCTGACGTGCGGGAGTGGCCACTCTTGCTCCTCTGACTCCGGAACCCTTGGTAGTGCAGACAGGAGGTACTGGAGTTTAGAGTCACACTAGCGCCTGGCGGGGATGTCGTGCAGACACGGTGTCAGTCTTACTGGAGGTGTGCTGTAGCCCCGATGCCGACAGGTAGTTGAAGCTAGTGCAGATGACTGGCAGACAGCAGGAGGAAGGTGTTCTGTAGTACGGATGCTGGCAGGTAGCTGGAGCTGGTGCAGATGACTGGCAGACAGCAGGAGGAAGGTGTTCTGTAGTACGGATGCTGGCAGGTAGCTGGAGCTGGTGCAGATGACTGGCAGACAGCAGGAGGAAGGTGTTCTGTAGTACGGATGCAGACGGATCAGGTTCAGGGATAAGGCAGCAGCAGAGTCGTGGTTCAGGCCGGGTTGGCAACAGGCAGACGGTCACTGGTACAGGGCAAGGCAGAGGCAGCGTCAGACAGGCCAAGGTCAGGGCGGGCAGCAATCAGAAGGGTCAAGACAAGCCGGGATCACAGGAACAGGAGTCAATCAGGTAACGGGTCTTCAGGCAGGTATCAGGAACGCTGATGATCGAGCAGCAAGAGGCCATGGGAAGAGCTCCCTTAAATAGCCTGAACTGGCGCCAAAATGGCGTCATCACGTGCCCGCGCGCCGCTGCCGCGAATGCGCGCTCCCGTGCGCGCCGATGTGCTGCGCGTGCGCGTGCCCGTGCGTGTGCACGTCGAAGTGCCGCGAATGCGCGCTCCCGGCGCCCCTGTGCGCT
This sequence comes from Rana kukunoris, assembly GCA_029574335.1. Classification (NCBI taxonomy): domain Eukaryota; kingdom Metazoa; phylum Chordata; class Amphibia; order Anura; family Ranidae; genus Rana; species Rana kukunoris. The sequence goes on along the minus strand of CM056052.1, from coordinate 197,344,957 downwards.
CCGTTGCACCGCTAGCGCCACCTGGTGGTCGACCACGACCATGACACTCCCTCCAGTAAGGTTGGATAATCGGGCACTCCCACCAGATGTGGAGGAAAGAGCCTGTGGTCTGTCCACATCTCCAGCACTGGTCTGACACTGACGGGAAGAACTTGTGGATAAGATCAGGAGTCCTATACCATCGGGTCCTGATCTTGTACCCATTCTCCTGGGTGTTTACATTAAGCGAACCTTTATGTGTATACCAGTGAACCCGTTCCCAGCTCTTTGCATCAATCTGTCTGCCCAGTTTGTTTTCCCAAAAGGTCTGCTCCTTCTGCATGGTCGCAGAGGGTTTTGTGAACATGGACACATACAATACCGAGATCACATGTCTCTGGGGAGCCGTGCTCATGCATAAAGATTCAAATGCCGTGATCTGCCTCATAAAGCCTTCTCTGACCTTTGGGTTGTCTAAAAAATGCTGTATCTGAAGGTAGGGCATCAAGGGAAAGTCTCCAGTCCGAGACATCGAGGACAGTTCTCTTATGGAGCAGAATCTACCCCTAGAGAAGAAGTGTTTGACCAACATTTCCGAGTGGGGCCATACGTCCATCAGGTAAGATCTTTCCATTCCCGGATGAAAGTCGGGGTTCCCTCTAAGGGGAGTGATGCCACATTCCGTCGCCGAGAGAGAGTGATCTCCACAGGCCCTTACAAAGGCCGCCAGGGTTGCCCCAACCAAAGGGTGGGATTGAACACCAGGCGCCCAATGTGTCCTGGAAAACCAAGGCATCTTTCCTAGATCTGACCCAGTGACCATGTTCTCCAAAGGTACCCAACTTTTGTGTCGGGCGTGTACTTTCCAGTCCACAACTCTCGTCAAGTGCGTGGCCCAGTAGTACCTTCAATTTCGGGAGTACCAATTTCGACCAGCTGATTCTCGGTCGTTTAGACCCCCACAGAAATTTACTCCCTATCCTCTTGTATGTCGTAAAGAAGGACTTTATCATTTTTAAGATAGAGGCTCGACCGAACCATGAAATCGTAGGAACATCCCATTTAAGCAGATCTTGTTGTACAGCCTTCAGCTCACTCAGGAAATTCTTATCGTAGAGATCCGCTAAGTTGGTCGGTAGCTTAATGCCCAGATAGGTAATGTCATCTGACTTCCACCGGAAGGGGAAGTTCTCCTGACACAGACTGACCATCGAAGGTGGTAGCGACACGTTCAGGGCGAATGATTTAGAGTAATTAATTTTTAAATGAGAAATAATCCGGAATTGTTCAAGCGTACGCATCAGGTTGGGCAAGGAAATCAATGGGGATGAGAGAAAGAGCAATACATCATCAGCAAAAGCCGCTATCTTATATTCTTTCTGATGAACTTTAATACCTGTTATGTCCGGGTGTGTCCGTATGCACCGTAGCAGAGGTTCCAACGTTAGAATATACAAGATGGATGGGGAAGGCTTCCGACAAGTGACCATTGACCCTGACCCTGGCTCTCGGTCTCCTGTATAGTGCTTCAATATAGGCTTTCATCTTGGCCCCTAGACCCAAGGCGTCCAGGACCGAGTACATGTAGTCCCATGCCACTCGGTTGAAGGCCTTCTCCGCATCCATGGATAAGAAAAATCCTTCAAGCTTGGAAGACGTGAGCCAGTGATGCAGGTTGAGGGCCTTGATCGTATTGTCCCTGGCTTCCCTGCCAGGGACAAAGCCCACCTGATCTAGTCCCACCCAAGCCGGGACATGGTAAGCTAAACGGGTTGCTAGGATTTTTGAGAAAATCTTGACGTCTACATTCAAGAGCGAGATTGGTCTATAATTCGCTACGTCAGAGGGGTCTTTACTTTCTTTGGGTATGACTGAAATATATGCTTCTAACAGGGTAGTAGACGTGCAAGGAGTCCAGGGCTTGTCTGTCTTCCGCAGACAGGGCTTTTGGGCAATGTTTACGCAGAAAGTCCTCCATCAAAGTAGCCCTCTCAGCTGTCGAGCCTGAACCGTCCTCACTCGTCTTAATATTGTACAGCTTGCTATAAAATTCTTGGAACTGGTGCGCAATGTCTTCATTCTTAGTATGGGTCCCCCCTTGTCTATCCCGTACATGATGAACAGTAGAGGCGAGAGTCTTCCTCTGCGTGAATGCAGCCAACAGTCTGCCCGGTTTATTTCCTTGCTCATAGAACAATTTCTGCGATAACATAAATCGCTTTCGTGCCTTTTTGTACAATTCCTCATGCAAGAGAATTCTCGTGTCTGCCAGTTCCGTCGCAACCGCCAGGGCCAACGAGCTTTTGTGTTGGGCTTCTAACTTAACAATCTTGTCAGACAGTGTCCGAATACGAGCCAGATGCTCCTTTTTTTTCCTAGCCGCTATAGATAAGATGTGCCCACGCAATACACACTTGTGTGCCTCCCATTGGGTCATGGGTGCGACATCTTCAGTATCGTTCAGGACAAAGTATTCCCTGATAGCTTGCTTAAGATCTACAACATCCGGGAGGTCAGTGAGGAGGGAGGCATCCAACCTCCAAATCTTTGTGGACGTTACCTTCTGTGGGAATCGGAGTGTCACAGTCACTGGGTGATGATCCGACAAGACCATGCTTTCAATGGTAGCTTCAGAGAGATACGATAGATCTTTTTGAGAAATGAAAATGTAGTCCAGCCTCGAATAACGCTGGCATGGGGCAGAAAAAAAAGTATAATCCCTACCCTGGGGGTACAGGGTGCGCCACGTGTCGTGTAGGGTAAGGGAGGCTAACCCTAACTTAGCCTGTCGCAAGGCCGAGAATGGGAGAGAAGAAGTCCCTGTGGACGTGTCCAGTGTTGGGTCTAGGGCCATATTTATGTCCCCACCCAATATCAAGAGGCCCGATTTAAAGGACGTGAGCTTCAGCAGTATATCCCTTAAGAAGGGTACCTGCTTGGAGTTAGGGCAATAAATGTTGGCCAGTGTCACTGGCCTGTCCTTCCAGGTCCCCTTGAGAAAGATAAATCTCCCTTCTGAGTCGATCAACTGGTCTGTGAGGGAGAAAGAAAACGATTTAGCCAGCAGGATCGCCACCCCCTTCGTCTTAGAGTCAGCACATGTTGCGTGAAAAGCTTCTGGAAATCTCTTATTAGTAAGGCGTTGGATAGCGCTAGATTTGAAGTGAGTTTCTTGGAAAAAGACAACTTGGGTTCTTTGTCTGTGAGCTTCCAATAAAAAACTTTCTCCGGGATGTTGAGGCTCTGAGCTTTAACCGAAAAAAAAATTAGCGATAGAGGAGCCGACGACCGCATAACAGAGGCCATGATGGCGTACAATATGGTAATCCGCACACCGCTTCCAAATACAGTCGGAGAGAGCAGCTAGTGACACGAGCTGTGGTGGAAGTGAGAAAAGGGGAAAAAAAAGGAGGGGGGGGGGGTGTGAAAAGAGAACCGTCAAGAAAGATGAGAAAGTACGTACGTATCTGTATCCTATGCTCTGGATAACCTGTCAAACTGATCAAGAAGCCACCCTTGGTCAGGAGGGGCCCTAAAAAGGGGGGAACCCCAGGAAAAATACCGGAGGTAGTCTAAGTCCTGCCTAGCTACCTAAGGAGACTAGTGGAGGTCCGAAGTCGGAAACTCCACTACTGCGCCGGAAGGTTCGAGAGTGGAACCTGCTTCTCCTGTGGTGAGGAAAATAACCTGTACCGAAACCCAACAGTCCTCCCTTCCATCCAGACTCCCCAGGCTTATATTTAACCAACTCAAATAGAAAACCCTCATATATAGCCAGAGTGGGGGTGCCCTGCAGGAGCCCACCCAACAAAGTGAGGTGAACTCCTCCATTGCCTCCCCCTCCCACACACCCCTCCCACAGAGGAACCAGGAAGAGACAAACAACCACCCCCCCAGCCCGCATGATCTCCCCTTTTTGTAACACTGGGAGCTATAGCATGGCTCGAGGGGCCCCGAAGTGCCACCCACAGTCTTGAGCGGGACCTCTCCATGCGGATATTTTATGCTCCTGGGCCTATGGGGCCTAATCGCGGAGCAAAAAGATACAAATGAAAGAAGGAGGGAGGAGGATCCCCAACGCACAAAGAGGTGCCCTCAACCATTAGTATACGAAATCCCATCAAGGCTAAATGATGGGCCACACGGTAACATAGATTAACGAAAGGAAAAAATAAATAAAAATGAACGAGAAATCGCAAACAATAACATTAACAGTTGACCTTGGGTAGATAATTCAAGCTCCCATATCCCAACAACCACTTGTTGGAGACACAGGACAAATTGGGATCTTCCAGTAGGGATACACACTCAGATTTTAAGACAAGGGGGAAAAATCACATGACTCTTCTGATGAGAAACACAATATTTTTTACTTTGTGCTCTAAAACATATCCAATAACAGATTTAAAAAAAATCAAAGTTCTTCATCAATTTAGGCCAATATGTATTCTGCTACATATTTTTGGTAAAAGAAAACTCAAAAAGCATATTTTGATTGGTTTGTTACAGCGTCTGCATGGGATATTTTTATTTATTTTTTCAGCGACTTATAGCGGGACTGCGATATTGCACCAGACAAATAGGACATCTAACTGACACTTTTGACACTTTTTTGGGGACCAGTGACACTAACACAATGATCAGTTCTAAAAATATGCTGTCACTGTACTAATGAGACTGACAGGGAAGGGGTTAACCTCATTGGTGATCAAAGTGTAAACTGTGTGCCTGACCAGTGCGTGTTTACTGTGGTGGATGTGCTTTTACTACCGGAAGACATGGATTGGTGTTTCTCTTTCACTGAAACACAGGATTTATGTCTTCTGTACTCAAAGAATGACAGTCTTCCTTGTTTACATAGGCAGACTGGCATTCTGTCAGTGTAACAAATGATTGGCGGGTCTTGGGGGACATTGTGTCTGCAGGATAAATTGATCAGCTCCCGCTGTGTAAAACAACAGCAGGAGTGAGCCACCAGAAGCGCGCGCTCGTGCCCAAATCCCCAAAGTGCAGAATCACATATATATATATGTGATTCTGCGCAGAGTGGCCACCCTGTAGCAGTAAATCTGCTTTGGGGCGGTCGGGAAGTGGTTAATGCAGTAGACCCTGATATTTCCTCCCTGATCTGCTAAATGGTCCTTTATATAGAACCTAGTGAGAAAGTATACTACTTCCATATTTGGGCACATACATCAGAGGGAGAGAACAACCATTCTGGCATGAAAGGTACGGGACCACAAGGCTTTTCCAGGTAAAACAGTTAACATGTTTGCATTTGAACTTTGCATCCAACAGTTTTTCCGTAGTGAACATTTTTAGGTAGATACATTATACTTATTGCGTTCTTGATATACAGTTAACCATTAGATCTGAGGAATTACAAAACAACATATAAAGTACAAAGACCAAAACTTGGATCACTAAGGAAGTATTAATAAAATAGAATAGTAAAAAATAAAAACTTTTATAATATTGTTACAATATGTAAAAATGAAATACTGAAAACAAACTATAGGATAACATAAAAATCAACAAATTGCACACATATTTAGCACTTAACCTTATTTTGTACAGAAAAGCAAAGAAAAAAAATGATACGGAGGATGAACTTCCTTGTAAATGGTTTCCATTGTCCTCATAAATTCATTTTTTACAGCTCTTACACAAAGAAGCAACTCGAGCGCATAACAATGAAGCAGCTTAGCTGTCAGTCATGAAAGCCTTATAGGTGCCCAACATAAATTAGGCACCTGATATGTGCTGTTGACTTCAGTGAAACAAAAAAGGCCCATCAATTTCATATGACTCTAGTAAGCAGGATTTGAAATTAATTCTTAATTTCTTTTATGTTTGCTATGTGTTGTGAAAATGACCTGCCATTCAATTTTCTTTGGTTAATCTGTGAATTAAAGGTGGCAGTGAATTTAATTTGGAAAATAATGTGATGGATATTTTTAAAGTTCTAGTCTACCGTATTTTTATTGCAGACTTTGCTTTGGAAATTAATTTCAGGACCATATTTTTATTTTTCATTAACCACTTCAGCTCACCCACCTGTATAACTTCATGTAATAGAGTGATTTTTATATTTCAGTTATGGGCCTATTGATCCTGCAAGAACTATGGCCTGGATTCACAAAGCACTTACGCCAACGTAAATCACTTAATACCGACATAGTGCAAATGTGCGCCAGGCGTATGTGTGCGCCAGAGTCACAAATCAACATACGTCCAAAAACAGGCCATCCTACCCCGACGTATCTTGCTTACGCCGGCATGGTGTGGGCACAAATATGGTTTGGACGCATGTTGCTTCTCCCATTGATTAGGCATTCAAATATGCAAATGAGGGAAATATGGCGGTTCACAAATGTACGTGCGCCCAACGCATCTATGCGATGTTTGCGTAAGTTGTACGTCCGGCGTAAATTTATTCCCCATAGATGAGGCGCAACCCAGCAATAGACATGCAAACGTCTGCCCCAGAGAACACAGGCCAGCGTATTGGGCATATGCTACGTTCACAGCGTACGTAGTGATCCGGCGTAGCTTAGGCAGTTGTACCGGCGTAGTTGTGAGCATGCGCATAAGGGTGCAGTTTCATGCGTCTACTTCACGACTACATCACGGCGAATGCGCGTTCATGATACGCCGGGCGTAAAACACTGCACCATGCTCAGACCATCATTTGCATGAAGTCACTCCCATTTCCACTTACGCTGGCCTGCGCCTTCGAAAATACGCTACGCTGGATACAGTGCATGCCTCTCCACGCTGCGCTGGCGTAGCATATGTGTGCGCGCTACGTCGGCATAAATGTGCGCCCACTCTCTGTGAATCCGGGCCATTGTCTGTTCTTTATCCTTTGGTCATCCTGAAAGTCCCTTGCTTTCCTATTTAAAACTGACTAGGCTAGAAAAAAAATCACATCTTTCCAGCATTGCTAGTTTTCTGAATGTGACTGGGAGAACAGCCTGCCTTTCCTCCAATGGTCAAGACTTGTGCTGACACCCCCCCCCCCTGCACACTTGGTTGTTCACTTGGAGGATCAGTGTATTTATCTTTCTCTGCCACCTGATGACACCCCAAACCTTTATGTATCTGATAACAGAAGTTTTGTGATCACTTTAAAAAAAAAAAAAAAGTTTGCAATGTTTTTTTTAATATACATAGGTTTTACCTTACATTTCTATTTTAATCTGAATGAGTTGATTTGCAAGGTGAGGATTCACATATACTTTAACCACTAGACTACCCGTGGGACTATAAGCCTTTCGTTCTGGAAGGATGTCATATGACATCCTTGCCTTCCCGAGCCACTAGGGGGAGTGCACACACCGCCGGTGGCACGCGCACGCATCCGCCACATCACTGGGAACCCGATGCATGTGCCCCGGTGGGCGCGATGTCCACCGGGCACCCACAATTGCCCAGTAACTGAGCAGGACCGTAAATCTCTGTGTGTAAACTATGGGCTAGATTCACGTAGCCCGTCTTATCTTTGTGTGGACGTAATGTATGTTACTTACATTCCACCGCCGCAACTTTTTCAGGCAAGTGCTTTATTCACAAATCACTTGCCTGTAAAGTTGAGGCGGCGTAGCGTAAATGGCCCGGCGGAATTCAAATTCGGCAGGTAGGGGGCGTGTAGTATTTAAATCAAGAGCCTCCCCGTGCCGAGCGAACTGCGCATGCGCCGGAGGTGACTGAATCCCAGTGCGCATGCTCCAAATCACGTCGCTAATTGTCAATGAAAGTGACGTGAGCGTAACTAACGCACAGCTACGCAAACAACGTAAATTACGTCTGTCCCGACATCCATACTTAACATTGGCTGCGCCTCACTATAGCAGGGATAACGTTACGCTGGGCGTAAGTCTTACGTAAACTACGTAAACAGATACGCCGGCCTGGCGTACGTTCAGGAATCGGCGTATTTGCTCATTTGCATATTTTACAACGGGAACGCCACCTAGCGGCCAGTGTAAATATGCATCTAAGATACGACGGTGTAAGTGCCTTACGCCGCTCGTATCTTAGCAACATTTCAGCATATCTCATTATGAGCATACACTTAAATTTGCGCGGGCTGGGATTAGGACTTACGATGGTGTATCTACTGATACGCCTGTCGTAAGTCTTTGCGAATCTAGCCCTATGTGTGTAAACTCTGTGTGTAAACACAGAGATCCACGTCCTGTCAGGGAGAGGAGACCCTAGACAATCCCCTCCCCCCACAGTTAGAATCACTCACTAGGGTACACATTTAACCTCTTGATCGCCCCCTAGTGTTAACCCCTTACCTGACAGTCACATTTACACAGTAATCAGTGCATATTTAGAGCACTGTTCGCTGTATACATGTGAATGGTCCAAAAATAGTGTCAAAGTGTGTGTCCACCACAATATTGTAGTCACGATAAAAACCACTGATCGCCGTCATTACTTTGTACAAGCTATAACATTTGCGCAAACCAATCAATATACGCTTATTGCGATTTTTTATCAAAAATATGTAGAAGAATACGTATCGCCCAAAACTGAGGAAAAAAATATCTGTGGGCTCCCTGGACAGGTAAGTGTGCTTATTAAAAGTCAGCAGCTACAGTGTTTGTAGCTGCTGACTTAAAAAAAAAAATACAGCTGGACGTCCGCTTTAACTGCTTATCACATGCCCATGCCCATGCCCATATGTCAACCATTTAAAACACTTTGCAAGTATTAGCATTTAGAGGTGAGTTCAGAAAATGCTATTACAACAACAATATTGCTGAAACTTTTTGGGACAGTTTGTAAACTGCTTAATGACTACATGGTTACCACTTTAATTATTTCTGTTGTGAGCTATGGTTGACTGATGACTACAGAATGCTGCAGTGACTGCTTAAAATGAGCTGATTCTCAAACTGCTTGCATGTGTACAATCCAGTTCATGCATAATACAAATGTATATAGTGAGCTGTAGGCGAACTGCTTATAACAACTACTATATACTAGGGAAAGTTCCTATGTGCCTCTACAAAACCCTTTACAGCCATCTCTAAGTACATGTCGTTTTTTTATTCAGACTGCTTGATTTTAATTTTTAATGTAAGGTATGACCCATCTCTACCATTTTATTTAACTTTTTACTGCACAATATAAACCAAATTTCCGTTGTCTCAATGTAAAATACTATTATATGCTCAAAATATTATGTTGTATCATACATTTTTTTTGTGGGCAAGCTGTCGGTATTTGTGTTTTATTATTGACCTAAATAGCAAGATAGATTTGTTTCCCTCTAAAGACATCTACAGTGGCATTATTTACTGTGGTTTGTGGCTGGTGGTAGTTCTTTATTCTTGTCAATAAAAACATCTTAGGCCGCGTACACTAGGGGTGTTGAATATGATCGTCGAATCGGTGCATCGCGATTCGACGGTCCGTGATGCGGTAACGATGCTGCTGCTTTAAATAATCGATTACTGAGGATGACGTCATCCTCGCGCCGTGCCGCCGCGTCAGTTCCTGCCTCCGAGTTGAGCCAAAGCAAGCCAAAGTTTTCTCCCGCCTCCCGCTGACGCCTCCCGCCGACGTCAACCCCATGCGTCGCACTCGCACTCGTGAGGAGACAGGAGAGGACAGCAGAGCGATGTGACACACCTACCTTCCGACTCGTGTTGGAGTCCCGGTCCCCCCAGAGCTCAGCTTAGTGACTGGCACAGTGGAGACGTGACCATTACCTGACCAATACTCGGAGAGAGATCCACTAGGCTGCAGCCGCCGCACCGCACAGACCACAAGTCATCACACACAGGCAGCAGCACTGCAGCAGGAAAGGACTCGGAGGAGACCCGCACAAGCAGTGAGTGAGTGCCAGACTGTCAGTGCCACTGCTCACTCAGCAAAACCAGACCAGTGTGTGTGCCATTGTCGTTGTGTAAGTAGGTCAGTGTCACACAGACAGACACACACATCAGTCACTAAGAAAAAGTAAAATGAGTCTAACTGTACTAAAAAACGTTGTATCTGTCCTGTCCTCACTCCTCAGACTCGGTCCTCAATCCTCATCACAGGCAGCAGCAGAAGAGGAGGACACCCACTCCAGCAGTGAGTACCAGACAGTGCCACAGTTGTGATCATCTCACCACCACCAGTGCCACCGACGTGTCTTGTCATCATCAGGTAGGTAACTGTCTGTCACACAGACACACACACACACACACACACACACTACTACTAGTAAAAGTGCACGGATTGTTTTACTAGTAAACTTGGTTGTCATCTGTCCTGTGTCCTCAGACTCGTCCTCAAGGCAGCAGGAGAGGAGGAGACCCGCTCCACCAGCAGCCAGCGAGTGGTTGAGTGCCACTGCTCAACTCAAGTGCTCAGCTCAGTACCACCGACTCGGAGTCATCATCATCATAAATCAGGTAGGTCACTGACTGTCGCACAGATGACACAGTACGAGGAAGTACACTGACTGTACTAAACTGAGATAATATAATCTGTAGGTATCTCTCTGATGCATTGTTGTGTGGACTCGGAGTGAATGAAATGTTAATAAATATATTAATGATGATGGTGATTGATGATTGGCATTATATATTCTGTTTTCCTAACATTAAGTTAATGTTAGGAACACGGAATAATGCCAACAATCATCACCATCATTAATATATTAACATTTCATTCATGAGACACCCCCTTCCGCTGCTCTAGCCTCCTAAATGAAATAATAAAATGTTTTTTTGTTTTTTTTTGGTGCTCGTGGTGCTACTGCTGCTGGTGGTGGTGGTGCTACTGCTGCTGGTGGTGGTGCTGCTGCTGGTGGTGGTGCTGCTACTGGTGGTGGTGCTGCTACTGGTGGTGGTGCTGCTGCTGCTACTGGTGGTGGTGGTGCTGCTGCTACTGGTGGTGGTGGTGCTGCTGCTACTGGTGGTGGTGGTGCTGCTGCTACTGGTGGTGGTGGTGCTGCTGCTGCTACTGGTGGTGGTGGTGCTGCTGCTACTGGTGTGCTGCTACTGGTGGTGGTGCTGCTGCTACTGGTGGTGGTGCTGCTGCTACTGGTGGTGGTGGTGCTGCTACTGGTGGTGCTGCTGCTACTGGTGGTGGTGCTGCTACTGGTGGTGGTGGTGCTGCTGCTGCTGCTGGTGGTGCTGCTGCTGCTGGTGGTGGTGGTGCTGCTGCTACTGGTGGTGGTGCTGCTGCTACTGGTGGTGGTGCTGCTATATGATTATGCAGGGAACTTGGTATAATTTGTTTAAATAGCACATACGAATAAATATATTTCTTCAATTTCTGACTGCTTGAATACATTTTTTGATGAAAAGTTGAAAACCATAGGCACTTAGGTATTAATCTTGATGCATCGTGATGCATCGCGGAATCGAATCGAATCGAATCGTGGACTTGATAATCGTAATCGCATCGAATCGTGAGACCGGTGAAGATGCGCAGCCCTAGCGTACACACAATCAAATCTGTCTGCTGAAAACGGTCTGCCAGATCGTCTCAGCAGACAGATCCGATCGTGTGTACGGGCGAACAGACGGATTTGGCCAGCCGACAGATTTTAAAGCATGCTTTAAAATCTGTCTGCTGGGAATCCGTCCGCCCGACATGTCTGCTGGTTAGTACGCTAACCAGCAGACATATCTGCTCGCACATGCGTCGAATGGAGTGTTTTACTTCCTGGTGCGATGACGTGGCGGCGTCAACGTCACCGCCACGTCAGCGCCACTTCAGCGCGCTGTCTGCCAGCGGGGATTTTGGTTTGATCGTGTGTACACGATCGAACCAATACATCCCAGCAGACAGATTTGTTCAAATCGGTCTGTCTGACCGATTTGAAGAAATCTATTTGCTCGTGTGTACGGGGCCTTATTCATGTAGCTTTTGCACAACAATGTGGTTGCTTGTATGTTGCTGAGAAAATCATGCATGCTTTAACCATATGTATCAAGCATTGAAAAGTTTGATTTAAAATAAGTAACAGTGGTATGTGCCAAAGCCGCTACAATAGCACAAAAAGACACAAAGTAATAAGGGAAATACATGTATAAAGTATTGCTATAGAAGTTGCAATGCATCATTTATCAATGCATAGCATACAATGCTCTTAATAGACCACACCTTGTCTATACATTAAAGTGTACCTGTGCACAATTGTCTATGTAAGTGCAGATAGGAATATTAGCAAGGAAATCACATCTTATGATGAAATTGTAAAGCTATTTGTCACATTGACTGACCAATCATAAGGCAAATGAGTTGGAAAAGGGCATACTTTCTAGTAGAATAGTATTTGTCCACCATTGTCTAAAAATTTTCATTGCCTACATGTTTTGTAGTTTACAATATATTATGCTTTATTGTTCACCCAATAAAGATGTTCTCGTGAAAAAAAAAAGAATAGTATTTGTCAATTATAGCTCATCAGAGTTTAGGGCTTCAGAAGTGCCTTAGAAGGTAAAGAAGAAGCTTGTTATTGAGTGTTATAAACATGTCCATGCCAATTTACATAAACAGAGCTTAGCCCAGAAACATTTCCCCCAAAATTTTGGACATTGCAAAATCCTTACACTATTGCTTAAACAAAAATGATTGCCTATAACAATGTTTTGAGCGTCAATTCTCAAGCTAACTGCGGCAAAGTGGCAAAATATCTATAAAGCTGAATACCAGAAATTATTTCCACAGAATACAAAGTACCCATCGGTTGTGTGCATAGGCGTGCACACAGGGTGTGCCAGGTGTGCCTGGGCAAACCCTAATCACACTGTGCTGCACAGATTCCCTCTGCTGCTTGGCTGCAAAAGAAGGGACTAGGCAATCTCTGTCTTAAAAGTGAGACATCAGGGGTCTGTTTAGACCTCTGATATCTCACCAAAGCTCCCCAGTGGAGCTCCTAAAAAACTGTATAAAAATAAAAATAATAATAATAATAATAATAATAATATATTATTAAATGAAATTGTAAAAAAAATAATAAAAAAAAATAGAACTACTGATTTTATATATATATATATATATATATATATATATCTATATATATATATATATATATATATATATATATATATATACACACACACACACACGTGTGTTTGAGCTTTGGGTGCACACCCTAATGTCGTGGTCTGCGCACACCTATGGTTGTGTGTGTGTGTTATAACAGGTTTATACACTGAAGTTCATTCAGAGTATTGCATCCTTCTCCAAGATCTAAAATGAATGATAGAATAAAGTAAAGGTGGTATCAGTTTAACATAGTCCCCTTGGAATACACTGTACTTTATAATAATGTGTTAAAGTTATGACATGTAATTCAACTTGGAGGATTCTCTTTCTTGGACAGGCACTACATAAGATTCCCATGTAATCCATCCAGACATGTCTCTAGTGCCTGTTCTACAGTCTCTGATATTTTGCCACTTTGTTGCAATTAACCTGAGAAATAGCAAGGATGTCTGAAACGTTGCTACATGCTATCATTTTTGTATGAACGATAAAGAGCTCTCTATCTTTTGTTCGCTATCTATATATATAAAACTCAACGTGTGTGTGTGTGTGTATGTATGTATGTTCCAGCATCACGTCCAAACGGCTAAAGATATTAACATGAAACTTGGCACACATGTTACTTATATGTCAGCAACAAACATAGGATAGGTGGTTTAACCCTTACCCACCCCCATTTGCCATGGTTGGGGTTTTTCTTTAAAGTCACATTCAACTCTATGGGAAAGGGTTTTTCTTTAAAGCGGAGTCCCACCCTTAAAACCACTTGGTTTCATCCCATCCAGCATCCTGGCGTCAGCGCCAGTATGCTGTTTTTTTTTTTTAAATGCATGTACTTACTTTATAATAAATCATTTAATTCCATGCGCACCGCGGTATGTCGCTGCCATAAGGCGTCACGCCTTCCGGAAACAGCCGATTAGCGTTCGGCTCTTCTCGGCGCCTGCGCACAGACCCAGGAGCTGACTGCGCAGGCGCCGTATATAGCCGCGTCACGCCCTCCGAAAAAACCCGAACTAGGACCGGCTATTTACGGCGCCTGCGCAGTCAGCTCCTGGGTCTGTGTGCAGGCGCCGAGAAGAGCCGAACGCTAATCGGCTGTTTCCGGAAGGCGTGACGCCTTATAGCGGCGACATACCGCGGTGCGCACGGAATTAAATGATTTATTATAAAGTAAGTACATGTATTAAAAAAAAAAAAAACAGCATACTGGCGCTGAAGCCAGTATGCTGGATGGGATGAAACCAAGTGGTTTTAAGGGTGGAACTCCGCTTTAAAGTCCCATTCAACTCTATGGGAAATACATGTTACTTCATAACTTCCAAACGGCGGTTTTTGTTTCAAGTCCCATGCAAGTATATGGGACTGTGGTCTCTTCATCACAGCTCAGCCACAGCTACTGATGTCATCACAGGTCCTTCAAATCCAAACATTTTATGGGAGAAGTATAAGGAAGCACTAAGTGAGGATATACTTGCCAAAACTCGGAGGGAAAACCCAACATTGGAAATTACTTTTTGTCCCGAGATTTTCAACAGGGCGTTAATAATTTTAGAGGACAAATGTATTGCCATGATCAATAAGACATTAGTGCAGTTAGGCCTGCAAGCACCAGTACGAGATCAACAAGATGTACTGAATGCAGATTACATGAGAGAGAAGAACTACAACATGGAAGAGCTGCGTGCATATGTGGCAGATAAGAAACCACTTCTAAATCAAGATCAAAGTAAAGGATACCAAATCATTATTGATCATATAACAAGACAACAAGGTGGGATTTTTTTCTCGATGCCCCTGGGGGTACAGGAAAAACATTTTTGACTAATTTACTTTTGGCTGAGATTCGGGCTCAGGGAGAAGTTGCTCTTGCTATTGCCTCCTCAGGAATTGCAGCTACACTTATGGAAGGAGGGAGAACAGCCCACTCTGCACTAAAATTGCCATTAGACATCGCAAGGCAACAAAATCCTTCATGCAACATAAGCAAGGCAAGTGGTCAAGCGCAGGTGCTTAAAACATGCAAATTAATCGTCTGGGATGAATGCACCATGGCCCACAGAAAAGCTCTCGAGGCCCTTGACATAACTCTTAAAGATTTGAGAGGGAATCATTACGTTATGGGAGGAGCTCTGGTGCTTCTCTGTGGAGACTTTAGACAAACCCTGCCTATCATTCCAAAATCAACACCAGCAGATGAAATATATGCCTGTTTAAAGCATTCAGTTTTGTGGAAAAGAGTCAGAAAAATCAAATTAAAAGAAAATATGAGAGTACTTCAAAGGGATGAGAATGCTCAATTTTTTTCAAACACACTTCTTGAAATCGGAGAGGGTAGACTACCAGTTGAATCTTCAGGAAACATAAAACTTCCCACTGATTTTTGCAAACTGGTATCGTCAGTTGCAGAACTAATAGATGCAGTATACCATAATATTTCAGACAACTTAGGCAATCTAAACTGATTGTGTGAGAGAGCTATTCTTGCTGCTAAAAATGAGGATGTCCGTGAAATTAACAATCAAATACTTTCTATGATACCAGGAGCAGTTACTGAGTACAAATCTTTTGATACCGTAGTAGATGCCGATGAGGCTGTGAATTTCCCACCAGAATTCCTGAATTCCCTTGATCCAGCTGGATTGCCACAACATCGCCTATCACTTAAAGTTGGATGTCCTATTATTTTATTACGAAACCTTGACCCACCAAAACTGTGCAATGGAACAAGGCTGTGTGTGAAAAACATGTTGCCTAATGTGTTGGAAGCTACTATTTTGACAGGAAAGGAAAAGGGAGAAACAGTTTTTATTCCACGAATACCTCTTATTCCAACAGATCTGCCTTTTAGTTTCAAGAGACTACAACTCCCAGTGACACTTGCATTTTCCATCACGATCAACAAGTCACAAGGGAAGTCTATTTAGGAACTGCGGAGTTGATTTAAGATCACCATGTTTTTCACATGGGCAACTTTATGTAGCGTGCTCCAGGGTGGGTTCCCAAATAATTTGTTCATTTTAGCAAATGCGGGAGAAACTAAGAATATAGTATACAAACAAGTATTGCAAAAATATGTCAGTTGAGTTAACCGCACTTTTTAAAGGTCTGTGAGTTGGTACTAATCTGCTTCATTGTACCATATTTTGCTCTGTTTCAACATTCACAAACTGAAAAGGAAAATGTTATAAAAGTTATGAAATACAATACTCTTTCATCAAATAGTAAATATTCATATTTTTATCTGTCAAATTTCTAAAATTAAACATTGTGTTAATTATTATTTATTTATTTATATTTATATAACTATGATTTTCCTCCCCAAAAGGTTAAGATAGGAAGACCGGGCAACGCCGGGTATTCAGTTAGTATGCTATATAATCAGGTATTTTTACCTGCAAATTAACATCATATATACGAACACCAGGATCATCTATGAATTCATGTTGTTATTATGTTAATATATTATGGGCCCGCTGATTATTTTTTTTATAGTTGGAATTTTACTGTGTTTAATTACTGTAAATATAAAATATGTTACCATGCAATAAATTTGTAATCATGTGTACCAAATGTATTGTTTTGGATGTGATTTGCTGCATGCAAAGTCCCTTGACCAATGTATTTATATTAACCACTTGCCCACCAAGCCTGTTTTTCAGATTCGGTGTTTACGAGACTAAAACAGTTTTTTTTGCTAGAAAATTACTTAAACCCCCAAACATTATATATATATTTTTCTAACACCCTAGAGAATAAAATAGCAGTCATTGCAATACTTTTTGTCACACCGTATTTGCGCAGCGGTCTTTTTGGAAAAAAATCACTTTTTTGAATAAAAAAATAAGACAACAATAAATTTGGCCCAATTTGTTTATATATTGTGAAAGATAATGTTACGCCGAGTAAAATGATACCCAACATGTCACGCTTAAAAATTGCGCCCGCTCGTGGCATGGCGTCAAACTTTTACCCTTAAAAATCTCGATAGGCGACGTTTAAAAAATTCTACAGGTTGCATTTTTTGAGATACTGAAGCCCAGTACACACGACAGAGAAACTCGACGGGCGGAACACATCGTTCTGCCCGTCGAGGTTCTCTGCCGGCCGTCAGAATCTGCGACCCGCCCGTCGGGAATGGCAACCAGCCATTCATTCCGACGGGCCGTCGAGCAAATAGAGAACCTGTTCTCTATTTGCTCGACGGGTTTCCCGACGGGCGGGGTGAGCAGAGAGCGTACACACGGCCGAGGTTCTCGCTGGAATGCAGCTCCCAGCGAGGTTCTCGCTGGTTTCTGGCGAGAACCTCGGCCCTGTGTACGGGGCCTGAGGAGGTCTAGGGCTAGAATTATTGCTCTCGCTCTAACGATCGCGGCGATACCTCAGTTGTGTGGTTTGAACACCGTTTTCATATGCGGGCACTACTCGCGTATGCGTTCGCTTCTGTGCACGAGCTCGTCGGGATGGGGAGTTTTAATTTTTTTTTCTCATTTATTTTAAATTCGTTTATAATTTTATACACCGAAATAAATAAAAATAAAAAATCATGACAGGTCCTCTTAAATATGAGATCTGGGGTCAAAAAGACCTCAGATCTCATATTTAGGCTTAAATGCAAAAAAAGAAAAAAAAAATGTCATTTTTCAAATGTCAGAAAAAAAATGTTTCTTTAAGACGCTGGGCGGGACTGACGTTTTGACGTCACTTCCACCCAGCAGAGCTCTGGGGGACGGGTGGGGGCGATTTTTCCCTCACTCGTATCCCAGCAGAGGAGCCGAACTTACCCGATCGCCTCCGCCGCTACCGACGGCTCCGGTAAGCGGCGGAGGGCGCGGGAGAGCGGCAGGAGGGGGGGGCCCTCTCCCGCCACCGATAACGGCGATCTCGCGCCGAATTCGCCGTGTAGACTGCCGTTATCCTGTACAGTACTGCCCACAGAAGAGATGGATATCTCGGTTGTGGCAGCAGCTGCTGCCGTTACCGAGATATCCATCTTTAAAAACATGACGTCTTTTTACCATGACGCCGTGGGCAAGTGGTTAAATATATATATATACCCTTACCGGGCCTATTCTGGCACTCCTCTCCTACATGCAAAAGTCCTAATTTTTTTTTGCTAGAAAATTACTAGGGAATAACATGGCGGTCAACTTTATATCACACATGGTATACGCACAATTATTTTTCAAACGCCTTTAAAAAAAAAAAAAAAAAACGTTTCATGAATTAAACAATAACAGAACATTAAAGTTATCCATTTTTTTTGCATAATGTGAAATATTAAGTAATACAGAGTAAATAGATACCTAACATGTCACCCTTCAAAATTGCACACCCTCGTGGAATAGCGCCAAACTTCGGAACTTAAAAATCCTCAAGGGTGATGCTTTAATTTTTTTTTACTGGTTACATATTTTGAGTTACAGAGGAGGGCTAGAATTAGTGTTCTCGCTCTAACGTTCGTGGCGATACCTCACATGTATGGTCTGAACACCGTTTTCATATGTGAGCGGGACTTACATATGTGTTCGCTTCTGCGTGAGAGCTACCGGGGGGACAGGGGCACTTTTAAAAAATATATATTGTTAATTTTCCTTTAAACTTTTTACTTTGACACTTAAAAAAAAAAAAAAGATCACTTGTATTCCTATTACAAGGAATGTAAACATCCGTTGTATAAGGAATAAGCATGACAGGTCCTCTTTACAGTGGGATATGGGGTCAATAAGACTCCACATCTCACTTCTAGGCTGGGAAGCCTGAAATAATAAAAAAAAATGATCACCCCTTCACAGCCGAAGTGGCCCCAGTTTTTTGAATGCCAAGCGTGACGTCATAACGTCTTCCCCGGCCTCCAAACGATCATAGAGACTCCCGCGACCATCTGGTGCGCCAGAAATCTCTATGGTAGGCATCGGGGGCCAGCAGATCTGTTCTTCAACTCACCGATGGCAGTGGTGAGTCGGTAGAAGCACCTATGGGCGGCGGGAGGGGGGATGTCCCCTCTCGCCACCCATAAGAACAATCAAGTGGTGGAACAGCTGCTATGATCATTCTTACGGTGCACAGAATCGTCACTCTAAAAGTCGATATCTGAATGATGCATGTAGCTTAAGGTATCATTTAGATATCCCGGCTCAACATCAAGGACGTCCATAGACGTAGGGAGGGGTGAAGGCATATAGGTAGGGATGAAGGCATATTACTGATGGTGCTTCAGACCACAACAATCTATCCTTATAAGTGCAAAGCTAATGCTGCAGTTTAAAGGGGACCTTCAGTCATTTTTTCAACTTTTCAACTTTTTTCAACTTTCTATAAATTAAATTTTCTGCCCTTGTAGATTTAACTTTGGATAGTAAAACCCTTTTTTTTCTGCCAGTAAATAGCTTATACAGCCCACTTCCTTGGTTGCAGCCAGACTTAGCCGATGGAGATGTCTGCAGCATATGTGGCAGGTAAAGAATCACAGCATATATAAAATAACATGCAAAGTGGTTGATGGGAAGTTTTAGAATGACAAATATGTTTTTATTGCAAATTAGGCAGGCTGCAATTTCTCTTTAAGCACAGCATGCCTTGCAAAAATAGCATTGCAGTAGCACCATATTGACTATTTTTAACAAATTCATTGTCACAAGCATTTGCCCAGACATGATTTCCCGCCATACTTTGCTTTGCCATGTTGATTCTATGATTGTCAGCTACATGTACATGTAGTGGCCAAAATGTTGTAATTTCCTGAGAGAGGTATGCATTATTACCACTAGATGGAACTGACGACCGTAGGGAATCAACATACTAAAAATGTGTACAATTCTTTATTTTTATACTTAGACCCCCAGGTTTCTTTTTTTTTTTTTTATTAAATATTAAAATATTAGAAAACATACATAAACATTATTACAGATGTAGGAATGTTAAATATATATATATATATATATATATAGATATATATATATATATATATATATAGATATATGTATATGTTGACAAATAACTATTTAAGACAAAACAATTACATCTATATCCAAGAAACAAAGTATTATAAACATAAATGGTGGTAGCTACTAGGTCTGGGATCATATTAGGTAAAAAGTTAGCAAGGTTAATAAATTCAAGATATTAATAAAAAAAAATATGGCATTATGTACAGCACAACATCAAAGCAATGATATACAATTAGAATGGCATGTAAAAAGATAAATATCTGAAACGCTCCCTCTTTTACAAAAAAATACTATGTGATGTAAATACAAAATAATACAAAATAAATAAAATAAAATAGAGACCCCTAGTGGGAGTATTTCATATGACGCCAAACATATATTATAGAAAATATATTAACGGAAGTGATATGTGCAACCAGTGACCTCTAGTGGGTACAAAAAGTATAATATATATATATATATATATATATATATATATATATATATATATATATATATATATATATATATATATATATATATATCAGGCAAAGTCCATTATGCCAGTGATATCTTCTGTGAACCAATGCTGTCCACACACAATCCAATGGTTAATGATAACAAATGAGTGACTTAACACTGCGTGGACCTCCACCAGTCACACTATGCGCTCACCTTAGCGGCCCCCAATTGGACCAAGTAGCACCTTCCCCTTTGGGCTCTCAATCCAGAATTTTTAAGCTCCCAATAGTAAACTCCTGCAAGCATGTTCTATCATATAGGATGGCAACATAAGAGTAAAAAAAGGAACTAGCATAGTGTAATACTGTAAAACAAAATATATTTAAAACACAAGCAACTATTTCACGCACATTTAGAAATGCACTATGCCTGGTGCATACAGGTGATGAACTTGAAAATATACAGATCCGTCCTTGGGGGTCACAAAATTGTCTGCAAGTCCTCGGCCCTGCTGCCCTCATGGGTGATTGTGTACTTCCTACAAATGATGCAATGACATCACAAGCCCCGCCTTGACGTGTTTCAGGGTTGGGCTAGCAGCAACCTCTTAGATTTATTATATGGCACTTACAGTCCTTCATATTAGTAGCGCAGAAGTACATTTCTTTTTATTAGAATATAATGTAATTGTGTTTGTATGTTGACAGCTTTGTATCTATGCCATATTGTAAGCTATACTCTACATATGAGCCTGGAAATCTTCTTTTCACTGTGATCTTTAAATGACCTCAATTACATCATATAAGTACAACAATTCAGCAATACTGAACCTGCTTAATACTTCTGTTTTCCATAAAACATCTCCACTTGTCTTGGCTGCATAATGTGAAGTAAAATAGTGGCACAAACCGATTTCTGAAATAAAATTGCTTCAACCTATATTCTCATTACATTACCTTAACCCACATTTCATTTTAACTGAAGCACTGCTTAATGAATATTTATGAGCTAACTCAGTAATGCCATCCAATGAGAAAACTCTTCATGGCAGGGAACAGATTTACATTTACCACAGTACAGAGATGTTCGTCATCTGAAGAAAAATGTCAGTCATGTAATATTAAGGCTAAAAATAATTGTCTATAGGTATAAAACAAGCCTTCTAATTGAGAATTTCACAAGCTGATATTTAGGATTGCAAAAATGAATCTACTGAAGAGTACTTATTCCACTACTAATAAGTTTATTTAATATACAAAAGGGGTGGGTACCCTTTTAACTGAATTTCAGCAAGATACACACAAAAAAATGTAACCTAGCTATGTACAATGATTTTAATAAGTATTCACTCCACTTTATACACATTTTCCAAATGTTGTAGTGCTACAATATGGAATTAATATAGATCCTGGTTTTATGTCAGTAATTTACAGAAATTCCTACAATTATTTGAATGGGATCCACCTCTGGGCAAATATCACATGTTCTAAACAGAAATATAAGAAAACATAGTTGCCTCTGAGTGAGTGTAGACTGCTAGACATTTATTATAAGTATAAAGAATAAAACTCACATGGAGAAGATAAAAATCAGGCACAATAGAAATCTGGTGAATGAAGACAGCACAGGTCCACGCTGGGAGCTGTCTCCATCACTCATGGGGCTGTCCTGGC
This sequence comes from Rana kukunoris, assembly GCA_029574335.1. Taxonomy (NCBI): domain Eukaryota; kingdom Metazoa; phylum Chordata; class Amphibia; order Anura; family Ranidae; genus Rana; species Rana kukunoris. The sequence goes on along the minus strand of CM056052.1, from coordinate 197,322,906 downwards.
CAGCAGGATGCAGCTTGAGAAAGAAGCATGCACTGTCTGCATCTCCCAGTGTGCATGCTCTGAAACGTGTCACGAACACGGCGTTGCATTCTAGTTTGTGTTCCAGCCTACTAATTGAGAATTTCACAAGCTGATATTTAGGATTGCAAAAATGAATCTACTGAAGGGTACTTATTCCACTACTAATAAGTTTATTTAATATACAAAAGGGGTGGGTACCCTTTTAAACTGAATTTCAGTCAGATATACACTCTGTTCCATCTTACCAGTATCCCACTGACTAGGACAGCCCCATGAAGGGCGGAGATGCCCCCCCCCCCCCCCCCACTGTGGACCTGTGCAGTCTCCATCCACCAAATTTCTATATGTGCCTTATTTTTATCTTCTGCATGGGATTTTTATTCTTTATACTTATAATAAATGTCTAGTAGTCTGCATTCAGCAGCGCCATTGGTTTCTTCTTTTTCTGCATGTTTGGAGATCGGTTCAATTCCCTCAACAAGGCTGACCCTGAATTAGTGGAATGCATTTTCCTTTATCTTACACATAGAGCCTGGAGCCCAAAGGACTGGTATGATGGGCATTGCTTTAACTTAAATACACTTTTACTTGTGCCACTACCCAAATGTTTGAATGCCTAAACCAGCCATTCTCAACCAGGGTTCCGTGGAACCCTAGGGTTCCTCCAGAGGTGGCTAGGGGTTCCTTGAGCTGTGGCTGATTTACCTCCTGTTTGATGGTGCCTACATAGTTCTGAGCCAATTCCACTTGGAAGAGCCAGTGGTATTACACCAATGATCTTCATAGTTCTCTGTAAGGGGGGCATTCTTACCACTACTGTAAAAAAAGGCATTCTTCTCACTGACCACCAAAGTAAGGGGCATTGTTCCCACTGAGCCCCAATGAATGGGTTTTATCAGGGGTTCCCTGAGACCTGAAATCTATTTTTAGGGTTCCCCAGCGGTAAAAAGTTTGAGAAAGGCTGACCTAAAGACACTGGGGTTGAAGGCAAATAGGCTGTTAACTTTGCAAGGGAAGTTACATTTGCAAGGACATTTTCCCCAGAGATTAGGGAATGTGGTTTCATTTAAATAATTAAAAAAATAATACCCAATCACTCAACTTAAAAAACATCATTTTTGTTTGCACATGATTGGATGATGGACATCAGCCAAGCTTCACCTCATTCACAAAGCTCTGGGGATAATTCCCTTGTAAAATTAAACTTCTCTTGTAAAGTGAATAATTGCCTTATGAGAATCAACTCCATTGTATCATAATGGTTGAGGAACTATTAATAAAAGCTCTGGATAAGGTGGCCAACATTCGGCCCATGTGTATGGCAGCTGGTCAGCTGGTCTCTGTCAGAGAAGCATGCTGGAAAACCAGCAGCCCACCGCTGAATAAAAACTAGTGGTGCATACTAGGCTTAAGCTCCAAGAGTGGGCTATAAAAAATATTTCAAACTTTGAACATCCTTATAGGAGCACTAAAATGACATTTATATTATTTAATAGAACCAACCAAGATGAAGATGGTGAAGAAGGAGTTGTACGCACAATACACATAAATAAATTAAGGAACCTATCCTCCGTGTCTGGAAGAGCTTCTGGAATGACAACACTAACGGAACAGAACTGTATTTTTTTAACCATAAGCATGTGCCTGTTTTGAGAGGTAAACGTGCTCCAGGTGACTGTATAGCTGGCTGATCACTTTTACCCTGCAGGTTGTGCTGCAGTTATCCCCCCTTCCCTTCAGAACTTTCTGGGACCACATTGAGGGGCTTCAAGATAGAGAGTGGAAGGAGACTGAGGAAACATTTTTGCTGCAGAGAATGAAGCCATTAGCGGTTACAGTTTCAGAGCTGTCATTACCTGGCTGATAAAGCAGTTAACTGAGTAGATCTATGCTTGACTATAAAAAGTCAGGCATAGTGAACACCCTCGACAAAGCACCTTATCCTCATATTGATGAGGACAATGGCCTCTTCCCCACAAACCTGGCATGGTGGTTGTGGGGGTGTAGGGAGCTAGGTAATCAAAATCTGCAAACCTCACTTTCACAAGGGGGCCTCCAGATTCTGGACCCCACGTGAATGAGTACTTGTAGTGCCTGTGTTCTTTCAGGTACAGGTGCTGTTCTAAATTTAAGGGGGATGAGAGAGTTAGTTGGCTCTCATCCATTTAATTGGTCTAAATTGGGTCTGCTGGCCATCCTGTTGTTCTCGGGTGTTGTACCACCCTGAGGTGAGTTCAGGTTGGGGTTTCTCTTGCCAGCAGCCATTGCCATTGTGGCGGGGATCTTGTTCCTGGTGTGGCACCCACCTTCAGGGTGTCCACACGTCACGGCCCCCGGCGATATGGCTTTCCAGGTCGTGGTGTGCATGCCACGCGGTGTGCTTGGTTGTGGGAACATGATGGCCCGGAACATCTAATACTGTGGCGGGGCCCCAGTGATCGACTGGGTCCCCAAGTTCTGAGTGAGGATCCCAAGCAAGATAGCTGTTCGGTGGGGAGTCAGCCTGAGGAGAGCCAAGAGAGGCAGGCAATCCAACAGGGCCTCGACAATCCATCGAGGATCAAGGTGACCGGACACTGATGAATGTCAGCAACCTGTCAGTCGGTGACCTAATAGAGAACTACCTGAGGGAGATTCAGGCATCAATACTACTGGGGAAGATTTCTACCTGATCTAAGTTCTAGGGAAGGGCAGAGACCCGTTCCCCCTCAAGGTTCCAGGTGATACCCTGGCTGCCAGGTCGGTGTAAGAAGCCTGTCCAGGTACACTATACCCACTCCGGCTGGAGTGGCGATGACAGTGAAGTGTTGTTAGAAGCAGGATTGCATCTGTGTAACTAGGCCTGAATCTGCTGTTTCTCCTCCTCATACATCTCTCCTACCTATCTCAAGTTTATTGTTTACCAAGTTGGTAAAATAAAAGCACAAGAAAGACACCTGCTGTCTGGCCATTCCATTACTGCTGCTTTCTTCAACTACCCTAGACATCTGAGCTATAGAGGTAACAGGCCGATCCCAAATCTAAATAGCGGCTCCTGTGGGGGTAAGCGCTACATACTTATTCACTCAAAAATTGTCATAGGTAAATAAAAACACAAGATGGTTTATTGCCAAGTCTTTTTTTGAATAAAAAAAAAAAAAAAATTACATTCTGCTGCCAGTGGGGAATCCCCCCGCAGACAGCAGGGATGACTCATTGTTAGGATACCAGCGAGTTCTAGCTCCTCCCGCTTCTTAAAGCAGGGATAACTTACTAATTGTTAGGATGCCAGTGGGTGCCAATTCCCAGCAATCAGCACAAATCACACACAAAATTGCATCAAAAATGCATATAGATGTGATTTTTATGGATTTCCATTGCAGTCTGTGGCTAGTAAGGCAGCCCATTAAAAGGAATGACTGCCTTATTATAATGCACAATAACATATAATGTGACAAGCATTAATGTATGTGAATTTAATACAACACCTGGATGCCCTGAATGGGTTCCTATACTTATACTTACAAAACTTAGTAACACTTTTAATGCAGGTAAACTCCTGATTTTCTGTGCCAATGCAGTAGATGAAAAAGAAAATATTACCAATATTTTCAAGTTGACAGCCCCACTATTTATGCCTCTGAATGTAGCAGATAACATATTCTACAAACCAGAAAACATGTGCTCTGAATATAAGTCTATGATTAAAACAAGACAAGTAGATTAGTGCCATTCTGATTAATAATGAACTCCGGCTAGGTCTGCACTGCACTGAATTTGTGTTGCACATTTTTTTTTACAGCAAAGGAGTTAGCTGTGTTCTCATTATAGGTGATGTGTATTGAACAAACATATATTCTTTTTTTCCCATGGCTTGGAAAAGTGACAGATATTGGCTTATCGTCCAAAGAGAAGCTTTCTACATTTTCAATCTTGATTTCATTACACCTACAGGCTTAAATGCTGAGCTGTTGAGCTTGCTTTATGAAGCATAGGACTTAATGACGGACTGTCCATAAAATTATATTGTGCGCATCTATTTGTTACAGCATATTTTACATACTACTATTTGATTTTCACTTCAGATTACTATATATTTGTTTTATATTCATGTTGCATTACTTTGTTAAGTATACCAAAATAGTTTTTTGTTTTTTTATTGCATTTATTGTTATTAATGTTACTTTGCTACAGTGCAAGATAATTTTTTTTGTTTTTGTTAATATTGAACACTAGTACAAACATTTTGTACATGCAAACCCACATACATTCAGTAAATAAACAAAAACAGCATTTTTAGATGAACTATAAAACTGATCATATACTGTATATTTAACCACTTAAGGACCGCCTACTGCACATTTACGTCGGCAGAATGGCACGGCTGGGCACATCAACGTATATATACGTTGGTTTTAGTACCCAGCCGTGGGTCGCGGGCGCGCGCCCGCGAGCGCGCGCCCGCGACCTGGTCCGAAGCTCCAGGACCGGGACCGCGGGATTCGCGGACCCGATCGCCGCTGCAGTGCGGCGATCCGTCCCTGGAGCGGAAGAACGGGGAGAGCCGTGTGTACACACGGCTTCCCCGTGCTTCTCTGTGGCCGGAGCATCGATCGCGTCATCCCTGTAATAGGGGGACGCGATCGATGACGTCACACCTACAGCCACACCCCCCTACAGTTGTAAACAACACATTAGGGCACACATTCCCTACAGCGCCACCTGTGGTTAACTCCCAAACTGCAACTGTCATTTCCACAGTAAACAATGCAATTTAAATGCATTTTTTGCTGTGAAAATGACAATTGTCCCAAAAATGTGTCAAAATTGTCCGAAGTGTCCGCCATATTGTCGCAGTCACGAAAAAAATCGCTGATCGCCGCTATTAGTAGTAAAAAAAAAATAATTAATAAAAATGCAATAAAACTATCCCTTATTTTGTAAACGCTATAAATTTTGCGAAAACCAACCGATAAACGCTTATTGCGATTTTTTTTACCAAAAATATGTAGAAGAATACGTATCGGCCTAAACTGAGGAAAAAAAATATTTTTTATATATTTTTGGGGGATATTTATTATAGCAAAAAGTAAAAAATATTGCATTTTTTTTTAAATTGTCGCTCTATTTTTGTTTATAGCGCAAAAAATAAAAACCGCAGAGGTGATAAAATACCACCAAAAGAAAGCTCTATTTGTGGGAAAAAAAAGACGCAAATTTTGTTTGGGAGCCACGTCGCACGACCGCGCAATTGTCTGTTAAAGCGACGCAGTGCCGAATCGCAAAAACCCCTTGGGTCATTTGCCAGCGTATTGGTCCGGGTCTTAAGTGGTTAAAATCTTGCTTAATAAATGCACCTAGGTTTACAATTTTAACACGATCACTTTTTGTGATAAAAAAAAACAACGTTTTCAAAAACGTCATTTAAAATGATCGTGTGTGGGCAAAACGTCGTTTTATGTCTTCAAAAAAACGACCAAAAAAAATTCGAACATGCTTGAATTTTTTGTGTCGTTTTTCAAAATGTCATTTTTTGTGTCATAAAAAGTGATCGTGTGTGGGCAAAACTACGTTTTTTGAATTGAGTTTGGTGGTCTCAGCCTGGCTCCCGGTGGGTGTGCTATGCGAGGTAAGCCTGCGCTTAGTACGCCCACCCCCCTCCCACAAAAAAAACACCACACTTACACACACTCGAAATTGGGTTAACATGCACGCACTTTGGCCACGTGGTCTCTAAAAAAAAAAGAGAGGCAAAGGACTAACAGGGCTGGCTGAGCGGGCTAGATCCTCTCACTCCCTCATAGGGGAGTCCCTCTGCCCCGTTGGGCTTCAAAGCGGAGCAGGTAGGGCAGGCTGTGTGGGAGGACCCCTTTACACCCGCCATTGCCACCCGGGGCATGGAGAAAGATGGCAGATTGCCTCTGGGGGAGGTCTGCCTGCTCCCAAACTCCTGCAGTCCGGCTCCTCTCTCGAGTACACGCACAAAAATACACTTTAAAAAAAAAAAAAGAAGCAAGTTATGAGACGGAGCTTCAATGGACCAGAGTGCCGTCGAACGTGGTGTACGTCACCGCGCTTTGCTAGAGCATTGTGGAAAAACGATGGTGTGTACGCAACGTCGTTTTGGAAAATGAAGTTTGAAAAACGTTGTTTTGTTTTGTCACATAAAACGTCAGGTTTTTTTTATCACAAAAAGTGATCGTGTGTACGTGGCATATGATGTTTAACTATTGATATCTTCTAACACATCCTAATGCAAATTAACCCTTAAGCCATGTACACACAATTGGTTTGTCTGATGAAAACGGACCGTTTTCATCGGACAAATTGATCGTGTGTGGGCCCCATCGGTAAAAAAATATAACATGTTTTAAAATGTTCCTATGGATAAAAAACCAATAGAAAAAAAACGATTGTCTATGTGAAAGTCCATCGGTTAAAAATCCATGCATGCTCAGAATCAAGTCGAAGTATGCTCGGAAGCATTGAACTTAGTTTTTCTAAATTCAGTAAATGCCCTCACATATTATAGCTCTGCAATTGTTCCTATTATATTCATAAATAACCTATAACATCAATTCCCAAATAAGAAAATGATTTATTTGGTTCTAACTGTGTTCCACCTAGTTCAGTTTCATAGCTAACTTAGCTTCTTAAGTTAACCGCATACAATCTCTTAGTAAATAAATCCCAACTGCTGTTTAACACCACATTATATCTACATGTAAGGAAATTGTACTGACAAATCTATCCTATTAGTATCTATTTAACCACTTCAGCCCCGGACCATATTGCTGTCCAAAGACCAGAGCACTTTTTGAGATTCGGCGCTGCGTCGCTTTAACTGACAATTGCGCGGTCGTGCGACGTGGCTCCCAAACAAAATTGGCGTCCTTTTTTTCCCACAAATAGAGCTTTCTTTTGGTGGTATTTGATCATCTCTGCGGTTTTTATTTTTTGCGCTATAAACAAAAACAGAGCGACTATTTTGAAAAAAATGCAATATTTTTTACTTTTTTCTATAATAAATATCCCCAAAAATATATATAAAAAAATATTTTTCCCTCAGTTTAGGCCGATACGTATTCTTCTACATATTTTTCGTAAAAAAAATCGCAATTAGCGTTTATTGATTGGTTTGCGCAAAAGTTATAGCGTTTACAAAATAGGGGGTAGTTTTATGGCATTTTTATTATTATTTTTTTTTTTACTAGTAATGGCGGCGATCAGCGTTTTTTTTCGGTACTGCGATATTATGGCGGACACTTCGGACACTTTTGACACATTTTTGGGACCATTGGCATTTTTTTAGCGATCAATGCTATAAAAATGCATTGGATTACTATAAAAATGCCATTGGCAGTGAAGGGGTTAACACTAGGGGGCGGGGAAGGGGTTAAGTGTGTTCCTATTTGTGTTCTAACTGTATGGGGGGGGCGGCCTCACTAGGGGGAATCACTGTTTCCCCCGCTGACAGGAACGAGCGCTGTGTGTTTTCACACACAGCTCCCGTTCCCCGCTCTGTAACGAGCGATCGCGTGTGCCCGGCGGCGATCGCGCCCGCCGGGCACACGCACGGGACTCGGGGGCGAGCGGGGGGCGCGCGCGCGGGCCGCCGGCGGCGCGCACGCGCCCCCTAGTGGCCGCGAAAAGCGCGACGTAGAGCTACGGGCTCTCGCGCAGGAGTGCCGACCTGCCGCCGTATAACTGCGGCGGCTGGTCGGCAAGTGGTTAAAAAAAATGTTTTAAATGTACACTGATTATTATTTTTGTTTAGCCTGCAAAAATCTACCAAATTCCTGCATCCACCGTATATAGCACGGATGGAGCAATCCCCTGCTGGGTTGCCAAAATACCCAAACAGCAGCTGTCTCTAACTGGTTGCAGCTGCTATTAAGCAAACATGTATTGACTGGCTCCTTTTGTTTTTTAAAGCGGAGCTCCTCTCAGCTCTGCTGACTTTTAATATTAGGACACTTATCTGTCCTGGAGTCCAGCGACTTTGGCAGCAGAATACGAGCAATCGCTCATCACTCTGCTGCCCCCACCGCCATCCTTGGTGAGGGAACCATGAAGTGAAGCATTGCAGCTTCACTGCCTGGTTCCCTTTGGCGCATGCGCAAGTCGCACTAAAAAGAGAAAATAAAAGAAAATCACAAATTTTAGGATGGCATCAGAATGCTAACAAAGGGCAAATCTTTCAATGGGGACACTAGTTCTTGTGACCCTGGTGTAACAATGTTATTTCCTAACTTTGGATTGATTTTCTCTCACTTCCTATTTTGGTTATGGGACAGGAAGTGAAGGGAAATCTCCCTAAGCCTAGGTTAACAATGAATGCGAGTTTAAAATAATGCAAGTTCAGCTGAACTCGCACAATTCAAACAGGCATTTCTGTCTGACTTCGGAGGCAATTTGAGAGACATCTGTGCGAGTTCATGCACAAATGTCTATTGAGATCACCACCAAAGTCATTAAAAGTTGTGCAGGAACTACATGGCAAAAAAAAAACTGATGGGGGTTATAACCCTCTCTTATGTCTCTTATATCCGATGAGAACGATCTGATGGACCGTTTTCATCAGTTAGCCGATGACGCTGACTGATGGTCAGTCGTGCTTACACACCATCGGTTAAAAAATTATCGTGTCAGAACGCGGTGACGTAAAACACAACGACGTGCTGAGAAAAATTAAGTTCAATGCTTCCAAGCATGCTTCGACTTGATTCTGAGCATGTGTGGATTTTTAACCGATAGTCATGCCTACTAATGATCGGTTTTGTTCTATCGGTTAGGAATCCATCGGTTAAATTTGAAAGAAGTTGGCTTTTTTTAACCAATGGTTAAATAACCGATGGAGCCCACACACGATCGGTTTTGACCAATAAAAACAGTCCATCAGACCATTCTCATCGGTACGCGGCATTACTCTATCCAAAATGGAAAAAAAAAAGTGTTGCATTTAGTTACACTTTAAGGCCGCGTACACACGATCAAATTCATCTGCTGGAAACGGTTCGACGGACCGTTTCAGCAGACAAATTCGATCGTGTGTACGGGCGAGCAGATGGGTTTTTCCAGCAGACAAATTTTAAAGCATGCTTTAAAATCTATCTGCTGGGAACCGGTCCGTCCGTCATTTCTGCTGGTTAGTACACTAACCAGCAGATATATCTGTCCGCACATGCGTCAAATGGATTCGACGCATGCGTGGAAGTGTTTTACTTCCTGGTGACGGTGACGTGGCGGCGTCAACGTCACCGCCACGTCACCGCGCTGTCTGCCGGAGGGGATTTGGGTTTGATCGTGTGTACACGATCAAACCAAAATAGCCCAAAATAGCCCAAAATAGCCCAAAATAGCCCAGCAGACAAATCCGATCAAAACGGTCTGTCAGACCGATTTGATCGGATTTATTTAATGGTGTGTACACGGCCTTAGAGAGACAGCAAATAGGGGAAGTTGTTTGTTAGGTTTTACATACTGTATATAAATTACATAAGTATACAACCTACATTCAAAACATAAAGCTATAAAAAAAGTTGTTGCTGTTATTAAAAAATTATATTTACCACTGTTTTGAAGACAAAAGTTTTTGAATGACATATCACAATAGCTTAAATACAAAGCCAGCATCTGGTTTCATATATATAAATTTAAGTATATTATCAGTGCAATAAAACTTATATACAACACCATGCAAGGAACCTCAGCCTTTACCTTCAAAGTTATTTAGTGAGCTGAAGTAGTCAGCTGTGTTTTATGTACTTGTTCCCAAGTCTGATCATTTATTTTCTGTCTCATTATTCTCCTGTTTTTCTGTGGTTAAACAGGTGCAGAACAACAGCATAGTATTAACGATCAGTGGCCACTATAAACAAAAAACTATGATAAAAGTGCCACGTCCAGTTTACTGGTTATTGATAACATGTATAGAAGTAAACAATACATCATTTAAACCTCATTTGGATATAGCCTAAATCTAAGATCATATATATTTAAAATGTTATTCAGCCAAAATGTATGCAAAACACAGTGATAAGAAAGAAGGATTTGGGGTATGCTTATTTATAAAGCTACAGATTATTTGTTTAAGTGTATGCACAGTTATAACTTCTTTACAGTTGTGGATACAGTAAGGGAGGATTAGATCCCCTTTCAGACCATTTGCTGTCTTTTTAATTTTGGATATATTTGTTGAGGAATGGATCCCTTTTCAGATGATGTATTGCTGCCTGCGTTCTGTAGGAGAGATTTCTGTTCACATCCTGTTCCAAGAAGCAACAAGAAGTAAGAAGAATAACCTTCCTTAATTTACATGAAGATTTCTCCTCACCTCTGAACTAGTGACAGTGACAGTTAAAAACAAATGGATTTCCCATAATTTTATTCCTGAAAATGCATTTAAAACCTCCTTTGAACCAGTAGTTCTAACAAGCTGCAGCCATGAGCTTGTTATAATTTTTTACAGCTGGCAATCAGATGTTCAGTAAACGTGATCTAGGTGGTTATAAACTTTTACAGTTGTGAGAAGGGCCCTCAGAGCTACCTGCAGTGGTTCCTGGGCTTTACCGCTCCTCCACAGTAAACAATTCATATATGTAGATACATCGGTGCCGCCTCATTAATGCCCATCAGTGAAGGGGAAAACAACATTTTATGACAGAAACTAAGAACAACTTTTTTTCCAAAATGTTGGTCTTTTTATAGTGGATGTAAACCCACTCTCATCCTTTCTAAACTACTGCCATGGTGCTCATCTATAAGGTTATACATGCCTCCTGCATGTATTCTTACCTGTCAAATGTCTCCCCTCTGTCTGTTATAAGAACTGAAAAACTGCAAATTATGTGGGTGGATCTGTTGTCTGGAGCTCGATGGGTGGAGTCATAATGTCAGTAGACTCCCTGCCCACCTCTACACTCCCATTACACTGAATTCTGCTATGATCACTAACATCCAGTCAAAATCCAGAAAAAAAAAAAACATTACTTCAAAAAAGGAGTGGGGGTGAAAATTTAAAAATAATGCCTGTCTCCGGGTTAGTGCAAGAGATATGTAAATAACCTGTCATTCACAGCAAGGGGGAAGAACGGACAAAAGTTTTCTCCTGTCTGTTTATATCACTGAAAAAAGAAAAGAGGATTGCTCAAAGCAAGACTGTGGCAAGACTGGGCACAGATGGTAGGAAATCTTATACTCTACATTGTGACAGCAAAATAAAATAAAACAAATCAGGTTTACATCCACTTTAAGTTTATTTAGCAAAAAACCCTAGAGGTGATCAAATAAATACCACCAAAAGAAAGCTCTATTTGTGGGAAGAAAATTATAAAAATATAGTTTGGATACAGTGTAGCATGACCGCGCAATTGTCATTCAAAGTGTGACAGCGCTGAAAGCTAAAAATGGTCCTGGCCTGGAAGGGGTGAAAGTGCCTGGTATTGACGTGGTTAACTTTTGTGGAAAAACAAATAGCAAACAAAAAAAATAATATATCATATACAATTGCAACATAAGTCATATTGTATTTGAATGTTATCAAAAAATACCTTTCCCTTTCAATCTGCAGCACTATAATTTTATGTTAAATGCAATGCAATATATCGGGAGATGTCCTATACACAGGTGGTGTACAGAATGCCCCCAGGTATGTAATTTCCTGCTTGTGTGATTGGCTTACTGATTTTCTCAGAAGTCTGCACTAAGATACAATTTAAATGTTGAGCATCCTCTGCCATGAAAATTAAATCTTTGGTGAAATACCCCCTGAGGGAAACCACATCTAAAGGGATGCAGACCCTGCAATTTTCCTCATGAGAGCCCTGCAGGTCCAGCAGCTGATTGATAATTATAAAACCACTCCTATACAGAATAACTTTGCAACATAGACAAATACCATTTTTTTTCAGGATAACAAAAAGTAGGACTCTTAAATGGTTTGCACTCATCAGTAGTAGCATCTGCTGAAAGTGAAATCCCATTAAAAAAAAAAAATGTGACCCTATTCACTGGGTTACGTTCAGCAGTAGTACCATCTGCTGAAAGTAACATGTCATTTAATTTCTGCTGTAGCTGCAAAGCAAACCATCATGGCAATGCATGGCTATGATTCTGAGCGGTTGCATTTCTTGGTTTAGTTGGGGAGTCAGTTTAGTAAAACTAAAAAAGCTCAACTGACTGCTTTTACCATTGCCACCCCATATTAACAAGCCCTAAGGGCCACCCAAATTGGAACAATACAGCCAGTCAGATCTGTACACATGTTGTGACCTTAATGGTTTGCTTCACGGCTGCAGAAATTTGAACTTAACTTGATTTAATGGATTTATGGATTTATAGTGCGCCAAAAACTGACCCATCTGGGCAGTGTCTAAGCGCAGAAGACATAACAAAAATAGGTAAATCAAATCAGGGAGAGAGAGAGAAAAAGAGAAGAGCAAGAAAAACCAAGAGACAGATCAACAGGGCACAACAGGGAGAACCAACTCAACCTGCTTTTTCTCGAAAAGCCAGGTTTTTAATTTTTTACGAAAGGCCATAATAGAAGGGAGGGACCAAATGGAAGCAGGGAGACTATTCCATAGAAACGTAGCTCTCACAGAAAAGCATCTGCCACCTTGGAAACACGATCGGCTTTTACCCGGCCAAATCACATCGGAATTCCGACAGAATTCCATCGGAGAAAAATAGAACATGTTCTATATCTAAACTCCAATGGAATTTATCGGAATTTTCAATGAAAAAACTCAGATGGTGCATACACACGATCGGAATATCCGATTGAAAAAGTCAGTCAGACTTTTTCCATCGGAAATTCCGATCCTGTGTACAAGGCAAAAGACTGTGAACCCCTTTTGTTCTAAAGTACCTGGAATGTATTCATTTGATTTAAATTTGAAGGTCAAGATGGATTTTATTTTTACTACAGCATGCATAAAATCAAACATGAAAATAAAAAACACAACGGTGGTCCTGGCACCTGATTCTGTATCAAACAGCAAAAGCAAAATATACAAATAAAATAGTTAGATATTCTGTTAAAATATAATTTGCAGTTACCATTAATCAATAAATAGCTTGAAACCATGATTTTTTACAGGTTAAAGTACTACAAGAATTTAATTACTTACAAAAAAGTGTCAGAAACATTTTTTTTGTTGTTTAATCATACTATGATTCCATGGGTCTGTTTAGCAAACAGATGCAAGCCAAACATACATGAAATAAAATGCAGACAGTTTGAAATTCAGACAGTAATTCCTGGTCCAACAGGAAATGAAGGCACTCTCATTACAGCTGTCAAATTATTATGGTAGAACTGTATTGATGATGAATACATTTTACTCGTTATCTACCAATACTGCACGTGCATCAAGTAATTACTCAGAAACTTCTAGCAGAAAAAAAAGTCATCAGCGTGTGCTTTAACCACAAATGGCAAAATTAATATTTAAGATAAAAGAGAAGTGAATGAATTAGCCAAACACAAGTAAGGCCATCTTTGGAATGCAGAACAGTCTAGGCACTGTTCCATTTGGAAAGATTATAATAACAAATAAGGACTAGAGTATTTTAGCTCCCATAGCTGTGTGAAAAGAGAATATAAAGACACAATTTCAGTGGAAGAGAGCCTATTGTCCTCTGCACTTCTGTATTATCAAATGTAATCTTTTATTAATGGGTAAGTCATGCTATTCAGATATTCATGTTATTCATTAAATCATCTCAGGAAACCACAAAAAGGAGACTGCATTTAAGGGAAATTATAAAAATGCAGTATACGAAACCAAAAGGTTAGCTATACTGTTCATAAAAGTCTACAAAGAATAAGTGAATCAATTAATAAGCATAAAGGATTTTTCCACAAAAACCTAATTTATATATACAAAGTCGTTTAAGGATAATGTTAAGCAAAATGGAGTAGAAGAGTATTCAAAGATAATAGCAGAGTAAAAGCAATACCAGTACATATATTATTATTATTATTATAATTATTATTATTATTTGAATGCAGTAGAATTCTGAGTGAATGTTTAAAGCTGAACTCAATCTTTTTATACATTTTACATAGTTTGTTTGGGCCAGCTTGTCCTAAATGAACTACATTCCTTACTAACATGTGAGGTCAATGGACATATACAGCATACTACACTGTGCATTGGGTTGAAGCCGAGACTTCCAGTCTCATACCCGGCACACAGTAGAGTCTATCACAGTGGCGCTCAGCCATTCAGAGAAAACAATGTAATCTATTAATTAATACATTGCTTACTCTGAATAGCTGAGAGCCACTGTGATAGACCCTACTGTGTTTCCAGTATGAGACAAAAAGTCCAGCTCTAACCCGTTACACAGTATGGTATGCTGTATGTAGTCTCTGCTATTGTACATACAGTTAATACAGCACATCCAGTGGCCTTACATGTTAGTGTGTTACTGAGGGATGTAGTTGTTTGGACCAAGTGAATTATGTATCATGTATAAAAAATGGAGTCCAGAAAAAAGAAATTGAGCCTAAGGCCCCTTTCACAGGTGCGGACCATATGTCCGCTTTTTCATCCATCTGTTTGCGGATGAAAAAGGGACATACATTTGTCCCTATGTAATTGCGGGTGTCAGCAGATGAACATCCGCTGACACCCATAATCGTGCGCCTCCGCAAACATCTGATTTTGCAAACGGAAGAAAATCTTGCTTTTAACTGCAGTTCATTTCAGTCTGGTGTATTTGCTAAACATTAGCAGAATTTGTGTTGTTTCATTATATGCACCTGGGATGTGGATAACATACTCTATGAATTACATTTTATAAGGCACTGTTTATTTTCACTCATGTGGAGATCCCAAGACAAATTTTCTCGGAATCTTAAGTAAATAACAGCAGTGCTTAAAAGGAAAGATGACCACTGGGAGACACATATTAGAGCTACATCACAGCTATTAACTGATTTCATTTATGCTACACTTAAATGACTAACATGGTTAGGCATACCTCAATGTATTAATACAAATAAATTATGCAGAATACTGATCCAAATGTAGTATAATATAGCCTATGATACATTCAAAGTAAATTTCAAGAGCAAAGGCTTCTGTAGAAAGACAGTGTGGAAATGTTCAGCAATGGATTATTTATACCGTTGACCTGGTTGGATAAATACACCAGTCCATCCAGTATAACTGGAGAGTGTGTGCGTGACTACTATTTACCATATCTCTGTACATTTCACTCACTAGGAAACACATCTAAATTTGTTTGAATGTATCTACATCTCCCACTAACACCACTAACAGCGGAAGGGAGTTCCACATCCTTACTGCTCCAACAGTAAAGAACCCTTTATGCAGTTTGAGATTAAAATGCTTATTATCCAACTTTGGTTGGCCAGGTGTGTTTTTCAGATATTAAATAGGTTTCCACAAATGCTACCATTCAAAGAGTCACCATTCAAAGATTTGTATATTTAGATTATATATCCTCTTAAATGCCTCTTCTTCTGGGAGAATACAATTCATGTTGATAGTTTTTCTTCATAACCAAGCTCCTCCTTAGCTTTGTTGTCCTTTTCTGGATGTTCTCCAGTTTAAGGACATCCTTCTTGAGGGTTGCTGACTAGAAATGGACAGTATTCTCAAGATGTGGCAGATCCAGTGTTTTGTAATATTGTAGAATTATAATGTTATCTCTTGAGTAAATACCTTTGAATGCATGCTAATGTTCTTCTGGCATGGCATTGCATTATGTCATATCTCTGATGCTTCATACACACGATCGGTTTTCTCGACGGTCAAAAGTCCACCGGGAAAACCGAGGAAAAAACCGAGAACCTGCTTGGTTGCTTTTCCGTGTATACATGGCCCGTTTTCCCAACAGGAAAACTGCCTTGACAGCTTTGGTCGGGAAAACTGGCCATGTGTATGCTCCACTGCAGTGTTTCCCATGGGAAAACTGCCAAGCAAAAAAACGCCAATAATCGCTGAGGGGAAAAAGAGAACAAGTTCTAATTTTTTTGCTTGCAGTTTTCCTGTCAGGAAAACTGCTATGAAGCATACACACGGCCAGTTTTCCTGATCAAAAGCAAACATGGCAGTTTTCCCGTCGGGAAAACCAGTCATGTGTACGAGGCATGACAGTGTCCTGCAACATATCACCAGTATGGAAATACACTTGTAACATGGCTGCTTCTCCTCTAGCATGCCTGTAGTCTCTGACCACCTACTGTACCAGGGCCAGCCTTTCTTTGTGTGCATTATATGCACTAAACCAGAGGTGCCCAACCTTTTGAAGAGTGAGGGCCACTTAAGCGACTTGGTAACTGGTCGTGGGCCACAATGAGCAGAGCGGGTGGATGGCAGCCCACTTTACTTTATAGAACACACTCTACTCTTTTTTTTGCGGATCAGATTGGAGTTAAGCATTTGTAAATGGATACAAGCCTATTTACATCTGCCACTCCTTAAAGGTGAATTTAGGGTCCGATTGGGTCAGACTGACTGTATGAAAGGGGCCTACGGCTGCTTTCACCCCGATGTTCTGTTGTTTACCTGCGCCGCAAGTGCAGCACAGTTCCCCTGCGGCTTTCCTGCAGGTTAGCTGCACTTTGCAATAGCCTTCTACTATATCCTGTAGGTGTGGTGCACTTTCAGAAAGCTCACCAAACTCGCAGGTAATAGAAGTCTATGGCTCAGTGCAGGTAACTCGCAGGTTCACTGCTCTGCACCTGCAGATCAGTTTAAAAGCAGCCCAGTAACCACTGCAGAACAGATATGTCCATATATACACTGATTTTAGTACTAAACTTACCTTTAATAACAGTATTCTATTCCATCCCAGAGCAGGAGGTCACGGGCCACATTAGAGGGCTCTGCGGGCCACATGTGCCCCCCAGGCCACTGGTTGGGCAAACTTGCACTAAACATTATGTGTGGTCCTTTGTTGTGGCTGCACTTGAGGCCCACTATATCAACAAAGTGGAGCACCACTGGACTAAATAAAGAAATGTCTGTGGTGGCCTACCATTTTAAAACTTGCACTGTAAAGGAAACATACATCTGTCATACAATCTCACACAAAACGCATAAACACATTTAACTGTTGATTGCAGACTTGCAGTTATAGAAAAAAAATAATACTGCCAAGCCCTACTCTCTTCTTCTAAACTCAGGTGGCTCGACCATGTTTGCTATTTTTCGTTTTTTTTTTTTTTTTTTAATTACAACTTTCAGAGTTTGTGTAAGACCCCCCCCCCCCCCCCACACACACACACACGCCATACATTTTCTGAAGACAAAGGACTAGTAGAATAAAGAGAAGATGCTACTGATTTTTAAGATAGTCATGCAAATTCTTATCAAAATGATATTTTTTCTAAAAAATAAATGAAATTCATTATTAGCAAACACAAAACACCGCCAAATTTACAAAATTCATGCAACATTCTCACCAAATCTAAATGATTAAAACTGTGTTAATTTGTGCCTTTTTTTGTGGAACAGTATGCAAAATTGTAATTAAGTAAATTCCCCCCAAACCATATATTTTCTGAAATCACAAGACCTGTAGAATTGAAAGAAGGTGCTACAGATTTTTTAGATTCCACGATAGCTATTTAAATGTGTATCAAAATGTATTTATGCAAAAAATACCCTGCAATTATTAGACACAGTTATTATAAACACAGCAAATCTTACAAAATTCCTGCTAAATCCCCTAAATATAAAAGATAAAACTGTATTGAGTTAATTAATCACTTAAGGACCGCTGCACGACAATGTACGTCGACAGAATGGCACGACTGGGCATAAGGGAGTACAGGTTCTTTAAGAACCCAGCCGTGGGTCATGAGCGCGCCGCCGACGTTACACTCGCGACCTGGTCTGAAGCTCTATGATTGCGCCTGTGGGACCCGTGGACCCAAATGCTGGCAGTATCCCGCGATCGGGTCGCAGAGCTGAAGAACGGGGAGAGGTAAGTGTAAACAAACTTTTCCCCATTCTTCCTAGCGGCTTGTCAGTGATTGTCTGTTCCCTGTCATAGGGAATGACGAATGACGATCGTGATGTCAAACGCCCAGCCACGCCCCACTACAGTAAGAATCACACACTAGGGCACACTTAACCCCTACAGCGCCCCCTAGAGGTTAACCGCTTCACTGCTATTGTCATTTTCACAGTAATCAGTGCATTTTTATAGTACTGGTCGCTGTAAAAATTACAATGGTCCCAAAAATGTGTCGAAAGTGTCCGATGTGTCCACCATAATGTCACAGTCACAATAAAAATCGCTGATCGCCGCCATTAGTAGTAAAAAAATATTAATAAAAATGCCATAAAACTATACTGTATTTGGGGGTGCTATAACTTTTGCACACATAAATCAATAAACGCTTATTGCATTTTTGTACCAAAAATATGTAGAAGAATACGTATCGGCCTAAACTGAGGAAAAAAAATATATTTTTTGGGGGGATATTTATTATAGCAAAAAGTATTGCATTTTTTTTTCAAAATTGCCGCTCTATTTTTGTTTATAGCGCACACAATTTAAACCGCAGAGGTGATCAAATAACATCAACCGAAAGCTCTATCTGTGGGGAAAAAACTGACATAATTTTTGTTTGGAAGTCACGTCGCATGACCGCGCAATTGTCAGTTAAATTGACGCAGTGCCGAATCGCATAAAGGGGACTGGTCCTTTAGCTGCAAAATAGTCCGGGGCTTAACTGGTTAACCACTTCAATACCCAGCCATAGAAAATTGACGGCCTGGGATGGGATTTACCATCCTAAGTGGCCGTCAATTGACGGCCTGGGCATTGCAGGCGAATATCTGGATGATGACTGCAGCCAGAGGCATCATCCAGATATCCTCTTCTTCAGCCGACGATTCTGCACAATGTAAGAACGATCATAGCGGCGGTTCCGCCGCTTGATCGTTCTTACAGGCCGCGGGAGGGGACATCCCCCCTCCCGCCGCCATCCGGTGCTTCTCTGGGCTTACCTGTGCCTTCGGGGGCCGGAGAACGAATCGTCGGCGGCGGCAGGAAGCATAGAGATGACTGGTGACCAGATGGTCACCAGTCATCTCTATGACCGTCGGAGGACCCGGGCGCGATGTGATGACGTCACGCCCTGGTCCCCGTAAGTAAACAAAGCCGCGATTGCGGCTGTAAGCCCCCATTCATGAGATCGGTGAATTTTTTTTTCACCGATCTCATGGTTTTCAGCCTGGAGGAGAGATGTGAGGTCTTATTGACCCTGCCTCTCTCCATAAAGAGGACCTGTCACACACATTTCCTATTACAAGGGATGTTTACATTCCTTGTAATGGGAATAAAAGTGGAAGAAAAAAAAAATGAAAAAAAGTGTAAAAAAAAATAAAAAATAAGTAAAAAAAAAAAATAAAGGATAAAAAAAAAATGTATACGCCCTTGTCCCCGATAGCTCGCGTGCAGAAGCGAACGCACACGCAAGTCCCGCCGACATATGTAAACGCCGTTTAAACCACATAAGTGAGGTATCGCCGCGTGCGTTAGAGTGCCAGCAACGAATCTAGCACTAGATCTCCTCCGTAAATCTAAACTGTAACCTGTAAAAAATAAATAAAGCGTTGCCTATGGAGATTTTTAAGTACCGAAGTTTGGCGCCATTCGATGAGTGTGCGCATAATTAAAGCGTGACATGTTGGGTATCTATTTACTCGGTGTAACATAATCTTTCACATAATACAAAAAAATTGGGCTAACTTTACTGTTTTGTTATTTTTTTAATTCATAAAACGATTTTTTTTTACAAAAAAAAAGGCGTTTGAAAAATAATTGCGTAAATACCGTGCAAGATAAAACTTTGGAATGACCGCCATTTTATTCCCTAGGGTGTCTGCTAAAAAAAAACATATATAATGGGGATACTGTGTAATTTTCTAGCAAGAGAATGATGATTATTACATGTAGGAGAGAAGTGTCAGAATAGGCCCGGTATGGAGGTGGTATAAAAGCCTGGTATTGAAGCGGTTAAAAACAAAAAATTGAGAATTTTACATAAAACTGTAAAACTGTAAAACTGTTTAGAGGGTGGCTTGCACCTGTGCATTGCAGTGTCATGTGTATACTTCATTGGTGTACATTAAGGATGCAGGCAGAAGTTTCAAAGGAACACATTGGGTTAGACTTTAAAGTTAAAAGGTATAATGTGCTGAAATCGAGACATAGGCAAAACCCCCCAAAAAAGCTCTGAGACTCAAGGTGATTTAGAGAGAAAAAGGCACGTGAACTCAAGTGGATAATACATTTCATCAATGTACAAATAATTCTGAAAAAAGCTACCGTCAATGTCCTAAAATGCCCATGAGCATTATTACTGTGCACCATTTCTAAAACCTCATGTTAGTGTTGTGGCTCTTTGCTCCTCATGAATCCCCCTCCCCCCCAAAAAAAAACACAGTCCATTCTTTTTTTGCCCAGGCATGTTCTTATGTGCTGAACGATTATAACTTCAGATAATAAATGGAATTCTCCAACAATACATCTAGGGGACTCTTAGACATCTATTGAAAAGCATCATTACTGCTACTACTGAAAGCAATTTATATTTCTTCTGAACACGACAAAACCTCCAGCGTATATATTCAGAGTGTTGTGGTACATTATTCAAACTAACCAATGCAGGTGGATATTTTAAGAACAAGAAGAAATATGTGCACACAGAATTGCACAAGGACAGATTGTGACTTAGTGATAGGCGGTTTTGTTCTCAAATGAAAAGAGGGAAAAAAGCGAGACAATAAAGATGGACACAAACAGAGCAAATGTAAAAGCATATGATATTTGATAGTAATGATAACTGAAAGATGTGACTTGTATTAGCAAGAAAAAAAACAAAAAAAAAACATTAGGATATAATAACATTCCAAACTGGAACATTATTAAAGGTGTTTAAAGCTAAGGTGTTGCTGTATGTAATAATTTTGCTACCCATTGTGACAGATTTGTCTGTGACTTTGATATAAAAAAATAGAAAATGGTAACAACTATATTTCTACTTATTATCAAACCAGGTAGTGAAAAATGGGTGAATCTTGGGTGCAAGTTGAGTGAATCTTGGGCAAAAACATGAATACATAGACCCTCTAACCAGTTCCAGACCGCCCACCGCATATATACTCCGGCAGGGTGGCCCAGCTGCGCAAAACCTCATACAGAGATGTGATTTTGTGCACGAGATCCAGGGGCGTGCGCACACTGCCAGAATTCTGCTCTTGCTGTGATTGGGCACGCGCTGGCCTCCGGATCCACTGTGATCTGCCGATCTTTCGGAAAAAAAGAAAGAAACAGTGGTCTGCATATGTAAACAAGGAAGACCACTGCTCTGTCAGAGTGTAAGCTGAAACACGGATCTCTCTTTTCCTCAAGTGCATCCGTCCCCCACACAGTTAGAAATCATATGGAATCATATGGAACGCACTTAACCCCTTGATTGTTCCTGGTGTTTATCCCTTCCCTGCCAGCGTAAGTGCATTTTTTTTAGCACCAATCACTATATTGGTGTCACTGGTCCCAAACAGTGTCACTTGGTGTCAGATTTGTCTGCTGCAATGTCACAGCCCTGCAAAAATCGCTGATCGCTGCCACTACTAGCAAAAACAAACAAAAAAAAGTCCATAAATCTATTTCATAGTTTGTAGACGTTATAATTTTTGCACAAATCCATCAATATACACTGGGATTTTTTTTACCAAAAATATGTAGCAGAATACATATTGGCCTAAATTGATAAAGACATTTGATTTTTTTTTTTTTATTGGAAATATTTAATAGCAGAAAGTAAAAAAAAATGGGCCAGATTCACACTTAATATTGCGCTGTGTAATCGAAATACTCTACGCTGCCGTATTTCACCAGGCTCTACACCGAATCCTAGTAGATTTTTGCCCGTACGCTACGGCGGCGTAGTCTATTTCTCGCCGCGTAATCGAAACACGTGATTGGGGGCGTGAAGCATTTAAATTAAGCGCGTCCCCGCGGCGATCGAACTGCGCATGCTCTGTTCTGAAATTTCCCGCAGTGCATTGCACAAAATCACGTCGTTACGTCATTCGTTGTTTGAGTAGCGTCGTTTACGAACATTCCTATTCCCGGACGACTTACGTAAAAAATAATAAAAGACGTCGGAAAACGTAGAAATTTGACGCGGGAACGACGGCCATACTTAACATGGGCTGTCTAATATTAGACCAGCAAAAAGCTGGTATAGTGTTACGCAAAAAAAAGATGACTAAAGGTGCCGTAAGAGATTGCGAATGAAGATCGTAATTTCGGGGATCGCCGGCAAAAGCTCATTAGCATACCCCAATGCGGAAAACGACGGGAAGTCCACCCAGTGGCCGCAATTTTATTGCAGCGTAGATCCGAAGGCGTACGAACACGTAATCCAGTCGAATTGAAGCCCGCAGCCGTCTATTCATGGTTTGAGGTTTCCAACTAGCTAGAAAACGCGCGTAATTTGAAATTACTCCAGTCTAACACCAGTTAGACAGGCGTAATGGCTCTGTGAATCTGGCCCTATATGTTTATTTTATTTATTTTTCAAAATTGTAGGCTTTTTTTTGTGTTATAGTGCAAAAAATAAAAACCGCAGAGGTGATCAAATACCACAAAAAGAAAGCTGTATTTGTGGGGTAAAAAGGATTTTATTTGGGTACAGTGTCGTAAAAAATGGTGTGGTCAGGAAGGGGCTAAAACCTTCTGGAGCTGAAGTGGTTAATTTGTAAACAGGACTTAACCACTTCCCGCCCAACAATGTCATATGGCGTTGCTGCAGACTTTGATTGGGGATATCTGAATGATGCCTGCAGTTACAGCCATCATTCAGATATCTTATTTTTTTTAAAGCAGGTGATTCCTTGCACTGTAAAAACAATCATAGCAGCTGTTTAACACCCCCCTTCTGCTGCCCTCCGGTGATTCTTTCGACTCGCCTGTGCAATCGGCGAGCCAGAGAAATAATCCGTCGGCGGCAGGAGTTCACCATAGAGAATACCCTGAGCCAGATGGTCCCCGTGAGACTCTATGACCTTCTGAGGCTGGGTGCGTAATTTTAACGTCACATTTAATAAAACTTTGATTGTGAAAAAAAAATAGAACTGTCAATGTTGCAAGTGAGCACAATGTAAGGTTAGAAAAATGTTTTAGGGTGAACCTCGGCTTTAATGCCCACAGACCATCAATGCCAGGGGCTATTATTGCAGCTACTGCACCAATGCTTGGAATCATTGTGGAAATGGACACCAATGCTGACAATTATTTTTGCAGAAACTGACATCAATGCTGGGTATCATTGTGGAAACTGACACCAATACTGACTGTTATTATTGTTGAAACGGGCATTGATCGGGGGGGGTGGGGAGGTTATTTCTGGGGAGTTCAAATTTTTATCATATCATGTTGTTAGGTAAATTTGCTACCTGCTTTATAGTTGTTAACGGCACTACTATTGCCATTATATGCAGTGTAATATGGGAAAAATAAAATAGGGGGATGGGGGGGGGGGGGTTGACACCATGTCTTACCGCACCAGGTGACACCAACCCTAGTGATGCCACTGCTGATAACAGCATGTACCAGAGATCCAGTGGTTCTCAAAGTATACACAAATAACTTAAAGATTAACATATATATTGTACTTGCAAACATTTCAAGCACCTGCAGTGTAGTATTGGTGGATTGTGCAAAAGCAGAAATATAAAACTTAGAATAAATAGTCCACAATAGTCCTGCAGCAGCGCTGCAATCAAACTGGTGTTTGAAAAAAATTATATAATGACAGTCAGTGTAACAGTGATCGAAAAAAGTGAAAAAATACATTTTCAAATATTTTTTCAAGGATGAACTGTCTGATTAACCACTTAAGGACCGCCTACTGCACATTTACGTCGGCAGAATGGCACGGCTGGGCACATCAACGTATATACGTTGATCCTAGTACCCAGACTCGCGGACCCGATCGCCGCTGGAGTGCAGTGATCGGTCCCCGGAGCTGAAGAACGGGGAGAGCCGTGTGTAAACACGGCTTCCCCGTGCTTCACTGTGGCCGCAGCATCGATCGCGTCATCCCTGTTATAGGGGGACGTGATCGATGACGTCACACCTACAGCCACACCTACAGTTGTAAACCACACAGGGAACACTCAATTCCTACAGCCAAACTGCAACTGTCATTTTCACAGTAAACAATGCAATTAAAATGCATTTTTTGCTGTGAAAATGACAATTGTCCCAAAAATGTGTTAAAATTGTCCGAAATGTCCGCCATAATGTCGCAGTCATGAAAAAAATCGCTGATCGCCGCTATTAGTAGTAAAAAATATTTTTTTATAAAAATGGAATAAAACTATCCCTTATTTTGTAAACGCTATAAATTTTGCGAAAACCAACCGATAAACGCTTATTGCGATTTTTTTACCAAAAATAGGTAGAAGAATACGTATCGGCCTAAACTGAGGGAACAAAAAAAAAATTATATATATTTTTGGGGATATTTATTATAGCAAAATGTAAAAAATATTGCATTTTTTTCAAAATTGTGGCTCTATTTTTTGTTTATAGCGCAAAAAATGAAAACCGCAGAGGTGATCAAATACCACCAAAAGAAAGCTCTATTTGTGGGGGAAAAAAGACGCCAATTTTGTTTGGGAGCCACGTCGTACGACCGCGCAATTGTCAGTTAAGACAACACAGTGCCGAATCGCAAAAAGGGGCAAGGTCCTTTAGCAGCATTTTGGTCCGGGTCTTAAGTGGTTAAGCTACAAATGTTTATTTAATTATCCACATATAAAATCACTTTTGATAATTAAGGTAGATACACGTATTTCCAAATCACTAAATAAAATTAGACTCTAGTCTAAATGAGGACACAGGTGTATTGCTTCCTTTGTGTGAAATTTTTTGGTGATCCTGCCAATCCCCCTGCTTTCTTATTTCAAACTGACCATGCTAGTCAAGAAAGGGCATCCATCCCAGCATGGTCAGTTTTCTTCTTTGCATTCCACTTGGGAGCATATATATTTTGGCCAGAAATAAATGATGTTTGCAAATATTTATTTTTCAAATAAATATGAAATAATGCATACAAATATTATGCAGTCTTCTATCCACCCATCAGGTGGATCTCTTGGCTTTTTTTAACCTTATCTTTTTCCATTTTGTACCTATGTTGTAAAAAGTGTTTATAGACGTATGATGTCAAAAAATAAAATAAAAACTGACACAAAACCAGTAGTTTGAGCAGTTAGATGGCATTATTAAAGCTGTACATATTAAATTTAGTGAAGACTTGCCATAGGAACTAACAACTATGTGTTCTAAATTGTGACGCTAGTCTGTATTTACAGCTTGTGTTATGTAACCACACATCATTCAGTATTGTTCATCTTGCAATGGATAAACTGACCTTTTAGCCAATAAACTGTGGTCATTGTCATGCTGCAAATGAGAGGACCTCAACATTCCTCTTCCATAGATGTAACCTTTTAATTGAATCCATAACAGAGCTGTTTTCCCACACAAAACATTTATTGGGTCTAA